>OW240915.1:295865978-296005978 GCA_933207985.1 Pelobates cultripes | reverse complement strand
CCATGGGGAGCGTTCTGTGCCTCCATGCAGACCCAATCTAATACACTGCCGCCTCCTCCCATTTTAATACATTGCCCCCAAATCAAATACACTAAACCCCCACCCTAATTCTAATACACTGCCCACAAATCTAATACACTGCCCCTCCTCCCTCCACTCTAATTGAATACACTGCACCTCCTCCCCAATTGAATACACTGTCCCCCCCAAATTAACACATTGCCCCCCTTCCACCACTCCAATACACTGCCCCCTCCCGCCCCCAAATTAATAGCGCAGGTGGGCCGCAAATATATCCATTGGGGGCTGCATGTGGCCCATGGCTGCAAGTTTGACATGCTTGTTGTCTCTGGCATCAGATATGCCAAATAACCCTAATCCTAGGATAGCTAGAAAGATATCCATCCCACAGTTAGTCCTGGTATCCAATCATGAATGTAATCTGTTCAGTTCATCCACATCAGAGGAAAGACTTCTGGCTCTGTGCACTGTGTTGCACATGGGCATAAATGCTAGTTGTGCTTTTTATCACTAGCATTAATTATTCAATGGTAAAGCAGCGGCTATTAGTCCCTGGCCTTATCTTATAGTTAGGATAGCCTTATGCCTATCCCACGCATGATTAAACTCCTTTTACTGTGTTAACCTCTACCACTTTAACCTGTTGTCACTATTTATATTCTTCTTTGGGTCATAGTAACCGTTTAGTGTATTTGCTAAGCGCTTGCCATGTTCCGTTAACAATAGATTTGTATCTTTTAGTATGCACTCTATAAATTACCTCTGTGACATATAGAGGGACACTTATGATTTCGGCAGCCTAATGAACGTCTGCACTGCTGATCACATGCTGGGCAGTTTCCAGGGCAGCACTAGAAATATAATTAAATCATTAAAAAAAAATGGATAAATAGACAAATAGGCATTATATGGGAATTTTATATTACAAATTAAAATTAAAAAATATATATTTCTAGCTATCCTCTTCAAATATCATATGTTGTCTAAACACTTTATTTTAGTCTTCTTTTCTTGTGCCCCTTGCATCCCATTGATTATTACTCCCTTTTATTTATATTTATATATATATTTATTCCCCCCCCCCCGACCCTTGCTCAGGTTCTCTGTATCTGGCTGCAGTCATTTTTGTTCTCTGTACTTGATGTCTCCAGTTTGCCCTCCCATGGGAGTCCTTGTTGACTGATGGATTGTGGGTAAATTAGCTTAGCAATTGAATGGACATTCTAAAGGTCACTGTAGACATTGTGTCTTCTTCATCTCATTAAACTGGTTATAGTGTCGGGAGTCCCCTGGTACCGTTATTTCATTAAGCATTAAACCATTTTTAATGCTAAACATAATTCCCCAGCAGCCTATGCCCACTCTGCTGTTTCTTCTTTTTAGTGTGGAATTATGAGCCTGAGCAGCTGTGATTGGCTGAAAGTATCAGCTGACTGTTTTTAGACTATCAGAGCTCCAGTTGACTGTATTATGGGTATGACTACAAGGAAGTGTGTAATCTCTGCCACACATACAGAAGTGTAGACTGTGTGTTGCCAGGGGCTATTATTTATTGTTAAACTGCTGTAAAGTGTTTTAACAGCAAATGGAGGGACACTGCCAGGGGACCTCATGCACGATAACCAATTAAATGAGATGAAATGGTTATAGTGACTACAGTGTCCCTTTAAACTCTGCCTATTGCCAGAGATCACACACCCCATAAGAAAACGTAGACCCTACTTAAGTAAGTAAAAAAAGAAACCAAACTAGCAACAAAATCATAAAAAAAAAAAAGTGTCTAACAACAAAACCTGCAACATGATGTTGCTGCTCTAAGCATACAGCCCTCCGATCACTAAGTATATTTCCTAACTTTGGAGAAGTCTTCACAGTTCCAGAGTGGTAATGTTGCCCTGCCAGCTGTTTCCGTGCCATGCTTAATTTATGGAAATGTATTCCAGAGCCTGACATCTTGAACTTACTCTAGCCTCAAGTCTCCCATGGTCTTGTGAAGCACCTCCTTTTTACACCATCCTCGTCATTGAGCCCTATCGGCATCGCCAAACTCACATTCTCTAATAAAAAAGCTTATTGTTATTATTGATCTTTCTGGTCCATATTCGTATATTTTACTGAGCATTTCATCCTCCGATTCCTTTAGAGAAAGACTGAGACATTGACCAAAAAAAACCAACAAACACATGTTTAGATTTTCGTGTTTTTTTTTTGTTTGTTTTTTTTTAAATAAAATCTTTGTTTTTTTAAATAAAATCTTTGTGTTGCCAAGTGATAACTAGGATTTTAAAAAGTTAAAATAAAATCACCTGTTCAATTAAAAAATAAATACTTTGATATTCCTTCTGAAAATAAACCGTTCTATGCATTTTTATACTGTAGCAAATTCAAAACCTATTAATTATTGACAATTTGGGGATAATAAGTTACAAGGTCCTTATCTAAAAAAGGTAAACAAACCATTGTTTACTCTAAATGGCAACTGTGTTTCAAGTTTGGTGTTTTCAACAAAATCTAATTACCACTGCTATTTTAGTTCTTGCTCTGAACATGTTTCTACTCCATTTCTATTCCCATACAGTTCCTGTTCCTGTGAGAAACCACATGTAGGGCCAAATATAGCTGTTCTTTCAAAACTGAGTAGGTGGTACTGCTGTGGTACGTGGAGTAACCAGATGGTTCTAGTTTTTTAGGAAAAGACCCAATCAGAATTCAATGCTCCGCTTCAAAACAACATCATAGCATTCCTCTTAATGTGCGCCTGTAATGAAAATGTTGAACTTGTTATAAGGTACACAATTTAATATTCTATTTGTGATGGGCAGACAGCAAGCAAATGTATAGGTATTAAAAAAAAAAAAAAAAAAAAAAAAAAAAATATATATATATATATATATATATATATATATATATATATATATATATATATATATTTATATATTTATAGTAGCTTGCATCTCTATGCTTTGGTTGTTCAGATATGCAATAACAACTACAGTATTGTAAAGGACATGTGTCCTTGAAAACAAAAAAAATTATAATTGGGCATTTGTAATTTGTGAACCTTGTTAAAATGACTTGCAGGATTGTCTCTCATTTAGAATAACAAATGGTATGTTCAATTCTATTAAATACACTAAAATAAAGTTGTTGTGCAGGCATATGTTTGTGTATGCAAGCACATATTTTGGCTGGCAATTCACATTTCTGAAAATGCTTTGTTTTATATACTCCCATCTGAATGCAACACAATTCCCAGCTTCTGAAATTTCAATAAGGGAATGCATTTTTTCATGGCAAATCCTTTTCTTTTCATAGCCTTTTTGTCTTCATAAGATCTTTATTTAAGGTAATGAGCTGAACAAAATAAAGACACTTCCCAATTCTTTTATTCATGTAAGTGGAAGCCATTAGAATAAGTGTGCATGTGATGTATAGTTTCTGCACATACTTTGTCATTCTTATTCACCCAGATAGATGCACAACAATTTTCCTTTGCACCTTCACAAGCAAGGAGATCTATGGTATACATTGTGTATTCCTCAGTTGTCTGACATGGATTCTTTTCTGAGCTACAAGCTCTGCTTTGATGTAATTTTCTTTCTTAATGGGACACTTAAAGGACCACTTCAGCTCAATGAAGTGGTCTGGCTGCCAGGTCCCCCTGGTTTAAAACCCTGCAGCTGTAAAGATTTTAGTTTCCTGCAGAACGTCAATGTTTTCAGCAGCAGGGCTAAAATGGGGGGCATGTGACACCCAGATCACTTCTTCTGGGAGCTCACAGTGATCCTTCAAAATCCTGCTCACACCAGGGAGACCCAGGTATGAATCAGTACCTAGAGTTCCCCTCTGTCATCTGGGGTCACGTTATAAAAGGTACAAAAAAAGCACGTAAATGCAGAAAACAAGCTCCCACTACAGGACAGGCGCCTACTCTGACTAATGGGAAATCTGGCCCTGTGTCTGAAGCCAAGCTGTGAATTAAAAGCAGCTCATGTACTTGCTGAGATGTGTGCATATATTTCATAATGAATTCTTACATTTCTGGTGTGAAAATTCTGCGCAGTTGCTTAGTGGGTAGTCTGTACTGACTGTATGACATGTGACTGCATACTTGTGGCAGAACCTTGCAAAGAGGCTCACAGGCTTACTAGCCACCACCTTGTGAGAGAAATCACCCTCCAGCCCTGCAAGGTTTAACTATCCAGAGCATCTCCGTACAAACATTTGGGCATGTGTATTTAATAGGTTAATAGCCAAGGACACAGTAGAAACCACCAAATAGAGGTGGGGCTCTAATTTCTCCTGACATCTGAGTGTTTAACTTTGTGACCAACAAAGGGTTAACATTTTATGCTACTGGCATAGTTTACAAATGAGTACTGTATTTGATGTGGCAGGACTGAAATAGTTAATTGTGTGCTGCTTTTACAGTTTACAATGCATTTCCTAAGGTCCTGGTTCTACTGGGTAACCCTGGTCTGTGTGGCCAACTGCGAGAGCACCTTTCACCAGTCTCCTGGCACATGGCAGTAAATGTCTCAGAACAATAACGAGCCTCTGCAGATAGCACCCACCAACCTCTGCTAGTTGCGGCCCACTTAACATTCTGGAGTGACGAGAATACTTGTCCTTACACCATAGGAAGCTGAGGGCATACTTTGTCCTTCGCTTGATTGAACTCTGCTTTACAGAGAACTCCTTTTACTTTTGTTGCCTCTCTAGTATGCACATCAGAACTTGCTCCCTTAACCATTTGCTCAACTTAACAAAGACATATTGGCACCAGGGGTGTGTGTATGTGCCCAGCTCCCTGGTTTCCACTGTGTCAATGCAGTCTCCCACCAGGTCCACACAGCTGAGCTTTGGGGAAAAATAGAACTATATGTTGAAATACACCCCTCATTTTCTTGCAACTGGGCACCTCCATCTTAGATCCCTGTCAAGCTCTGTTCTTGCACCCGGCTGTCAGCATAAAGTCACAAAGTTGACAGCGGTCAGTCGTGCCATTGGACAGGCTGTCAATATTGGATTCCAATATTGTTGAATGGGTTAGGCAGTGGCTAAATGACCGGCAATAGAAGGTTGTAGTCAACGGCGTATATTCGAAGCAAGGTCTAGTTACCAGTAGGGTACCTCAGGGATCTGTACTTGGACCCATTCTCTTTAATATTTTTATTAGTGATATAAGGTCTTGATGGTAAGGTATGTCTTTTTGCTGACGATACTAAAATTTGTAACAGGGTTGATGTTCCAGGAGGGATAAGCCAAATGGAAAATGATTTAGAAAAATGGTCAGAGCTGTGGCAACTGACATTTAATGTGGGTGGATAAGTGCAATATAATTCACCTTGGATATTAAAACCTGAGGGCAGAGTATATGATATTTGATACCCTACTAACTTCAACATCTGAGGAAAAGGCTTTAGGAGTAATTATTTCTGATGACTTAAAGGTAGGAAGACCATGTAATAGAGCAGCTGGAAATGCTAGCAGAATGCTTGGTTGTTTAGGGAGAGGTATTAGCAGTAGACCGGTGAGTCCTCACTTGGAGTATTGTACGCAGTACTGGAGACCGTATCTCCAGAAGTATATTGATACTTCAGAGAAGGGCTACTAAACTGGGTCATGGATTGCAGGATAAAACTTACCAGGAAAGGTTAAAGGATCTTAGCATGTATAGCTTGGAGGAAAGACGAGACAGGGGGATATGATCGAAACATTTAAATACATAAAGGGAATCAACACAGTAAAGGAGGAGACTATATTTAAAAGAAGAAAAACTACCACAACAAGAGGACATAGCCTTAAATTAGAGGTACAAAGGTTTAAAAATATCAGGAAGTATTACTTTACTGAGAGGGTAGTGGATGCATGGAATAGCCTACCAGCTGAAGTGGTAGAGGTTAACACAGTAAAGGAGTTTAAGCATGCGTGGGATAGGCACAAGGCTATCCTAACTACAAGATAAGGCCAGGGACTAATTAAAAGTATTTTGAAATATTGGGCAGACTAGATGGGCCGAATGGTTCTTATCTGCCGTCACATTCTATGTTTCTATGTCACTGCGGTCCTATGGCTGTGACAGCCCAAGGAATGAGATTTGTCCAGTAACGGTATGCACATTCCCCGGTACCCAAGATTGCGGTATGCACAATGTGTAGTGAACGTCCTGTGGCTTCCTGAGGATGGTATGCTTGGTGGTCACCAGGATGGAATTGCCTGCCTTATGGGGCCTCTATACAGCTATTTCTGTGATGCCTCATTAGTGAGGCACCCAGAAATGTTGATACTAATAATTTATCGCCATGGCACACGTCTCCGTCACCAACTCATATTTTATTGATGTATAAAATATTTCGGCAAGTCTTCAAAGGGTTAAAAGAACACTCCAAGCACCATACGCACTAGAGCGCACTGTAATGTTTATGGTGCTAGTAGTGACCTCGTGCTCCCTATTGTAAGTAGTCAAACCATTTAAAACAGTTTGACTTTACCTGGGTTTTGCTGAGTTCTGCCTCCTTTCCTCTGTTTTGCACAGCTTAGCCTGTTGGCAGAGAGCAATGAAGGCTTGGCTCCTGAGAGCTACAGAAGTTGCTTAGTAGGAACTAGCTGTCTGTCGGGAGGTAGCAGTGTACCTTAACCACTACAGCACTCTGTAAAGATTAAGGTGCTTGGAATGGTCCTTTAACTTCTATAGGAAAATTATCTTCATGCTATTTAGAATTCTTAGGAATACCTGTTGGAAGAGCTGTTAGAGCTTAGATTTTTCATTTGTGAATTTGTCACGGTTACAAAAAAACATTGAAATAACAATGTGCTGCACCATTTAAAAAAAAAAAAAAAAAAATCCTTAAATAATGACATCTATTAGTGATACTATAGCAGATAAATAGCTCAAAAACTTAAAGGACCACTATAGGCACCCAGACGTCTTCATCTGAATGATATGGTCTTGATGCAGGGGTCTTATTTTGGTTCTGCTATTGAAAACATAGATCAATGTAATAGCAGGGAATTTGCATTTCTGAAAAAAAAATATTTTGAGATGTAAGCATTATAGATAACTTAAATACATTAGTAAAAAATAATTGTAGCATTTTAGCTAACCAATTGTGTAGTGTAAATTTTTATTCTCATTATAGTCACACCAATAGTGTCAGTTTCATAGTTTAGGTTTATCGTGTCTTTTGGAGGGATCCAAGTGCAATGCCTAATTTTGCAGAAGGGAAGGGTGTGTGTAGCATTTTCCATGCATGAGCTGTTAGAGGAAATATGAGTTACCGTATATACTCGAGTATAAGTCGACCCGAATATAAGTCGAGACCCCTAATTTTACCCCAAAAAACTGGGAAACGTATTGACTAGGGTGGGAAATGCAGCAGCTACTGATAAATTTCTAAATAAAATTTATATCCCCCCAAAAATATATTAATTGAATATTTATTTACAGTGTGTTTATATGATGAATGGTGTGTGTGTGTATGAATGCAGTGTGTGTGATGCAGAGTGTGTTTGTGTGTGTGTGTGATGCAGAGCCTCGGTGGGGGGTGGGCATTTTTTATTAATTTTTAAAAATTATTATTTATTTTATTATTATTTAAATCTTTATTTATATTTATTTTCATCGCCCTCCCTGCTTGTTAGGTGGCCAGGGAGGGGGGGTTCTCATTCCCTGGTGGTCCTGTGGCATTGGCTGTGTAGCTGACCGGAGGAGAGAGAAGGGAGCTGACAGGAGCTGCAGGAAAGGTAAGTTACAGCTCTCTGCCAGCCCCCAACAGGACCGCCGTGCTTGTAATGAGCCCAGCGGTTCTTGTCTGTCTTATGGCAATGTAAGTTGCCATAATACAGACAGTGACTCGAGTATAAGATGAGTGGGGGTTTTTCAGCACAAAAAATGTGCTGAAAAACTCATCTTATACTTGAGTATATATGGTACTTCCTCTTTTTAAGGGAACTAAACCTGTTGGAAGTTTAATACTGTTCTCTTAAAGGGACACTGTAGGCACCCAGACCTCTTCAGCTCATTGAAGTAGTCTGGGTGCTGTGACCCTTTTGCACCTAGTGCTGCAATGTAAAACATTGCAGTTCCAGAGAACTGCAATGTTTTACATTGCAGCACTAAGTCTGCCCTCTGTGGCTGTCTACCAGACAGCCACTGAGGGTGCTTCCGGAATCTAAACTGACATTTGGTCAGTTATCGGACACTGGACGTCCTCATTGATCTCCAGTGTCAGATTTGCCCCATAGCAAAGCATTGAATAATGCTTTCCTATGGGCAGGTCTAATGCGCGCGTGGGGAGGAGTGTGGGTGGGGCCTGACCCAGCACCAAGGGACATCGGCGCTGGATTCAGGTAGATGGCTAAAGGGGTTTTAACCCCTTCAGCCCCGCGGGAGTGGGGGACCTATTAAACCTATAGTGCCAGGAAAACCGTTTTTTCCTGGCACTATAAAATTACTTTAAAGGGCTCTTTCAATCCCAAAAAGCATTTATGTTTTGTATAGGTTATGGTACAAGGAGTTCCCATGTCCCAGTCACCCTGTAGTCTTCTTAAATATCTGCAGCCAGCTGTAAGCCCACCCCTGCTAGATGTATTACATATTCCATCAACTCAGGGCTAGATTTGCATAATAGGCTAATAGAGCAGCAGCTCCAGGACCATGACACAATAGTCCTAAAGATTCTTAAAAACATATATAATATGTGAACTGCATTTTAGTCCTGCAGTTGGAAACATTGACATTCTGCAGGAGCAGCCACTAGAGGCACTTCATCGACATAGTGGCGTAAAACACTCTGAATTCACACCTATGGGAAGGCATTGGATTGGCTAAGATCAGATCTAAATACCTTTTTTAGATCTGGCAGCAAGTGCGTTGTAACCTAAACCGTAACAAAGGCACTATACCGCTAGGAATACATATCTGCTTTCCTAATGCTATAGCGTTCATTTAAAGGAACACTATAGTCACCCAAACTGTAACGTGTTGCATTATTTGTTTGTTTATCATGGCTGTCTTACTGACAGCCACATGAGGTGCTTTCTCCTCCAGACCAAGAAAAATTCGGTCTAGGAATCAAATACTTCTGAAAAGCCATTGTATTGGATGGGACAGTGTGTAATATAGGCATTCTTGCGGACATCACTGGAGGCAGAGTTGGCAGTCGCAGAGGAGTAGTCCCAGTGCTGGAAACAAAGTAATATTTATTTGACTTAATTTTTACTCTGCAAGGGGGAGCAGGAGTGGATAGTAGGGAATCTCTAGTTCAGAAACAACTGTTATTTTTACAACCATAGGTTGCCTTTAAAATGCATTCTGCAAAGTTCCCTTCAGGATTACCTCCATAAGATACAAGACACTTGGGAAGTATGGCTGTTTTAGTATTTTTTTTGTCTATAAGAATCTGTTATAGACATCCCACAATTTGCTCTTTGTTTAGCAGTGCTTGAATTTCTGCTTTATAGTACTTGAAGAGACATTCAAACACAGTAAACACCGCAGTAGTGCAGCGGTGTATTTACCGCAAGGATGACAAAGCATTTGCCTTGGGCAGCACTTTCAGGGGGGTGGCAAAAAAAGCCCCCAGATGCCCTGGACCCCCTGAGGCTGGCATTACTTGATGTTGGAGGCAGGCGGCGAGGGAGCACTGTCCCCTGAGCTCTCCCTGCTCCGCTCGTGTGCACTGCAGTGATGCCGGAGCCGGAATATGACGTCACTCTGGCATCACTTGAAGGCGCGCGAGGGAGCTGAGCAGGGAGATCAGAGCTCCCTCGTGCACCTGCATTAACTGCACGCCTGTCCCTCCGGCAATTAGACCCCAGGGAAATCCACTCCAGCAAGGTATGGAGGCCGGGTGAATTGAAATAAAAAAAAAAAAAAAAAAATTGTTAGTGTGTGTCGGTGAGTGTGTTGTGTATCTGTGTTAGTGTGTGTATGTCAAAGAGTGTGTATCTGTCAGTCAATGTATATGTATGTTAGCGAATGTGTTTCTGACACTCAGTGTGTGTCTGTCAGTGAGTATATGTGCGTCACAGTGTGTGTCTGACACTGTGTGAGACTGAGTTTGCATCTGTCAGTGTGTGTGTGTGTGTGTGTGTGTGTCTGTCGGTGTGTGGTTAAACAGTATGTGTGACAAAGACTGTGTATCTCTCAGTAAGTGTATGTCAGTGTATGCATCAATGAAGGCTTGTGTCTGTCAGGCAAAGAGCGTGTTGGTTTTTAAAAGGAAGTGAAATTAAGAGAAGAGGGGGGTGGGGAGGGGGCTGAGTTTTGTCATGGCAGAAAACCAGAATACACCACTGGAGTAGGGGTCATCATGCAAGCAATATTTAAAATATATTTGAGATAAATATATATATATATATATATATAGTAGAGGAAGTGTGCAAGATGTTGGCATAACTGTAAATGTATCTTATTATTTCCCTTGATCTACACAATAGAATCTAAACGTAAACATAAGTTTTCTTAGTTTATGTACGCTACAAAAAGTTTTATATAGCAAACTTTAAACTGATTATTAAAATTTTGAAAATGTTTTCTTTTATGTCCTATTTATTTCACTTCTCTAAATTACTACATTAATTAAATGACCAGATTGCTTTCTTTCTCTATTCACTCGTACCAGCAGCATATAGACCACAATCTTCTACAACATCTTCTCCAAAAAAGTCTTTCTTTCCATCGTAATTAAAGTGCACTGTCCCCGTCTGGGGACTTTGCATGGACTTTGGTGAGAAGGGGAGAGCTTGCAGGGAAGCCGACAAGAGATTTGCAGCTTTTGGAAGCTGTTTTCTAAACATACCCCCAGTTAACAAAGGATTAATGAAATGCATGTTTTCATTTGGGGCATATTTACTAAATATTGCAAAGTGAATAGTAAATTTCACTCAATGATAAAGTGCATACATATATTCATATCATAGTGTATACAAAGTGAATCACAGTAACATGTGAAAGTGCACTGTGCAATCGAACACAATAAAGGGAAAAAACAAGTGAAAGATGTTGCTTAAGAATTGTCTGTATAAGAACACTGTATAATACTCTCATCAGCAAGGAGTAATCAGGGATATCTCATGTAATAACAGAAATAGATAATCATAGGGTAATATTGTACAACAGAGTATGCCGAAGGGGAAGATAAAATTTACAAGTGTAGAGCAGAGAAGCCTGCTCTTTAATGTAACCAGAGTGACAACCGTGAAGTAGTAAAACACTTTATTCAGCTTCACTTAAAAGAACGCGCAGGCTGGCAGATAAGACCACTTATAGCGTTTATCTAATCCTCACTGAGCTTTGCTGGGAAAGCGAGTCCGTTGCTGGCTTCTGCGGAACTCCGAAAACCGGGAACTGTGTACTAAGCTCTTCCGGGAGACGGGGCTTTCGACCAGTGTGCAGACGTGATGACGCGTTTCGCCTATAACTCTGCTTCCTCAGATCCGCCTTCAAAAAGTCCAAACTCTCAATTTAAACCCACAAAATGGGCATGAGTAATCAAAGTCCATTGTCTATTGGATATGTCTCTGAAACCTCATGATGCTATACAAGTCTCTTAGCAAAAAACATGAAACCGTGGATACAAAGAAAAATATCCACTAAATGTAAATAATAAAAGTACACAATTAGATCGTAATCTCTTATATAAGACACATAGGGAAAAGAGACATAAAAACTTGGATGCAAAAAGGGGAGTATCGGCTAAATGTGCAAAATAAAAGCATTGTAAGAGCTGCACAGAATTCTTTTTGTTTGTTTTTTAGCTTTTACACATTATAAGGTGCAGCTACGATTATTTCCTTATTTTATTTAAGAAATTTTTAGCGCCATACTTTTACTTGTTTTTTTTTCTTCCATATCTACTAAATGGAGGTATATAATTTAATTTTTTTTTTAAATTTATTTAGTCAGGAAAGTGTCCATTTTAAATTTCACAATGTGAGTAAATGTATGCTTTAAATTAATACTGTAGGGTCATAAATAAACGCGTATTCCTGACCTCAGTGTTAAAACGCTATTTAGATGCCTGCACCCCTTAAATAAGAAACTCAACTCGTGGTTTATCAGTTCTGATATTTGTCAAGGAGGTGGGGGGCAGAGCCAGTCTCAGCGCTGGCCAATCACAATCTCCTCCGAGATGCATTGAATCAGTGCATCTTTGTGACAGATGTTCAGCATGGAGACTCTGAATGTTCTGCACTGACCCAGAAAGAACCTGTAGTGGCTGTCTGAGTGACTGTCACAGGAGGTGTCCCTAGGCAGCAATGTAAAAACTGCCTTTTCTATAAATATATCTATATATAAAAAGGCAGTGTTTAATTTAAAAGGCTTGCAGAGACATACAATACTCACCAAAACTACATTTAAAAGGAAACTGTAGGCACCCAGTCCACTTAATCTGTTTGAAGTGGGCTTGGTGCAATGTTCATGCCCCATAACCCTACAGTGGTAATTATTGCAGTTTCTGAAAAACTGCAATAATTACATTTTGATGGTTAACTTCTCATCTAGTGGTTGTCTACCAGACAGTCATTAGATGGACTTCTGGAATAGAAAAGGACCTTTGGTCCATTATCTGACTTTGGGCGTCCTCACGCTCTGCATGCGCTTTAGGTCTCCCCCTCCCCCCCGTTAGCGTGGGTTTTAACTCCTTCAGTGCTGCGGGACGTGGGGCACGAGGGTTTGTTGTCCTATAGAATCTCTTTAAGCTGTAATTCTGGTGACTATAGTGCCCGTTTAAATGCAGACTGAAAATCATTTAAATAAGTATGGTTTCTGTGCTTTTTTTTTTTTAACCCCTTCCCGACCGAGGATGGTTCAGGACCGTCATCGGCATTTTTGACTTGCCGACCGATGACGGTCCTGAACCGTCCTAACGGTCTTAGTTACTTACCTGATCGCCGTCGTTCCCCCGGCGGCGATCAGCGTGGCTCCGGTTGTGGGGAGACTGCCTGCAGCCCAGACAGTCTCCCCACGGCAGATTAGGACCCCTGTGGCCATGTGATCGCTTAACAGAGCGATCACATGGTCACAATGGGTGTCCATGTGTCTGCCTGCAGGGGGACTGTCTGTGCTGACAGGCAGTCTCCCTGCTAGTGTAAAATCAACAAATAAAATAAAGTTAATGTTAATAAAAAAATAATAATAATTATGTAGGTGTATATATGATATATAGACATATATTATAGCTATATAATATATGTCTATATATCATATATAATGCCATACTAAGTGTATTTTTATATTAATATATACTTATATTAATATAAAAATACACTTATAATTAAATTACACACGTGTGTGTATATATATAATATATATAACTATATATATTTATTATAAAATATAAATAAGTAATTTAAATTAATTTTTCTTAAATAATAAAAAAATTTAAAAAATTATATATCTATATGAAATTTTATTCTAACTGTATTTTAAAATTAATATATATATTTATATCAAAATACACTTAGAATGAATTTGTATATATATCTATGTATATATAAATAAATAAAAATAATCAGAAATATACATATGTCCATATACAAAAAACATAAATAATTATATAAATATACACGTAGACTTCAAATATATAAATATGCATATATATTTAAATTCTACGTGCATATTTATGTAATATTTTTACATAATTCAGTAATTTTATTGATTGCAATTTGAGGGACCTGCCTGCCAACCCAGGCCAAAATTCCAGAGAATTGAATTTGCTAGCACTGTATTTTACCCTGTAACGTTCTACTACACTCTAAAACCTGTACATGGGGGTTCTGTTTTACTCGGGAGACTTCGCTGAACACAAATATTAGTGATTCAAAACAGTAAAACATCACAGCGATGATATTGTCAGTGAAAGTGACTTTTTTTGCATTTTTCACACACAAACAGCACTTTTACTGATGATATAATTGTTGTGATACGTTTTCCAGTTTTTAAACACTAATAATTGTGTTCAGCGATGTCTCCCGAGTAAAACAGTACCCCCCATGTACAGGTTTTATAGCATTTTTGAAAGTTACAAGGTCAAATATATGGGTCAAATATTTTTACATTGAAAATGGCCAGGTTGGTTACGTTGCCTTTGAGAGCGTATGGTAGCCCAGGAATGAGAATTACCCCATGATGGCATACCATTTGCAAAAGAAGACAACCCAAGGTATTGCAAATGGGGTATGTCCAGTCTTTTTTAGTAACCACTTGGTCACAAACACTGGCCAAAATTAGCGTTCAATTTAGTTTTTTTACTTTTTTCACACACAAACAAATATGAATGCTTACTTTGGCCAGTGTTTTCGACTAAGTGGCTACTAAAAAAGACTGGACATACCCCATATTGAATACCCTGGGTTGTCTACTTTAAAAAAAATATGTACATGTGGGGTGTTATTCAGAGATTTATGACAGATAATAGTGTTACAATGTCACTATTGATAAATTTTAAAAATGTATGTTTTGAAACCGCAATATCCTACTTGTACCTATAGCCCTATAACATGCAAAAAAAAGCAAAAAAGCACGTAAACACTAGGTATTTTTAAACTCAGGACAAAATTTTGAATCTATTTAGCAGTTTTTTTCATTCGCTTTTGTAGATGAGTAAAAGATTTTTCAAGTAAAAGTCAAAAAACATGTATTTTTTTCAATTTTTCATCATATTTTTTTATTTTTTTTAAATTAAAATACATGAGATTATATAAATAATGGTATGTAAAGAAAGCCCCTTTTGTCCTGAAAAAAACAATATATAATTTGTATGGGAACAGTAAATGAGAAAGCGGAGAATTACAGCCAGACACAAACACCACAAAAGTGTAAAAATATGCCTGGTCGCAAATGTACAACATCGCAAAAACAGTCCAGTCCTTAAGGGGTTAATAACTGTCAACCAGATATTACAGACTGACCAAAACAAGTGTAATCACTCATCATTTAAAATTATATTATGAATGCAGCGGAACCGAAACCAGCTTAGTAGCATTTGGTTAAGATCTCTGTTCTGGATCCAATCTTATTTAAAGGACAACTATAGGCACCCAGACCACTTCAGCTCAATGAAGTGGTCTGAGTGCCAGGTCCCCCTAACCCTGCAGCTGTAAACATAGCAGTTTCAGAGAGGATTCAGGCAAACTTTTTATCTTTAAGACTGTGTACATTGTAATCTGCTGAGTCTAAATAAGGTAAACCTATTAAGTTAAATTCCTTATTGCCTACATTCGTTATTATTTGTTTGTAAATTGCTCATCTGTTATGTGCTGCTTACTCTCAAAGAGTTTCTCATCTCCCTTGACATTAAGTATATTTCATTATCATCTGATCTTGAAACCCAAACTGCTCGTTCAGGAAAGCTCCAGCATGTAATACACTAGATACTATTAAAAATGCACAACATGCGCAAATAGATTAGAGAGGTTGTAAATGAGCACAGTGCCTGGCATTTTGTGTAAAATAATAAACTAATGATTTCAAAGTATAGTTACATAGTTACATAGCTGAAAAGAGACTTGCGTCCATCAAGTTCAGCCTTCCTCACATTTGTTTTTTGCTGTTGATCCAAAAGAAGGCAAAAAAAACCAGTTTGAAGCACAATTTTGCAACAAGCTAGGAAAAAAATTCCTTCTTGACCCCAGAATGGCAGTCAGATTTATCCTTGGATCAAGCAGTTATTACCCTACATTGAAAGATTATATCCTTGAATATTCTGTTCTTGCAAGTATGCATCTAGTAGCCGTTTGAACATCTGTATGGACTCTGATAAAACCACTTCTTCAGGCAGAGAATTCCACATCCTGATTGTTCTTACAGTAAAAAAACCTTTCCTTTGCCTTAGACGAAATCTTCTTTCTTCCAGTCTAAACGCATGGCCTCGTGTCCTATGTAAAGTCCGGTTTGTGAATAGATTTCCACACAATGGTTTGTATTGGCCCCGAATATATTTGTATAATGTTATCATATCCCCTCTCAGGCGACGTTTTTCTAAACTAAATAGGTTTAAATTTGTTAACCTTTCTTCATAGCCGATATGTTCCATTCCTTTTATTAATTTTGTAGCCCGCCTCTGCACTTTTTCTAGTGCCATAATATCCTTCTTTAGAACAGGTGCCCAAAATTGCACAGCATATTCAATATGGGGTCTTACCAGTGATTTATAAAGAGGCAAAATTATATTCTTGTCCCGAGAATGAATGCCCTTTTTCATGCATGACAATACCTTACTGGCCTTGGCCACTGCTGATTGACATTGCACATTGTTGCATAGTTTGTTGTCTATAACAATTCCCAAGTCCTTTTCATGTGTTGTTATCCCTAATTCGCTTCCATTAAGGGTATACGTTGCTTGTGTATTCTTTAAGTACTCTTTATCGTTAAATATTGAAACACTGACAGTGAAGTAATACCATTACATTATGGCGACTATTTCAACCAGTGAGATATGGACCTGGTTACGGCAAAACCAGAAAAAAGCAGAGGGTGTAATAGAGGGGAAATAGCACAGGATGTGTCACTGGGGGTTGTTTACTAAATGTTGTTGTGGGTCGAAGCAGTCTGTTGAAAAAAGTGTTTCTAAACTAATTCTGTAGAAACCCACTTCTAGAACAATTGCGTCAATATGTCTCTCTATAACATGTTATGGCAAATGCAATGGGGTAAAAACCGTACAGGGTTTTATTTACTAAGCAAGGAATGATGATAAATTCTATACCAAATATTGATCTATGTTAAAGTAAAACATCTTCATTTTAGCCTGTATTTTATAATATATTTTTCAACCATCATTCCCTTGAAAATGTGCTGTTAATTCCCTAGTCTGTTTCAGATAGTTCAGTTTAGTGAATAACTGTAATAACATGTACCATGATCACTACACTCAAACAGTTTATAAAATCTTTTACATCTTACCCAAGGTCCACCTCTCACCACTCCATACCTACTGCAGCCTACAGGAGAGCCAGAAGCTCTCTTTGCAGCCGAGAGTGACCATCTGATGCACTCAGACAAAGGGCTAACTCTGCAGTGCTAACTGGCTGCTAAGAAAAGGCAGGTAGGGGCTCCTGGCCGACCCCAAATGAGAGGGTAAATGGTCGACAGGTGGCCGGGCATTGTTATGGTGCTTGGAGTTTTCCTTTAACAAACTTGTGAATTTTGGATAGTGTGAATAACTGTTGTCTTCCCTCCCACAACATGGGTCCCTTTGTATGGTGTTGTGTGGGAACGGGAGCAGGTTATGGAGATATAGAATATCAATGTTCTCCAGAGCAATGTATCATCAGCTCATGGTAGCTTCATCCCCACCCCCCAAGTGCCACCATACACTTGTGGGAGTTAAATATTGAATCTATCAAGGGTTACAAAAAGTAGTATCTATTTTTGTTCACAGGCACAAAGATTAGTCAGTACATAACATACAATCAATATGATTAATGGCATGTTTAGCATTTGACATACCATTATTTATACATCTGTATTGTAACTTTTCCCATCAGAGTCTCTACTCTATGATCTGTATCTATGCTCTGACTTTCAAGTTGAGCTGTTTTTTTTTATTACAGTGCTGTATATCTTAAGAGGGCTATTCGCTGAACAAGTTAGGTGGAAAAATAATCTTCAAATCAGCTGTTGTATTTCATTTCTTTGCTTAAATTCTGTGATTGTCAGTGATATTGGAATAGGAATCTTGGTAGACAAAAAACATCTAATCCAGGTGGCACAATAAAACCAGGTTATAAATCTATTCTACTACTCCGTACGCAAACGATAGCCAAACGGCAATGTTCAGCTGCCAGTAGCCTTAAGGCTTTTGAGAGTTGTAGTTCTGAAAAAGCCAGATATCAAACTTTTGACCACCTCTGTAATATAAACTGTATTCCAAAATCCTGTTGATATGATACATATGGCATGGCTGGCTTGTTAACGTGCCTGAAATAATAATAGGTTAATTTTCAGAAAGCTTAATTTTACTACCTTTATAAACATAATTGCATAAATGTATGTGTTTAAATTTTCAATGAAAATGCAGCTTTGTGTTTCTTATTTTTGTTTTTATTTTGTTGATTATGAGAGGCACAACCACAGCTAATATTTCACAGTTGTCACAGTAGTTTACATTGGTAAAAAAAAAGCCCTTAACGCAGGCAGTTGGATTGCTGTTAGACTGAATCTCCAGTTACACAGAGGAAGCAGGATAACTGGTGAAATAGATGTCTGCCTTCTGTGCTGTATTCAGCAGGCTGTGACAGCCTTTAAGCAGGAACATGAATCTAATACGCACCTTCTCACCATATCCTTCAGATACTGGGCAGAAAAAGACCCTGGAGAAGAAAGATGGGCGCCGAATGTCCTTCCAGAAGCCAAAAGGAACCATGGAATATACAGTAAGCTTCCACTGTCTGTATTCTGCATATACTGTGTGAGATCTGATTTTTGTCAGCTGAACGAGTGCCACTTCTGTGATGAGCATGAGAATACTACCAGATCAATGTTGTTTTGTTTGCATATTACTCTAGTAGCTATTTAGTAGCAGAAATTTGTGCGACTAAACTCTTGTTTTGCTTTTGTTCCAAAAGAACATTGACTAGATTGTCAGTAAGGAAAATGTATTTCTAGGCACGATAAACACGTGCTGTAAAAAGCCACAATGAATATCTACCTTGACCTTGTCTTCATGAATAACCTTCCCCATCCACTTTCTGGTCAGTGATGTGATGCTCTAAGATTATAGCTGATTTCCCAGCTGTGTGTGAAAATGGGAGCCTTTGTGACTGGTATGTTCTTGAAATGACCCTCAAACCTTACTGCAGTCTGCTCCTTGTTCTGGTTACTAAGGGATACAGGATGTGATATTATATGTCTTTTGGAAAATAGACACAATCAATCTTAAATCACATTTTATCAAACCATTTTACTCGCTGTCTCTAACCTCCACGAGGAAATCTTGCTTTTATACCTTTCGTGTTGACCCTCGTTTTCATGTCTCTCACACTCTGTGTGCATGTCTCTAATTGGTTCACTTCTGTCTCTTTCCTTCCACAACTTTCTTCATGACAGTTAGCTCTGCTTTTCCCCTTTCAATGCTCTCTTTGTGATTACTTACCTTTCATGTTGACTGACTTTCTTCTGCAAAATGTTACAAATTCAGTTCGTTGGAGAAGTGTCCTTCAGTGGTCCTGCAGCTTATATGGAATACAATTACCATAATGCTCTGGCTGGTTAAGCATTGTAGGAATTTCTCAAATCTAAACCATCGTTGTGACATTATAAAATTGGTGCCCAGCTGATTGTGGTGCTTTATTACAGGGACAGTCCAGTCACCAAAATTAGAAATGTCATTATTTTGTGCATTTGATGTGATAAGATTTTTTTTTTTTTTTTATTCTGCATTTTTGTAAAATGTATTGCAGAAAAAATACGATTGTATAGGAGATGTGTGAATATGTAAATGGAAGCAGACAGAATATTTCCATGATTCATAATTAACGTAAATTGGTATACCAACAATCCTTCATTTAATTATTTACGCTTAGTTATGTTTGTTTGAATAGCTGAATGATTTTACCCATTCCCCGTTTAAACAGACATAACTTGGTGTGGCTTTGATTTTTAATCACTAGTTGGTAAGACTCGTGATTTTTTTCAATGTAAAATTGCTGGTTCTTCTATAATGTCCTATAATGTCTAATATTTGTGAATAGATGAGTATTTATGTTTAGAATAACTTTTCAGATTAGTTGAACACTTGTATCAGAACTGATTTTGTTATATACCATTAGAAATACAAAATAAGGAAATTATTGCAAGGTAAACTAGGAGAACAAGTTAAATAGTTTTTTATTTATTTAAAGGGACAGTATAGTCAATATTTATAATGTTTACATTGTAGCAATAAGACAGTCATTAGAGGCACTTCTGGGTCTTTACGGGGCATTAGGTCGCCTAACTGACACTGTACGTCCTCGCGTTCAGCATGAGAACATCCAGCGTCTGTTAAATCCCCATAGGAAAGTATTTAAGCAGTGCTTTCCTTTTGGGGATGGCCTAACGCGCTTTCGGTGTTTGGCGTGCATGCGCATTAACCCCCTACCTTGACGTCAAAGAAGTCCGAGCGTCAATGAACGTCACTGCTGGAATTGGGGTAGTGTGTTTTAAAAGGGTTGTTAACCGTTTCAGTCTTTGGGGAGGGGGTAGGGGGTAAGATGGAGGTATGGAGCACTATAAATTTTTATTTAGATTTGTATTCCTAACACTATAGCATCTCTTTAAAGGATCACTATAGGGTCAGGAACACAAACATGTATTCCTGACCCTATAGTGTTAACAGCACCTCTAGCCCCCCTGAGCCCCTCATGCCTCCATAAATATATATTAAAAATCTTACTGTATTCAAACCTGAAGCTGTAACTCTGCATGCTGTTAGACTCAGGAAAAACAAGCAGTCTGCTGACATGTGGTAGCCTGATCCAATCACAGTGCTTCCTCATAGGATTGGCTGAGACTGACAGAGGCAGATCAGGGGCAGAGCCAGCACAATTTAAACACAGCCCTGGCCAATCAGCATCTCCTTGTAGAGATTAATTGAATCGATGAATCTCTATGAGGAAAGTCCAGTGTCTGCATGCAGAGGGAGGAGATACTGAATCACAGTGCTGCCCTGTGCTCTGCTGACAGCAGATCTGAGTGGATGGAGGCATATTATGCCTCATTAACTCCGAAGTCCCTCTGGTTCACTCTGAGTGACTGCAACTGGAGGTGTTCCTAGCTTTCAATATAAACACTGTATTTTCTCAGAAAATAGTGTTTACATGAGAGAGGCTGCAGGGAGCTATAGTTCTTACCTGAACAACCTCATTAAGCTGAAGTTGTTAAGGTGACTATAGTGTCCCTTTAACTAAAACAAAATATGTAGCTGAGCTGCAATGCTGAGACTGAATATCTTCGCTGGAATCTGTATGGACATTGGCCAACCTGGAACTCTTGTTCTGTGCTGGCTAATGGCATACTAATGATGCTGCCAGAGGTGGAGTTACAGTAAAATATCTTTATATATGCAGCATTTCATATGGAAAGGTTGTGCATACAGACTCCAATCACCATGACTACTTACAATCTCCTGAAGTGGTTGTGGTGCTTGAAGTAACCACTTAAGGCAAGTTTTTTTTAATTTATTTTTATTTTGTGAACATAGATTTGTAGAATAACAGATGGATTGAGGTCTTTTTCTGAACTTTGTTCATTTTATGACATTTTTGATTTGAAAAGGTACTTGTTATCTTCTCCAGACACACGTTCAATTAACTTGGATTAATGGAATCTATTTACCAAAAAATTAAATATTCCATGAATATGCAGCCTCATGTAACATAACTAATCCTTATTTCATGCTGAATAACCTTTGGATTATAATGTAAATAGAAAACTTTCTTTAGATTTTTTTTTTTTTTTTCCTCCAAAACAAATTTATTAAAGAAATCTGATTTAAAAGAAAGACAATAAATATACTGTAGCGGAGCTGCAATATTAAATCCCAAGATCTCCGCTGGTATAGAAGGTAATCCAAAGTAAAGCGCTGGAAAAGAAGGCAATATCACAAATCCCCTAGTAACCGGACGAAACACAGTTCAGGGAGTCAACTGACAATTTTATCCACGGCTGTTAGCCTATGCATGCTCTCTATTCTAAAACACACGAATACATTTTTACACCGGGTTAACACAGCTAATTCAGACAACCTTTAAATGTTATGCAATATGACCTAAAGTGGCTAGGTTTGCCACATATACTCGTTATTCCACACACAATATTGTGTTTTGTCCACCAAGTAAATGGATGACTAAAATAAATCGAAAACTACAGAAAACCGTGAGTTCAGCCAATTTTTCTATTTTTGTATTATTGTATTGTAGCAGAGGCTAAGCACCGGTAAACAATTTAAGCAAAGTCTTTGTATATTTTGTGAAAAATTTGTAAACCGAAACGCGGTTTCCCATAGGAATGCATTGAAAACCAATTAATCCGTTCTGGAGGTCAGAAAAAAGTCAAAATGAGCTGGCATGGAAAGCAACTCACAATGCAGAACACACAATAAAAGGCATGCAAACGAAGAAGCTCAGCTCCCTACCTTTCCACAGCTTGAGAAATGCACCAAAAAGTCCCAAAACAACTGCAAACAATTTCCAGAATGGCTCCAAAACTCGATGCAAAAGCCGCTCCAATAACTCTACACCACATGCAAACCACCAAATACTCGGCTTCAGGGGACTGTCTGACAATCCAGGCAGTCCCCCCTGCTGCAAATCCATCCCTCCCAGAACATGTTATGGCATTCGCAATAGAAAGCTGAAGCACCGGGTTGTTGGGCAGTCCCCTAAACTGGAATAAAAGTTACAAAATTATTTATGGCCAAATATATTTATAAATAATGAGAAGAATGAAAATAAATAATTATAAATCTGGCAAACTTCAATGTGTAAAACTTGAAATGGAAATCTCTATATTTAACCCTAAAATACCATAAAACCTGTACGTGGGGAGGGTATTGTTGTACTTGTGAGACATTGCTGTACACAAATGTGTATGTAATTGCCGTAAAAGCGAACAGTATTATGAAATTCACTGTTAAAAAGCCATGCAGAACTGAACATAATTTCTTAATCTCACTTTTTTTTAGATTATATTCATATTACATAGATTACACTATAAATATTTATATATATTAATGAAATCCCTGTTTCTCCTGTACAAAACTATATTTAATAAGTTTCACTTAATATGAAAGAGGTGAATTATGGTTACATATACCTCAAATTCTATGGTTTGTTTTGCTCTGAATTTGCCTCAGTGCTCAAGGGGTTAATAGCTGTGATCATGAGGATGTTTTGCACGTCATACCACACTTATAACCTGTGAATTGCCAATAAAGTATTTCAATAATTCTATACTGAGCTAGTCAGCATTTTTAGCCAAATACTACTCTGCCCTTTCTGCACTCTTGTTTCTAGCATTCCAAATGTTTGCCGTTCTCAGGACCCCTAAATATCGGCTGTTTTTTAGGGTCTTGCTCATAAGTGCAGGCAGCCCTTTAATAAGCACAGATGGACTTGTCAAAATGACTTAAACTCATTGATTCACCTGTGTTAACATCCTGAGGGCCCAAACTGTTCAGGGATCAACAGAATGACTTTGAGAATCTGTTTAAAGTTTTCCTTCCAACTATAATTTCTTAGAATTTTGCTAAAGGGACACTCCAGG
Source organism: Pelobates cultripes (assembly GCA_933207985.1). Classification (NCBI taxonomy): domain Eukaryota; kingdom Metazoa; phylum Chordata; class Amphibia; order Anura; family Pelobatidae; genus Pelobates; species Pelobates cultripes. The sequence continues at coordinate 295,982,703 of OW240915.1, read as the reverse complement.
CACCGAGACCACTTCTGGAGTGGTCTGGGTGCCAACTCCCACTACCCTAAACCCTGCAACTGTAAATATTGCAGTTTTCATAAACTGCAATATTTACATTGCAGGGTTAACTCCTCCTCTAGTGGCTGTCTACTAGATTTTTCAATGCTTTCCTATGGGGAGGTCTAATGCACGTGCGCAGCATTGCCGCACATGTGCATTAGGTCTTCCCAGCTGCGCATGCGCAATAGGTCTCCCCCGCCGGATGACGGCGGGGGAGGAGCATGGGCGGACCCAGAACAAGCGCCGAGGGACATCGGTGCTGGATAAAGGTAAGTCACTGAAGGGGTTTTAACCCCTTCAGAAACCTGGGATGGGGGTGGGAGGGAGAGGGGACCTGCAGTGCCAGGAAAACAGATTGTTTTCCTGGCACTGGATTGTCCCTTTGAGATGGAAAAGCATACTAAATTCCTGTTTATTACAGAAGAAAAGGGGAATTGGGGTCACACCCGGAACATGTATTTTTAAGCCGTTGGGGATACAGATCTGGGAATAGGGCACACACAAAAAATAATTTATAATCAACTATCTCAGAAAACAAATATGGGGATTCAGTTACACCATATGGCCATATCATGTTAAGCCCAGCACTACGTGTACTAATATCTGTGGGTCCTACACTAATTTTAACATGGGGAACTAACATGCTAAGTGCATTACTAACTGCTTGTGTTCGTCTGTCATCAGTAAATTGTTGGGAGTTGAAGAGTTTAGAATTGGCAAACTATTGTTCAGGACGTTTTATGAGCAAAAATTTTTACTGTATTGCCAGAAACGCAATTTTAACTCAGACTAAGAATGTAAGAAAATTGTAGATTATGCTAGCTTTAGTGTACCTATAATCTTAATTTTATTAATGACAGGAGGCGAGTATTTACTTAAGTCTCTCTTTACTAGAACTCCACAGCAGCACAGAAAAACAACCAATCAGAAAAAAGTTAGGCACTATAAAACTCCCCTCCTCATGCATCATTTCCTCTTTCAAGCTGCGACAAAACAGAACAAAAGGCAGAAAATATAATGGGGAAGAAACTAAGTCCTAGATATAATGAATACGACAATGTCCACCATCCGAGAAGAACTGCCGAATCAGATAGTGTTGATGGACTGTAAACTGAAACGAGAGAAAAAACAGAATCGAACAGGTTGGTTAGCCAATGAAATGCACCCCGAACAAACATGTAGGTACCCAATGTAGCACCCAAAATTACCGTAACCTGCCTAGATCCCAACCCGACTTATAAAAAACAGACATCAGAACAAGTGACAGGTAGCCGAGACAACAAGCAGAGTTGCATACGTACCTAATGAACTCAAACTATAAAAAAAACAAGGGAGGGATAAGAATGGGCGGGAAATACTCGCCTCCTGGCATTAATAGAATTAGGATTATAGGTACACTAAAGCTAGCATAATCTACAATTTTATAACATGACAGTAGGCTTCATGTTTGCTGTTTTAACGCTCAGCCAACAAATCCAACGCTGTTTGTTTCACTGGTACCTATTCCGTGAGATATTAGAGCAATCCTAAGTGGACCTTCCAACTGCGAGAAGTGACAGACGGATCGATGAAGATGCCAGCTGACGAAGCATCCCAAATATGGAAAAACGCCATCCGCTGATATATCCATTGTACGTGGGGTTGCGACCGGTTTCCTAGCAGCCGGTCCATGAGCTGCCAAGCTGACCTATTAGCCATTTTCCTGTAGGTTTAAAATTCCGAAGGTCATTTGCGGACTTAGGGCCGTGAGAAGAAACTGCCACCATGTCTCGACTCTTTATGTGGAAGGTGGCTCCTCCTATCATGCCAGGGTCACCAGGCGATGTGGCCTCGCAGGCAAATCTCCAACCTCAAAGAATGCGCCTAAGTCCACACCCAATTCCGTAATAGAACCGAGTAGGGTCTTTTCGTTCCCTCATGACCTACCTGGTGAGTTGTCTAATCCGAGAATAAATTTATTATGCAGGCAAGAGTGTGGTCAAAACTATCCATATCCTAAGTGGTTACAGTATTCCAAATGGACTGTGTAATCCGCGGCTGCGGTAGAGAAAAGACTCCCAAAGGTCGTCCAATCAAGGTCCCAAACTGAACTTGTGTGGTGAAATGGTGGTCGACTATTCTGGAGATTGTGAATCCCGGAAATATTCAAAAGGATGGGAACGTAAACCGGGGTTGAGATTTCCATCCAGATATATAATCGTCTTAGAGGGATAAGATGTCCGGATCCAATGGTGATTGGGACCTGTATAACAAAGAGCCCTCATGTGCTGTAGTGAGAGAGTGAAATAATCCGATTACCCGTTTGTATGATCCTGTTCCGTGCCCGACCTGTCAAAATTCATGTATGGGTTCCTGGTCTACACGCCACCTACGAGATGGGGTATAATATAGTGAGACCCCTAGGTCCCTGTACCCCTGACTGTCCGGGCACGTAACTCCCAGAGTAGGCCCTAGGTCAAGGGACCCAGGAATGTGAATTTGAGAACCGAAGTCAAGGCCTCCATATAGAGGGATAACTTCCTTCTTAGCTTCGAGTCCCGTGAACATATAGCGTTCTCTAATATGCAGACAAGATGTAAAGTCCCTTCACTCACGACAGGTGACTCCAGAGAGCAGGTATAACGAAAAAACAAGGGCCTAGCTTCAACCGTCCAAAGCAGGTGTTGTCCCGTTTGAGAACGTCGGCAGCCATATCCGAGCTTGCTACACATCCTGAGCAGTACTCCAGCGGTAGGTCCCAACTTGTGACGTCCGTGTAGGAGCCGGGGACACACATGGTTCCTCCATAGAGTCCACAGTAGTATACAACCTCCGGCCGTGTCCTTGCTTAATAGCAGAAAGTGATGATGAGAAAATGCAACCTTTGGAAACCATGATGGAAACTACCAACGGACCGCGCGGGATCCAGGATGACAGTTGGTAGCCTGAGGAAAGCTGGAGACGTTCTCCGTGATTCTCGAGAGCCCGGGAGGTCGGAGGAGGTCAAGTCAGGCACGAAAACAAATAAACGTAAAAAAAAGTAGATAAAGGGATATGCATACCTCTGAGAGAAAGTAATAAGCAGATCTGAAAAGCAAGTCAAGTAAACCCAACTGAAAGGGTCAGGAGCTAAAAGGTTAGTTGCTGAAGGCAAGGAAACCGTGCTCCCCTGTTGGCGTCTGAGCACTGGTCCCTGCTTGTGTGAGATTCCCCTTGGAGATGTGCCACCGCAAAAAGATTTGCCCCTCAGGGCATGAGCTGTAGGGCCTTCATCCTTCCAATCATATTTAGGTGCTCGTATCCTGGTGTCCTCCTGGATAGTATGGCAGCAGTGTTTGCCTGGACACCCACCTATCTCCATGTCAACAGTGGGTACTGAGCTTTCGTCAGTGATATTCCCCCAGGCCTGCGGCCAAAAGGGGGTTCGGGCACAGATATATCAGGCCAACGATTGGCACAGGTAGAGCAGGCAAGACAGAAGGGCATAGACATAGTAGGCCAATCAAATGGGCGCAGAACTAGCAGGCCAATCATAGGGGCACAGACAGAGCAGGCCAATCCTGGGTTGCGTATTATATGAGTAATGGGGACCCCTGAGTTTGGGCAGAGTCCCCTAAATATCTGTAAATCTTCAGGGTATCCTGTGACATAAGGACCCCTAGACATCAACCCTTTTAGACAGCGTAATACTGTGTGAATAAACCTTAACCGGGACTGGCAGTCCCTAAATGCCCAGAAGGCAAAATAGTGGTATTCCAGCTGTATTGGGTATAAGCCGAAGTTGTTCCAGTGCGTATATAATGTCCATAAAATCAAGATTTACTGAGCGATGCATTCCTTACACTGTGAATTGGTATGCACATGTACATACAGATCTGTTTGAGATTCTTATCTTGTTATAGATCATCATCATCATCATCACACCACCTGAAATGTAATGTACCAATGGTCTCTTTCAGGAGTAGGGCTAAACAATTGTCAACTCAATGAATCTCCCCATAGAACCTGATAAAATAGAATAGTATCAGCATAGACTGGTCTCCCATACCAGTTTGAGCCAGAACCAGGTCTGCTTAGCTTTTAACATATGCCATGGACAATGGATTCATACCAGAGTAGTCTCATCTGAGACTCCATAGCTGGACCAGAATATATATACTGTGAAGCACATCAATCCTAGAGCTAACTAGCTAACTCGCTCTGTATACACCCTGTACAGAGCCTGTATAACTGAGTTTCATATATACCTGTAACTCACAGTAATCTGTGATTTACACTGTCAGCAAAACTAAATCTGTGATATACACTGTCAGTAAAACGCACAGCAATCTGTGATATAAACTAAGGGTGGGGGGGGGGGGGGAAATCAAATGGGGGCAAACTGAATAGGTATGTCCAGGAGACCCCATTCCCCCATGAAACCACTACATTGTAAAAGACAATATCCCCAAAGAAAACCAGGGGAAGCAAAGAAGAGCCAAAAGGCACAGAAATCTTAAAAAACTAAACATAATTAATATAAATCATAATAAATCTCAAAGCCACCAACTAGAAGCAGGAGGCAGTGGTACTCTGACCTGTACTGACTGCGGAGCAGCAAAGAAAGAGGAAATGATGTATGGGGAGGGGAGTTTTATAGTACCTAACTTTTTTTCTGATTGGTTGTTTTCCTGTGCTGCTGTGGAGTTCTAGTAAAGAGAGACTTAAAGGCACGTAACTCCCAGAGTAGGCCCTAGGTCAAGGGACCCAGGAATGTGAATTTGAGAACCGAAGTCAAGGCCTCCATATAGAGGGATAACTTCCTTCTTAGCTTCGAGTCCCGTGAACATATAGCGTTCTCTAATATGCAGACAAGACGTAAAGTCCCTTCACTCATGACAGGTGACTTCAGAGAGCAGATATAACGAAAAAACAAGGGCCTAGCTTCAACCGTCCAAAGCAGGTGTTGTCCCGTTTGAGAACGTCGGCAGCCATATCCGAGCTTGTTACACATCCTGAGCAGTACTCCAGCGGTAGGTCCCAACTTGTGACGTCCGTGTAGGAGCCGGGGACACACATGGTTCCTAGTTTTCCTGGCACTATAGTGCCCTGAGGGTGCCCCCACCCTCGGTAAACCCCTCCCGCCCGGCTCTGGAAGGGGGAAAGGGGTAAAAACTTACCTTTTTCCAGCGCTGGGCGGAGAGCTCTCCTCCCAGTCGGCTGAATGCGCACGCGCGGCAAGAGCTGTGCGCGCATTTAGCCGGTCACATAGGAAAGCATTATCAATGCTTTCCTATGGAGGCTGGCGTGCTTTCACTGTGAAAATCACAGTGAGAAGCACGCAAGCGCCTCTAGCGGCTGTCAGTGAAACAGCCACTAGAGGGAATGGGGGAAGGCTTAACCCATTCATAAACATAGCAGTTTCTCTGAAACTGCTATGTTTATAAAAAAAAATGGGTTAACCCTAGCTGGACCAGGCACCCAGACCACTTCATTAAGCTGAAGTGGTCTGGGTGCCTAGAGTGGTCCTTTAAGCAAATATGAAGCCTCCTGTCATGTTATAAAATTATCTTGCTCTATTGTGTGCTTATCAGCTGAATGACCATGATCATCAATTGGGAGAGGAGGGGGCCTAATGCGCATGTGCAGACTCACATTAGGAATTCTCCAGTAGGAAAGCACTGTATAATGTTTTTCTGTTGGGTTTCAGGTAACGCTGGATGTCCTCATGCATTGCATGAGGATGTCCAGCATCAGGCAACCAAAAGATGCCTAACTACCTGGAAGTCCCTCTAGAGGATGTCAGGTAGACGGCCACTAGAGGTGTAGTTATCCCTGACAGGTGATTATTGCAGTTTATTAAAAACACAGTCAAGGAACTGAAGTGGTCTGGGTGCCTATAGTGTCCATTTAATATAATAATGCTTACATCAAGTATTGAATATATATTATACATGCACCCAGTTGTAGGTCATATGTGTTGATCGCTTAGATCTTGTTCTTGGCATTGAGCTGGAACTTCAGGAACTCTCTCTGAAAGTACTTGGATGTTGCTATCCTCCTTGCCTCTTCCTCATCGTTGACATGGGTTTGTGGTACCCCCAGGTACTTGTAGCTGTTCTCTACATCACATTCCACCTTTTTGCTGTAAACTACCAATAATTATCTAGCCCAAACAACATTCCAATGTCCTTGCGTATATCCTAGTTAGGTGGATCACTGAGTCAATGTCCCACTTACTCTTGGCATACAACTTGATGTCCTCTGTGTAGAGTGGGCGGCTGATGGTCGCTCCACGTTTGAACCATCTGTATCCACTCTTCATGATGATCTGACTGAGGGGTTTTAGGCCTATGCAGAATTTGGGGATAGCACTTCTAGTTGGTAAATGCCACATTTCTAATTCTCCTTGATCTTTCTGCTGCATTTTGACACTGTTGATCATCAACAGCTTCTTCTCATTCTCCGTGATCTCTGTCTACAGGATACTGCTTTCTCCTGGTGCTACTCCTACCTCTCCCTGCACTTTTTCAGTGTTTCTTTCTCTGGCTCTGGCATTCCCCAAGGCTCTGTCCTTTGTCCCCTACTATTCTCCATCTATACTGCTTCCCTTGGTAAACTCATTAGCTCCTTTGGCTTCCATTATCATTTTATATGCAGATGACACACAAATCTACCTTTCCTCTCCTGATGTCTCTCCACCTATCTTGACTCGTGTCTCTAACGGCCTCTCCGCAATTTCAAACTGGATGGCTGCTCACTTCCTTAACCCCTTAAGGGCCAAACGTCTGGAATAAAAGGGAATCATGACATGTCACACATGTCATGTGTCCGGAAGGGGTTAAACGCAACCTGTCCAAAACAGAACTTCTGGTCTTTCCTCCCTCAAGTGTTGGTATTCTCATGTCTGTCTCCCTCCAAGTCAACGGCACCACCATCACCTCTACCTCGCAGGCTTGCTGCCTAGGTGTTCTCTTTGACTTCTGACCTCTCCTTCACCCCTCATGTCCAGTTGATCGCCAAATCCTGTTGGTTCCATCTCAAAAACATAGTGTGCATCCGCCCTTATTTAACACCAGAAGCAGCTATGGTGCCGGTCCATGCTGTTGTTTTTTCTGGCCTTGACTACTGCAACCCCTTCTCAGTGATTTTGCGTGTTCCCAGGTTGCACAGCTGCAATCTATAAAAAAAAAATGTGGCGGCGAGGCTCATTTTCCTGTCGCCCGCACCTCCCACGTCTCCCCCCCTCAGTCCTTGCATTGGCTTACAGTTAGATATAGGGCTCATTTTAAGATTCTGGTGCTTGCTTAAAAGTCCCTACATAATGCTGCTCCAATCTACCAATTCTCCCTAATACACAAATATGTCCCGTCGAGGCCCCTGCGCTCTGCTGAAGACCTATGTCTATCCTCTGTCCGCACTCCCACAGCTGATGCTCACATCCAAGACTTCTCCAGGGCTGCATGTTTTCTGTGGAACTCCCTTCCCTTCTTGTTAGACTTTCACCTAGTCTCCACTTCTTCAAAAAAATCTTTGAAAACACTTCTTCAGAAAGCATATAATTTAAACTGTTAGCGGGTTTTCATCCCCCTCCCTCCCCCCATGACCCCTCTCCTGCAACTGTCAAAAATAACCTACTAAGTTTTAGTGATTACTTTTCTATCAAGCTATTTTATTACCCCTACTTATACCCTTTGTGTCACTATACCCCACTCCCTCTAGCATTGAGCAGGGCCCTCAACCCCTCTGTTCCTGTGCGTCCATTTGTCTGGTTACAATTACGTGTCTGTTAGTTCACCCATTGTACATAGTTACATAGCTGAAAAGAGACTTGCGTCCAAGTTCAGCCTTCCTCCCATTTGTTTTTTGCTGTTGATCCAAAAGAAGGCCAAAAAAAAACAACCCAGTTTGAAGTACTTCCAATTTTACAACAAACTAAGAAAAAAAATTCCTTCTTGACCCCAGAATGGCAGTCAGATTTATCCTTGGATCAAGAAGCTATTACCCTACATTGAAAAATTATATCCTTGAATTTTCTGTTTTTTCAAGTATGCATATAGTTGCTGTTTGAACATCTGTATGGACTCTGATAAAACCACTTCTTTAGGCAGAGAATTCCACATCTTATTGTTCTTATAGTAAAAAAACATATTTGCCTTAGACAAAATCTTCTTTCTTCCAGTCTAAACGCATGACCTTGTGTCCTATGTAAAGTCCGGTTTGTGAATAGATTTTCACACAATGGTTTGTATTGGCCCCGAATATATTTGTATAATGTTATCATGTCCCCTCTCAGGCGACGTTTTTCTAAACTAAATAGGTTTAAATTTAACCTTTCTTCATAGCCGATATGTTCCATTCCTTTTATTAATTTTGTAGCCCGCCTCTGCACTTTTTCTAGTGCCATAATATCCTTCTTTAGAACAGGTGCCCAAAATTGCACAGCATATTCAATATGTGGTCTTACCAATGATTTATAAAGAGGCAAAATTATATTCTCATCCCGAGAATGAATTCCCTTTTTGCATGCATGACAATACCTTACTGGCCTTAGCCACTGCTGATTGACACTGTACATTGTTGCGTAGTTTGTTGTCTATAACAATTCCCAAGTCCTTTTTGTGTGTTGTTATCCCTAATTTGCTTCCATTAATGGTATACGTTGCTTGTGCATTCTTTACACCAAAGTACATAACTTTGCATTTTTCTACATTAAATTTCATCTGCTATTTGAGTGCCCAGTCCCCCAGTCTATCTAAAGCCCTCTGCATCAAAGTAATATCTTGCTCACATTGTATTATTTTACAGAGTTTTGTGTCATCTGCAAACACGGAAATATGACTTTCAATGCTTTTTTCAAGATCATTTATAAAAATGTGAAATAGAAGGGGTACCAGAACCGAACCCTCAGGGACACCACTTGCCACCTCTATCCAGCTTGAAAATTTACCATTAATGACAACTCTTTGTACTCAATGTTCTACCCAAGAACAAGAATTTTAATCTAGACAGATTTGTTTGAGTTTGAACACTAATCTATTGTGTGAAACTGTATCAAATGCCTTGGCAAAATCCAAATAGATCACATCCACTGCAACACCCTGATCTATACTTCTACTTACTTCTTCGTAGAACGCAATCGAGTTAGTTTGACATACCGTCAGGCCCTGGAGCTTTGCTTATATTAACTTTCTTTAGTTGCTGCAGCACCTTGTCTTGAGTTAACCAACTACAATTTTTCTACAAGTTTTTAGCAGCAATCATTTGCACATCTATTGCCATGGGTTCTTCCTTAATATATAAGGAGGAGATATAGTTATTTTAAATTTCTGCCTTTTCCTGGTCTTTATTAACGAACACCTCCATTGGTTTTGCTCTCTCTATGGCTATCATTTTTTTATTTTGAAGTTTATTACCCACAAATTTGTGCCTATTTCATGCTCTTCCCAAAACAATACCTTGTGCATATATTGTGTATCTGTGCTCATTACTGTATCTGGAAGGGCACTAAACAAAGACAGAGATTTTATATTGCTCACACTGCAAAAAAAAAAAATATTTAAGGAAGTTTAGCGATGCCTAATCGCCATCTTTACTATTATGCCACCCACCTTCCTGCGCATTGCTGATTGGGCTAAATGTGGGGTCCATACACTATGGAAGAATATCGTATCTACTCCGGTAGTCCTTTTCAAATAGTAATGGAAAAGTTTCAAGTGGTACTTATTTATAAAAACTAAAAAATATACCAATACCATAAAATAAAAAAAAAGTTGCTGCTCCAATTAAAGTGCAAAAGCTGAAAACATACATTACAATAACATATACCAAATTAAGGGGCGTTGTATCTTTAAACACTATTTATATACATGTACATGCTGCGTTGTATTTAACACTGAGCAGTGTTTGTGTGTTTAAATGTAAGCATGTTTATGTGACTGTATGGAGATGGCATTTGAATGCAAGCATGCATTTATGTGGAATGTTGGTTTTTGAATGTGGTGCTGTGTTTATATATAATTTTGGTATTTAACAAAGAGGTGTGTTTGTATGTACCGTTGAAGTTTGAATGCAGGGATGTATTTGTGTGTAGTGTTGGAGTTTGAATGCTGAGATGTATGCACATATACACATGAACTGCCAAACACACAGATACAGATATACACACTGACACACATGTAGCTATACAGACACAAATATACACACACTGACACACATACACAACATGACACACTTGTAGATACACTGAAAGCACAGATACATAACCTGACACATGCAGTTACAATCACTGACACACATGCAGATACACACATTGACTAGATACAGATACACAGATATACACACTGACACACAGATATGTGCACATATATATAAACAAACACATACTGACACACACTGTGGCAGACATGGAAACACACACATACATACTGACAGACACACTGTGACAGACATACTGACATCCACACAGAGACAGTATGTCTGTATCTATGTCTCACACACACACAAACTTTACACTTTTAAAGCCAATTTCTTACCTTTGCAGGAACCTTTCCTGGAGTCCAGTGTGCTTGGGAATTGGGGTCTGGCTCCCCTTGCTGAGTTTCTCCTCCACATTGCCTCCTGACTCGGCTCATCGCCTCTGTGGGAGGAAGTGACTTGTGGCCGTCACTTTCTCCCGTGCTGCTGTTATGTGCCCTCATTGTGCTGTTAAAGGGCCACAGCTCCTGACCGGGTTCTTACTGAAAAATGTTCACCGGGTGGCCCTAAGTGTGTGGGCCCCCTTATTGTGTGGGCCCCGGTGCAGCCGCATAACAGCACTGCTGGCCCATGGGAAATTGTTTTTTTTTTCCCACTGGAAATGGGTGCCGGGGCCACGGGGCAGTGAAATTGGGGCCCCCAGGTGTAACTGGGCTCAGGGGCAGCTTCCTTGTTTGCCCCGCATTAAAGACGGCCCTGCTTGAGGTACATAATCTGCATGTTAAAGTAGCAAGGTGAATGCCTTCAGAAACTGTTTTTAAGAACATTGTATAATTGATTGTTACATATTCCTTCCTCATTCTGGGATGGTATTTATATTATCGCCATTACTTACTTTTTTTTATAAATTGCCAGCAAGTTAGACAGCGCTGTACAATATACATGAACTAACACAAAAACTTACAAAGTTCCCTGACTATAAGCCAGGGATGGATCCAAAACCCAATTTTGGGAGGGGCTCTGGAAGATTGAGTTTCAAGGTGATATATATTTATATAGATTTACATTTATTTTGCATATGAACATGCATGCAGAGACAAGCTCAGCTGCAGTCAATCTCACTAATACACAATCAAGCAAGCTCACTGACCCACACACAAGCTCACTTGCAGATAAACTTGCTAACACATACAGCCTCAATCACCCTCAGACAATTTTCCTGATATACATAATAAAGCTCACACACAATCTTACTGTCAGAAATATTCATTGACACACACACACACACACACACACACACACACACTTTCAAACTCTGCTGACTAACACACATGCTCGCTTACAATCTTACAGACAAGCTCACTGACACACCCAGACAAGAGTGGGGGATGGCAAATTTAGGTAGAATTTCAATTCATATTTTTTTTCCTTTCCTTTCTGTATACAAGAAAATTAGTTCAGTCTAACAGTCTACAAAGTTAGGCAGCAAATTGTGAAGAATTATTTCCATTTTTAGTATGTGCATATTTATAAAGTATATTACGTAAATAACAGAAATAATAGGTCACGCTTTCAAATAAATATAATATATTAGCATACAATAAGAAGCGTAGAGAAAAGATATTTTATAATTGATAATAAGCACAGAGAGTCCAGACAGCAACTGCCACCCTGCAGAGACAGACTACAGGTCAGAACGCAGATTTACGAATCGTTAAAAGCGCAATCGAATTTGTGAAAAATTCAAAGTGGTTACGAGAATTGACTTGCGTCATCAGAATCAGCATTGTGCGTGACTTTGATCAAGTGAGCACTATATTGTGTTTTTTATTCCTTTTTCTATACGGAGGAATCATCTTCACCTATATCCTACCAGTGGGGGACCAACGCCACTGAATGCCTAATATACTAGAGCAAGTATATGCTCAGAAATAGGTGAGTGTATTACCTCCCTATTATTCCTCATACTCTGTTATTTGTAGACAATCTACACTATTGGATTCTCCCTGTTCTCTTTATTTTTCATGGTTACCATCAAGTCAAGACTTCGCTCGCATTAGAAGATCCTGTTTCTCATTGGATACATTACTCCTCTGCCAAACACAATAAGAGACGAACATTAAGGACTGAGACCTTCATCTATCCATTGGAATTTACCTTAAGTACACCAAGTATTTGGACTACTTATTATCAATTATAAAATATTTTTTCTCTACGCTTCTTATTGTATGCTAATATATTATATTTATTTGAAAGCGCGACCTATTATTTCTGTTTTTTGCCATTTCTTTCTTGAGGATTTTAGAGGGAACCTCATATTTATAGGTTGCAGCTATCTACCTGTTTCTAGCCCCTTATTATATCACACAGCGCTGATCCATTTTCCATTTATATTACGTAAATACACTACCATTTAAGATTAATATATGTATTTCTTGTTTGTTTTGTTTATTGCAGGTGGAGTCAAGAGATTCATTGAACAGCATAGCTCTAAAGTTTGACACAACGCCAAATGAACTGGTCCAGTTAAATAAACTATTTTCCAGAGCTGTTGTTCCTGGACAGGTGTGTGTTTGCGTGATGTGGAAAGTCAAGCATTCCAAAATATCTTTTTAGATAGTGGCAAGTGCGATTTATTTCTTTGTGATGGCAGCTCATGCCCTTTGGAATTGTTTTGTTTTTAACAAAGAGTGGTTAGTATGCTGTTTGCCATTGGTTAGAGACTGAATCACCAAAGCAAAACCTGTAATTTCTGCCCTGTTTCAGTGTGAAAGGTACCAGTGCTGCTTACTATTACGGTAGATGGTGTTTTTTTGGTTGTGTTTTTTTTGTTGTGTTTTTTTTATTATTTTTTTTTTATTGTGAAAGTAAAGTACAACATACATGTCAAGCACAGTATCTACAACAGGAAATTTGTCATGGAACAGATTCATCATCAAGGGTGCACATGAAGCAATACACCGACTTTTTGGATTTAACAATACAACATAAGTAAAACAAAACAAAAATTTGGGGAGAGAGTGTTTTACTCTTAAAGTGCCTCCATTGATGATGTTGTCTTGTTGCTGCTCAGTTTCAATGCTATTAGGCACTGCCTATAACCCCTTTCCCTGTATTTTATCATATGATGTATGATTTGGTTGCCTCTGCCTTCCAGGTGCTATAACAAAATTCCATTGTATTTCAACTGATCCCTTTCAGAACTTGTAAAGAAGAAGTTTATAACTTCCTCTTAAACATGAGGAAACCTGTCACAGATATGAAGAGATGCAGATTTTCAAACATCTTGTAGTGGTTGCTATTTTGCAAGCATTGCTTGTATCTGCCTGTCTGTCTTGGTTCTGCTTGAATATAAGCCCTTTTAGGATTTCATTCATCTTGGAGTTTGTCCAAGATACTCTAGATCAGTGGTTTACAACCTGCTCTCATGGCCCACCAACAAGCCAGAATTTATGTATTTACCTTGTTTTGTTCCAATGAAGATACTGACTAAACCTGGACTGTTGCTGGGTCATGAGGACTGGTTTGGGAACCACTGTTCTAGACCATGTTTTACCTTTGTAAACTGGCATATTTTAATCTTACAGGTGCTGGTGTGAGATAGACAACAGAACATCTATAGCTTAATGTAATTGTTCTGATGAGTATAGTCAGTCCCTACAGGTTTTTTGTTGTAAATACTGTCTTTTCAGAGAAAAGACAGTGTTTACACTACAGCCTAGGGACACCTCCAGTGGCCACTCCTCAGATGGCTTCTAGAGGTGCTTTTTGGGGCAGTGCTGTACTGTGTGCAGCCCTGACATGGAGACATTGAACTTTTCTCAAAGAGATGCATTGATTCAATGCATCTCTGAGGAGATGCTGATTGGCCAGGGTAGCGTTTAGCTCCGTCACCAGCCTACCTCCTTGGCTGAGATAATCCAACTTGACAATCTCACCAATCCAATGCTTTCCTGGAAAAGCATTGGATTGGCTGAGATCATCAATTCTGATGTCAGCCAAGGAGACAGATCTGGGGCAGAGCCAGCACCAGCAGACTGGGATAAAGGTAAGATTTTACTATATTTAGGAGGACAAGAGGGGGCCAGAAGAGCTAGATGGTGGTTTTAACACTATAGGAATACAGGTTTGTGTTCCTGACCCTATAGTATTCCTTTAAGAGTATAATTACCTATCGTGTAAATCTATCATCTATGTCATTTTAATATACATTTTTAAATTAAGGTATATGCTTTTCTGTTTTTTTTAGCTTTTGTATGTACCAGACCCAGACTACATTTCTAGCGTGGAGAGCTCCCCTTCTCTAAGTCCTATAAGCCCTTTATCACCAACATCTTCAGAAGTTGAATTTGAGAAGAGCACAGTAAGTATGCCTTTTATGAAAATAATGTGTAACATTTTAAACAGTCTACTTTTACAACTTGTATACATCGAGGGGGTCTGTCTTTTATAACTTTTTCAGGTGTCAAAGGATCAGCATTAGCACAGATTTTCTTATGTGTGTATATGTGGGAAACTATAGTGACGGGAAAACCGTTGTGAGGACATCCAACAAGCGACCAAAAGTCGCCTAACGACCCCTAGCTGACGTGGTCTAGGTGCCTATAGTGTTTTTTTTTTTGTTTTTGTTTTTTTTAAAAGGGTTCCTATAGTGCCAGGAAAACAAACCTGTTTTCCTGGCATTGTAGAATCCTACAGTGCCCCCCTCCCATGGGGCTGAAGGTGTTAGAACCCCTTCAGTCACTTGCCTGAATCCAGCGCAGTGATCCTCGGCGCTGAGTCAGGCTCCTCCTCAGCCTGTGTCATCCGGCGGGGGAGGCCTAATGCGGATGCACAGCAATGGCCATGCTCGCATTAGGATTTTCCCATAGGAAAGCATTATTCAATGCTTTCCTATAGGGAAAAATCTGACGCTGGAGGTCCTAATGCAGAGTGTGAGGACATAAAGCGTCAGATAACGGACCAGAGATCCGTTTCGATTACAGATGTCCCTCTAGTAGGTAGCTACTAGAGGTGGAGTTAACCCCCAGAGGTAATTATTGCAGTTTCTCTGAAACTGCCATAATTACCACTGTAGGGTTAAGGGACATGGGACAATGTACCCAGACCTACAGTGTCCCTTTAAGTGTTTATCTGAAGTTCGGTTCCAGCTGTTGGAAAAACTTATTTGCTGTAAAATATTGTACAATTTTAGCCATTTAAATGTGTGTGGTTTGCTTAATATAATCTACGTTTTAGTAACGGAGTTTTACTATTTCAGGGCCCTGATCACATTCCCCACAAAGAATCCACTTCCTCTCCTGCTTATGCTGCAATTCGTCCATCCAGAGTTGTGTCATCTACGTCTGAGGAAGAGGAGGCATTTACGGAGAAGTTTCTAAAAATCAATTGCAAATACATAACAGATGGAAAGGTGTGTTGTATTGCCCTGTTTCCAGTGAATCAAAAAATCTTATGTCTTTTTTTTTTATTAACCTTTCTTTTTATCTGTGTGTATTGCAGTGAATGAGCAAAGAGCTGCATTTTTACCACCATTCTGATCTACAGCTGAAAAGGTTAATTTCGGCTGGGTTGCACAGCCTCTCAAAATTCATCATACATTTGTTACTTCAATGTGTTTTTCCCCTGCAGGTCCCTCCACAATCTTCACTTGTTAGAAGTTAAATTTACAATGTCTCAGTTACTTGTATGTCTTGATTGTTCTTTGTGTGGCATTGTGGAAAATGTTAATGCTTTTGTCACATTTGCTATGTGTTCAATTATAAGAAAAAAAAGTGCAACATTATATTGGGCGCTTATATACTGTTTTTAATAGGGTATTTGTCTGATATTCTACATATAGTATTAACATTAAAGGGACACTCTAGGCACAAATGCATATTGAATGCACCTGATTAGGTTTTGGCCTAATTTAAGTGCTGTTTTTTTTTTTTTTAATTTATTGATTTTTTTTTTTTTATATATATAAATATATTATATATATTTTAATTTTTTTATTTATTTTTTTTTTGCGTGCAAAAATTTTTTTTGCAGAATACTGCACCATAAGCCTTTCTCCATAGGTCTTTTCATGTCAGGAAAAAAAAATCCTAATCCATGTATGCACACAGCTCAGCCCCTACACCACTTAGTGAGTTTAGTGAGTTGCTTTTAATTCACAACCTGGTTGCAGACGGTCAACTACAAATATCCTTATTATAGGTCCCCCTGGGTGTTCTCTACTTCTAATGCAAGTTGCTTTGTAGATCTGATCATTCAGTGCCGTAACTGGCTGAGCAGTGTACTAATATTTTGAACACACAAAAAGAACTTGTAGAACTCAGTCTGCTCTTTTGGAACATGATTTTATGACAAGACACAGAGGCTCATATTGCATATCCCTTTCTTTACTGTCCACCAATAGCAGCAAAGGATCTAAACAGAATGAAAAAAACAATGAACATACAGAGACATAGGCCCCTCCCTGCACAGGTCCCAGTATAATAGGCAGCACTTCCCTTCCATTTCCCTCTTTCTTTGCTGCTCCAAAGATAAGTAACAGCTCACATTTTCTCTCATAGATTACTTATTTATTATGTCAGTTATGGCTGTTATTCTGCTATTTGTCATTTATTGTTCTAGTGTCTCTTCTTTATTGACAGATTCAATACTATTCTTTTATTTGATTTATATTAAGGAATCTTTTTTCCTCAGTTTATCTATTTATGTTTATTATATGTCTGTATATACATATTGTTGTCTCCCAGGGTTCTCCCAGGGTATCTATCTGTGCACTCTGTTTGGCTTTTCTATGATTTGCTCTTATCTCTTTTCTCACCATCTCTCCTCTCCCTGTCCTCTGGCGCCATTTTGCGCTGCTTTTCTCCATTCTGTCCGGCTGTTTTTGTGCATGAATCATGCCGTTCGGCTAAATTCACGAACACAGACCATTTGTTAGTTTCACCGGCATATAGCAACCTTCGCCTGTTTGAAGGGTTCAACTAATTGGTTTGTGCGGTTTACTCATTTGTCTTTTTTACATTCGTCTGTTTTATTCACACGAATTTGCCTATTTTCCCGCACGTTCGGTTCTTTTCTATTGACGAATTCACTGTTTTTTACTACGAATCTCGCGAGACGCATGGCAGCTATTTTCCGGCTTCCTGTCTCTCATACTACCTTGTGTGTGTCTGTGTGCCTCTGGTCTGGACCCTGGTGAGATCCCTATCGTTCTCTTTCCCTATAGTTTGGGTGACTAACCCTTACTACCCTGTAAACTCACTAGTAGGAATATTGAGCTGCATCCAATATGCCCAAACCCAGGATGCCTTCCAGCTCACCACCCTCTGGGGTGATAGATGCCCCTTTGCCTCTGGGAGAGACCCCTGTCATCTATGATACGCCATCTACTCTGGCAGATAGACCCACCCAACCTGAAGAGGACAAATTCTTGGCGCTACAGCGCTCGATGACAGATGCCATTATGGCAGCCATGGGGTCCATGTCTTCTACCCTCTCCCATACCATCTCCCAGGCCCTCCTGCCACGTCCACGACGCCTCTTCCGCGTCCCACCATGGACCTGTCCCTGGGCGCACCCAAGAAGGTGACCCATAAGTCCAAACACCCCTCTACCTCCAGAACTGTTAAGACTATGGTCGCCCCAGAAAGTGTGTCCCACCCACGCAAAAGAGCCTTTCCGTGCCAGGCAGAACGGGCGCGACTCTGGAAATGTGCTAGAGCACAACCTGAGAGTGACTCCGACTCAGAAATCGGGTCAGGTGAGGAGGCTATGGTTGAGTCAGGTGACGACTCTGATATTGAGACCGCTGAGCTGGGCTTTGACCTCCTTCCCTCTGCTCAGGTAGAGACGTCCGGAGGTGACACGGGGACGCTTCACCCCGCAACCTCTCTTCGACCCTGATGAGCTTCACCATCCGAGGTCGGTGGAGTGGCTCCCAGCGGACCATGTAGCCAAGTACCTTGAAAATTGGGTACGCCACCCGCTCAGTAAAGCGGCACGGAAGAAACTGAGGGCAGAGTGCCCAAGGCCTACGGTGCCAAATAAAGTCTGTGATACCCCTGAAGTTGATCCGAAAATGACCCCGTTCCTAACTAAATTGGACTGGAACCCATGTAAGGGCCTAGACTCTGCCCTGAAAGCATGCCAGGATAAACATTTAGACATATTTGTCCCACTGGCAAAACTTTTCGAACTGGCGGAGGATGCCAGAGCTGTAAACCATATGGTTGACCCCGAAGACCTCCGTGGTTGGGTCCAAAGGGCTGTTTGTATTGCCGGGAGTGTAAACACCTCCTTCTCTATTGAACGGCGTAAAGCCATTTTGTTTAAAATAGAGCCTAAACTGGCCAACTTTACCCTAACAGAGGCTGGGAAGGACGCCCAAGCATTACTATTTGGCAACTCCTTCATTAAAGACCTGGGGCGTTTTGTGGGGGCATTTACAGCCCTTGACAAGGCCCAAGCCTCCATGAGACGGGTTTTTCAGGGACGGGTCTCCACCAGGGCTGGCAGATCCAGGAGCCGTCTGTCTGGCCGGTCCTACTTTCAGTCCCGTGGCTCGGGACTAGGCTCTTTTCAGCACCGCTCCAACTTCCAGGAGACAAGTACCTGCTCCCCATTCTTCCCATCACGCGGATGCCCATGGCGGTCCAGAGGCTTCCGTAGTAACACCAGCTCCAGAAGACCCTATGGTGAGTTTACTCATACCTCATGTTTCTACGCATGTTTATGTAGGGGGCAGACTCCAACATTTTTTCCCAGCCTGTGCACAGATAACCTCCGACCCCTGGGTGCTAAACACCATTCTAGGTTTCCACATAGACCTTGTAGGGAACCCTGTAACTATCCCTCCTCCTCGACCGATCTGCGACGACGAGCTATCCTCGCTCCTCACCAAGAGAGCGATAGAACGGGTACCCCCGGGCTCCACGGAAGTTGTAAGCAATATTTTCCTAGTGGAAAAGAAGGGCGACCAAATGCGCCCAGTCATAAACATGCGCCCACTCAATGCTATGGTCAGGTACCGCCATTTCAAGATGGAGGGTATCCATCTGCTGAGAGATCTACTCCTTCAGGGGCACTGGTTGGTAAAGCTGGATCTCAAGGATGCATATCTCACCGTGCCTATAGCCGAAGCATCCCGAGATCTCCTGCGTTTCCATTGGCGGACAAGGACTTGGAGGTTCACATGCCTGCCCTTTGGCCTGTCATCAGCACCATGGTGCTTCACAAAACTGCTGTGCCCAGCTATGGCCTGGCTACGCAGTCTAGGCATTCGTCTAATCATATACCTAGACGACATCCTGCTCATGGCCCAGGATCGCTCCATACTTCTGGCACACCTGCGGCTGGCAATGAACCTGCTCTCACCTGGGTTTCATTATCAACCAGGAAAAGTCATGCCTGACTTCCGCCACTTTGAGCTTTCCAGGGTCCAAGACTCGTTCAATGCGCAAGGAGCTCCGCAGGGCTCTCATACCGCCGCAACTCACCTTGAAGCAACTGGCGCGCCTCATCGGCCTCCTAGCATCCTCCATTCAGGCAGTGTTCCCGGGTTCGCTCCATTATCGTGCGATGCAACGCTTAATAATAGCTCACCGGAGGGCCGGCGCTTCCTACGCTCCATGCCAGGGTTCACCATCGAATCAGATGCGAGCCTCCATGGCTGGGGGGCTCATTGCGAGGGTGTGACAACAGGGGGTCGCTGGTCGGAATTCGAATCCCGACTCCACATCAGCGCATTGGAACTCTTGGCAGGTTCCTTCACGATCCGCAGCTTCGCGAGGGACCGAGCCCATACATGCATCCGCCTTCGCATGGACAATGTATCAGCGGTGGGGTATGTCAACCACTTGGGCGGTACTCAATCTGTGGTCCTGGCCAGATTGGCAAAAGACTTTTGCTTAGACCGGAACCTGGTGGTTCAAGTGGAATACCTGCCAGGACTACACAACGTCCAGGCGGACTGGGGCTCACGATATCTATCGGATGCCAGTGACTAGAAATTGGACACGAACGTGTTCTCCAGTATATCGTCTCTTTGGGGACCTTTTGCTATAGACCTATTCACCTGCCGGCTCAACACCCAGCTCCCACGATTCTTCAACTGGAGGCTGGATCCAGCGGCGGAGGCAGTGGACGCCTTCCTGCAGGTTTGGAGCAGAGACCTCCTATATGCTTTCCCCCTGTTCTCCATGATCACTCGCACCCTTCTACACTCTTGCAGATATCAGGCCGAACTGGTCCTAGTGACCCCATTCTGGGAAACACAATCTTGGTTCCTTCAACTTCTCAGGATGACAGTGGATTATCCCAGACTGTTGCCACCCTCCCAGGAACTTCTATTGGATCCGATAGGGTGTTGCCACCCTCTCCGGTTAGAGGGCTCCCTCCCGCTCCTGGCGTGGCGGATTTCAGGGGACCCTGGGAGGTCCAGGGTGTTTCGGACACTACTAGACACCTACTGGCAGCGGCATGGGCTCCCAGCACTAGACGGGCATATGGGTCAGCTTGGCGAGCTTGGGCTGGTTGGTGCCTGGCTCAGGACATGGATCCCGTTTCAGCCCCTGTAGCTGCGGTCCTACAGTTCCTGACTTCCCTCTTTGAAGCAGGTAAGGCTTACAGTACCATCAACCTATATCGGTCGGCCATCTCCTCAACACATTAGGGGTTCGATGGCTGCCCGGCGGGCCAGCACCCCTTGGTGTGTCGGCTCCTCAAAGGTTCTCGCCTCTCTCAGCCGCCCAGACCACGCTACACCGCGACCTGGGATGTATCGGTGGTGTTATCCTTCCTCGCTTCTTGGCCCACTAATTCTGCGCTCTCCCTAAGACAACTATCAGCCAAGCTGGTATGTTTGTTTTGTCTCATCTCCTGTTAAAGGGTCTCGGATGTCCGAGCACTGGACTTTGATGCCAGATCATATACCCCAGAAGGAGTGACATTCAAAATCAGCAGATGCACCAAAACGTCTATTAGGTCAGTATCTTATCTGAGTTTCCCCACTACACCGGCACTATGTCCGGTGGCTTGCCTACGCACATATGAGGATTGCACCAAGCTACACCGTTCTGCATCCTCCACCCATCTATTTTTTATCTACCCATCCGCCGTTTCAACCCGTAACTAGCACCACTTTGTCTCGATGGGTTAAATGACTACTTTCTCAAGCCGGTATTGACACTGTGATTTTCAACACCCATTCGCTCAGGGAGACCTTGGCATCTTCAATGATGGCTTCAGGTGCGCGCCTGGAGGACCTCATGAAGATGGCCGACTGGTCGAGGGAATCCGTTTTTCGGGAATTCTACTTCAGACCGGTTCCTCATACGTTCGCGGCAGTAGTCGATCAGCTTTAAACTTGCAATATGAGCCTCCGTGTCTTGTCATAAAATTGCATGATTTTGCTATTACATGACGAAAAGTCATTATTTTATTAAAGACACGGAGGCGAGTGTTGTCCCACCCATTTTATACTGCTCAGGTTATGACTTGTTTGACTATGTAACTATGTCAGTTGGGTCTATCGGGTTATTTCTCTGCAGATGTTGGTTGGGCCTTGCTCTGTCTGGCTTTGATGTCAGTCTCAAGTACCGATTTCACCCTTGAGCTCCTGTTCTTTATGTTTTCACAGCCTAATCCGCTCAAGTGGAATGTCTGGTTTCGGCATGTGAAGACCTCTCCCTGCGAATACAGTTTGGTTGGCAGTCATCAAGTTGTACTTCCATGTTAATTGATGTTATGATCCTCCTCTTGGGTTGAAGTTTCTACTTTTTTGTTTATCTCTGGGCTATATTGCTGTTCCTGTTTTGGACTCTGTGTATAGTGTTGCATCTTCAGAAAGAGGGAAATAGAAGGGAAGTGCTGCCTATTATACTGGGACCTGTGCAGGGAGGGGCCTATGTCACTGTATGTTCATTAATTTTTCATTCTGTTTGTATCCTTTGCTGCTATTGGTGGACGGTAAAGAAAGGAATATGCAATACTCGCCTCCGTGTCTCTAATAAAATCATGACTTTTCGTCATGTAATAGCAAAATCATGCAATTCTTACATACTATTTAATGTGGGAGATTTTCAAGGTTATTTACCAACATGAGAAATCAAAGTGAATTTCAAATTTAAGATCAAGGAAAAATCACGCTATGTTTTTAGTTTGGCTACTATTGCTTTAAATTTGAAATTCACTTTGGATTCTAAAATTTTACAGGTAGTGTGTGTTCTACTTCTTCAAAGGACTGCTCTCTGCTGCATCTCATGATTACGTCAATATCTTACGTACATATCTTTGCTAATTCTTCTGTGAACATAATGGGTTAAATTAGCATTGTGCCCTAATTTTGGTATGCCTTATTCCTTGCTTCGGAGGGATTTGTTGAAGTAATACGATCTGTGTTACCATACTGACCACTGTCAAACGTAATAATATGTGGTAGTTATGGTGCCAGGAGTACCCGAGAACTGTCTGCTTGCAATTTATCGTATATTTTAGAAATGGTTTTACACTTACCTTGCTGTGTCTGGTATCTGCGGTACCTTCAGTCTGAGTTCATCTGATAAAGCTGAACTTCCACACTATTAACTGTGAGAGTCAACTGGTATGGCTTGTGTGGTTAAAGTGGGAGTTTATACTTTCACCTTAACAAACTAGCATAGACAGGAAGAAGCATGAGTGCCCAGCTCATACAGGTAACTGTCAGAATAATGCTAAGCAGTTTGACATATTACCAGTAGACGGCGAGCAGGAACTCCTGGCACTATGATCACTACAGCATGTTGTAGTGGTTAAGGTGTCTGGAGTGTATTTAAAAAAATAAATAAAAAGCATGAATGTGGCAATTAAAGTTAAACATATTTTTAAGAACAACAAATTGACAAGTATAATATTAATTTAAAATAATGTCCTTCATATTTGGAGTTGATCTGAGCTCAAACACTTTCTAAATGTAGAAAAGGAAGTCCTGCGCTCACTCCCATCACTGAGCGGCAGCAATGACTACAGTACACATCAGCCCCAATATGTAGTAAAAACCAAAGAAAAACAAGTTACCTGCGCTCTCTCCTTAATCCCTATGTATTTTTAAACAAATTGAGGTTTTTTTAGTTACCTCCAATGGCCATGAGAGGAAAAGCCCACCTGCCAACATCAAGGCAGACCCCCCCAGGTGGGTCCTAACGCTAACCATTCACCTTGCTTCCTTGAGCTTCTGGCAGAGATCTCTAATGAAAGGGGTATTTTTTTATTTTATTTATATGTATTTGCAAAAAAAAATTGTTTCCATTCCTTAAATACATACATATGTTTTCTGTCCCATTTTCTTACAGGGAACAGTCAGTGGAGTTCTGCTTGTGACGCCAAATAATATCATGTTTGATCCTCATAAGACCGATCCATTAGTGCAAGAAAATGGCTGTGAGGAATATGGCATTATGTGTCCGATGGAGGAAGTGACTTCAGCAGCCATGTACAAAGAAATAGTCAATAGCAAACTAAAGGATTCAATTCCTGTGTAAGACCATTTCAAATATATATACACATCCTGTTTCCACTGTCTTCTGATGAATTTGGATTCATAGTAGTGCTAAATACTTCTAAACATCAAACCGTATTTTAGTTAAAGGGACAGTCTACGCGCCAAAAAAACATCTTAATTAAGTGATTTTGGGGCATAGTTGCTGCTAATTCTGGGGAACAGCACAGTTTCAGTTCTTCCAGACATCCACTAGAACCTTCAAACGAACATAGATTCAATAGATCAATTCATTTTTTATTTTTTTTGTCCAATGTCCCCATATGTTTGACCAGTGTGGATTGTGCCAATTTCCACACATGTCCATATGTCTGCAATGCTTCTCCACGGGAATTGGACGAAAGTTATCAATTTTGCTGACTTTATGCAGATCTGTCACTTTTTTTTTTTGTATTTCATTAAGATATATTCTTTATGAAATACTGATTAAAACTGCATTGGACTTTCATTCAAATTTCATCACAGTCCAGATATACCATAAGTAAGGACTACTGTGTCTTATGGTAAAGCACAAACTCCGCCATCAGCTTTTGACCAGTCCCAGCAGCCATCACAAATTCAGATTTAGGCTGTTTCTATGGAGGATCCCGTGGTCTGCATAGACCTCAGGTTTGTACTCTCATGCATGTGTGAGAGAACTGCACTGACGAGGCTCTTGGCAACTGAAGTGCCAAGAGCTGAAGAGGTCAGCAGTATGAAGATGGTGGCGGCCGCAAGGGACATCCTTAAGTAAGACTCACCTCCCTTGTGCCCCACGGCCAGCTGACCTACATCAGATCTGTCAGTTTATGCAAAGAACCCCAAAAGTGATCGAACCGATGTAAGCAAGGGAGGCCGACGTGAGCAGTCTGTACCGATGATGGGTAACTTTTTAGAGTGGTTTTTGCTATTTGTTTTAAAGGGAATTAATCTAAGGTTTTAATAGCAGTTTGACCTTTTAACTTTGGCAGTCACCTTAATGGTATTACTAAAGCTATAGTGTTCCTTTATTTGTCAAATGGCGGTATTTTAGTATAAATTTAATCTAAAAATTTAAATCTTTTTAGCCAGGCTTAATTTACGCTTAATTTACTGACTTCTCTCCTTCCTTTCCTTTCTATCCTCTATTTTTACTTTTGACCACAATGTATTTACTGTTTGTGTTGGCATTTTTATGCTCGTCTTCAAAAAATATCATCTAAAAATGTTTATATTGTCCCATTGTGTATATTGTCCCATTGTGTATATCTCTTAATTGAACAAACATTTATATATATATATATTTTTTTTTTTTTTAGAGATCTAGAACTGACCTGTATGAGAGAATTCTACAACTTTAAGAAAACCTCACAAGGAAATACAAATGACTTGGATGCAAAAATGTGGGATGCAGGAAACGACAGTGCCAGTACTGCCCCACGGAGCACAGAGGAGTCTCTTTCTGAGGATGTGTTTACAGAATCCGAGCTTTCTCCAATCCGAGAGGAACTTCTTTCCTCTGATGAATTAATACAGGACAAATCATCTGGGGCATCTTCAGAGTCTGTTCAAACAATAAACCAAACTATAGTGGAATGTTGTTCAGCTAACCTTTCAGACTCTGCCGAGGCTTTACTTAGTGTAAAAGACAATGTGGATCCGTCTGGTAATGACAGTGGAATTGTTACTAATGCCAACGACTTAGAAAAGAGTGAAGGTTCTTTCAAACTGGACGAAGGATTAGATGAGGAGCTTACTGAACCAGTTACAGTACTGACACAAACCAATGAAGGCCTAGATGATAAGGATGATTCCCACGCCAACTGTAATGAGGGAGAGAGTGCACAGAACATTCACCAATCCGATACTAGGGCCAAAAACCTTTCTAGAGATGGAGGAAGCACAGAAAGCCATACAATGGAATCTGGTGTGGACGAGCCACCTGTGAAGTCAGTAGGTGACTCAGAAACTGAAGTGGAGGAGCTGCGCAAGCTGTGGAAAAACCTCACTATGCAACAAGCCAAGCAACAAAGGGAAGACATGCAGCATGCCACCCAAAAAGATACCAAACATAAAATATCCGTCACAGAGATGCACAGTGAGGGTAAGTATCAATTTGCACAATGTCTCTTCATTCTGATGTTTTTGCCTTCTTTGTGTGCCCTGTGCTGACCTTAATAACGATTGATTACAATTATTTATGTAGCGCCAACATAATCTGCAGCACTATAAAATAGGTAAACAAGATAAAACATTTACTTCTAAATAAACATGCTTGGCGTATGGGAAAAGTAGGTGAAGAGGGCCTGGCCCAAACAGCTTACAAAAGGAATGAAGGATAAATACACAAAGGGAGGTAGACAAGTCTGGCATCGGCATTCATCATGTACTATAGAGGGGCTTAGTGTTGAAAGCGGCAGAAAGATCAAAAAGATTTAACCATTAGTCATTAGTCACCTTGGTTAGGGCAGTGGAATGTTGGGATCAGAAACTGGACTGTAGCAGATGGAGTAATGAAGTGGTGTTCAGTTGGTCCATGAGTAGAGAATAAACCAGTCATTCAAGGAGCTTGGAGGCAAAGGGAAGGCAAGAGGATGGTACCAAGGCTAAGCATTAGGGTCAAGAGAAGGCTTTTTTAGCATGGGCATGTTCAGTGCATGTTTTAATCACAAGGGGGAAATGCCTGAGATTGAAGATTTTAGTCAAGGATGGGACATTCACAGATCAGAGATTGGCTAAGGTATGAAGGAATAGGATCAAGGGGGAAGACAGGCAGAGTATAGAAAGCACTGGTCATAAATAGTGTAGAGGAGGAGTCCGGGCAAAGAGTCAGGTAGTTGAGGGGGAACACGTCTATTTTCTTTTTGGATGTTGTCGATCTTTTCTGTGAAGTAGGATGCAAAATTTGTAGCAGTGAGATGAGTACATGGGGGAGATGATGTGGGGTTCATTAGGAACACAACTTAAATTTGAAGTGCGAGTATTCAGCCCAACTAAGAGACTTCTTGTAGTAACGTTCTGCCACCTTTGAGTACCTTTGGAGATATCTGGTATTTTTTTATATGCCAGGGTGTGCATTTACTTTGATGGAAAGGGTGTGCAGTGATTCAACATACTCTAGGGTAGTTGCCATAGAAGGACATATAGTAATTGTGGTCAGTGAGAGGAGAGGTGGAATGTCGATGGAAAGCTGCTGCAGGTCAAGGGAGTTCAGGTTAGTGTAGAGTCTAGGTGTGGGTGGTTTGGTACAAGATTAGATTGCAGCAGTGGTGACCAGAGAGAGTTTGAGGTGTGTTAGTGATAGAACAAAGGTTGGAGAAGATAAGGTCTAAAGTGTTACCTTGATGGGTAGGGAAATTGGACTTTCAGTCCCATGGGTGCAGTCATAGAGAAGAATTTAGTGTCCACCGAGGTAGTCCGTTCATCTATAGAGATGTTAAAATTTAAAAGAATAACAGCGGGAGTGCCAGAGGACAGGACGTGAGTGAGCCATGATGAGAGGTGCTCCAAGAAGGATCCTTTATGGCCAAGAGGGTGGTGAATAACCATAGTGAGAAGGGGTGAAAATGGTGGTAGGCATGGACCAAAAAAGGGTAGGAAATTGGAGATCAAGAAGTCATAAATAAAACTAATTTTTACAATGCTACAGTCAGACTGAACATTCCAGAGAGTACAACAAAAAGGGGAACAAAGGTGGAGCCAGAGGAAATTTATATAATGGTATTAATAAACTCAATATTCTTTATCTGTGTAATTCAGATTTGTATTGGTGTGATTGTATGTTTGTTCTAACAAACCATTTCATGTTTGGTTTTTGGCCACCACCACCTTCAGGAGTTTGTTCATCTGTTGCCAAAGAAAAGAGACGACATCGATCTCATAAGTATTTATGCTTACGGGTTGGGAAACCAATGAGGAAAACCTTTGTGTCCCAAGCAAGTGCATCCATGCAGCAGTATGCCCAGAGAGACAAACTTGAATATTGGTTTGCTGTTCCTCATGAAAGGTAAGCTATTATTTCCTTAAAGGCATAATTAATCCTGCTATGAAAACATAAATCAAATGCATTATTGGTATTCTTTGTAATTTTATTTTTTTCAAAGTTCATTTCTATGGCTTCAGTAGGTAGCACATTTTTTGTGCAACCATATGTTACAACAAAACTACAAAAAAAAATTATTTTCCTAATACATGTGCTTGCCTATAATCCTTCCAACTTTCAGACCACAGGTCCTGCTAACTCAAAGCTTTGAAGAGATAATGTCACAAGGTCACTGGATTCACATGACTCTTACATTATGCATTGGTTCAATTCTGTGCACATGTTGAAACAGTCAACTGAGTGGCAGGTTCAGCATCTTTCTTCTACAACTCTGCAGGAGCCGGATGTTGTAAACCCTGTTTTCCTCCCACCCCTGGCATGTAAGAGGGAAAACCATTTAAAACCAGTTTGCTCCATTACCGGGGACCAGTGCTCGGTTACTCCTAACATCATATCCACCCCGCAGGCTGTAGTGGTTATGATTGTTGAAGTAACCATTTAAGGAGATTTTCTTTAATTGTTCACCATCCCATTAAGAAGTAGTTCTGAAGCAAACATGCAAAAGCCTATCAAAATCTTTGTTTATATGTGTATGCCATAACTGTTACTAACTACAAACACCCTTAAAACCCCTAGATTCAAAAATCACTTTACCAGTTCAAACCAATTAGCCCAAAGTAATCACCCAGGAGCAGTGATACTGAGTCAAATCTAATGGTGCAAAAACACACAGGTGAATAACAAACCTTAACACACTCATCCATCACTTATTCAAAGAACTGTAAAAAAAAAAAAGTGACCCCACATAAGTTAGTCTCCCCACTGTAAATATTACACAAATTAGATTGTTTATGTACCATTCCATACCAAACAATGGCTTTACAGACTGAAACTGTGATGTAATGTGACTGTACTCACAATAAGTATTTGAATTTGGTTTAAACGTCCAGTGAGAACTTTCTTTTGGTTTATTTATCTATATATATGTGCGTGTCTATATACACATACACAAAAAAATCATCTATTACAATCCTTGTCTGTGTCATGGTGGTAACACAGGAATAGCAAATGCTACATATTGTAGTAATCAGTGATACCTTACTGAGCCAATAGTTCTACTTTTGAATTCTTAGTCATTATTTATTGAAGAATTTTATACCCCGCTTGTTGTATTGAAATTCAATTGTTTTCTTGCCATGGTACTGGTTTGTTTAGACTTCAGACCTAAGTTTTCTAATGAAGGTTGAATTGTAATGCACATAATTCTTATTTAAACGATGATACTTTGAGATCATGTTTCCTAAAGATTGTTTGTTTTTCATGTTTTGGTTCATTTACATTAATTCTAACAGTGAATCTAGATTGTCATTTTTTTTTATTTTTTTTTCTTCATTCAAATAACTGACATTTTCAGAGATCATATGCTGGACCAGGTTTACAGTTGTGATTAACTTTTCAAACTGGCTAGTATCATCGATCCATGCTAGTATTACGTATGTTAGAAATAAGTCACATTTTGAAACAAAAACATTCAAACATAGAATTCGTTACAAATAATAGAAATTCAAAGAATGGCAGAACTGCTTTAAAGGACCACTCATTTAATTTGCATGAAAAAGTGTGTTGGTATGTGCTGGCTAAGTACGCCCCCATGAAACTGCCGGAATTATACCTCCTGCAGCCAAGAGGTTAAACTCAGTGGAGTAACACTGAATATCTCTGGCAGCCATGGCTATACATTCTGTATGTGCAGTGTTTCACAGTGAAATTCTGCACATACAAACTCCAGATAACCTGAATTGCTCATGGTGCTTGTAGTAATCCTTTAATCTGAATTGGGCCCATTTTCATTTCATTTTTATTTTATTAAAAATCCTTTTAAATCTACCTTTACCTCCTCCTGTAAAGACTGATGACTATTCATGGAGAAGCATTGAAGACACATGGCACATGCAATTCGGTTACCTCAACTCACCGCTACCATCGTGGGTTTTTTTTTTTTTTTTTGGAGAAGAACTGAATCCAGTGCTTCATAGTCAAGCGTAGGGCGCACACATAATTTTTTTTTTTGGGGGTGGGGGGTTTATATACAAAGCTGCAGAGCTAACCTGTACCTGTACCCCAAAATTGCTTCATTAAGACAGTGCTTTTAGTGTTTAGATTGTCCCTTTTTAACCTGGCTATATAAAATCAAATGCAGTGTGCTTTTTCTAATCACGATTTGTGCCTAGGTTTCATCTCTGACCGTTTTCTGAATAATAGATCCTATCTTCATTTAACTGACCACATAATTCCATGCCTACGTTTGAGATCAGAAAGTCTTTTGTACTAGAATAAAATATCTTGGTAACTTGTCATTTTAACTTGATTAAATATGCGCTGTCAGCCTTAGAAAATTATACCTCTGGTCTGTAAGTATGTAATTTGGGATGCCATAAAGTGCAGTATTAGTAGTTGCATCCTAAATGTTTAAAAAAAAAATTATAGTCTCTTTTCTTGACAAATAAACTATTATCCTTTTAATGTTGGGATTGCTGGTCTATAGGAATGTATATAAACTTTAAAGTGAATCTGTCATGCAAACTTTCACTTACATGAAATTTCTCCCATACACATTGAATACAGCATATATCACAAAGATACATGGTGTATTTAGTTGTAAAATCTAGAGATTTACGCACGTTTCCTCCATGCCAGTTTCGCTGGTGCTGCTCTTCATGTTACACTCCTCTCCGGGACATCTTCCGCTCCGCCTTTGCTCCTACCGCAGTCTTTTTTGATTTGCCCTGCTTGGGATGCACCCCCCACCCCCAGTAGGGCAAATCTTTTTAATTCCGTTCATATACTCGATAGAAGCAAATGAGTATAAGCATAAGTTGTTTGGGGCATGGTAGGTGCCCTTTAATACTCCAGTACATAAACTTGCACTTTTAAATATAATTTATAAATTAACTTGAAATTAGGTGCAATGTTTGGATCAGAGATAATTGTTCCAATTGTACTATTTTAGTGTATGCTTTGGCAGTTTGTCAATTAGCTGTTTAACTAATCTACCCTAGCAAAGTTATTTACTAAAGTGAGAATTCAAAGTGGATTTCAAATTTTAGGCCAAAGTAACTGAAATGGAAACTTTCTCTATGCTTTCATTTTGCCTTCTCTAACCTTACATTTCAAATTCACTTTGAATTCCCACTTTTGTAAAATAATATTGCCAATATTTCAAGATGTTTTGTGATGTATCTCTCATGCAAAATATAGATACTCTGTTACATACAAGAGGAAGGAGATAATCACTCCATCACAATTCCAAACACAGAAACTTCATTGTTTCTTAAACAAAATTGCCAAATGAAGGGAGGTAAAAATACAAGGCGCTCAAAAATGAAACTTTACTTCTCTCTCACTCACAGACCTCTTTTCACTCACATTTACAGATTGCATCCCACAGCACCATTTATCCCTCAATGTTATCCTCGTGGTTACGATCATTACTTAAAAATTACCACCATTTGTTTTACAGTGTGCGTCTTATACCTTGCTTACCATTATGTTAAATTGGAACTGTGGGGTGGTTTTAAGATATGCAAAAGATTTATAATTTCATTTTTTTTATTTAATTTTTTTTAAAGATATATATATATATATATATATATACACAATTTTGCTACCTAATTTTAGTCTCTCATACAATTTGATACCGAATTGTATTTCCAATGGTGTAATACTTATATAATTACACTAACTTTATAGTTGACATGGTCCACAATATACATTTTTTGGTGGATATTTTTTTTTTTTTTTTTAACATAGAAATTTTTTAGGTTTTTTTTTCTAGTTAGACTGAAGAGCAATTTGGGGGCAAAAAAGCACTCTGTGTGGGCATTGCCTTGTTTTCCATGGAGATTATATCACCAACTTTGGCCCACAATTACTCTTTAAACACTTATTGTTTCTGAGTATTCAAATTGTTAATCAAGCTGCTGGAGAGAATACCAAGAGAATTAACGTTGTCCTCTCCCCTCATTTTAGGACTGATCACCTGTACTCATTTTTCATTCAGTGGAGTCCGGAACTTTATGCTGAAGAACTTGGGGAATCCTCAAGAGAGCCAGGGTTTGTAGTTGTTAAAAAGAATGAAGAATCTGAAAGTTCAGAATGCTCTACAAACGATTCAGCTGCAAGATTATGGGAGGTAGGGAATAAAATGGTTTATTTATCTGTTTATTATATTTGAGAAATTGTAAATCCGACTAAACCGACAACCCCAGGGAAACAAACTTTATTTTAACCCAAAGAATGTCAAAAAGAGAATACATTAATCCGCAATCTGACACCCACAGAAGTGCTTTAGGCCTGGACAATTTATTAGTTATTATATTATTCTAACAATGGAATTATGCCGATACATTGCCTTGGCCAAATTGATAGTAAATTGATACATTTTGAATGTCTAGGCTTACATCTCAGCTATGCTATACATTAGAAATGTGCATCCCCTAGTGTTTGTTGCTCAATCCCAAATATATGTGCACATGTTTTCAGCCAGATGTGTCCTAAGACCTGAAAGCTAATTTCAAGCGCATCTAACATAATCTATACATTTGCTGCAACTCTGCGGAGTGTGTGTACCTGTTGGTTTAATATCTAACACACCAAGCACATAAACACGACCGCTCCCCGTAATGGTTATGGTGCCAAGAGTGCCCCCGCCCCCCTCATTCTAAGTAGTCAAACTGTTTGTTTTTTGAATGGTTTGATTTCTTACCAGGGGTCTGCCAAGCACGTGCTCCCTGTATCCACTAAGGTAAGGTGATGCTCTAGCCAAGGATTAAAGGCCAGGGCTTCACTCAGAAGAGCTAATGGACGTTCCTGCTTAGGATCGCCTGGCTCCCTGGCATCTGCAGCAGAGGAAGAGAGCAGTTCTGGAGGGCTCCAGGCAAGAAGTCATGTGGTTCGAAATCAGTTTGACTACTTATATTGGAGGGGGGAGAAGGCTGAAATAGAGCAATTATGAAGCAGTCCAGAAGTGCAGTGGGTTTCCCCGGTCTTCCAATTGTTTCAAAATAGTTGTGATAATACCTGTTAATATGATTTGTATATTTGTTTACTGTCTTCCATAGCTGTGAATTACGTCATGTCTCATGTTATGATACATTTGTAAGTTATTCAATTATCATTCCTCAGTGCTCCAGAATAACTAGCATTTTGTTGCATTTGTTTTTAATTCTTAATAATCAATTCCTATCCTGTGCTAAAGCTGTCCCATTAGATGACTAAAAGGTTGGTAGTTGGACAAAGTGTGTGTGTGTGTGTGTTGAGTGCGTGCGCGCATGTAAATCTGCAAAAAGGTAATCTGTATTATAATTTGGGCAGAGGCCCTGGTTGTTATGTTGCGAATAATGGTCACCCCCACAGTTAACTACATTATGATTTTATTTAATGATCCCCATAGCTGGGAACTTTAGAATAGCTGATTATAATGAACCATAAATAGGCCATAATAGATGTGAATTAAGAAGTACTGCTTTACTTTCACAGTCAGTGTTCAACATTGACACCTGCCATATATGGTAAGTTAGTTCGGAATCATATTAGTTGGTTGTAAAATGGAACCATAGAATGGGGTGTTTAAATGCTTCTAGAACTGACTTAAATCTACGAGATAAACAGCTGTTTAGTGCCCTCAGCTATGTTTCAGAGATGGTTGCCAAGGAAATGGTGATCTGAAACACACTGGAAAATATATCAATTACAGGGTGACATTCTTGTCACATTATTATATAAATATTCTGAACACTGGGTATGAAAAGCGGTGTGAGAGCAAAGTTCAAAAAGTGGAGCAATCTTCATAGGATCCAAGGGAATGCTCCTGCTGTTTGCTCCAAGTACAGAATCCCTACTGTGTCTTTTAGATTGGACTTTGATTTGGGCAGGGCATTCTAATCTTCCTGTATGTCAAACTTGTTTTATTAGAATTACCGGTTTTGTTTTACTTATTGTGCAGAGCTGCGGAATATGTTTGCGCTATATAAATAATAGTAAATATATGGCTTTTTTGTTTTGTTTTGTTTTTTTGTATTTCTGAACTTAAATCATACTAAAAATCACAGAATTGTGGTTTTTGAGCCTTTTGATATTTTTGAAGAGCCCCTCCAACATTTTGAAATACCTATTTTTTTTTTTCTTTTTCAAGATGGACCCTATTCCTAAGGTTTACATCTAGTGAGAGATCACTTATCTATAAATCATATTGTATTTCAATTACGTTTTGTGAAAATGAATCCCTTTACAGACATTTAGCTCACTAATTTAATTTTCTTAAGTGGTGGGATAATTTAATTTCATCCTAATGATTCATAACAAAGCGTTTCTCTGTGTTTAACATGCTGAATTGAACATAAAACCATTTTAAAATAAAAATAAAACAAATTAAATTACTCTCTTATCTTAGGCACTAATGGTCAAAAGACAGAAGCCCTGCTGTTGAGGAACTACAATTTCTTTGGTGCATTGCCAACCTTTGGATGGCAAAGCATCATGGGAGTTATGGTTTAAAGGAACACTATAGTGTTAGGAATACACTTTTTTGTATTTCTAATGCTGTAGTGTCCTCAGCCACAGCCCCCCTCCCTCTGGTGTTTTAAGGGTTAAAAAAACACTCTTAACACTTGCCTCCCTTGGCACTGGCTCCGCCTCCTCCGACATCAGCAATGGAGGGGAACTGAATGCGCATTACGCCTTCCCCATATTGAATCAGTGCTTACCTATGGGGGATTTGAAGATGCTGGACGTCCTCTTACAAAGCATGCAGGAAGCGCCTGTGGTGGCTGTCTGGGAGACACACTAGAGGCAGTCTTTACCTTGAAATATAAACATTACAGTTTCTCTAAAACTGTAATGTTTGCAGCTACAGGGTTAAGGGGACAGGGACACTGTGCTCAGACTATTTCGGGAGGTGAAGTAGCATGGTCCCTTTAAGAGGTGACCATCTGTCTTCTGGCCACTCTTTTTTTAGGGATTGAAGGTGAATTAACCACTCCCTTGGTTATTAACCCCCTTTTTTGTTTGTGAAGCTTTTTACAGAAGAAATAAAAAGGCAAAACTCAATCATTATCTCAAATAAGGATCTGTACACCGCTCTAGCCTTTGAGGCGACATATTAATAACTGGATATGTTTGTGTAATCTGTGTTTACAGTGCTCTTTGAAGTGCAGTCTTGTGCCAAGTACTGTAGCTTTAAATAATATCTGCCTCTTTTTACTGAGTCATGTACACCTCAACCAAGCTGCAGCATGCTGGTCCCGCCCCTCCAAGGAAAGCTCTCTCCTTACTCGCTGCTGGATCTGTCAATCAGGACAATGCTGCTACCAAGTTGCTGTGTTGCTAAAGGGCACTCTGTGTTGGGACCCGTAATGGAAAACAGACCGTGTTCCAGGACTGCTCCCATGTGAATAATTAACCAAATAACACACTTGGAAGGGAAATGTCTCGGTTTTGGTATGGCAAGAAAGGAAGAAAACATCAGCCAGTCAACCACAAGTATTCTCTGGTAATTGGGAATGAGCACACACTGATTGTTCAGTGATTGCATGCCTTGTTGTGTTGTTAGGCAATTGCTGGCTGTGCTGAGGAATAGAAGAAGTTTATTTTCTCAATTATTCTAATTCAATCTCTGTATATTCGATTAGAACCTTGTAAACAGAGTGCTGCTGCCTGCTGTGGTTCTATGGATACATTGTATACTACTGCTAATTCAGGGCATTTTCTGGCTAGATTTGGTGTCCCATTCATAATAATGTTTGTCTTTATTAGATTATGTGATTGGTTTTGCTTAGGTTTGAAGTATTGTGAGGTTTTTATTTTATTTATTTTATGGCCTTTATTTAAAATGTATTTTTAATGAATAAGCTTTAACACGATCATTGTTTGCGGCGTCTATTGTAAGCGTTGTGTTTTGTATATATTTTGTAAGGACAAAGTGTAGATATTGAGGTTTTTTTTTTGTTCTGACAACATTTGAGACTTGCTTTTATTTAATACATATGTGTTTATGGTCTGTAGTTATAGATTGTTCAAAGGGTAAAAAGATGTATACAAGATATGGAAAAGGTTGTTCATCTTCTGTTAAAGTGCTCTTGTTATAGCAAAATAAAACCACATAATGGTTAATTATTTCAGCTAGACGTTGCGGCTTTTACCCTTTATTCAGATTACTTCTGGAGTGTATTCACTTGTGTGCACATTAACAGCGCTATGGAATCTGATGGCGCTATATGAATAATAAAATAATTTAGTAGTATTGTTGTAATTGCCTAAATGAGAAACCTCCTCTTTTGCTGGTTTATAAACACTGATGGTACTGTGTTGTGCTTGAATTATGAATTTCTGTGTCAAAGGTCCTCTCATGGCAAATGAAATAGCATAAATACTTTTCATTAAATCTAGAGAATCCGTGTGAATTTCTGTGTTAGAATTCCCACGGTTGGCATTTTAGTTACTGGATAATCTCACTGAAATAAATTACATCATCTGGCTACTGGGAGAGACCTGAGGTTTTGGGGCTAATCGTTAACATTTGGTGATATTCAAAGCCAACTACATGTGAATTTCAGAGATTGTAAACAAATGAAGCCCTGACAAAATAAATAGTTTTCTTATTGACCTTATCTATCCCATCTCACAAATTCCCTCTCCCCAACACTAGGCCATATCCCAAACGCTTTCTTATGTCAATGTCCTATCCTTCATAATCGTTTTTAGAACTCCTTTTTTAAAATAAATCTTCACTGGATCCCCTCTATCGATAAATATAGTCATTGTACTTTGTTTTGCATTTCAAGTGTACTTCTCATTGCCTAAATATGTGAGTGGTGAGATTGTCTTCAATTCTGCATACATTTAGTGCATTTATTATACTGGTAAACTCTGCTGCATGCACTCTGTCTTGTCGGGTGCCATGCATGCATCTGTCTGCAGTGGCCATACTTGTAGTTTTATTTGTTTGTTTTTTGTTTGTTTCCTTTTCTATGTTTTGCCTTATTGAAATCTTCATTTGGCTAAAGATGGAATTTTAGTCTGTAGAATGTCACAATCTAATTTTCTGCATTGAAGATGTGCTCAACGTTATGGTTTATAATCAATTTACTAAACTGCTATCTGATAACTGCCTTGACTATCTTTAATCTGGCTTCCTGTACTCAGACTGAGATGGCAGCTGTGAAGATCTTCATTGATCTAATCACTGCAGAACTCAAAGGGCATGTTTACCTACCAATTCTATCTGCCTTTAACTTTGATCTCCAGCGCCTTCATTTCTTGCTTCCATCTATAGGGGTTTGCGATAAGACTCTTGCCTAGATTCTGTCACAGATATCCAATAGGCTATCCTTTCGGCTGTCTCAGTGCCAACTCATTCTCCCTTTCAATTGGTTTGCACCCTTGACAGTTCACAACTTCTTTTGGCAAACTTTGTAAATTATTTAGTTTCAAATACCATCTGTACGGTTAACTCATCTATGTGATAGATGCAAAAAAAAAATTATAATTTCAACGGCAGCTCCCTAGGATGCTCACACTATTAAAAGTGTGGGTCTAGCTCCTTGCAATCCAACCTTCTTATCGAAGGTACTCCCAATACTCTTGCTAACTATATTACTGTATTGTAATATGTT
Organism: Pelobates cultripes; assembly: GCA_933207985.1. Taxonomy (NCBI): domain Eukaryota; kingdom Metazoa; phylum Chordata; class Amphibia; order Anura; family Pelobatidae; genus Pelobates; species Pelobates cultripes. The sequence continues at coordinate 295,945,304 of OW240915.1, read as the reverse complement.
CTTTTGTAGTGTATGTCTTTGACTACTATTGTATCCACACTGTAGTGGTGTATATTGACTGATCCATAGGAGAGTGCACAGGAGATGCTACACTCCTTGTGCAGTATAGTCAGATTACCAGGGGATCATTTGTCTGGTAATGCAAGGTAACTTTAAACAGAAGTTTAATGATAATAGCAGGCAAGGGGACCAAATCAAATAATCTGAATCATCTCATCAAATATTTTGAACACAGTCTGAGGATAATTGAGTATCGGGTATGGTAAAGCCTGCTGACAAGCAACAGTTGTCAGTTATGATGGTGCAGGGTGACTTAATGGATGAGCACCCCGAGCAGTACTCATCCGTGTCTGATGGTAATTCATTTTCTCTTGCGGCATAAAGGCACTGGTTCAAGGCCAATCAGATTCATCTGTCATGCCTGTGGTGAGTAGGGCGGGTATTTTAAAACGAGAATGGCAATGCTGCATATACAATCCAAAGGATGTTTGTTGCTGTCTCTGGTTATATCCTGCATGGCCGTGACCTATATTGAGCTCCATTACATAATCGATTAACTTTTTCATTCTCCAGTCTCTCATTATGAAGCATGTACTTCATAATGTTGCTATTCAGATGCATCCTACCAAACAAACAACCAAAGAAAAAGGTAGAGCAACACCAAGATCCACGGATTTACCATGGAAATAAAAGCATAATAAAGGGTGAATCCTCATGTTATTTTATTCAAATAAAGGAACACATACACTAGTTCACGGCCATTTACCAGTTGTAGTATAGAACTTGGGTGATAACTTTTAAGGAGGTAGCACTCTAACTTTTCCTATAATTGATGTGGATTGTAAACAGAAAAAGAGTCCAATAGTGAGTCTTGTTAATGATACAGAGCAAGCTATGGAGCAACCACCCTCACCTGTGGTTGAGCCTATCCAATTTAGCCCTAGGTGTGTAACTTAAAGGAGTAACACCTTCCCTTTTCATGGGTATAAGTGATAATTCAGAAAACAATGGAGTTGTAATCTTTATTGCATAATTGTTTAGGTCAATGTGCATCCACATATCATGCATTGCACGTTAGGCTGGTTGGGAGATCAGTTCATCTCCTCCAACCTGACCGGTTTCTGCTAAATGGTAAGCAAAAAGGGGGTCGGGTAAAAAAAAAAAAACATTGTCAATGGGTGTTTTTGCATGTAGCAATATATGTGTTTAGCAGTGTGTAATTGTGTGCCTGGCTGTGTGTGTCTGTCAGTGTATATCCCATGAATGTGTCTTGAACTATTGATTCACTATCCCTTGAATACATGTCTATCGTTCTAGGTGCGTGGATAAGACAAACACGTGATGAAACCCAGAATAGGCCCATACACAACACCACACAATACAACATACAGCCCACACTCAATCCTGAAGGCAGACCTACTATACACAGCCCACATACACACACACCACCATAACATACAGCCCACATGCAAGTCCACAAAGCCACTACAGCACCTTCACCTAACACAAGCAGAGTACAGAAACATTTACAATAACCTTTTTTAAAAAAACTGGTGCTCCAAACTGTTTTGATTCAGTGCTGCTTAAAGGTTACCTGCCTCTGGCCTTTGTGTTTCTTGCAGTAGTTACCAACTAAAACCACAACCATTCAAGTACTAGTGATGTAAGGACAACTTGGTTGGTAAAATGAATGTTTTTTTTTTTTTTTTTATTGAAAAATTAGCCTTTATTGTGGATCTTGTGAAATTCATTTTACTTGTCATGTCATCAATACTTAGTGTTGGCAGCTACCAGAAACTGTATTTTATTTAAACTTTACAGGAACCTGTATTCCTAATGCTATAGTGCCCCTGCCCATAATTTTACATCGGTTTCCCCACCCCTTTTTCCAGTAAAATTAATTTAAAAGATTTTTGCACAACTTTTTCCAGTACTCCCTTAACACTGCTCTCCTTTCTGCCTCCTTTGACGTCATCGAGGAAGCCTGGCTTTCTCAGAGTATGGTCCAGTCCAGTGTTAATCATAAAGGAGCATTGGGGACTCCATGCACATGCCATGCACGCATCCATTGCTTTCCTTTGAGCTGCCGTGTCACGTAATAGTTTGATTTGGTCAGTGCTGCGGAAGCCTCTTTAGTGGCTTTCAGTATGGCAGCCACTAGACGTGTGTTTAACCTCTGTTTTACTTTGAAGGGTTAAACATCAAGACTGCTTCATTGAGGTTTAGTGGTCTTTAACTTTAGTGGTCTGCTGGTTTTAAAGGTTCAGTCTAAACATCACATGCTGCTCAAAAGGTTGCACCCAAAACTTTGTGTTGGCACCTGCAGCCCAATAGCACCATAACTATGGTATACAATGTTGATTAGACCCTTTAAAATTATACTAGGATACTGTTTAATATGCTGGACTCAGAAATTTATTTTTCTCAATTGCATCAGTTCCTTTTATAGTAAAATTGTTCCTGCTGTGACTTACTTACTTGTAAAATTGGACCGCTTTTTAGGGTATATTTTCTTTTTCCCCAGCCTACTTCATTCTGTTACATGGTTTGTTATGCATGTATAGACCTGTGTGTCTCTTTATTTTCAGCTTTGAAAGGTCTTCCCACAGCTGCTACTGTCAGTCTTGATTACGTTTGCCACTGTCCGAGCTTAATGGCACAAAGTATGCAGTTGATATATACACTTTAAATAATTAGTGGACACTTATTCATCTCTGTGTCCTGTCGACCTGGAAACCAAGTGGCTCTCAAGCTTCTCTTGGCCAGTTCTCAATCAGCAGAACTGATTTTCTTCATAGTGGTGGATCTTTCAAATTAACCCCTTGCCAAGAGCAGCTTTACGTAGAGATCCCTTTTGTCTTTAATGTATTAAAGGAGCAGTAAGCACTATAACCACTACAGCATGCTGTAGTGGTTATGATGTTGGGATTGCCATGGCACCCCTACACCACATACACAATGTAAGTAATCAAAATGTTTTCTAATAGCAGGAGCATCCATTTCTCCGACTGAAATGGAAGAGGAGAAAGAGCTGGTTCCAGCCAACCCCAGATAACACTGGCTACTTACATCGGAAAGGTACCAGGGCACTTCTGGCATCATAACCACTACTGCTTGCTGTTCTGGTCCTTGGAGTGTTCATTTAAAGATTCTTATAAGTCAACAATCTTTTGTCCAGCTACACTGGAGATCTATAGTCCTTTTGGCATACGATTAGCACAGTCTGATCTCTTTCTGCTGTCATGAATATTTTGCTTATTTAAGATTGCTGTCTTTAAATGTATGGACATTTCTAAAGTGTAATATGATCTTTTATGACCAAATTGTTACCATACTAACTTTAAGGGTTAAAGCTCCATTCTCTTGCTCTTCTTACTTTGATGTCTTTCGAGTAGTACAGACTCTACAAATGGTGTATGTCACATGTCGGATGCTTGAATCTATTTGGTGGTGTGGGAGAGAAGAGCCTGCCTACCAGGAGCCTCTGTATGTTTGTCCGCTGTACAAAACTACCCTGTGGAATCTTTTCTAGGGAAAGCACAAACTGCCACTGGACAGCAACTCAATGCTGTTGTCACAATTCCAATATTTTGACTGATTTGGCTATTCACAAGGCAGATTTAATGGAATTTGTACGTGCATTCAGATGAAATTTGTCTGTCCGTCTAAAATGAGCCAGATGTCCTTGTTAAATCCAAGGAGACACATTTGACTAAATCCACCTACAATATATTATCCTACAAAGCTTGTGTTTGTAATGAACAATTAACTATAACCTAAAACAGGGGTAGGCAACCTTTTAGTAGTACTGTGCCAAAACAAACTCTTGAAGTCCCTTGACGTGCCGGTCCTATTTTATTTATTTATTTTAAATAAGGTGTGTATGTTTCCATATTCTGCTTGTTATATATGGGTTCTGCAGTTGCTTTAGAGCTTTATATTTGTGTGTATGTGGGCTGTTTTATATATTGTAAATGTTCATAAGTAGTTTGTGGTATTGTGTAGGATACATATGAATGCAGGTTGTCTAAGCGGGCTTCTTGTGGAATTGTGTATGTGGATGATGTTACATAGTGTGTTTGGTGTGTGTGTGTGGGGCTGCTTGTGGCATTGTATGTGAGAGATTGCTTGTGGAGTTGTGTGCATGTATGTGGATTGGTGTGGTGTTTATGGGAATTGAGTGTGTTTTTGTGTGGGCTGTTTGTATTCTTGGTAAGTGGTGGCATCTTCTGCAGCGCTGTGTATGTGGGTGGCTTCACTTGGGCCCAGTGGGAACCAGGTTAGCCAGGTGCAGGTCAAGGGCAGGACCACTACTCCAGAGCGGATTCCTTTTCACAAGAGTTGGGAGGACAGAATCTGTGATCACTTCCTCTTTTTGCTGCAATGCGCTGGGGTTTGCACTAGCAGATATCTGAAGTACCGCTGGTACTCCTGATAGACCAGAGCCTGCCTTGAGTCCCGTGCAAAAGCACTTTGAATGCCATAGGTTGCTGACCCCTGACCTAAAACAAGAACAAGGCCATATTTTTTTTATCACCAACAAATAGATAACTATATATGCGCATGTATATAAATCTATAATTGTCATAAATCACGGACTGCTTTCATACTGCAGACAAATACCAGATCCGTGTTAGTAACTGGACTAGCCTGATAATGAATCATTGGAGATGTATCCTTTCATTTTCCTGAACAGTTCTGTTCAGTAATTAAAACAGTGGGCAGTATGTATATAATGTAGCTTTCCATCTACGTAATGAGATGTGTATGAAGTGGTGTTTTTATTTTGGTTTTGTATATGTTTGTGGATTAAAGGGACACTCCAGGCATCCCTTTCTACTCACTTCGTTCCAGCGCCGGGAGTCTCCTGAAGCCGCACCCCCTATTTGGTCAAAATGACTAAATAGGCAGGCGCGAGCAGAGAGCAATCAGACGTTTCCATTCGGATTTTCTCTGAAAATACAGTGTTTACATTAGATTGCCTGCAAGGAGCTATAGATCTCACCTGAACAACTACATTAAGCTGTAGTTGTTCACGTGACTATAGTGTCCCTTTAAATATTATTCATCATAGCGAAGTAGATTGGCAAATATTTCCAACCTCATTCATAAAGAGTGATTCTAGCATAAAATTCTAGAAGCAGAGCAAACTCCAAGAATGTTTGCTTTCATGGTGAAAACTACACATTTATAATTTTGGCCCACAATTAACTACTGTAGTATTTTTCTTTTTTCGTTGGTTTAATGCAAAATGCATAGATTTTTATTTTGAGTCTATGTATGTGTGTATATAGGTATATGTTGTAATCAATTGTTTTCTTCATGAATATGGTTACCATTTATTTTGAATATCATTAATTTTTTAATTGTATGTCATTTAGTTTGTTGATCTGCATTAACCAGTCATCCATGTTTAACCTTGAATTGTATTTATGATTGTCCCAGTTTTTATTATTGATTTTAATACTGTCAAATTTCATTATGGTTTGGCATCCGGATCTATACATCTTTATTAAAAGTATCATTATAAATTCTAACTTGCTTTGTAAATGCTTACACATTTAGGGCACATGTTGGTAGAAGCTCATTACCTGTTATTTCTCTCCTTCAAATAGTCTCCTGGGAATTGAAGTGAATAAATAGACCAGTAATAGGTGGCCTGTTTGAAATCATTACACAGCTAAATTATTTCTCTAGTTCGGTTTCCTTTTTCTTTTTTTGTCTTCTTTGTAGTCTCTATGTACTTTGGACCATACAGTTATCATTTTAAATGCATATCAGTAACATGTTCTGTTCCAAATTCCACCAATACACAAAATACTTTGTTTTTTCTACTGTCTGCAATCTTACCTTACAAACATTGTTTACTTTTTTATTTTTCCTACCTTGCTTCTTTTTTCTCTTCAATTGCCATTAAATTATACAAAAATAATCTTTGATCCTTTTATGAAACATAAGCTGCTAAAATGCACATACAGTTTTTGTGGAATATGCATATTAGGGTAAGCCTTTTTTTTTTTTTTCTGCTGGTCACAGCTGATCAGCTGATAAAATAGCATGTTGTGTGGCGTGTTTTCCGTGTTTCTAAGAACTAAAATGTGAAAAATTTGAAAATCCATTTCACGTGAACCTGTCATTCAATAATCACGTGATTTGGTTAATTAAAATTAGTCCCTATACTTGCAAAATCACCAACAAATATGTAGGTTGAAAATATACTTGCTTGAAGATAGCTCACCCAACCAACATGGTGTCTCCGAATGAAAAGGATGGCTGCATGCATAGTTGTTAAACCCCCTGATGATTGGCATGGCAGCAGCTGTGTGTGCAGGATTTGTGAGTGAGGAGTTGTATGTAAAAGAGTGTATGGACTCTATATTTGCAATATTCTTACGGCAAGAAATGTTATAGGAACACTCCAAGCACCATAACACTTACAGCCTGCTGTAATAGTTAAGGTGACCTGGCATCTTCCCATATTAATTTGTCAAGCCATGTTAGAACAGTTTGACAACTTACTGGGCAACACAGAGTTTCCATTCAGGGACTCCAGGTCAGCTTCACTGAGTTTAAAGCAGCACGGTCAACCCTCCCCAACACACATACACACGCACCTGCTAAAGTTAGAATCTTTAGGTAATGCTCATATTGACTGTGTTGTAATTTCACTGAAATAGCAACCCAGTCAAGAGGTAAACTGAGACAAAGTAGGGACTGCTTTCTCTCTGTATATTACACACGCTTGACACTTCCAGACACTAGGCAGAACTACCGCCTCCTAGAAGTGTAAATCTACCCAGCCGTCACCAGTGACCATTGCAAGGAGTTGGCTTTATCTGTGGAGGGTGGGCTCCTCCATAGACCTCAATGCTGTACTTGCGTGCATGCGCAAATTCTGCGCAAGACCGTGAAAGTGCTACTTTAATAGGGATGTCAGCTAAGCACTTTCAGCCAATTAAGGTGTTTCCCTGTTACACCAGCTTAGCTAAATGGAGACACCTGGCTTCTTCTGGTGGAAAAAAACAAATGTGGCTTGGGGGACCCAAATAAGTTGTCAAAGTTCTCTGTATGATGCCTGGAATGTTCCTTTTAAAAATGTTGTTGTAATCTGGGTAGCACAATGCAGAGGTGAATTGAGTAGTCCAAACGAAGTACCAACTTGTACTTTGCAAAAATTATTTCTGCTTCTGTTAAAGAAACAAAATGTTAGAGGTGTTTTTAAAAGCTATTTTCAGTTTATCTTTTTATCTGTCTTTTTTTCCTTCACATTTATCGTTCTAATTAGAAAGCCTTTAAAACCATCTAACATGTACTCATCATGGCTTTTTTTTTATTTATTTTTTTATATTCTTTACTTTTAACTGTGTTTACCATTCTTCAGACATCTGTCAGTCTTTTTTGTGTGTACTGCTTGTGTTGCTTTTTCTAACTTTCTTTTTTTTCCCCTCTGCTATCAGTAGAATTATTGTCTTCCTGTCTCCATATTCAGGTAGTATCAGTGGCTGAGTACCACCGCAGGATCGATGCTTTAAATACTGAAGAACTGCGTACTCTCTGCAGACGTCTAAAGGTGCCCTCTTCTGTAATATCCCCATTTCCAGGAACTAAAATTCCTTTAGATTTTTGTAGTGTCCTAAAACAGAGAGCACACTTCTCTTCAACAGTCTCTTCTGCTGCACTTAGACAACTGCCACCTCTTATCCCCTATTAGCCGTCAGCAAACCACAAACCCGTTATTCCTTTTAATGTTGAAGAATTGGTAGCAGTACATCAGTACAAAAGTTGCAATCATCCTTCCTCTTGCCCATTTATCGAATATTTGTAGTATTTCTGTGTTTTTTTTTTTTTTTTTGTGTGTTCTTTTTTTACATATGTTTTGCCAAAGTGAATGCCAAATCTACTGTTTTCACTTGTGTTTTTTTTTTTAATGTTTGCAACATTTAATGATGTAACTGTTAATTATGCATTCTCTTTAGCTGTTTTTTTTTGTATTGCTTGCCACATGTAAAGCCGACTGATGAAAGCAATTGTAGAAATTACAAATAATTCTTCAGACTTAAAAAAATAAATAAAAATAACTTATACTGGGGGACACCTGAAAGGTTATACCAGTCAGTGCAATGCATTCAATTCAATAGATTGCTTTCACAGTTGCGCACATTCTGCTGACTTTGTTCCTTCAGTTATCTTAAATCACTCCGGAATGTCAATTGTCATTTGTTTGCCAAAATAACTAAGTGAGGACTTTTGTTTTCTTTGCTGTTTGTTGAATGTGTCACTATTGTAAACTTTATGGATCGTGGGTAGATGTGAATTGTTAAAGTCAACACATACAATTTCATAATTTGGAGATCACAAACGTTAATTGCAGCATTAATATAGAGTCTTGCTTATTTGAAGAGCTAGGTCTTCCCGTCCTTGTCTTCTAGAGGAAGTCACGTTGTTTGAAAGTGACAGCTGTGATTGTTAAAAAAAAAAAAAAAATTCAAAAATATCTGAGTTAATTTACTTGTGGTAAAGACAAGCATGCAAGTCTTGGGTGGTTTCCTTACTGTAGGGTGCTATTAGTTTGTCTTAATCGGTAGATTTTCCTGGTCACTGATTGGGCCACAAAATATCAACTCCACTTTAGATCTGGTAGCAATAAGCATGGTCTTTGCGTTTTGCAAGCTTTTTCCTACATCGTTGGTGCTGTATCAAGACTAAATTACTTGTGGCTAAGGTGCAATTATTGTTCATGAAAAATGAGCTTTTAGCAGTTTTTTTCCTCACAATGTCCATGACTTTTAAGCCCTCTTACACACTATGGAATTGTTGCACTCCTCTTCAACAGTGTGTATTTTAAAGTGGGCACAGAACTCATTTGTAGTGTAATCCAGGATTTGGTGATGGTTTCTACCTAGCACTATTGCTCTCGGGGCCAAACCATCATGAGCGAAGATACATAGTTTGACAACTTTACAACCGCTCTGTGCTACTGGAGAATGTGTGGGGTCTGAGACTTGTTTGCATGGAAAAAACGTGGAAGCTATGCAGGAACAATCATGGTTGCACTTTTCCTTGACACCGTAAAATCATCCGGACCTAAATATAGTTTTTAACTCAAAAAGTGAACACCCTTGTTTTGCAGGATTTTTCCACAGTGATTTTTCTTGCTACCTGATCTAAATGGGCCTGTGTATTCTGATTTGCTGCTTTGTTCTTTCAGCCTATCAGAATACAACTGATGTTTGGTGGATCAATTACTTTTCTGTGCTTGGATGGTGAGAGCATATAAATCATGACATGGGGAACCTAAGGAAGTAAAAACACCCATAATGCAGTACATCAGCTCTGCATCCCCCCCTCCCTAGCACCTTCTCTAAAATATTCCTCAGTTCTGTTTCTGCCTACCAGGAGGAAGGTGAATACATTACATTTCTGAATGAAGTAAGCCAATTTTATATATTTAGGTTTATTTTTTTTACAAAAAACCTTGTTAATTATGTTTTCTCCTCGAGGAACATCTGGTCCCCCTTCTAAGTCCCAGGTGGCTGAGAGATTGACCTTAAAGTGCATGGTTTGGCAGTTTTCCCCACACTGGGTTTACCTGTACCCTACTGGGCTACATCAATGGCTTTCCTAGGTCATCCAGGAATGTCTAGTCGTGAAGGTCTCTTGCGTTGATGCCATTGTTGATGGCCCGGCATGAGCTCCAGATGCAGTGTGTCTTTTTTTTGGTTAAAGTCTGCCAGGGGCATCTTATCTAAGTGCCATGCGCTGGAGGCTATACCTTGATATTCCTCCCTCCACTTTCCTCCATCTGTAATTTGAGCAGTACTAATACTAATAATGAAGCCCCTTTTAAGAGGTGAACAGTTCCTGCAGCAGCGTCTGGTTTAAAGTTTGGAAAAGGGATTTATATCTTTGTAGTCCTAGATTAAACTTGTCATTTATGGCAAGGGTAAATACTCTCTATTGTGTACAGTATATACTGACCGATTGGCAGTCCCTCAGGGTTCCATTCCTGCTAGATCTGGGTCCCTGGGAGTATTCTTTGGGAATATTGTCTAGCCCTTTCTGGGATGTTTGAGATTGTTTCTGGTCCAGGTCTGTGTTAAGGCTTTCATTTTAATCTTATAAACAATGTTACTGGGTGCACTAGTGTTTTATTCAACTTTGTCAAGGAAGATACTGCTTATTACATTTCTGAGCCAAACTCTTTATTCTGCTTTGGTTTGCTATTAAGTTACTTACAGAATCTGCTACAGGAGGATGTATGGTAGACCTTTAAAGTTAAGGACACACGTTTTCTCCTCTATGATGTGCTGCCCACTCTTAAGGTGATGAAGTATTCACCTGCTGCGGAGCAACCATCAGTGGTGCTGGATTATATAGCAAAACTGCTGGTGGTGCCAACCTTGCATATTTCTGTCCCAAAGGCTCTCAATGCCCCAGTGCAAAAGTAACGGGACAAACTAGGTATTCCCTGGTCTTTTAACAAATTAAACGCTGCATGTTTTGAACACTGCTTTTCATCCTCTTCTGCTGGGCTATACGTAAAACTGGGGGTTCTAGAGAGGAAGAAACATACTGAAACATTGCATTATGGGTGTTTATATCTCCACCATTATGAAAGGGACGTGATCTGATAAGTAATGACTCGTCAGCTTTTACCGTCTGGGAATTAAATTAGTCAGGTAAGACCTGTTTAATTTTGTCTTATTTTTTTTTCATTTATTTTTTCGTAATCCTCTTTTCCTGCAGTATTTTATGACTAGATCAAATCTTTAGTCTACAGGCGTTCATGAATATACAGAGCTTAAAATGCATAATGGGCAGATAATTTTACTTTTGCATGCATATGTGAACTTGTATCAGTGTTTCAATCCATTTAAAAGCAAATACTCTCCTGGCATCACTATTTGCTTAATGCGGCTCTGTTACCTTCTGGGGTCTTTGCAAGTTTTGCAAATAACCCAGATAGAGACTGCTCTGCTTGCAGTATGGTGGTTCAGGGGAAGATGTTTTTTACCTACGTGAACCTGCCATCTTCCTTGAGATCATTTTCATCTCTTGACACTACATATACCAGGAGCCAATGTCCGTGCTGTACTCTCGCTCATAAAGACTGTTTGAAAATACGGTATTTTTGAGCATTTCATGTTAAAGATTTTATGTTGCAAATGTATGCTTATCAAACATTTGAATCTATAATTTATCAAACATTGCATCTTAAATAGATAAAGTTTATGTAGTATCTCTGTGTGAACACATTACAAGTCATGCAAAGAAAATATTTTGTGTGATTCAGATGTGTTTGAACAGTGTTCCGTACCTCTCAATTTGGACTAGACCAGAGAAATGTCTCCAATCGGCATAGTACAAATGCATCAAAAGACCGCACATGTGAGACTAGCCAGACAGACTGTGGAGTCAGCCGGTTGTGCATTCAAGATCATTCTTTGGGTCGTACTGTCCCTGTTTAAGACCGAAAATCCCCATTTGTAATTGGCAGCATTTCTATAGGCCATCCACCTACATCAACTTTATTGCAGTTGGCCTCATTAATAAGATGTGATATTTTAGGAGGGGGTTGATTTGTAATTATTATTTGCCATGCTCTTTATAGTTTTTGTGTTAAAAGTTATGCAGAATGCTGCATTATAAACTATCCTTCTTAGCCATGTCCCCTTGCAAAGTAAAGCCTGCCTTAACTGTGTACATGCACAGCTCAGCCATTGCCACCAAAGTCAAGAAACCTGCATTAAAATGAGAAAACATCTAAGCAGACACATGGCAAAGTGTGGAAGCAGGCTGCATTGGAAGAAGACATAAATGTATTGCTTTACTTACGATTTGACTGACCATAACTTGCTTGGCTGTGGAATTAATAAAGCAGCTTACCTGTGTGTTACAGGTGAGCAGGTAATGCAGCTATATTGGCCAAACCTGGTACTCAATCGATAACACTGGAGCGTTGGGAACACTGAACACACATTCCTAGCGCTATAATCTCTTACTCACTGTTTAGGTTGCCCCTCCTGGCTGAAGTAAAAAAAACAACAAACTCTTACTTACCTTACCATGTTGCCCCGACTCTTCATGGCAAATCACTGACTGTGCCAGTCAAATGCTGCTCTCAGATCAACCACTAGAGTTGTGTTAAGCCTGCAATGAAAACATTGCAGTTTCTACAAAACTGGAATATCTTGCATTGCTGGGTTAAAATGACAGAACCACTGCACCCAATACTACCTCATTGATACTAAAGGCACTTAGACTACATTTATGTCACATGAAGTGGCATTGGGTGCAGTGGTCCTGTCATTTTAAGCCAGCAGTGGAAGATATTGCAGTTTTGTAGAAATAGTAATGTTTTCATTGAAGGCTTAACACAACTCTAGAGGCTACTCCTAGAGCAGTATTCTCTTGGCACAGTCTGTGATTGATGCAGCAGGAATTCTGGGTGTTAGTGCTGTTAGTTCTGCTCTTTGTGGAAGTTTAAAATAAAATAAAAAATAAATTGTATGTCCTCCATCTATTGCAGGATGCTTGCTACCCAGCTCATGTATTGATGTCAGGCGATAAGCTGTGCATACACTGAAAAGGAAATCTTTTTCTGGAATGTAGGGGAGTAGTGAAGAAGCAAGACTTATGCTTCAGCATTCTGCGAAACTGTAGAAAAAAACCCCATTGAGAATGCTTATGTTTTTACTACTAGATATTGTATTAAGTTTGAACTTTTACTACTAGATATTGTATAAAGTTCATTAACTCCGTAGTGGAGGGCCAACCTCTAACTTTGCATTAACCACAAAAAAAGATTTGGCACAAACCGTGCACGTGGACACCAGTGGCCTGACCATCCATTCTTCATATTGCTATTTAGGAAGTTTAGTAACATATTAGCAATATCAATTTTGTTTGTCTATATGCCTTTTTTTATATAACTGCTCAAAAAGTTTTGACATCGAACCAGAGAATCAGACAACAGGTCCTGTTACTTCCTGGTTATTTAGCTCCGTATAGCTAAACGCAAAAGACGGCAACTGCCCAGAGCACCTGCCTACCAATGATTTGAGTAGAGTTTCCTCTGTAGGCACCATAACATCTTCAACAATTTAAGTGGTAAAGTGCTTGGTTTTAATATGCACCTTACCATTTAGCAGAGATGCCCAGTACACATTGCCAAAATGGCAGCGGATGAGCTATGATCTGCTTCACTCCATACCAGGGCAGGGATAGGTTGTGGGTGACTGCTGACCGCTCGCAGTCTATCACTGCCCTCAACCCTTGTATAAATTGGTATGGTGTAAGGCAGAGCTTGGTCTGCCTTCGCCATATCATAATTGGAGGTCTAGCTGCCAGGAACATCTTGACTAAACAATGAGCAATGATGCTCAACCCAGTATCCACAGACTCCAGGCAATATATAACCATTTCATTCAGTTGAAGTGTTTATGATGCCTACAATGTATCTTTAAATATCTGCAATAATCCAAAGCTGATCTAAGTTTTAAAGACCAAGATGTGATTAATATTGGTACATGCCATAATGATGCTGAATTGGTATGAGCTATACATGTAAATGCATTATAGAAATCAATTTAGTTTTTCTTTTTATAAATCTGCCCACATCCTTCCTCTTCCTTAGTTCCACCATTGTGCTGGTGAATGCATTGGAACACCTTGTGTCAAAACATACTTCTACTCTGGTATTATGGGATCACTGCTTTTAATAAAAAAATATTTTTTTGTTTTTACAAATAATATTGACAAACTGCTAACAATCACCTGGAGTTTCTTTGTATGTAGAAATGGCTTTTTGTGCTCTGCATGTAAATTAAGGAATGTTTGCATGAAATTCATTGCATTCCGGAGTGAGTAATGATAGTGTTTTTCCAATCTAACCGAAGCTTAGTACATCTGGCCCCTCACGTGTGTGCATCATGTTCCTGACCCCTCAGAATGATGAAGTGGATGCAAGTTCATTTTCGTTTCTTCTATAAAATTTTATGCCATAAACCTATTTACCAAATTTATTAATTCATTGAAATCATAGCTTCGGTCATTTTTATTTATTTTATATTTTTCCCGTCTTAGTCTTTACTTCTCAGAAATGCATTGATTTTATTTTTGAGGTAAGCATGCTTTGTTGTCTTGCGATGTCTCTTCCATTTTTAATATGTACCTTTTATTTTTTAAAGATTACAACCAGAGAAGACGTGAATCCAAAGCAGGCCACAAGTATTAGGACTGATTTGGAACCTGAAACTTTTCGACCAAATCTCAGTGATCCCAGCGAACTTTTGCAGGTTGATCAAATTGAAAAGGTACGTTTCTCTGTGACTTTCCCAAAGCTTTCTTGATTTCAATTTTATTTTGTATTTTAATCTGCGAAAACGGTTTGCCTATTCCTGGTTTTTATTGTTAATGTTAAGCATTGTGGATTTTATTTAAATTATAATTTATATAACTAGACTGTAGGACTCAATTTAAATTGTGACTTTTACTGATTTTTACACATACTCATTGGTTTAACGGGTATATCAGAACTGATTTTGTTATATACTGTTTGAAATACATAGTTCACCTTGCAATACTTTAATCTTTCTGTCTCCAGTTTAATAGTTTAATTACTCATATTTGGAGAACAACTTAAATTGAAGATGTTCATTATGTGTACATAGATTTACAAACGAACAGTGGGATTAATGTCCTTTTTGGAACTTTATATGTTCATCTTATAACCTTGCTGTGTAAAAGGCATGTTACCTCTGCAGACACGAGTTCAATTAACTTGGATTAATGGAATTTGTTCACCAAAAATGTAAATCTTGCTTGAACATACAACCTCATATTACATATCGAATCCAATATTTCATGCTGTATAACCTTTGAACTTTAATGTATCTTAAATCCAAAAATGTATCTTTAGATATAATTTTACTCTAAAAGCACATTATTCAATGAAATCCAATTTAAATCCAAATTATTAATTTATTTTCTTATCCACCTTAATGTTAATGTTGTACTCACAGATCATCCCTACATTTTAAGAAATTGGTTCTTCTTTATAATGTCTGTTCGATCCTAGGTATATGGCAGTAGATATATTGTATCTCCCCAAACTAGATTAAAAAAAAAAAAAAAAAAGGTTTGTGTGTGTGTTCTTGTAGGTAATCCTAAATCGAAAAATGTGTGTCACTGCCTAGGAGCCATGTGCCAGGCTGTCACAATTTTCAGCAGTAGAGAAGGATTGCTGCAAAAACACATTGCAGTGTGCTCCCAGAACGCTTTGTATGTTTTACAATGGGAAAATTCCTCTGCTGATGTCAACATTGACATTTGCTAGCAGGATCTCAAAACTCGTAGTGTTAGGGCTAGTTTAAAGGACCACTCGAGCACAGTGGATGCCCACCTTTTGTTTGGACCAAGGAAATAATTCCATGGCACTCATTCTTTTTACCTTTATCAGCAGTTTATAAATGCCACATTCCATTGAAGCCTTACTAGATAGACTGACTTTGAGGTGGATTGAAAAAAATACAACAAAATATATATTGCGATTATTAAAGTGAACCTGTTATGGAAAAAAAATCTTACCTGAAATCACTCTCATTTACAATAAAGACACCATATGTCATGAAGATACATGGTGTATTCATTGTAAAATATAAAGATTTACTCACTTTTCCTCAGTTTTAGTGCGGCTTCGTGGGTGTTTCTCTTTATGTAGCACCCACCTCTTGGCCGCCCTCCGCTCCACCTCTGCTCTGTTGTCAGTGACGTCGGCTTGCTGGCTTCATTACCAACCTACCAGCGTCTGAACAGAGTGATGGGGTGCTCTAGTCAGTGCTACAAAAGCCGGCCAGGGAGCCTTAGATATTAACATTTTTACTTTTGTTTTTTCCAAAGCTGACGAAGCACCTTCCTCCTCGAACAATTGGCTACCCGTGGACTTTAGTCTACAGTACAGCAAAGCATGGGATGAGCATAAAAACGCTTTATAGAACAATGCTTGGATTAGACACTCCAGTACTTATGGTGATTAAAGACAGTGATGCACAGGTACTTTTTTTTTTTTTTTTTTAATGACAGTTTATTGTAACCCACCGTTTCGTATTAAGTGTCTATGAAAATATCTTTTGGATACAAGTTAAAGTGTTGGTTAACTTCAATCTTGGATAAATCTGTTTTGAAGAACTTAGTTTAAAAATACTATAAACACACACAAAACTATTTTTGTGTAATAATTATAAACACAAATAATTAATAAAATATAAGTAAGAGTTAAAAAAGCTGGTTTTAAAATAGCTGCATTTGTAGTCAAAACCTCCATTGGGTATAAATTTTTTTTAAATTATTTTTTTTAATACATTTGCTTAGAATGTTAGTTTGGCAACCACTATTAAACCTGGAATACCCAGCTTAGATTTGTATCGACCACAACTACAGTATTCCTACCTGGTGGATTTACCTTCTCTCCTGCTTTTTCTTCTGCATTACCCATCTATTCCACCCCTCAGTATCTCTACTCTAGCTATTCAGTTTGTTCTGCTGATGGAATTGAATATTGAATGTATGCCTAAAAATGTAATTTGTTTTGGTAATGCAGAGTCTTGTACAATGCAAAAAAAGCCTTTCATAAAACAAACGGGTGAGTGCATATAAGGGTACTCTAAACCGGTATACAAACAATAAAGAAAAGGTTAATATATTAATAATATTAAAGGGACACTAGAGTCTCCAAAACAACTACAGCTTAATATAGTTGTTCTGGTGTCTATTGTCTGTCCCTGCAGCCCATTTAATATACGCACTGCTGCATACGGACACCTCCAATGGCCGTCACTCAGACGGCCACTAGGTGCTTCCTCAGTTCTGCAGAACGCTCTTCTTGGAGACACTGAACTTTCCCCATATCTATGGGGAGATGCTGATTGGCCAGGGTGACGTTTGGCTCTGCCCCAATCCCGCCTTCTTGGCTGAGATCATCAAAATTGACTCTCAGTCAATCCAATGTCTTCCTATGGAAAAACATTGACCTGCGTATCGCTGGAAAAAAGGTGAGTTTTCGAATTATTTAAGAGGGCTAGCTTTTGTTTTGTTTTTTAACACTGTAGGGACAGGAATACACATTTGTGTTCCTGACACTATAGTGTTCCTTTAACCTCAAAACCTACAGATACACACTAGGAATTGTGTAGGATATCTTAGTATGCCTATATAAAAGCTATAGTTATAGCTTGTATTAATGTCAGTGACACACAGCAGTAAAGGGAAAAAAAAAAACACCTTCTATCTGTGTATATATTTGCAATTTGACTAGCACGATTCTCTGTCACATAAAGGTGCACAATCATGTCACTTTAACACAACTCCAGTTTCTTCCTCACACAATGCCAGGTATGTGTGCCATTTTTAATTGGTTTGGCAAAAGCACTAGAGTCCCTTTCGGTATATTCTTGTCATAAATAGTCTGTGTAAGAAATACATGTCACAACTTATTGTTTTGGTGTTTCGCTTTCTTTCGTAACGCACAGAAGACTCCCCATACGCCCTTCATATGTTATTCCCTGAAGGAAGATGGTGTTTTGTCTATTAATTATGCACTTTTGATTAATAAATAATGAAGGATGGTTAGATTGTGACTTGCTGTTAAATCGAGAGATTACAAACCACTTCAGTAATAACTGTAGGCGTCTGTTTATTTTACTGGCTGTTAAAGTTGAAAGAAAACAATCTCTGTAAATAGGACTCATTTTTTTCTCAAACACAACCAATCTGTAATCTCCCACAGGTATTTGGAGCTCTGGCATCAGAACCTTTTAAAGTGAGTGACTGTTTTTATGGCACTGGAGAAACCTTCTTATTTACATTTTGCCCGGAGTTTGAGGTAAGATTCAGTACTGACATGTTGTGTTACAAAGAACATAATTGGGTCTTCTAAAATAACCACTTACCTCTAGTTATTATAACTGGTCTTCTAAAATATCTACCTACCTCCAGTTATTATAACTGGTCTTCTAAAATATCTACCTACCTCCAGTTATTATAACTGGTCTTCTAAAATATCTACCTACCTCCAATTATTATAACTGGTCTTCTAAAATATCTACCTACCTCCAATTATTATAACTGGTCTTATAAAATATCTACCTACCTCCAGTTATTATAACTGGTCTTATAAAATATCTACCTACCTCCAGTTATTATAACTGGTCTTCTAAAATAACCACCTACCTCCAGTTATTATAACTGTACATGCACATATACCATTCACATCTTCCTCCTGTCCAGCATTGTTAGCACAGTCAGTGTCAATTTATAAACTTATAACTTGACACAATGATCTAATGTATCAAATTGTCTTGTCCTGAAAAGTCATACAATAATGTAGAAGGCGAGAATTTGCCAGGGTCCTTCCTGGTGGTCCCACTGGTTTTCATGGTGATTTCTTAGTACTTGGTAAACATTGATAAATCTCCCCTATTTTTTTGCTAAGCCTCTGGTAACATCTCCAAGTATGAAGGAGCACTGACACATCATTTTTCTCTTCTTATAGCCAAGTCATAATGGGCTAAACCTATTCTTTTCATTAGGGGGAAAAGGGTAGCTCAAGCAGTAGAAGGGGTTAGTCACTAAAGATGGAGCAAACCTAAAGCTAAACTAGCTAATATTATTATGTTAGAATAAAATCCTTCCTTTAGACTGCTGTTGACTAAATAATGCCACTTTGTTGTACTGCTGATGTTTCTGTATTTGATAAGTCAATATGTATCATCCTGCTTGCAACATTTATTGTCATTGGCAATGTGGATTTAAGGAAATCATTCAATTCCACTGTTAATTATCTATCAAACCGAAAAGTTCAATTATGGCTTATTGTTTGTTAAGCTTAAACTGTGTTCTAATTACTTGTGTCTTGGCCAAAGAATCCATTAGTGCCAATTTCACCCTGAATGTGACATCCTGTTTAAGCAATGCTTGCTAGAAGCGTTGATGAAGTAATAGAGAATAGAAAAGGCAGGAGAATACAACTTGAGTCAATACTGTATAGATGTGCACAGCAGAATCCTTAATTTCTTTTCTATGCATTGTTACTCTGCATATTTCAGAGAGATAACTAGCAGAAACACACTTATGTAAAATGTTGTATGTGTAAAACAACTCTGTGTTTTTTATTGATTTGGTTCAGATGACCTAGCACATATTCCAGCCTAATTTATGACTTTAAACTCCAGTGAATAGTTTATTGTAATGAATCTCTGTGCAGTGCTAAACCCATGTGATATAGACTTGTGGACCTTTCAGAGTCATGTATGCATCCTTTAGTTTAAAGAGGCTTTTTAAGCTGTAAAACATGCTGTAGTGGTTATAATGTCATGAGTCCCTTTTCACCTTCCTACAGAAAGTAGCCAAAAGATATTTAGACAACTGGTGCTTGGATCTCATCCGGTGCCTACAATGCATCGGGTGTTCATGATGTCGCTAAAGTGAAGTCATTAGTCCTCGTTAGCTACATCAATCTTGTGTAACTTTATAGATTTTATTATCAAACCTTCCTATTCTCAAATAAAAATGTCAAGGGCTGATTTTGAATATACATTTTAATCTAAATATTTGTACAAGGCCATTTATTTAATACTGTATTTAGATTAAAATGATGTGGCTCTGTTCTGTTGTGTGTGTTGTGTTGTTTTGTTTTTGTTTAATGTCCTACTATACTAGGACCATTTACAAAACATAACTTGTAAAAACTAAAATGGAATCCATTAAAAGGTACCTTCCATTAATAAACTACAATAATATGTGTATGTTACATCTCTCATATTTGTTAACATATATATGCTCATGTTATGTGTATACTTTGAACATAATCTTTCCTTCTTTTTAGGTCTTTAAGTGGACTGGGGACAATATGTTTTTCATTAAAGGAGACATGGACTCTCTAGCTTTTGGTGGTGGAGGGTAAGCATCCTTTACATACTGCACTACTCTGATTGTAATTTAAGTTGATTCCATTTGAAAAATTATACATTTCTAATGAGCTTCTATGGAAAGTGTCAACAAGCCTTACCTAAGACCATATAGGTTGCGTGCAAACCTCTATTTAAAGGGTTACCACAACCACCATGACCACTTCTGATTTTAGAAGTGGTCATGGTGAAATAAGACTGTATGTGCAACGTTTCAGATTGAAATAAACATTCATACTTTTGTGCTGGAGTATTCTCACACTTTCGGCACTTGTGATCTTGTTTGCCAGGAACACTGTTTCTGACTGACTACTAGTTGTCTGCTTAAAAATTGTCTTTCGTCCTCACACACTGTGTGCTGGCAAAGGACCTAATTGGCTTCTTTACTTGCAGGCAGCTCTGTCGACGCACATGCAATGTGAAACCTTTGCACATGTTGAAAGCTTAATTGCCTCCGCTGCACTTCTGTATTTTTGGGTGCTTCACTGCCCCATGATGCCCTGCACACGTGGTCAGGACTTCAAAAGTATGAATGAAGTTTGTTTACACAGTAAAGCCTTACCCTTGCATATCTTATAGAAAGTTGGGAAAGTCCATGTAGATCTCAGAATAATATATCTATAACAGAAGACAACACATACACGTATTATTACAATCAAAAAGAAGAAGATGGGTAGGTAGATGGGGGTACATCTATAATCTTAACAAAAAAAACAACACATTTATTTGAAAAATTTAGAATATCTTTATTCTTTATATTTCCCAGGCCCCATATAATTATTGGAATTGTCCTTTTATATAAATGACAAACTATCAAATAATGTATACATTGTGAGATCATCCACAGACATATCAACTGCTTTATAGCTGTTTCACTGCATTTTAAAACAACATGAAATGGTTATATTTCCTCTTCCATTTGCTCAGTAAGGCCAGTGAAGCTTTAAACCTTTTGGTATACTTTCCAATACTGTTGTAGAAAAAAAAAAAATAAAGTGCAATCAATCCTTTTTCATTGTTCCCCCTAAGTACAAAGGATCAACCCAGCACAGAGCATGCCAAGTCAGTCAATTATATAGAAAATAAGCAAAAAAAATAAACTTCTATACAGCATGTTCCAAGTACAGAGAAATGTATGTATATGTACAAAATTGTTTTGTTTGTTGTTTATTTTTATTTTTTTTTATTTTTTTTATGTATAAAGATTGGAGAAGTATCAGATATAATCTTTGCAACTGTAGTCGTAGTAATCACTAAGGATTATGATAGGCTGAATCAGAAGTAAGCATTAACTGTAATTGTAAGCAATTAAAGTAATATTTTCCAAACAGGGGTTGCTGGAAATTACTGCATAAATGTGCATTTTGAAATATGCCTCTAAACTTTTTGCTATGCTTCTTTTATCTTCTCAGTACAAAGTACATTAGCACCCAATATCTGTCACAACTGTACGTCATGTAACCACACATGATGTACACAAAGTACTTTTTACTCTGAACTTTACAGCCATTTGGGTAGCCCTGTGGGCTTAAAGAAACACTCCACACTTCTAAAGCTTTGTGTGAAGAGTGTGTCCCATTTTCATTTTGAAATAGTGCAGATTTCAATAGAAATTGACACTTTTATAAATTAACCCTCTTACTTACAAGCAGACAACAGGTCCTGGTTTGGTTAGCTCAGTGGAATTAAACTCAAGAGGCAGGTAATTGTCCAGAGCACCTGCTTTGCAAAGACTTCTCATTGAGCTGCATTGGGCAGTTTTGCGATTGGACGGCCACAGAAAGTCCTGGCTGGAAAAGGGGGAGGGCTTGCAAAGGGAGCAAACGAGAACTGTAGGTTTGGCTAGTGGTTTTAGATATAACCCCTATGAAAAAAATGTATAATTAAAATCATGCAAGCTTTCATTTGGGGTATTTCTACTAAACAGTGATTTTTAATTTAGTATTTGGGCAGTTGAGTGTCCCTTTAACTATCCTTTATGTAGCTGCACATCACCTTTGCAGCTACTGCCAGTGTGTTTCTTACAGTCAGCTGTTCTTCCATTGAAGGAGAGCCAACGGGAGTGTGGTAAATGTAATAAAACATGTACAAAGGAGAACTGAATTGGGAGGGAACAAAGAACTTGATAAGTGGACTGAGTTAAGAGCGGCAATTGGGAGATGATATTAAATAGAAGGACAAGCTTCAGGAGTTTAGAGTGGAGCAAATATAATGGGAGAGAAACATGCAGGTGTCAGGGAGGCAGCACACGGGTGGGTTTCAGCTTTTAAACACAGTAGTGGGAGATCAGGTAAAGGAAATAGGAACTAAATTAAGTCAATCCAGTGAGATGAACAGAGTTTAAAAAAACAAACAAAAAACAGGCTTTCATCTATAAAACTGCTGTGATGTCAACTCTAATGTCACTAGATTATAATTAGGTTATTTATGTTCTAAAACATGGAACGTTGTAGCAGCTTTCTGAGCAGGTCTTAACATGCTAATTATTGAAGGGTAAGGTTTACTATGCGAGTCATCTTTTTGCAACTAAAACACTGCCGACCAAATGGTAGATCCTTGGTTGGTATGTAAAACTCCCATGATCCTTTGTCAGGTTTGTGGTTTCCTACTCGCCATAAGCATTGCAGTATTTCATTAGATTGTCTGCCTTTGGGCCACCATTGAGCTTTAATCATTCTGGCCAAAAACAATGTTTGTTGTTAAAGTGCCACAACTATGCTGAATATTCAGTAGGTAGACTGGACATACAAATAAATGAAAACAAAATGAAACAAACTGGTCAGTTTTCCCAATTTAGACAAATGTGTAAAATTGTTTAATTTGATTTATTATCATATTTGTGTTTTTCAGAGGAGAATTTGCTCTTTGGCTTGACGGAGATCTGTATCATGGAAGAAGTCACACTTGTAAAACATTTGGGAATTCCATACTTTCAAAAAAAGAGGATTTCATTGTTCAAGATATTGAGATTTGGGCCTTTGAATAAATGTGATTGATAAGGAGAAAGTGTCTTAACATGATGTTTCCTCATTCTTGTACAGGCTTGAAAGACTTTGAAATGCCCTAATACAACTAATTATTATTATGCCCTTTTATTATATTTGTATTTTTGTTAATATTTAACCATAGTTTTTTATTTCAAGTAGCCCTATATATTTTCAGACATTAATATTGGGTGACGCTATAATTGTACTTTGAATGTTCTACTTTGTCACTTTCCCTGTTATCTGTTCATGTAAAAAAAAAAAAAAAAAAGTGTGTATGTGTACATGCATATATATATACATATATATATCAGAATAACATTTGCTAAAATTCTCTTCATTATGGGAGTTGCAATTAAGGAACAGATGCTGCAATTTTTAAATATGTCTACCAATGACTAATAAATGTGAATACAAAAGTTAGTGTTGTCTATAACTGAATTAGGGCCTCTGCAGTCAAAATGGCATTAGAAATCCGTTATCTTTTCAAGACTGGCAACTTTAATATGCCCAGATAAATAACCCTATTAGGAAAGTCCAGCATAGTTTTGTATTGAGTGAAATATATGTTGTACATTTAGTACTGATTCGGACAAAATGATTGTGTATGATACGTAGATATTATTGTAACTTGTATTATTTGTGGAATTTTCAAAATGTCATGTGACCTCCCCTGAAAACGTTATTGGGGAATCTGTATCCGTTTTGTAGGGAGATGAGCATTTGTGCAATAATGACTCCACAAAACAATTTCAATGACAAAGCTTCTAATCTGTTATGCAAGTATAATTGCGATTCTAAATGTGTTTATTTTTTTGTGCTGATAGTTCAGCTGTTTGATAAACTTGTATAATAACTTGTAAATTAATGTTGAAAAGTAGAGTTGTTCTTACAAAAAAGTGTTGACTGACGGGTTGCTTATAGCACTTTAAATTATTTTTTTTCAAAAACCGAATAAAAGCCAAATCTAATGGCTTATATAGGCTTAGATGTATAGCACCTGAATATCTTTTAAAGGTCATTTAAAAAGAAAAATTATCTATAGGAGTATAAAAAATTAAATTTACTGCTTTGGTAACAAAGGGAAGACGTTCTATCTTTAACATGCTACCGCTGAATGTGAATAGCAATGCAGGATATTACTCTTTTTTTTTTTTTTTTCTGTGTACATATATATACCTGTTAGTACTAGTATGTAGAATAAATGTTTACAAATTAGGAGCAGTTGTAAATATGTTAGAACAGCATTCGTCCCCTTTGGTCTTCCACAGCGCTATTATTGTCTTTGTGGATTTAAGACTATTACTAATCCTGTAATGGATTCTAAGTACTATAAGGTCATAGTGATATAACTATAAATATATGTATAAATATATATATATAGAAAATAAAAAAATACATGTACAATATTATCAGAGTTCTGTTTATTTTTCCTGTGTTCTCTTCAGTGGCTGTAAGATAATACATTGTTCTTTCAGTACCTCTTTCAAGCTCCCTCATCTTTGCCCTAATGCAGTCTTCATAACAGGTATGGTAGCTACAAGAAGTAAACCTGAATTTTGGGAGCTACAAAAAATAAATCCATGATATCGGTTAAAAACGAATGCTATTTTGTACCGTAAAGTGGCCAGTGTTTTCGACTACCGTATATACTCGTGTATTAGTCGATCTCATGTATAAGTCGAGTGCAGTTTTGTGACCAACAATTGTGAAATATGCTATGCCTCGTGGATAAGTCGAGGGTAAAACTTGGGGCTATGAAATTCTGTGATTTTTATAATTATATACATACACACTCTGCATTATATACACACACACTCATACAAACACACTCTGCATTATATACACACACACACACTCATACAAACACACACTGTGTATATAATGCAGAGTGTGTATATAATGCAGTGTGTGTGTTTGTGTAATGTGTGTGAACTGGGTGGGGGGAGGGCATTTTTATTATTTTAAATTTTTGTATTTTAATATAATTTTTTTATTATTTAAATTTTTTTGTCCCCCCTCCCTGCTTGTTAACTGGTCAGGGATGGGGGCTATCTTAATCCCTGGTGGTCCAGTGGCATGGGCTGTGAAGTGGGGGGGCCGACAGGAAGCATTTACTTACCTTTCCTGCAGCTCCTGTCAGCTCCCTTCTCCTCCGTTCCGGTCAGCTCCACTGTAAGTCTCGCGGTCTGGTTGCCGCGCGGATCGTTGCCATGGCTGTGACGGCCGCGGCTCTCTAAGTTGCCATAATACAGACAGTGACTCAAGTATAAGTCGAGTGGGGGTTTTTAAGCACAAAAAATGTGCTGAAAAACTAGACTTATACTCGAGTATATACTGTAAGTGGCTACTAAAAAAGACTGGACATACCCCATATTGAATACCCTGGGTTGTCTACTTTAAAAAAAAATATGTACATGTGGGGTGTTATTCAGAGATTTATGACAGATAATAGTGTTACAATGTCACTAATGATAAATTTTAAAAATGTATGTTTTGAAACCGCAATATCCTACTTGTACCTATAGCCCTGTAACATGCAAAAAAGCGCGTAAACACAGGGTATTTTTAAACTCAAGACAAAATTTTGAATCTATTGAGCAGTTTTTTTTCATTCTCTTTTGTAGATGAGTGAAAGATTTTTCAAATAAAAGTCAAAAAACATGTAATTTTTTAAAATTTTTCATATTTTATTTTTTTTAAATTAAAATACATGAGATTATATAAATAATGGTATGTAAAGAAAGCCCCTTTTGTCCTGAAAAAAACAATATATAATTTGTATGGGAACGGTAAATGAGAGAGCGGAAAATTACAGCCAAACACAAACACCACAAAAGTGTAAAAATATGCCTGGTCGCAAATGTACAACATCGCAAAAACAGTCCAGTCCTTAAGGGGTTAAAGCATTTCAGAAAGCTATTTTCATTGGATTCTGGAGCATACCACCTGACTCAGCTCTTTTCCACACTTGTTAAAGAGTAGCCATTAAGCATAGTTAATATCCACATTATGGCAGCATTTCGTGTTCCACCCATCTTTAACATCTGCATGGTACTCAGTCTACCTCCCTTGATGTCAACCATAGAAACATAGAATGTGACGGCAGATAAGAACCATTCGGCCCATCTAGTCTGCCCAATTTTCTAAATACTTTCATTAGTCCCTGGCCTTATCTTATAGTTAGGATAGCCTTATGCCTATCCCACGCATGCTTAAACTCCTTTACTGTGTTAACCTCTACCACTTCAGATGGTAGGCTATTCCATGCATCCACTACCCTCTCAGTAAGGTAATACTTCCTTATATTATTTTTAAACCTTTGTCCCTCTAATTTAAGACTATGTCCTCATGTGGTAGTTTTTCTTCTTTTAAATATGGTCTCCTCCTTTACTGTGTTGATTCCCTTTATATATGTAAATGTTTCTATCATATCCCCCCTGTCTTGTCTTTCTTCCAAGCTATACATGTTAAGATCCTTTAACCTTTCCTGGTAAGTTTTATCCCGCATGAACCAGTTTAGTAGCCCTTCTCTGAACCCTCTCTAAGGTATCAATATCCTTCTGAAGATACGGTCTCCAGTACTGTGTACAATACTCCAAGTGAGGTCTCACCAGTGTTCTGTACAATAGCATGAGCACTTCCCTCTTCCTACTGCTAATACCTCTCCCTATACAACCAAGCATTCTGCTAGCATTTCCTGCTGCTCTATTACGTTGTCTGCCTACCTTTAAGTCATCAGAAATAATCACCCCTAAATTCCTTTCCTCAGATGTTGAGGTTAGGACTCTATCAAATATTCTGTACTCTGCCCTTGGGTTTTTACGTCCAAGATGCATTATCTTGCACTTATCCACATTAAATGCCAGTTGCCACAATTCTGACCATTTTTTCTAGTTTACCTAAATCATTTGGCTTATCCCTCCTGGAACATCAACCCTGTTACATATCAGCCTTTCTCCCAACTGTTTCGGCTGTTGATCCAAAAGAAGGCCAAAAAGTGAAACTTTTTCCAATTTTGCAACAAACTAGGAAAAAGATTCCTTATAATAATTTAATGTTGGTTAACAGTTTCCTGATCCAAGGATAGATGAGACTTCCATTTTGGGGTTTGTATTCCTTAATATTATTATGCTTTTTTTTTTTTAAGAATTCATCCAGTTACACTTTAAAAAAAATAAATCTGTACACAATTTTACTAAAACCACTTTAATGATCTCTATAAAAGAGGGTGCAAGGGAATACTAATAACTTTCCCTTTGGTGGGTCCTTGCTCAGTTCTGAAGAAGGTTTAGCTCATCTTGTCATTACAAAGGGAACCTAAGCCCAATCTTTAATCCCCCATTTAGATCTGTGTGATACCCACACTCACTTTCTCTGTATCCCATAGCAAGAATCCACAATAAGACGGCAGGATAAAATACACCTCTTGACACATTATTTGGTTGCTGCACTAGTTGAAAAATGTATTCAGCTCATTTATTCAACTTATTTTACTTTGCACGACAACTTTTCCGGTCTAGCCTGGAAACTTTATATTTGCAGGGTTATTTACTAAAATGACCAATCGAAGTGAATTTCAAATTTAAGGTAAAATTAGATGAACTGGCAACATTCTTTACTAGTTAGATTATGTTGACCTTAAATCTGAAATCCACTTTGAATTCTTACTTTGGTGAATAACTGCTAATCTACTATTTAGGGAGCATTACATTTTTTATTTTTTTTTTAAATTACTCTTTTGTACTATTTAGTACATGCAAAAAGACAAGGCCAGGTTACAGCCAACTCACTTTACGCTGTTTGTGTTACGGTGGTGGTGATTTTTTTTTTTCCCTATTGGTTTTGGATATTGTAGGAACTGGTGCGTCCCCAGTGGAGAGGACCAGTTCTTATAAATCTGCAGTTACACCCAGTCAATGTGAGCTGTTTTACCCCCTGGAGCTTCCAGTTTATTTGTTATTTTTTAAATATTTAAAACCACTTGCAAAAGCTGCAGAAGCTCCCAGAACAGACTTTCATTGAGAAGTCTCTGTGTTGGAATCGGAAGTACATGCGATTGCAGCTTTCCAAAACTTCTTAATCAGGTGTGATATCGCTCATTTAGAAGGGGGAGGCAAGCATGTTTTTTATAAATTGTCACAAATTGAAGTGATTTATGTGTGTGGAGTAATCCTTTAATCTCCATTGATTTACAGCGCATGTGCAGCAATCCCTGCGCTCCTGCTTCTCATAGAACGCTATATCAAAGCAAGTGAACCGAAAAACGTGTGTAAATGACAGCCTGAGGATGTATCTAAGGATGTACATAATTTGTCTTGAAATTGGCTCTTTTATAAAGAACCCATAGAGCACTTCTGCAACCAGGTGTGTTCTCCAACCCAGTCCTCATGGACCACCAACAGTTCAGGATTTATAGATTTCCCTCTCTTATTCCAATGGAGATACTGACAAAGCCTGGACTGTTGGTGGTCCATGAGGACTGGGTTAGAGAACACTACAAGAGGACTTTGCATTAGTAGAAAAGGGAAAATTTAAAGGAGCATTCCGAACCCAAGACAGTTAAGGGGGCTGGAGTCATAGGATGCTGTCTTACCTTCAGGGAGTTTGTCAGACATTTTAACTGCTCTGAAAACCTGAGCCGGTGACAACCGCACCCAGAATAACTTCATTAAAACTTATGGGGGCTGTAGTAAAGCGCTACGCAATCTGTTAGCGCTATATAAATGGCGATAATAATCAGGTGGGAGTATTCCTTTAAGGCAAATTACATTACACATGTTTTTTTGTGTGGTTATACAGAAAGTGAGGATCACATTTTCATTCCTAAGCAACTCATTGACATCAGCAGTCAATCCTCATGGCTGATGTAATAAACATCTCGTGTTGTACAATCAATGCCGTTATTGTATTCTTATACATGCAGATGTGGTGACACAGCTACCGGTAATCAAGGTTGCAAAGAGTTTTTAGGAAAAGTTTCCCAAGGCAGTGATAGTTTCTTCATCAACAAACATGTACTACCTTCTTAATCACCCACAGTTCATTGAGAATATCACTTGTTTTTATTTTTCACTAGCGTAAAAGTCACTGATTACTGTTCAACTCCAGATAGAATATATATATATATATTTTTTTTTTCTGTCTAATCACAAAAACTAAATCTATTTAGATTTTAATTTAATTCTGTTATCTTGATAAAATATTTCGGAATCACTAGAACCATAATTTTGCTTGTATATTTAAAAAAAAAACCTAAAAACAAAGCAAATTGACATCTAATGCCCACAAGAAATAAATGTTACAAATATACTGTAAATCTACTTAAATACATATTAAAATACAAAAATGACAATTATAGAAGCTTTTCGTGTGAATCTTTTGAGCAATTTTTAGATTTTGTTTTGTTTGTTTTGTAGTTTTTAAATACATATTAAAATACAAAAATGACAATTATAGAAGCTTTTCGTGTGAGTCTTTTGAGCAATTTGTAGATTTTGTTTTGTTTGTTTTGTAGTTTTTAAATGCATATTAAAATACAAAAATGACAATTATAGAAGCTTTTCGTGTGAGTCTTTTGAGCAATTTGTAGATTTTTTTTGTTTGTTTTGTAGACTGGTGGATATATATATATATATATATATATTTTTTTTTTTATTTTTTTTATTTTTTTATTTTAGATCTAGCAACACTTGTATTGACACATCTATTTTTAATCTCTCTAGGGATAACTCCATGGTAAAGAATCTTTAGAATGAAGCCACATGCCTGCAAAGCAGAATGATGAAAGTAATGTCATTCTATCCACTAGAATACCAGGCATATTTCAAATCTTTTATGTGTCTGGGGGTAAAGTAGGAGTAGAATATTAGTGTGTATATATCCTAAAGTGTTGTTTTACAAATCGAATGTTTGTGCTTAGGGTGTTGAGGATTATAGTTACTGAAAGGACACTACAAGAAAGAGGAGGTTTTTGTTTTTTTTTAATGCAAAATATCACACTGTAATTAAATTATGCAAAAAATAAAATAAATACATTAAATAAAAATGTATATAGAAATATGAGTGAGTCCCACGCTTTTCCAGGCCAGGAAATTACTCTTGATGTTCCTTAACTTTTGTGGCCGCGCTGAACTCGCCTGATAGATCTACGAGTTTGATTAATGTAGTTCAGTTTTAATCTCTCCACTGGACAACGTTAACATCTGCATTGCAACCTTGTAAAACAGGGATAGGCTACCTTTGATATTGTGGACTTCAAACGTTGTGGACTTCATCTCACCTAATGCTTTGCTACATTATGGTTATAAGTGCATTATGGGAGATGTAATCCACAGCATCTGGAGTGCCAAAGGCTCCATACCGCAGTTCCAAAAGGCTGAGCTGTGCAGCTTTTAAGGGTAATGCAGTTACAACTGATGACATCACAAACTGCAAGTTTTGGAGCAAAAATGGAAATGAAAATACAGTTTTTTTTTTAATTTTTAGCAAATTGTATTACGATAAATGTTTCTCCTAGATCTGTATCTCTGGCAGAATAAAATACAAACTCACTCCTATCCTGTCAAGGCACAATCTAACGGAAGAAATGCATCACAATATTCTAGAAACTGCTTTAGGAACAGGTGTTACAAGTGTTCTAATATTTTGCGTTGCTTTTAGCATCAATGTTCCAACAGAAAGTAAACAGAACCTTCAGTTGCTTGCCCATCAGCTACTTCCTGCTCAGGTCTGAAAGTATTCTTTGTGCACAATTCTAAAGAGAACTTTAACAATTTCTTTATCGCTTTGATCCTACTGACCAATTGCAGGTCTAAGTCTGCCCTCTGTGGCTGTCTACTAGACAGCCACTATTGAGCTTCCGTTATCCAAACGGACTTTTGGTCCGTTATCTGACGCTGGACGTCCTCACGCTCTGCATGAGGACCTCCAGCATCAGATTTTCCACATAGGAAATCATGGGGAGGCCTAATGCGCGCAAGGTCATTAACGCGCATGCTCATTTGGTCTCTCCCTCCGACTGACATCTGTTGGGGAGGAGCGTGCGCGGAGGGACATCGGCGCTTCCTGCTAAGTAAAACCCTGCAAGTATGGGAAAATGGTAGCTCAAGCGCTGTATTTAGCGCAAGGCTGACGAGGCATTTGCCTTGGGCGGCACTTTCAGGGGGTGACAAAAAAAACACCTTGTCAGCCTCTTGTCCTGGGGATCCCAGGAGCTGGCCACCTTATGGCCCCCCGAGGCTGGCATCTACTGTTAGAGGCAGGCGACGGGTGAGCACTCTCCCAAGCTCTTCCTGCTCACCTCCCTCGTGCGTACCACAGTTATGCCGTAGCCGGGATATGAAGTCCCTCATCACTAAGAGGTGCGCGAGGTAGCTGAGCAGAAAGATCAGAGCTACCTCGCAGCCTCCAATGTGAGCCCGCCTGCCTGTGCCCATGCCTGAGCTGCAGCCAGCCCCAATGGACCACAGGGAAGAATCCACTACAGCACTCCCAAAGGATTGGTGGATTGAAGTTAAATTTTTAAAATATTGTGTTAGTGAGTGTGTCTGTCACTGAAAGTGTATGTTTTTGTCATTGAGTGTGTATGTGTGTTTGTTTGTGTGTGTGTGTGTATGAGTGTCTGTCACTGAGATTGTGTTTTTGTCAGCTAGTGTATGTGTGTCTGTGAGTGGGTGTGTGTTTGTCACTGAGTACATGTATATCTGTCAGTGAGTGTGTTTGTGTGTATCTGTCAGTTAGAATATGTGTGTCTCAGTGTGTGTGTCTGTCAGTGAGTGTGTATGCATTTCTGTCAGTGTTTCTCTTGTCAGTGAGTGCATGTCTGTCGGTGAATGTGTGTGTCTGATGAATGTGAGTGAGTGTGTATTTCTGTGTCTCAGTGAAAATGTGTGTTGGTTAAACAGTGTGACAATGACTATCTGTCAGTGAGTGTATGTCTGTAAGGAAGAGGGGGGAAGGGGAAGGTGCCCGAGTTTTGTCATGCCTAGGGCAGCACAAAACCAGTATACACCACTGGGTACATCCCCAGCTGGCAAAGCATTGTGGTAGTTCTATGACAGAAGGGAATCTACATTTTTGTTTATCTTTGTGATAGGGGGGCACAAAAAAAATTCTTGCACCAGGGCCCCCTCTATTTTAATTATACCACTGTCAGGGAATGACCTGCTGTGTTAATCATCCCTTTTAATGAATTTTTTACCCTCTTGCATTTAATTTAAACTTGTATAAATGTTGGTGTTTCTATTCTGGCATTTTCTTTGTGTTTCCTGCTTCAGCAATATCTTAAGGCAGAACTAAGTACATAAAATCGTGGAGGTACAAGGCGTTCTCGCATGAAAGATTAAACACTGTCACATTTGCCAAGATCATTGCCGGCCAAGTATTAAAACTGCTTTGTGCCAATGAAAAGTCAGAGGCTTTAGTGTAAGGAAGCATTCTGTCCTTGACATTACATTTGACATTTATACTTAGCACATTTAAAAGAAAAGTCTTGGGTTGAATTTACCACTCACTTTGGTAAAACAAATTAAGAACTCACTAAACGGACAGTATGAGTACCAAAATCACTTCATATTAATTAAGTGAATTTGAGACATAGTTGCTGCCTGTTTCTGAGAAATGACAGTTTCCATTTTGCAGTTTCCATATTCCTAGAGGCTGCCAGGTAGACAAACCGTAGGGGCTTTTTACTGGAATTTATTGAATTATGGCTTCTCTGTGAAAAGCACTGGATTGGTACATCTCAATGTCTGTGCTTGTGTGCATCTTCAATGATTCCGTACAAGGAATATCTGAATGGACATAAGTCATCAGATAAGTTTGTTTATAGTTTTTATGTTTTTCTTTCTTTCTTTTTTTAACAAATGGGCATCCTGTCAGCGTGAAATAATTAAGGAACACATCTAATAAAATTAAATTTAAAAAAGCATTTTAATTAGTGTTATTTTAAACTATGCATTCAAAAATATACATTTCAATTCGCTGAGTTTCTGGTTCCACTACGGATTTAATGGATGCAGGTGTAGAATTTGTTTTGCGTTGTTGAAACCAGGAATTAGGTGAAATGTGTCAGCCAATCCCTGGAGTTCTGTGGCTATGGGATAAATAGTGAGTGTGCATGTGAACTCACAACCATTCATACTCACTCATTTCATATAGAAAATCCTGTATTATCATGGACCACACAGTCATCAGTCATGGACAGTTTTAAGAATGCATATAAAAATAGTTATGTTTGTTTACAACAAGCTTTAATATACATAAAAGGTGTCAAGATGCGTGAAGTGTTCAATGTTCATCTATTGTGACCAGGTATGGAACCAGGTCAGAAGAAAAGACGAAAAGGTAGCTAGAAAAATAAATTTCGAGTAAAACGAGTATAATTTGCTCAGGCCTCAATTCTTATAATTTGTTGTAATTAAAAATGAAATAAATATATAAAAAATAGACCAGTTCTAGAGCTCTTCCTCTGTCCACATCTCATAAGGTAAGATGCAAACATTTCAGTTTGTTATAATAAAGTTATTATTACATCATCGTCTCTGCCCTGCCACAGCATTTCACCTTGAAAGTCCACCATGTTGTGTTTTCTGGCCCTAAGTAGGATTCCAACCACTTTATCCGAAATGCGCACGTATCGATCGAAAAGCTCGCCAAACGTCACACAGATTGTACCATCCTTCTGAGGCTCAGTCATTGTCCTAATTATGAAACACAGATCTTTCATCTCACGGTGAATATGTGCCTCTGCTCTCATTGCTCGTTCAGCTGTCTTGGTTCCTTCTTTTGGCCGTCCATAGCCATCATCACCCTTCTGGAGTCGTATGGACATTGCAAATTCATGATCAAACTCATCGCTGAATGGATTTAATTTCTGAGTCAGAGAGTGTTGACTTGACCAGTTCTCCCATTGACCTTTTATGTTATTCACAGGGCTATATCTCTTGTAAGCTTTGTTGATGCTGTTAAGTTCTGCTGCTGCCTTGTTACTAAAACACATAGAGGGAGAGGAATGTTATTATAAAGACCACTAGGTGGCACAATTATTACAAATGAAACATTTTCTGAGCTAGGAAAAAAAGGTGAATTCAATTGAGTCATGAAAATGATTGTCTCAGCATTAGAAGGCAAACATAATAATTCTAAAACCAACTATTATGTCTTGAGTAGCAACATTTTCTGCAGCTCTGTACAAAATGAAGACCTATGAATACATTTTGCTATATTGAAATATCTACACATATAATAAAATGTGAATGTCAGAACAATAATCTTCTGGGCTAATTAGGACTAATTACACTTTATAAACTTAAAGGAACACTATAGTCACCTAAATTACTTTAGCTAAATAAAGCAGTTTTAGTGTATGTATCATTCTCCTGCAATTTCACTGCTCAATTCACTGTCATTTAGGAGTTACATCACTTTGTTTCTGTTTATGCAGCCCTAACCACATCTCCCCTGGCTATGATTGACAGAGCCTGCATGAAAAAAAACTGGTTTCACTTTCAAACAGATGTAATTTACCTTAAATAATTGTATCTCAATCTCTAAATTGAACTTTAATTACATACAGGAGGCTCTTGCAGGGTCTAGCAAGCTATTAACATGGCAAGGGATAAGAAAATCTTAATTAAACAGAACTTACAATAAAGAAAGCCTAAATAGGGCTCTCTTTACAGGAAGTGTTTATGGAAGGCTGTGCAAGTCTCATGCAGGGAGGTGTGACTAGGGTTTATAAACATAGGGATTTAACTCCTAAATGGCAGAGGATTGAGCAGTGAGGTTGCAGGGGCATGTTCTGTACACCAAAACTGCTTCATTAAGCTAAAGTTGTTCAGGTGACTATAGTGTCCCTTTAAAGGGGAGCTACAGTCAAAAACATCTAAATCTATTTACAAAACCTTGATAATAAGCTGCCAGCTGTGTGAACGATTCACCATTCCGATGGTAGGCAGTGTACCCGCTTGAATCATTCAGTGACCCCCACGTCATGTTAGAACTATGTCCATGCGATGATTGTTAGGGTATTAGCTCATGATTATCACCTCTGGGCATGAGCTGCAGGTACATTGGGGTTTCATGGACAATGTATTTTCTATATTAAAACATTAAAATTACTAGGATCAGGTATTTTGATTCTCAAGTGAAAAAAGATGACACCACGAGCAGCCACAATGTAGATGAAGTGAAGTAACATGTTCCCCTTTCCCATATCGCCCTGCCCATAGCAGATATACCACCTTCTCCACTATTCTATAAATCACGGACGAGCACATTGACAATGCTTATGGTTAGTTTTGAGGTGTGGGCTAGTATATTTTTCCGCCTGTGAATTCTAGAATGTACACACTGGACTGAAAGTTTTTATTTCATCGTTATCTCTGCCATAAATATGTTCTGTATCTGTTATAGTACATTTGAAATAAACCTTATTAATTGAATT
The DNA here is from genome assembly GCA_933207985.1 of Pelobates cultripes. Classification (NCBI taxonomy): domain Eukaryota; kingdom Metazoa; phylum Chordata; class Amphibia; order Anura; family Pelobatidae; genus Pelobates; species Pelobates cultripes. The sequence goes on along the minus strand of OW240915.1, from coordinate 295,909,908 downwards.
AAAAAATTCAGTGAATAAAGTTTTTTTTTCAAATTTACCATAATGTATAAATAACACTTACATCCAGCGTTACATCTAAAGCGCCTTAAAGTGTTCCAACATAAAATCAAAATGTCTGCTCCCTGCTGTCCTGCAATGATAAGTTTGTTCATCAATATCAAACGATTGCAATTGGAAACATCAAAGGCATGATAGCAGGAGTTTAAAGATAATTAAAGGCCTACTTATCTCCTGAGTAGAATTGCCCTTTGAGACCATTTTAAAGGTTATCTTTCATACTTTGATGAAAGACAGGCGTGCAACTAACCCTAAGAAAATGTGATGGTACCAGCTAATTGATAAACTGTTTGACCGTAATAGTTATGTTGCAATATTCCCATCTTAACTGCGTATAATGAAGTTGTCAGTAATATTTACTCTCTTCCCCGTCAAGTCTTTCTCATCTTTAGCAATCAAGTTGAGAAAAGGACCCTGCATCAGCTATACAGCACTTATAGTATTTATTTAGGCCTTATATATACAAAACAAACACACAGAAATCTTACTTTACTTAATTTTCCATTCTAAAGGAGGTTCTGCCATCATACTGCCTTTATAACCCATTCCTTGCACATGGTATAATACCATGTATAATATATAAAACATATCATAGGATCTGTCATCGGCGTATTTACTGTTGAAGGACACATGCAACATATCCATTGTAGGTTTGCTAAATCCACTATATCGCTTCCACATTCTAATGGAATTATGTGAAAATAGTTGCCAGTTTCAAGAATTCATATGTTGCAAGCCGAAGTCAGTCCAACAATTATCTCAAAGCAACTGCCTTGATTAAATGAGTTCTCTGGTGTAGCATGTGAAGGCTGCATACTAAAGGGTTACTATTCTCATATGCTGTTCATCCATTAGGCAGACTAAAAAACAGACAGACAGACAGACATAATTGTTTTCATTACTCATTTCAAGGGAACTTACACTGAAGAGGATGGTCGCTTTATCCTAGCAGCATTCTCATTACTTGAGGTGAGGTTTTCTAAATTATCTTCTGTATTCTTTCCATGGCCCAGATGTTCGCCATTTTCCACATCTGTGCTTTCAACAATGTCTTTGAGTTTTTGGTCAGTTTCTGGGGGCGACACAAGTTCTCCTCCGTCCTCCACATCCTTCCAACTTTTTGTGAGCTGAGAGACAATATTGGAACATTTTCTTCTTCTAGTTGGTGATGCGGACCTTTTCAATATTTTATCCACCATTGCATCATATGTATTTTGATTTTGAGAACTTGGGTCTTTTTCATATCTGTCAGTTAAAGCACCTATATCCATTCCTTTTTCCTGGGCTTTGGCCGAAAAACTTTTGGTCACGGCTACAGTCTTGATTGATGTTTCTTTGTCATCCAAGTGAATTGAGTCGTGCAAGTCTTCTTTTTGTGGTTGTTTTATCTTCACCTCTGGTTTTTGGTATTTTACTTCTACATCCCCATCCGTGTTTGGAACCCATCCGGAAGGTTCCTGAGCTTGCTTGGTTGAATGTTCAACTGCCCACTGTTGCCATCCTTTTGTTAAGCTGGAAACCAAAGCTGCCGTTTTAATTTTTTTAATGGCTCTTTTAGCTGGTTTCATTTCTCCTTTGCTGTCGTTGGGTGCCATTGCATTGCAGTGAAATCTTTTAGGTTTAAACAACCTAAGGAATCAAGTCTGGCCGTGCACTTAGAGACAGTTCTAACAGCTGAATGAAGAGTTGGTGGGTTTTAAATAGACCGCATGGTTTATGGATCTGGAAAATATGTCAAGTATTTAAACCCACGATGCACACACTCTGACCGTGTTACTTTTTTCAGACTAAAGGGTTGTATTTCATTACAGATGGAAAATACACATGGTAAACAAGGCTAACTTTTTTACAAAACCCATTAGATTCCTGTATTGCACTAAATGATATTATATTAATGTATTGTGCCACTGATTCTGAAGATTTATTTCATGACGATTTTGTTTATGAAATGTTTCTCTTTTTCAATAATATCTAAATTACAGCTTAGTCATCGGTTGCTTCTCCATTCTACTATAGATTTTTAAAATGATCCTCCCATAGCTTTCCTATAATATGGAGACAATCATCAGACTCCCCCTCTACACATTCCTCCTCAATGATCAGGTCTGACCTTGTCCTGTTTCAGATTAATTACTGGGTTTCCAAGATGGTCAATGAAGAAGATATAATAAGTTATTGTCTATGAGGTCTGTTTGCAGGGGTCCATAGAAGGCACCTAGAATTCTGAAAAACTTGAAAAAAATAACACAGTCATTTGTGCTTGTGACAACAGACTAATGCATTGATGGGTAATTTAAATTCTAATCTGGCCATCAGCACCGGGTAAAAATCAAGTTAATAATATATGATTTAAGCATGGTATCTGTATTTTTTTTCCCATATTAGGGATTTTTTTAATTAAATTTTAAAGAGTTTGTAAAAAGCACTGATGGAACGTATACCATTGCATGTTGATGTTATAGGTGTCCCAATAATCTCTGATTTTACAAGTCTATGCTTCAGCATCTAATGTAATTGCTTTAGATAATGACACTGCTCAGTGATAATTATGGTAATGAAGATACTTATCGAGCATTCTGTATAGCTCAACGAATGGGCTTTCACTTCTATCTTCATACGAATAATTACTAATCTTTTACTGTATACCAATAATAAGTCAGAATTTTAACAGATAGGGAAAACTTCAAAGACATTTCTAAAACTCTTTCCATCATTTTTTATCGACAGGGTTATTTGGAAGTGAGTTTCAAATTTCAGGCCAAAATACCCAACTAAGCTTTAGATAGTAGCATAACTGACTTGGAGAAATATAACATTTTGGCTAATTTAACCCGATATTTGAATTTTACTTTGATTTCACTTAGAATTCTCACTTCAATGAATAACCCAGTTAATTTTACTTCACAAATTCCCCAAATAACAGAAGAAATTGTCCTGCCTCTGTACCAAAACAAAACCTAGAATTTGCGCTGTTAGTTTCATCATAATGTAAGGATTTTATCTTTCAGTGCCCCCATACATATATATTGTTGTTGTTCTTTAGAGGGCAGAAATTGCTTCTCATTAGTATCCTATACGTATACCTAACACAACATTAAATACATCCATCCATCCCATCCATCATGGGGGAAAAAATTCTTTCCCATTTTTGCTTATAATATTTTTTACACATGAAGAAGAACTAATAAAAAGAACTCAAAATAGATTCACATATCAGTCCTGATTGATAAATGCCTCATATGTCTAGCATCCAAATTAGTCAAAAGACTATGACTAAAACTAATTTGAAAATTACCTCCAAAATTAAAACCCACAGGTAAGACACATGGGGGAGGCAGGAGAAGAAATGAGACACATGGGGGGCTGGTGGATTGAGGCATGTGAGAGACTGGAAGAATGAGACACATGGGTGGGCTTGGTAAATGAGACACATGGGGAGCTGGGAGAATGAGACATATGAGGGGGATGGGAGAAAAAGACACATAGGGGGCTTGGGAGAATAATACACATGGGGGCTGGGAGAATGAGACACATAGAGAAACTAGAGGGGGGAGTGAGCACATGGAGGAGCTTGGGTGGAATGAGACACCTGGAGGGGCTGATGGTAGAAACTCAGACACATGGTGGACTGGGGGAATGAGACACTTGGGGGAGATGAGATGCAAAATGGGCCTTGGAGGACTCAAAGCGACATAGACGGGCTGGGGGAGAAAGAAACAAAGTGCTGGGGGAAAGGGACACACACATTGGGCTGTAGAGATAAAGAGACACACATAGTTGCTGGAAGGGGGGGCAACAGAGGGCCTGGGGAAGGGGCAAAAGAGACAGACAGGGACTTGAAAGGGGTGGGGGAGGCATCCAGAGAGGCTGAGGGGACACAAAGAGACACAGACGGGCAGGGAAGGGACAAAATAAACAGATAGAGGCTTTAACTAAACCCATTAGATTTTAGTTGTATCGACTGAAGATTTAGTTGACTAAAACTAGCCTAAAACAAAAGACTATGACTAAAACTAAATTGAAAATTACCATCAATATTAACACCGCATACACCTACCTTAACCTTAACCCTACACTATTCCTAACCCTAACTCTACACTAACATCAACCCTAATGCTATCCCTTACCCTAACCATAACTCAGATGGATTTCCTATACTGAAGTTAGTAGAAGGCTTTCCCTGGAAAAACAATAAAAAAAGAGTAATCTGCGATCACCATCAACTCGATGTTTGCAGCATGTGAGGGAGGTCTTCCTCTCAGTCTCCAGCTCGGGCATGCTGTCCCTGATAATTTCAATGTGACTGGTTTTAGGCGTCTGGCAAAGCCCAGCACTGGTCACAATTGTCATGGGGCATGGACAGAGACCCTGTCAGGCCCTTTTAAAACATTTGAAAATGACCATGTAATGGGATAAATGCAAAGCTGCAAACATAGACCCATGTTAACAGAAGAAAGTCCCAGGATCTGTACTTGGGCCCATTCTCTTTAATATTTTTATTAGTGATATTGCAGAAGGTGTTGATGGTAAGGTATGTCTTTTTGCTGATGATACTAAGGATGATGTTCCAGGAGGGATAAGCCAAATGGCAAATGATTTAGGTAAACTAGAAAAATGGTGAGAGTTGTGTCAACTGACATTTAATGTGGATAAGTGCAAGATAATGCATCTTGGACGTAAAAACCCAAGGGCAGAGTACAGAATATTTGATAGAGTGCTCACATCAACATCTAAGGAAAGGGATTTAGGGGTAATTATTTCTGATGACGTAAAGGTAGGCAGACAATGTAATAGAGCAGCAGGAAATGCTAGCAAAATGCTTGGTTGCATAAGGAGAGGTATTAGCAGTAGAAAGAGGGAAGTGCTCATGCCATTGTACAGAACACTGGTGAGACCTCACTTGGAGTATTGTACGCAGTACTGGAGACCGTATCTTCAGAAGGATATTGATACCTTAGAGAGAGTTCAGAGAAGGGCTACTAAACTGGGTCATGGATTGCAGGATAAAACTTACCAGGAAAGGGTAAAGGATCTTAACATGTATAGCTTGGAGGAAAGACGAGACAGGGGGGATATGATAGAAACATTTAAATATATAAAAGGGAATCAACACAATAAAGGAGGAGACTATATTTAAAAGAAGAAAAACTACCACAACAAGAGGACATAGTCTTAAATTAGAGGGACAAAGGTTTAAAAATAATATCAGGAAGTATTACTTTACTGAGAGGGTAGTGGATGCATGGAATAGCCTTCCAGCTGAGGTGGTAGAGGTTAACACAGTAAAAGAGTTTAAGCATGCGTGGGATAAGCATAAGGCTATTCTAACTAGAAGATAAGGCCATGTATATATTTTAATCATGTAAAAAAAAAAAAATCATTATCTGCTCCTCCCAGCTCTTCCCACAGCACAGTCACTATCTTAGCACACAAATACACACACACACTGCATCCACTACTCACACACTGTATCCACTATATGCACACACTGCATCCACTACTCACACACTGCATTCACCATATGCACACACTGCATTCACTACTCACACACTGCATTCACTATATGCACACACTGCATCCACTACTCACACACTGTATTCACTATATGCACACACTGCATCCACTACTCACACACTCCATCCACTACTTACACACTGCGTTCACTACTCACACACTGCATTCACTATATGCACACACTGCATCCACTACTCACACACTCCATTCACTACTCACACACTGCGTTCACTTTATGCACACACTGCATCCACTACTCACACACTGCATCCACTACTCACAAACTGCATTCACTATATGCACACACTGCATCCACTACTCACACACTGCATCCTCTACTCACACACTGCATTTACTATATGCACACACTGCATCCACTACTCACACAATGCATTCACTACATGAACACGGTGGTAGATGGTGGGCCCTGTGGACTGACTTGGGTTGGGCTTAAGGGACCAGGCTTGAACTGTATAAGGGGCACCAAAATTTCGGATGGCAGCTCTGCCGATGCTGCAGGAAGTTTCAGTGCATACTCAGGGGATGTGGAATGTCCCACTTTGTCTCCAGACTTTCCAGCGGATTTATCAAGGCAAAATCAGGTGTTATTCTGGGATGAAATGATAAATAAGGAGTAATCATCATGGTCCAAAATATTTAGTACTTTGCACCAAAATTGCATGTTTTACCTTGATTAATCTCCTCCCTTGTGTCTAGAATTAGTTGTTAGCTTAAAGGACCACTATAGTGCCAGGAAAACATACTCGTTTTCCTGGCACTATAGTGCCCTGAGGGTGCCCCCACCCTCAGGGACCCCCTCCCGCCCGGCTCTGGAAGGGGGAAAGGGGTAAAAACTTACCTTTTTCCAGCGCTGGGCGGAGAGCTCTCCTCCTCCGATCCTCCTCCTCTCCTCCCCCTCGGCTGAATGCGCACGCGCGGCAAGAGCTGCGCGCGCATTCAGCCGGTCACATAGGAAAGCATTCATAATGCTTTCCTATGGACGCTGGCGTGCTCTCACTGTGAAAATCAAAGTGAGAAGCACGCAAGCGCCTCTAGTGGCTGTCAATGAGATAGGGGAAGGCTTAACCTCAGTAAGGTCAACCTCAATACTGCAGGTTATGGAGCCCCACTCCATTTTGACTTAATTATTCATTTTAGCTTGGTGCCTGCAGACCATAGGACCAGGTCATATATTCATTTATTTATTCTAATTTTTGCTGTAAATCAATATCTTACAGCCAGACTGAAGGGAGCTATCGTTAGCCTCAATCCTGCAAGTTGGCTATTTGCAAATAACTCTCTATTTTGACCGTGTAATGAATAGTCTGGAGAGGCTTAATAGATGTTCTGTCTTATGATGGTTTCTTAAGACCACACAAATATCCAAATGAATAATAGGTTGTGGTCTTACGGTACTTTACGGTTTAAGAGTGTGGTAGTGTTTTTAACTAAACCATTTCCATAAGTCTTTTTTTCATCCCTTATAATGAGTCCTACTCTTGCTTTATCTAATGCCAATAATTACTAGAAATAGTAATTAAAAGTAAAACAATCTTTCGTTTGCCTCTTTTCTTAACCTCGATAAGAGATAATGAATACATTTGATGTGACCTTGTGACAAAAATATATCTTTTCCGTCATGGTGAGTGAGATGACACCATAGTTTTGGCACATTAGACACAGTAAGGTGAAGTCATTTTCTGAAGATAAATTAGAACGTAGAGTATCTGATTAGATCACATCTTCCTCTCACCTGAGTCACCAATTTCCCTCTCTCAAATCCATGTAACAGATAGTTCACAGACTGAAACATCATTTTAAACAGAAGTTGTAATAGTAGGTTATGCACTGGAAAAGTTTTTAGACTCTACAAATATTTGGCACATAATATGGCATTTAGCACACATATTATATATTTACTATGAAATAAAATACTTTCATATGGATTAAAGATAGGGAGCTGCTGAATTAAGCTTCATGACCACTATAGCTTTTTTTTTTTGACAATTTCAAGGACGTTCCAAAAACTTAAAGCTTTGCCAATCTACTGAAGTTTGAATAATGCAGACGTTAACTAATGCTTTCAACCTTGGCCGGCAGTGATAGACTGAGTGTTGGCAGTTCTCAGACTATGAATGAAGGTAAAGATCCTTAAGAAGCACCCTGACAAACATCCCAGTTAGGATTGCCCACTTGGAGAAGAGAATGGACTCTAGGGGTATTTTTTTTTTACACTGTTTGGCTTAAAGGGATACTCTAAGCACCAAAACAACTTTAGCTTAATGACACAGTTTTGGTGTATAGATTATGCCCCTGCAGTCTCACTGTTCAATTCTGTGCCACTTCGGAGTTAAATCACTTTGTTTATGCAGCCCAAGTCAAACATCCCCTGAATGCTAGTTATGACGTCGGATGACGTCGGAAGTGGGAGGAGAGTCCCCAGCGCCGTGAGAGAAAGGTAATTGTTTAACCTCTTAACCCCTCTTGAGCCCGGTGGGAGGGGGGCCATGAGGGTGGGGGGGACCTATTAACACTATAGTGCCAGGAAAACAATTTTGTTTTCCTGGCACTATAGTGATCCTTAAGGATGTGTGACATGTCATGATTCCCTTTTATTCCAGAAGTTTGGTCCTTAAGGGGTTAAGGTATTTCCAAAAAAACTAAAAATAAGTGCTCACTATCTGACCAATAAAAGCTGCTATTTACCAACAAGGAGTTCCCTTAATCTTTTTAACCCCTTAAGACCGAAGGGCGTACAATTACGCCCTATTTTAGGCGGCTCTAAACGCCGCCGGGCGTAATTGTACGCCCTCCGGTCTTTCATTACTTCCCAGGGAGCCCCCCGCAGCACGTCCGACCCCCTGGAAGCCCCCCCGGCCATGTGAGAGTGGGGTCCTTGCGAGGACCCCACAATCACATGGCCGGTATAGCTGGCTTCAGTATTGCCAGCAGGGGGGCTGCCTGTAATGACAGGTGGTCCCCCTGCTGGCTGGAAATGAAATAAAATAAAATTAATTAAGTGTAAAAAAAAAAATATATATATACACATATACATACACACACGTACACCGTCTAGGTGTATTTTACTATTAATCTATATATAATTATATATATATATATATTAATATCAAATTACACGTAGACTGATACTGATTAAATATATATATATAATTATTGTTATATATTTATATTTATATATAATATAATAAAAATTCATTGTAACTGTATTGTGATATTAATATATATATATATATATATATATTTATATCAAAATACACATAGAACGAAATAATATTTATATCTACATACATAAATATATACGTATATATCACTATATATATACCTATATATAAATAAAAATATTTTAAAAAAATTATATATATATACATATAGATTCACATACGTATATATACATATATTAATTCTACATATATATTTATGTAATATTTTTACATAATTAGGTATCTTAATTAATTACAATAAGCGGGACCTGCCTGACAACCCATGCCGAAAGTAAAGGGAATTTAATTTGCTAGCACTATATTTAACCCTATAACTTTCCAAGACAACATAAAACCTGTACATGGGGGGGTACTGTTCTACTCGGGAGACTTCGCTGAACACAAATATTAGTGTTTCAAAACAGTAAAATGTATTACAACAATGATATCACCAGTAAAAGTGAAGTTTTTTGCATTTTTCATGCACAAACAGCACACGGACGATATTATTGCTGTGATACTTTTTGCTGTTTTGAAACACAAATATTTGTGTTCAGCCAAGTCTCCTGAGTACAACAGTACCCCTCATGTACAGGTTTTATGGTGTTTTCAAAAGTTACAGCGTCAAATATAAGGCTTGCGTTTCATTTTTTTCACATTAAAATTGCCAGATTGGTTACGGTGCCTTTGAGACCCTATGGTAGCCCAAGAATGAAAATTACCCCTATGATGGCATACCATTTGCAATAGTAGACAACCCAAGGTATTACAAACGGGGTATGTCCAGTCTTTTTTAGTAGCCACTTAGTCACAACCACTGGCCAAAATTGGCTTTCTGTGCATTTTTCACACATACAAATACTAACGCTAGCTTTGGCCAGTGTTTGTGACCAAATGGCTACTAAAAAAGATTGGACATACCCAATTTGCAATACATTGGGTTGTCTACTATTGTAAATGGTATGCCATTATGGGTGTAAATGTCATTCCTGGGCTACTATAAAGTCCCAAAGGCAACGTAACCAATCTGGCAAATTTCAATTTCAAATGTAACGTGCTATATTTGACCCTATAACTTCCCAAAACGCCATATAACCTGTACGTAGGGGGTACTGTTTTACACGTGAGACTTTGCTGAATCCAAATATGTGTATTTTATTGCAGTAAAAGCAAACAGTATTATGACATTGACAGTTAAAATGTCATGTAGAACTAAAAAAATCAAAGAAAATCTTATTTTCTCCAATTTTTTTCATATCAAATTATGTTTCACAGCTAAATATTTAATATTAAATGAAAGCCCTGTTTCCCCTGAATAAAATGATATATAATAAGGGTGGGTGCATTTAATATGAAAGAGGTGAATTACGGTTGGACAGACGTGTAGCGCAAATGCCAGGTTTTGTGTACAATTTGTTTCGTTCACAACGTGTACATTTGGCTCCGTCCTTAAGGGTTTAAAGACAAATAAAGACAGATAAAAACAGATGGGTGAACAGCGAGACATGTAACACTGTTTTTATCTGTCTTTATTTCCAAAAATATGTGTCATGTAACTAGCATAAAGACAAAAATATATAATGAAAATTTCCATGTCCTATCACCCGATAACTACAAATCTATTTTTAAATTTGAAAACTGATGCTTGATACATACCCCTGTTGGTGTAATGCCAGCTGACACGGACTGAAGAAATATTCTATTACAGCACATCTGACACATAAGACGTGCCCATTAATCTGGAGCAATCATTGCAAGATTGTCTAATAGGAATATACATGTATATATCAAGACAAGATACACATCTATATCCAGAAATGATTTGAAGAGATTTATCATTGTTTCTGTAACTTTATGGAACATTAATAAATCACTGTTTATAAAATCTAAATACTAAACATATTTAGCGATTAACCAAAGAATGATGCATCATGTCATTTTGAAATATTATAATATTGAAAAAACAATAGCTTATTTTGTGAAAAAAAAAGCAATTTTATGCATACAATTATGTTCCTGTCTGAGCTAAAATGAAAGAAAAACAACCCGAAAACACATGTAATATTAAGCAATTAAGCTAAAATAGTCTATTTGCAAATCAGAAAATTAATTCTGTATTGAAATAGAAACTGGATGAAAATTAATGTCAAAATAAACTGGAAAAATACTAATTTCAGCTATAATTTCAGCGTAACTATATTTGTCTTAATTCAGCAATTCTGTTCTTGATTTGCCACAATTCACTGTTTGACTTGTTGTATCTCTCCTAACCTGTATGGAAGAATCGTTCTTTTACCTGTTGTAACTGCACATTCTACAGATCATATGACGAATAAACATCGCCAGATCTTCTTTCATGTGAGTTGTGACTGAGTAAACTATCTGGGACGGTGATTTGGTATGGATAATCTCATCAGGGCAATGAGCGCCATGTGCTCCTGAAAACCACATTCATTGCCTTTGCAGCCGTTTCAGAATAGTGCCGCTGATTGGCTTCACCGTTCAGCCACTGGCGGATCCGGGGGGGCAACGGGGCAATTGCCCCCCCCCCCCCGAGGCTCTCCCCTGCCAGCTAATGCAGGGCTGGCATTGTCCAAGTGCCGGCCCTGCAATGTGCCTGCGGACCGGGAGGGAGATCAGAAATCTCCCTCCCCGGTCCGCAGGCACTGTGCTGACAGACGGCAGGGGAGGGAGTGAGAGAGGACCCGGGAGCTCTTACCTGCAGCTCCTCCGGGTCCTACTCTCGCGAGCACGGAGCGTTGCCGCAGCAACACTCCAAATCTCGCGAGAGTGAACTCTAACCCTGGAGCAAAGGGCTAGAGTTCACCTTACCACCACTGGGACCACCAGGGATGGAGAAATGTCCCCCCTCCTCCTCAATAAAGGTAAGAAGGGAAGGGGGACATAATTATATTAATTTTATTAAATAAAAATTAAAAAACATATATTAAAAAGCCTCCCTACCCTCCTTCCCCCCCATACAAACACTGCACACACATAGACACATTTCCCCACACACACACATTGCCCCCATACACACATTGCCCCCATACACACACTGCCCCCCAAACACACTGCCCCCACACACACACTGCCCCCATACATACACTGCCCCATACATACATTGCCCCCCATACATACACATTGCCCCATACACACACACTGCCCCCCACATACACACACTGCCCCATACACACACTGCCCCATACACACTGCCCCATACACATATTGCCCCATACACACATTGCCCCATACACACACACACATTGCCCCATACACACACATATTGCCCCCATACACACACATTGCCCCATACACACATATTGCCCCATACACACATTGCCCCATACACACAATGCCCCATACACACACATTTGCCCCATACACACACAATGCCCCCCATAACTGACACATTGCCCCCCATACGCACACATTGCCCCCATACACACACTGCCCCATACACACACTGCCCCCCATACCCATATTACCCCACACATATATACATTGCCCCCATACACACACTGCCCCACACACATACAGTGCCCCCCCACACACACACTGCCTCACACACACATATAGTGCCCCCCCATACACACATTGCCCCAAACACACATACACTGCAACTCTCACACACACTGCCCCCTCATATACACACTGCACCGCTCAGACACACTGCCCCCAACACACACACTGCAACCCTGACATACACTGCCGCCCTGACGCACACACTTCACCTCTCACACACACACACTGCAACTTTAATACACACTTCACCCCTAACACATACCACTGCTCCTATGCCCTATATCCCAGCAGACCCCAGATAAGTTGTCAAACTGTTCTTAAACGGTTTGACTACTTACTCTGGGATGGGATCCTGGCACTACTGGCACCATAACTACTACACTGAGCTGTAGTGGTTATTGTGTCGGATTATTTCTTTAAATAAATAATCTACAAGTGACCCTCCCGAGATCAGGCTCTGGATCCGCCACTGCGTTCAGCTGGCACTCTAAGCCAGTCAGTAGCTCCCCATTTATAAAAACATTAAAAAATGTATGAATCGCGAACTAACGATTGACTTAGAGCATCAGCTGACCACTCTAGCCAATCAGTGGCACCCATGCCTGACATCAATCTTCACTTTCTGACACTCTGTTTCCGAAGCTGAATACCACTGAGCAGCCATCCAGTTAGAAACAGCAGAGAGGCAGTCAGAGACATTAGTCAAGAGGGACGGGGAGAGATCAGGAGAGGACAGGTAGATTTGCGTGTCATCTGCATAGAAATTATATTGGAAGCCAAAGGAGCTAATGAGTTTACCAAGGGAGGCAGTATAGATGGAGAACAGTAGGGGACCAAGGACTGAACCTTGGGAGACACCAACAGAGAGGAGTTGGGGAGAGCAGAGCCAGAGAAAGAAACACTGAAAGAGCGCTGGGAGAGGTAGGAGGAGCGCCAGGAGAGAGCAATATCGTGTACACCGATATTGCGGAGGATGAGAAGAAGCTGTTGATGAGGAAAAGCGATGTGGAGGAGGGAGAGACATAGGGAAAGGGGGGAGGAAGAGAGATGTATAGAGGGAGAGACACAGGGAAAGGGGGGAGGAAGAGAGATGTGGAGGATGGAGAGACACAGGGAAAGGGGGGAGGAAGAGAGATGTGGAGGAGGGAGAGACACAGAGAAAGGGGGAGGAAGAGAGATGTGGAGGAGGGAGAGACACAGGGAAAGGGGGAGGAAGAGAGATGTGGAGGAGGGAGAGACACAGGAAAAGGGGGGAGGAAAAGAGATGTGGAGGAGGGAGAGACACAGTGGATGCAGTGTGTGCATATAGTGAATACAGTGTGTGAGTAGTGGATGCAGTGTGTGCATATAGTGAATACAGTGTGTGAGTAGTGAATGCAGTGTGTGCATATAGTGAATACAGTGTGTGAGTAGTGAATGCAGTGTGTACATATTGTGAATACAGTGTGTGAGTAGTGGATGCAGTGTGTGCATATAGTGGATGCAGTGTGTGAGTAGTGGATGCATTGTGTGTGTGTATTTGTGTGCTAAGATAGTGACTGTGCTGTGGGAAGAGCTGGGAGGAGCAGATAATGATTGTTTTTTTTGTTTTTTTTACATGATTAAAATATATACATGGCCTTATTTTATATTTAGGATAGCCTTATGTCTATCCCACGCATGCTTAAACTCCTTTACTGTGTTAACCTCTACCACCTCAGCTGGAAGGCTATTCCATGCATCCACTACCCTCTCCCTCTCCCTCCTCCACATCGCTCTTCCTCATCAACAGCTTCTTCTCATCCTCCGCAATATCGGTCTACAAGATCTTACTCTCTGCTGGTGCTCCTCCTACCTCTCCCAGAGCTCTTTCAGTGTTTCTTTCTCTGGCTCCCCAACTCCTCTCTGTTGGTGTCCCCCAAGGTTCAGTCCTTGGTCCCCTACTGTTCTCCATCTATACCGCCTCCCTTGGTAAACTCATTAGCTCCTTTGGCTTCCAATATCATTTCTATGCAGATGACATGCAAATCTACCTGTCCTCTCCTGATCTATCCCCGTCCCTCTTGACTATTGTCTCTGACTGCCTCTCTGCTGTTTCTAACTGGATGGCTGCCCACTTCCTTAAACTAAACTTGACTAAAACTGAAATTCTGGTCTTTCCTCCCTCAAGTGTTACTCCTGTGTCTGTCTCCCTCCAAGTCAATGGTGCTACCATCAGCTCCACCACGCAGGCTCGCTGCCTAGGTGTTCTCTTTGACTCCGACCTCTCCTTCAAGCCTCATGTTCAATCTATCACCAAATCCTGTCATTTCCATCTCAAAAACATTGCGCACATCCGCCCCTACTTAACGCCAGATGCGACTAAGGTGTTGGTCCATTCCACTGTCCTTTCTCGCGTTGACTACTGTAATCCGCTTCTCAGTGGTCTTACGTGCTCCCAACTAGCGCCGTTACAGTCCATAATGAATGCGGCGGCGAGGCTCATCTTCCTGTCCGCCCGCACCTCCCATGCCTCACCCTTCTGTCAGTCCCTTCATTGGCTTCCTATAAAATATAGAGCTCAATTTAAAATTCTAGTTCTTGCTTTCAAATCTCTACATAATGCTGCTCCCACCTATCTATCCTCCCTTATACACAAGTATGTCCCGTCTAGGCCCTTACGATCTGCTGAAGACTTACGTCTATCTTCTGTCCGTACTCCCACCTCTGATGCTCGCCTTCAAGATTTCTCGAGTGCTGCACCGTTCCTGTGGAACTCGCTTCCCTCCTCCGTTAGATGCTCACCCAGTCTCCACTCCTTAAAAAAAATGTTAAAAACCCACTTCTTCATAAAAGCGTATCAATTAAACTGTTAATAGCTCCTGACTGATTCCTCTTCTGCAACTGTCATTAGTCTAATACTATCCTTACCTTTTTGTGTCATTTTACCCCACTCCCTCTAGCATGTAAGCTCATTGAGCAGGGCCCTCAACCCCTCTGTTCCTGTGTGTCCAGCTTGTCTGGTTACAACTACATGTCTGTTCGTCCACCCATTGTAAAGCGCTGCGGAATTTGACGGTGCTCTATAAATATAATAATAATAATAATATCTGTAGGGATACTATAGAGGGAAACAGGAGATCTGAATCAATGCTCAATAACGATTATTTTTACCAACTGATTCTCATTCGATGTTAGAATATGATTTTACATTCCAGTGCCCTGCATTCCTTCAGTGCAGGGAGGAGAAGGGGGGTGACCATTAGAGATTTGTGCTGACATATATAGACATCTAATCCACATAATGTCTTACAGGGTTATTCACTACAGTGAGATTTTCTGATTTAAGGTCAAAGTAGCCACACAGAAATCAAAACTAACTTGGAGAATTTTTCTAATTCAGCTATTTTGGCCTTAATTTGGAAATTAATTTTGAATTCTCTTTTAACTTTTGGCAATTGTCTCTTTAGTGAAGAACCCTGAGGTATTGATAAAAAAAGGAACAGTAGACATCTTGACAGCTGCTCAAGGCCCTGTAAGACTGTAAGGGATTTTTTTTCACAGTTTGTTGCAAAATTGGAAGTGCTTCAAACTATTTTTTTTTTTGCCTTTTGGATCAACAGCAAAAAACAAATGTGAGGAAGGCTGAACTTGATGGACATGTCTCTTTTCAAGCTACATAACTATGTAACTAAGTAAATTAAGTTCAGTGTGACACATCTTTGTTTCTGTTAGCATAGGTGTGTGCAGCCTATTGCATAAGAGTGTGCACCCTAAAGCACAAACACACATGCCATGTATATATATATATATATATATATATATATACATATATATACATACATACATACATATATATATATATATACACATATACACACACACACTGCTGTGAGGGTGCTGTGTGTGTGTGAAGGCACTGTGTGTGTGTGAGGGCGCTGTGTGTCTAAGGGTGCTGTGTGTGTGAAGGTGCTGTGTGTGTTTGTGAGGGTGGTGTGTGTGTGTGTGTAAGGGTGCTGTGTGTGTGAGAGCATTGCGTGTGTGTGAGGGTGCTGTGTGTGTAAGGGTGCTGTGTGTGAGGGTGCTGTGTGTGTAAGGGTGCTGTGTGTGTGAGGGCACTGTTTGTGTGTGAGGGTGTATGTGTGAGGGTGCTGTGTGTGTAAGGGTGCTGTGTGTGTGTCTGTGTGTGTGTGTGAGGGTGCTGTGTGAGGGTGCTGTTAGTGTGTGCTGTATGTGTATGTGTAAGGGTGGAGTGTGTGCTGTTAGTGTGTGCTGTGTGTATGTGTAAGGGTGATGTGTGTGTTTGTAGGTGCCGTGTGTGTAAGGGTGATATATGTGTGAGGGTGCTGTTTGTGTGTATTGTGTGGGGTGGGGGGACCATTTAGTTAATAGCCCCTCTTCTTTCTTAACTTTTGTAGGGAGGGGTGACCGTGCTGCTGCCATTCCTTGTGGTCCAGTGGTAAGTGAACTCTAGCCTGCGGGGCTAGAGATCCCCGGGTCCTCTTCCGCCTCCCTCCCTGCCTGTGGGCGGGTGAGGGAGATATTTGATCTCCCTCACCAGTTCATGGAGGCACATAGTGCACACCCAGCACACCCCGTGAGCACGCCTATGTCTGTTAGTGATAGACTGTTGTGTTTCAGACTAGTCTAATCCACAATATTATGCAGATCGGTTACTAACTTGTGTCGATAATTGTGTATTCTAACTTTATTTCAATATTGATACTGGTTTTCATACTACGCACCAAATTACATCGCTATCCATTGCCTCTGAGCAATGACAATATTATATACTGCGCCAAATGTATTCATTTTACTTGTGCTTACTGCTTCCTGCAATATACACCCTTAAGAGATTTCCTATCATACTTGCTTACCGTTACTAGCTTATCTGATGACAGATTTAGCCACCAAACACGCGTGTGAACAGTGCTTCCTGTCGTGAAATAGATGGTTTGCCAGGAAACCCTAGCTCTCATCATTCGAAAGATTGGCCAAACACTCCATTGGAAATTTGGCTGCTGATTCACTTTGCTTAAACCATCGCCGCAGGTGTAAAGACCACGAGCTTGCAATGCTCTCCTCATAGTCAGCAACATGAGTAATTCATCTACAATGTAATAGTGTATCTGAACCATGCCGTGTCCTTGCAGTGGTGAAGGTGATAATCGTAACAATATGCTATGATAAATAATTACCCTTCAGTCCTACATCCACAATTGTATCCACATTTCTTTCCCAATATACATCTTCACCAGTCTTCCGTAAGGTATTATTACCATAACTAGCCTCTATTAAATAATTTTTTATTTATTAATGCCTAAACCTATACTTCTTAAGTAAGTATTTGCCAATTGCCATAAATCCAACATTTGGCAACTCACCTTAAGTAGCAGAGGATTAGAGAAAATGCAATGCCATTCATATAAAGACCACCATCCGCTGAGTGATAATAATTGGCAATTGTCTACATTTAAAGGGTAACGGTTACTTCTCTGGAATTCACGCCAGTGAAGAAAACTGTAAAAAAAAACAAAAAAAACCACCTAGAATTTGTGTTTTTTTAACATTTTTTTCATGTGATGTTTCTTATGAATTTATATTAAAGGTTTAGCAAATGACAGGCAAATGACATGTAATCAAGTTCACACAAAGCAAAACCAGGATGGCCATTGAAAATTAAGAGGACAAACAGAAGCATTGTTTCATCTTTCGTCTTTTTTCTAAATGCTTTCTTTTTACTGACTACCAGATACAAAGGACAGGATTTATAATAATGATTGACAGACAGCAAGATGGAGGCGTCCACGTGCAGGTAAAGCGGTAGGGACTAGGGAATGAAGTCCTAAATGGCAGAGAATCAACAGAAGTAAGACTCCAGGGCATGATCTTCACACCAAAACCCCTCAATTAAGCTAAAGCTGTTTTGGTGCTTACAGTATCCCTTTAACAAACAGAGGAAGGAGAGAGGGGACGTTTTTAACACGGGAAACAAGGAAAGCACCTGGGAAGTTAAGGAGATAAATAACCACAATAGTCAGTAAATCAAATACACACCTATTCTTTATTCAATCCCTCAAGGGATTTAGACAGAGGTTTAAAAATCCAAAACATCAGAGCGTTTATAAAAGACATCACCTCCCTTAAATGTTTTAATATTTGTCTCTATTCCAAGGACCATCATCTCCCCGGAGCAAAGTATTAACATCTGTTGGCTTCCCATTTAACCTTCAAATCACTACTCACTTTAAAAATGACATAGAGGGAATGAATAGTTGTATAGTCATTAAAGGACCACTGTAGGCACCCAGACCACTTCAGTTTAATGAAGTGGTCTGGGTGCCAGGTCCAGCTAGATTTAACCCTTTTTTCTATAAACATAGCAGTTTCAGAGAAACTGCTATGTTTATAAATGGGTTACTCCAGCCTCTAGTGTCTGTCTCATTGACAGCCGCTAGAGGGCTTCCGCGCTTCTCACTGTTATTTTCACAGTGAGAAGACGCCAGCGTCCATAGGAAAGCAATATGAATGCTTTCCTATGGACTTGCTGAATGCGCGCGCAGCTCCTACCGCGCATGCGCATTCAGCCGAAGAGGAGGAGAGGAGGCGGGGAGAAGGAGGAGAGCTCCCCACCCGGTGCTGGAGAAAGGTGAGTGTTTAACCCTTTTCTCCCCCAAGAGCCCGGCGGGAGGGGGACCCTGAGGGTGGGGGCACCCTCAGGGCACTATAGTGCCAGGAAAACGAGTATGTTTTCCTGGCACTATAGTGGTCCTTTAATGAAGTAAATTCTAAATTAAAATTATTTATACAAAAGTAACCGTCTGTCAGACATACAAAGTAACACAAGTTAATCAAAATAAGGTTTGTTCAGAAAAATACGACCTGATGTGAATTAGTACTTCTATAGACTTGGGACTCCTCCTATTAACCTAAACAATAAAAGTTGGCATAAGTGAGGGCAATAATAATATATCCCTCCTGTTAGATAATCTGATGGCATACGTGAGGGCAAGAATAATATATTCCTCCTGTTAGATAATCAGTTGTGATGGTTGTGAAACCTCGAAATTGTTAGCTGTGGCCCAGAAAATGAAACAAAAACACAAAAAAACTCCCCTTTCCATTACTAAAGCTAAATCAATTAATCACAAGAGTTATGGAAAAGCTTTGAATCAAGAATGTTTTGACCGTGTCAGTTTCTATTCTAAACCTGATGCCATGGAACATTTTAACACAATTCCCTGAGTATTCCATCCAGCCAATCGTCACACTTATCTGATTTAAAGGGATACTCCAGGCACCCAGACCACTTCTGCCCATTGGAGTGGTCTGGGTGCCAACTCCCATCACCGTTAACCCTGCAAGTGTAATTATTGCAGTTTTTATAAACTGCAATAATTACATTGCAGGGTTAAGTCCTCCTCTAGTGGCAGTCTAAAACACGAAAAGTGTTTTAAATGACGCTGGACATCCTCACGCTATGCATGAGGACCTCTAGCATCGCCGGAATGCCCATAGGAAAGCATTGAAAAATGCTTTCCTATGGGGAGGTCTAATACGCGTGTGCGGCCATTGCCACGCATGCGCATTAGGTCTCCCCCGCTGGCTGACGTCAAGGGATAACGGCGCTGGATTCAGGTAAGTCACTGAATGGGTTTTAATGTGGGATGGGAGGGAGAGGGGCCCTGAAGGATCCTGCAGTGCCAGCAAAACGGATATGTTTTCCTGGCACTGGAGAGTCCCTTTAAGTGGCAAATAAATATATATGAGTAAAATGTCAGAATATTGTATTCCTCTATGTGGAGGCCAAATAAAAAAATATTAGTGAGATTAACAATATTTTAGTAGAATCTATTTTCTAAATAGCTGAGATTTGATATATAAATAATTATTATTGTTCAGGTGTAGACAGAATGACCACCAGGGAATAATGAGAGTTTTTGAACATTTTCTTTATTTTGAATTTCTATTACAGTTCCCTTATTTCCACTTATAAATCATCTACTTTTTAAAATATGTTTCTAGTGAACGTTTTAGTATTAGCAAGTGCCCTTACCTCTCTATATGTATAGAGATATGGATATGTGTATGCCAGTCACTGCGATTGTGTAACGCTGTCTGTTGCATTCTTTACTTCTGACATCAAAAATCTAAAACATTCTACAAAGGTTGGACAGCATAAAGAGAATGGAAAATGCCATGTAATCCAGAAATCTCTTTGAACCAGTTTGAGATCTTAAAAGTGATCTTAGGCAGCTGCCGAAAGGAAACATTGCAGCTTTCATATTGCGTGTTCCTGCCAGGAGAAGACATGTGAAATCCAATACAGACAACGTGCTGGCTGTGAAACGGGAGGCCAGATAATTCACTGGCAGCATTGGAGAAATGGATTCTAAATAAGATATATATGTATGGTTCTAATATGAAAGAACATGTGTTGTTTCGATCATATGAAAAACAGTGGGCACCTGTGTGGCAAACATAGCCACTTGGACAATATAACAAGATTGTGCCTTTAAGGGTTGCCTGTATGGTTGTGGGATATGTGCTTAACTATATAGAATGGATGCTGGTTGTAATTAACGTGTATGTGCTGTATTGGCTATCTGCCGAATGCAGATAGCTGTATGTACTGTATGTTCTTTCGTTTCACGAACGGCACTTTTGTGGGCCGTTCGTGAACCGAAAATACCCACCTGTAGTAGCCCACACACTTAGAGGCGTGTGGCACTTGTTAATCGGTGCAATGTTGCAATCGGTAATTAGAGGCTCTCCTAGGTGGCCGCCGTTCACCTACCGACCATGCGGCGGTCGGCCATCTTGGATCCTTTGTTCCCTCAGCGGTGTTTGGTCGTCGAGCGCATGGTATTAAAAACGGCTACTCGACGGCGCGAACACCGCTGAGCTTCCAGGCCGTTCGGGAGGTCCGGGCCGTTCGGTATTTGGTTCCCTGGAAGGCAATCGGTATTTTGAACCTGTATTTTAATGAATGTGTTTTTCGTGCGGCGTTCGGTTGGTTTAGCTGGGATCTGAGCGGTAATCTCACGAATGATGCGCTCAGACCCCAGCTATCTACCGAACGTCCATTCGTTTAAATGAACTGCATATTCGAAAAGTTATGGATTTTAATGTAAATTGTCGGTTCTGCTGCACGGAGGGATAATCCACTTAACGGTACATTCCTGTGGGAGGATCTCTCTCGTGCAGCAGTGCCCGATGGGAGAAATGTCTTGTACAGTAAGTCCCCCATGTAGTCCCCTCTGGGAATGCCCCTGGGAGGGGACTCAGGAAACCCCTTTCATGGGGACTTGTATAAATTGTGGAGCTGAAAATAAAGACCTCAGTTGACTCTCAGAACTGTGTTTCGTCCGGTTACTGGGAGGTTTGGGATATTGCCTTGCTTTTTCCAGTGCTTGACTGTGGATTACTTCCTGAACCAGCGAAAATTGTGGATTTAATATTGGCGTTCCACTACAACCTGTCTAAAGGACCATTCACTGGCGTACATACCAGGGTCGCAGGGGTCGCGACTGCGACTGGGCCCGGCCCACCAGGGGGCCCGGCCGCCCCTGCGACCCGATATGTAGCCACTGGGCTAGCCTCTTCCCCTGGGGGGCCCAGGAGCCGACCACCCCAGGGCCCCCCTGAGGCTGACCCTGCTGACCCCGGGTGGCCGGTCCGGCAGGCAGGCGGGCGCGCGAGGGAGCACTCAGTGCTTCCTCTTCAGCCCCCTCGCGCACCGCACTGATGCCGGAGCCGGAAGATGACGTCATCTTCCGGCGCCGGCATCCCTACGCGGCGCGCGAGGGAGCTGAAGAGGAAGCACTGAGTGCTCCCTCGCGCGCCCGCCTGCCTGCCCGCCCAGGAGCCCCACTGGACCCCAGGGAATAATCCCCCCCAGCACTCCAAGAGGTAAGGAGGCTGGGGGGATTATATTAAAAAAAAAAAAAAATCATGTGTGAGTGTTAGTGTGTGTGTGTGTGAGTGTTAGAGTGAGTGTTAGTGTGTGTGAGTGTTAGAGTGAGTGTGAGTGTTAGAGTGAGTGTTAGAGTGAGTGTTAGAGTGAATGTTAGAGTGAGTGTTAGTGTGTGTGAGTGTTAGAGTGAGTGTTAGTGTGTGTGTTAGTGTGAGTGTTAGTGTGTGTGAGTGTTAGTGTGTGTGAGTGTTAGTGTGTGTGTTAGTGTGAGTGTTAGAGTGAGTGTTAGTGTGTGTGTTAGTGTGAGTGTTAGTGTGTGTGAGTGTTAGTGTGAGTGCTAGAGTGAGTGTTAGAGTGAGTGTTAGAGTGAGTGTTAGTGTGTCTGCTAGTGAGTGTTAGTGTGTTAGTGTGTGTGTCTGCTAGTGAGTGTCAGTGAGTGTGTTACTGTGTGTGTCTTACTGAGTGTGTGTGTGTGTGTTAGTGAGTCTGTTTGATGTCTGTTAGTGAGTGTGTGTTTGTCAATGAGAGTGTATGTTTTGTAAGTGAGTGTGTATGCATGTCTGTCGCTGACTGTATCTCTGTCAGTAAATGTGTGTGTCTGTTAGCTAGTGTGTATGCGTCTGTAAGTGAGAGTGTGTGTGTCTTCAGCACTTACCTTTCTCCAGCGCCGGACTCCCTTGGCGCTGAGGATCCCTCAGCTCCGAATGCGACCGCGCACGCATTCAAACCGCCCATAGGAAAGCATTACTCAATGCTTTCCTATGGACGTTCAGTGTGCTCCTCTAGCGGCTGTCCGTGAGACAGCCACTAGAGGCAGGATTAACCCTCAGTGAAACATAGCAGTTTCTCTGAAACTGCTATGTTTTCAGCTGCAGGGTTAAAACTAGAGGGACCTGACACCCAGACAACTTAATTGAGCTGATGTGATCTGGGTGTCTGTAGTGGTCCTTTAAAGTTTTCCTGGCACTATAGTGCCCTGAGGGTGCCCCCACCCTCAGGGACCCCCTCCCGCCCGGCTCTGGAAAGGGGTAAAACTTACCTTTTTCCAGCGCTGGGCGGAGAGCTCTCCTCCTCCGATCCTCCTCTTCTCCTCCCCGTCGGCTGTATGCGCACGCGCGGCAAGAGCTGCGCGCGCATTCAGCCGATCACATAGGAAAGCATTCATAATGCTTTCCTATGGACGCTGGCGTGCTCTCACTGTGAAAATCACAGTGAGAAGCACGCAAGCGCCTCTTGCGGCTGTCAATGGGACAGCCACTAGAGGAAATAGGGGAAGGCATAACCCATTCATAAACACAGCAGTTTCTCTGAAACTGCTATGTTTATGAAAAAATGTGTTAAGCCTAGCTCGACCTGGCACCCAGACCACTTCATTAAGCTGAAGTGGTCTGGGTGCCTAGTGTGGTCCTTTAAGTGTGTGTGCATCTGCATGCACTGGCGTACATACCGCGGTCGCAGCCCAGTAACCCCTGCGACCAGGTGCCCACCGCCATGTGTTGCGGCCCGGCCTGCGCGCGGGGGGGGGGCCCACGGATCAATTTTCGCACCGGGGCCCCATGGG
The DNA here is from genome assembly GCA_933207985.1 of Pelobates cultripes. Classification (NCBI taxonomy): domain Eukaryota; kingdom Metazoa; phylum Chordata; class Amphibia; order Anura; family Pelobatidae; genus Pelobates; species Pelobates cultripes. The sequence continues at coordinate 295,886,156 of OW240915.1, read as the reverse complement.
TCATGTGTACGCCACTGGGACCATTAGAATAGACGTGGCCAGATTTTTGCATTCCACTACTCACATTCAGCCATGCAGCCCTGACTTGCCCTACTCTTAAAAGAAGAAAAAATGCCAAAGCAAGAGGACATAGTCTTAAATTAGAGTGGCAGAGATTTAAAAATATTATCAGGAAGTGTTACTTTTCTGAGAGGGTAGTGGATGCATAGAATAACCTTCCAACTGAAGTGGTAGAGGTTAATACAGTGAAGGAGTTTAGTGCCAGTGCCATGTATAGGCAAAGTAGGCGCTGGCATAGGGCGCACATTTGGTAAGGGCACCGCTTCATGGCACTGAGGACAGAGGCGCTGCTGCTCTGAAAAGAGCGATTGACCTGCTTGGCGCTGTGTCATCCCCCCCACCCCTGCCAAATCTGTATTAGAGCATTGCCGTGGGTTACTGCGGCAACACTCTGATGCATTTCCCAGGGCCAGGGATTTCCTCCCTGGCCAAGGTAAGCCCCAGGAAGGGGAAAAAAATATTAAAATTTTTTGTTTTAATATATATATATATATATTTTTTAAACCATCCCCTAAAGTTCTAAGCTCCCAGTAGTGTCCCTAACACCCCACTATAGGTCCTAACTCCCCCCAATACTGCCACAAACCCCCACTATTGCCCCTAACCCAATACTTCCACAAACCTCCCCACTACAGGTTCGAACCCCACACTATTGCTACTAACCCCCCAATACAGCCCCTGTCCCCCCTAACACAGCATCAATCCCCCCCACTGCAAGTCCTAACCCCCCACTGCAGTCATTGAACCCTCCAATACTGCCTCCCACCCTCTAATACTGCCACTAACCCCCCAATTCTGCCCACATCTCCCAAACACAGGTTCTAACCCCACCACTACAGCCCCCTGCCCCCCCTAATACAGCCCCCATCACCTCCACTACAGGTCCTAACCACCACAATACTGCCCCTAACCTACCACTTATGCCCCTGTCCCCCCACTACAGTCCCTATACCTGACTGCTGCCTTTAAACCCTCACTCCAGTGCCTTACTCCCCCACCCTCAGCTATATTGGGATGAGGGGGAGCTAACTTGAATCTCCCTTCCCATCTTGTACGAATGGATATTTTACTACTTCCCACATCACACATTGCCACACATAACACTCACAGTGGCCCAAACGTATCACTCACAGCTACACACACTGCTGCACATACCACCCACAGCTACGGACACACGCAGACACTCACAGCTATACACACATTACACAGCCTTATACATCATGCACAGAATGCCACAACATACACTTCACATATAGGTACAACACTTCTATCCATCCTACACAAGACACACACCACACACACCACACACACACCACACAGCCACTAAACATTTTAATAAATGTTCATTTACCTAGCAATAAAAAATAGCACAAGGAAAGAATTTCCTGGTGCACACCCTAATAAAATGGACTGTGCATGCCTATGGGCAGCATGTGGCGGCTTTACTGGTTCTGGGCAAATGAGCTGCCCAGGCAAACCCAACAAGAAGCATTAATACTGGCCAGTCACCCAGACAGCTGTAGAAGCAGTCCCTCAGGAATGGGGCACATGTGATGTCATAACATGGGCGAATCATGTGTGTAGGACATTGTGATGTCACTACATGGGGGGGGGGGGCGGCAACTAATTATTTTGCCTGGGGCACCGGCCCTGAGTTTAAGCATGTGTGGTATAGGCATAGTGCTATCCTAGATATAAGATAAGGCAAGGGACTAATGAAAGTATTTAGGAAATTTGGCAGACTAGATGGGCCGTCATTTCCCATCATATTCTATTTTTTTATTTACCCCCAGAAAGGCTTTTTATAGGTTTAGTATTTGTATTTATGATTTGTACATTGGCTTTTATCTGCCAAATAAAAATTGCAATCATGAGAAATGAATAGAACTATCAGAAAAGAGAACTTAATATAGTTCCGCTAGTGAATACAAAGTGACTTAGCTCTTGGAAGTCTTTGCCGTCTTTAGTGGAAACGCATTAGAAATGTCAATTACAAGTTCTTTTTGAATGGAGTATATATAGGTAGATCATTTTTCTTTTGGTATTAAAGACAAACCTTCCAGAAGGCACCAGGTTTTAAGATCGTTCTTCACAAACTTTGATATAATGCCAATTATAGATTATTTAAGCAAGTGCTTAGAAACTGAAGATATCATATTTGCCATTGTTCGGCTTTTTGTGGTGTTTTGTAATTTAATGAACGGCCAGGATAAAATAAAGCCACATTCATGCTTAAATCTATAACATATGTCAATTTAAAAAAAAGAAAATTAGGTTAAGACGCTTTCTGGAAAAAAAAAAAAAACATCTCTAGACTACAAAGACACACTCCAAATGTCACTGAGAATTAGATGTTCTAGACTCTATTAAATCAATGTTTCATGCCGCCTTTAGGAGAAGTATCCATTATTATTACTTGTCACGTTGCAGACGTCTAAGACAGGATTGTATACAACTGGTTGGAAAATAAAAACCATAAAACAAAGAAAATGAGTAATATTTGAATGTGTATACAATATATACTCTTTAATTATATGTACAAGTGTAAGTGTTGCGAAATATGTTGACCCTATATAAATGCCAATAATAATAATATGGCACCAATATGTAATCGTAAGATGCCCAGAAGGGACAGATTGGCATAACTGATTTAAACATAGTGGATTTTGTAAGGGTATGATAGCATATATCAAGCAAGATAGCATGGAACTGGTATATATCTGTACCACGGTTCACACGTTAATGATTTTCTCTGTTGAGGTCATTGTCCAATTGATTTTAAGTTTGATGTAACTCAGAATTCTCCCCAAGTATAACCACATGATAGTCTCTGACAATTAAAAATGAGACAATGTTTTCCCTAAAATATAAACAGCATTCTATTCTATTATAAATACTTTTGTCAGTATTCATCCATATATTTAATTGTGACTGTGAATAGTGGTGTATTTCTCGTTTGTCATATCAATGATTAAATATGTGAAAATACATAAGGTTGAACTAGTTACTAAATATATATCTAAAATTACAAGTCATCTTACTTGTTTTTTTTAATATTAAAATAGTAAGAAATGTTACATCTTTTAACTCCTATTCAGCACATATGTTGATTGTATCATATTATATCTTGACCTGTAGGTGGCAGTATAATCACTTTGAAATGCAACAATTATATCTAAGGCAGACGTGATTTAATATAGCTTGCATAAAAACAACAATGATCTTAGGTCAAGAATAATGACAACTATGATTGACTCCACTTACTTTTTTATTAAGAGCCTGCTTTTATCCGAATTATAGAAATAATGTAAGCAATCACAGGGGCTAGTTCTATAAACCCTCTAGATTGTAAGCTCATGGGCAGGGATCTCTTCTGTTTTTGTTTCAGTGTATCTAATTTTTACAACATGACAGGAGGCTTTATATTTAGCATAGCTTTCTTAACTGAACTCCATAGTAGCAAAGAAAAAAACTACCTGGAAAAAAGATCCAATCAAAAACAAGCATAGTTTATATGAGGTGAGGCAGTCGTAAGCTCCTCCTCATTCTTTGCTGCCTCATCCAAGGAACGGGTCAGAGATTTTGCCTCACCTGTATTATTAGCCATGTTATGCATGGCTAATATCTATCTCTGATACTGTCCCTCATTCCCTCTTTCTCCAGTCTCTGTTCAGGGTTGTATTTATTATTTTGTTTTGGGATCCTTCTCAGCTATCTATCGCCCTCCCCCTCCTCCCCCCAATCAAGTCCTTTATCACGAGGCCGGCGTTTTTTGTGCCCCCTTTTTTGGCTTCCCCAGTTTCTGGAGAGGCTCTGCTACCCTTTACAGACCTCTCTGGGACCTTGTCATGGTGTGGGGACCCTTTCCCTTCAGTTTCAGCTCCTTCTTCCCAGCCCTGTATTGTTGTTGCTGTGGCCATCTTGGATCTCGTGTCTTGGGAGACTGCGGTCACCATCTTGGATCTCGATAGCACATTGTGTGGAGGAGTTTCTTCAGTGCAAGGGGGACATTTGTACTATATCAACTACTCTAAAGTCTGTTTTTTTCACTTGTGAACTGCATTTAATGTAATGTGTATATCATAACTATATTTGGTACCTGTTATCTGGGACCTGTTTGTGTCATTATACTGGGTGAGACCCATGGGCATATGACACTCCCGTTTGTTTGTGTTCTGTACAGTGTGTGTTGTGCAAGTGTGCAAACATTGTGCAGAGTGTTTCTGAGTGCCAAACAAAATAACGTCACAGTACTAAATCCACCCATTTTGCAACACAAACACATATTTTTTGCTGATTGAAGTTGTGTTAGTTTCTACAATGCAAAGAAAAGGGTTGATGGTAATGTATTGCACCAACGAAGCAAACTTTGGGATCACTTTGGATGTAAATTAAAATTGTGCAGAAAGGAAGTGAGAGGAGTTTGAGTAAAGGCAGGGCTGGATTGGGGATACGAAGCAGCCCTGGAAAACTATCTATACCAGCCCCATAAGTCATTGTGCAATGTAGTGTGTGATATATATATATATATATATATATATATATGTTATTGGTATATATTTATTTTTCTAATTCAAAATATTAGGGTAATTAAATTATACAGTAAAGCATACTCACATGCAGACACAGACAATCTTACTGATGCACACAAATAGGCTCATTGACAGACAATCTCAATGACACACACAGACAACGTTACTGGTACACACACAAATTTACTACAGACAAACTCTGATACACACACACAAGCTTACTACAGACAAGCGCACTGATGCGCACATACTCTCCCTACAGACAAGCCCATTGACACACACATGCTACCTACAGAAGAGCTCACTGACACACACATGCTCACTACAGACAAGCTCATAACCACACACTTACTACAGACAAGCTCACTGCACACACATTCTCATCACAGACAAGCTCAGACACACCCATGTTCTCTACAGACAAGCTCACTAACACACACATGATCCCTACAGACAAGCTCACTGACACGCATACAAGCTCACTCACTAGCAGGCATACACACACACACACTCACTAGCAGGCACACACACACAGAAGCTCCCTCACTAGCAGATGCATACACACAGAAGCTCCCTCACTAGCAGATGCGCACACACACACAGAAGCTCACTCACTCACTAGCAGATGTACACACAAAGACATCCACACACTCAGAGGCAGACATCCACACACACAGAGACAGGAAGACACCCACGCACACACACAGACAGCCGCACACACACACACAGGTAGACAGTCACACACACATTCTAACACTCACACAGGCAGACAGTCACACACTCACAGGCAGACAGCCACAAACTCACAGACAGACAGTCACACACACACGCACACACAGGCAGACAGTCACTCACATACACACGCAGACAGTCACACACACACACACACACACACACAGACATTCACACAATCACACAGGCAGACAGTCACACACTCACACAGGCAGACAGCCACACACTAAAATATAGACAGTCACACACTCACACAGGCAGACAGCCACACACTCAAATATAGACAGTCACACACACACACACACACAGACAGTCTCACACACACACACAGGCAGACAGTCACACACAGGCAGACCGTCACACACACACACACAGCAGACCATCACACACACACAGGCAGACCGTCACACACACACACACACTCACTCACAGGCAGACAGTCACACACACACAGAGGCAGACAGTCACACACACACGCAGACAGTCTCACACACACACACACACACACACATGCAATCAGTCCCACACTCAAAGGCAGACAGTCACACACACACACCTGTTTCTTACCTCCACATCCCTTGGAGCTCCTGGAGACTGGTTGTTGGGGAAGCTGGGACTCCTTCCTGCTTCCCATGCTGCAGTTACCTGGGTCATTTAGCCCCTCCCCGCCACACAGTAAGCTCCACCCTACCGCACAGTAAGCTTCGCCTCCGTCACATGCTAAGCCCCGCCACAATATATATTTTTTTATAATCCTGGCCGGCCATGTGCAACCTGTGTGGGCCACCGGGATTACAGGAGCCTGATTAGTTATGATTAGGGCTGTCAGCCCAGCCCCAGGTACCGCGGCCCACTGGGAAATTTCCCGGTATTCCGGTGGGCCAGTCTGGCCCTGAGTAAAGGGTTATCTCACTAGTGCCAATGTGAAGCAAAGGGTGATGTCACTAGAGTCAATATGGGCAAAGACTTCACGTGTCTGTATTACTGAGAGAAGAACCAAAAAGTACTGGGGCAGGCAACAGGTCCACTGGTACTGTATCTGATCTGCACTGTTGTGACAATCTACCACCAGCACAACTTACACCACCACTACTATCATCAACCTTAGGCAGAGCAGGTGCTAGTAGTTGACAGAGGTAGGTTGGACAGGGACCATTAGATCCCTCATCATATCATCTGGTGAATTAAAAGGACACTATGAGCACCAACACAACATTAGCTTAAAGGGACACTATAGTCACCTGAACAACTTTAGCTTAATGAAGCAGTTTTGGTGTATAGAACATGCCCCTGCAGCCTCACTGCTCAATCCTCTGCCATTTAGGAGTTAAATCCCTTTGTTTATGAACCCTAGTCACACCTCCCTGCATGTGACTTGCACAGCCTTCCATAAACACTTCCTGTAAAGAGAGCCCTATTTAGGCTTTCTTTATTGCAAGTTCTGTTTAATTAAGATTTTCTTATCCCCTGCTATGTTAATAGCTTGCTAGACCCTACAAGAGCCTCCTGTATGTGATTAAAGTTCAATTTAGAGATTGAGATACAATTATTTAAGGTAAATTACATCTGTTTGAAAGTGAAACCAGTTTTTTTCATGCAGGCTCTGTCAATCATAGCCAGGGGAGGTGTGGCTAGGGCTGCATAAACAGAAACAAAGTGATTTAACTCCTAAATGACAGTGAATTGAGCAGTGAAATTGCAGGGGAATGATCTATACACTAAAACTGCTTTATTTAGCTAAAGTAATTTAGGTGACTATAGTGTTCCTTTAATGAAGCAGTTTTGGTGTATAGATCATGCCCCTGCAGTTTCAATGCTGAATTCCCTGTCATTTAGGTGTTAAATCATTTAGTTTATACAGTCCTAGTTGTACCTTCCCTGAACTTACACAATCTCCCAACACATTTTCTGTAAAGAGAGATCTATTTAAACTTCCTTTATTGCACAGTATGTTTAATTTAGAATTTCCTATCTCCTGCGCTGTTAAAAGCCTGCTAGAGACGTAGAAGCCTCCTTTGTGTGATTAAAGTTCTGTAAACACAGCAGAGATTAAGATTTCTAAAGAAAATATACTGTTCCTCTTGTCTTGCTGCTAATGCCATTGTCACTTAAAACCATTTGATTCAGTGACTTAGAATTCAGTGTAATTCTGTACTTTGGAAGCCGCAAGATTCTTTCCTAAACAGCAGTGGCAGTTTACAAACAGGTGAACCCTGCCTACACTGAGAATGGCAGGTCATCTTTTTAACTCATTGTAAAAATAACCAACTGCTACTGCTGGACACTCTTTTTTTAAATGCCTTACATTGTGGTTTTGCCCTGTCTGACTGAGTCTTACGGTGCTTGTTACTTCTCAGCTCAGAACACATACTATATCTGTCATTCTTCTAACATGGTAACATACTTTTCTCATGGTTAAATTAAACAGGGGTTTATTTATAATACAACAGGGACCTCAAGTGGTAGTTAATAGAATTTTTCACAATAGTAAAATTTGTTTCAGGTGAAAAAAAACTCAAAGTACAAATTGTGATGCCAGAAATATTCATGCCACGGTTCCACACAGTAGAATTCTATTAAAAAAAAAAAAAAAAAAAAATGGGGAAAGAAATTTTGGGAATCCAAACAGCAGGAAAAAAGGGGTCTTTTACTAGGCTGACATTCAAATTATAGCTACTATATTGCCTAAACGGCTAACAGCTAGACAATGTCAGGCATTCTGAGATGACAAAATTGGATTATTATATATTATATATAATTACACATGTGGATTAAAAAAAAGGGAGTTTTAGAATAATCAATTGTAGTTTGATTGTTTGTAATGAAACATGGGAGCAGGATTGATTTTAAGTTGAAAAAAATGATTTTTTCTAAAAATTTAAGGTAAAAGTTAAAGGGCAACTGATCACCCACTTATTACCCTTTCATTCCTGACACAAACAACGCTTTCCCACAAATCCATTTCAGAATACTTTTTTTTTTTGCAACAAAGATTTAAAAATACCAGTCACACTCAATGCAGACAGCGTTCACTTGTGCAGTAACCTGCAGCCACACACCGTGTATACTACTGAGAGAAGATCGCACGCTTCTTCCCTCAGTATTACACACAGTCCGTGGAAAAGCAACACGCAACTACACAGGAGCACACTGCAAATCAAACAATGCATCTCTTACTAGAAATAGAATTAAAAATAAATCACACATCACTAAAACAAGTCTACATCAGTGAATCAAAGAGAGTGTTAGTGACAGTGGCAGTAGCATCAAAGCAAGTGGTACTTATTTTCTAATGTTTTTTCTTTTTTTTAATTCATCAGATGATGGAGGATTGGACTGTTACCGTCCAGCCTGCATCAGTTCTGTCAAAAACTGGCACTACCCTCACCAACTGCCTAACGGTTGTGGTAGTAGTAGTGGTGGAGGTAGCACTGGTGGTACGTGGTGACAATGGAACAGTGGACCTGCTACCTGCCCTAGTACTTTCTTGCGCTGCTTCTTTGTTCACTTGGAATTGCAGTGGGAGCTGTGAAAGCTGAAATGTTGAGGGTGGTGGGACAGCTGATGTTGTGTGAGTGCCCACCAGTTGAAGTAGGAAATCCTGGGTTGCTGCCTGTCTTGTCCACACTCTCCTTTTTTAATTAATCTGTCTCATCACACTCATGGTCTACTAACTCTTTGCCAGAGTTCTATTTCTGCAGTGGTGAGGGAAACAGAATTATCATTACTGGATCAAGACCAGACTTTGGAGACACTTCTTTGGTACTCAGCAATAAAGATTGGCTTTGATGACGCCGACAAAGTAGACTCTGCTGTGCTCTCCCTTAGTTGCTTCTTGGGGGTCTTTAAGAATGTATAACTCTCGAAATAGCTGTGACCGAAGCAGCAGCACTAATGAAAACAGGAGCACCAGTTGTTGTAGCATGAATAGAATGAGAAAAAAAAAACAATTGCCTACTGTGTGCTGAATAGGTCATAACAGACATGTTGTTAATCCCACTATCCTGAGGCTGAATACTACCAGCAGTGGTGGTGGCGTCTGCGGTGGCATTGGTGGTGGAGGCAGCGATGGCGAAACTGTCAACAGTCCTCATGGCCGAGGAAGAGAAATTCAGACTCTCAGAGGCCATGGCACTACTGCTGATGGTGGATTGGGAAACACAACCTCAGTTTAATTTTAGAATTAGTATGTGACATTGATGATGGTGGGTTTCTTTTTCTTATTACAATTTTGCATTTGAATGATTATTTAAGGTGTACCTAACTGAACTTTATTCTGCAAATAGTAGATGTTTGTGTTGCAAAATGGGTTAGTGTTTGGTGTATCTACAACTGTAACATTTTTGTGTTTGACTTTACGAAACACTACACTGCACACAGCACATCACATTTCTTCACTGTGCTCACACACCTGCACAGCACCACACACTAGTCTGAGCACAAAACTTTTAAAAATTGTAAATTGGTGATTTAAGGTTGGTGTTAAATGGCAATGGCTAGCACTAGGGTACAGCACTAACCATAACCACCAATCTCACACTAGCACGAATAAAGCAGGCTATTACCACCTTTTTGCTTTCTCCTAAATAATACAGTTCCTAATAAAAGGGATTTTTTTTTAAAAACACTTAACAAGAAAAATGCAAGTTGGTGTTAAGTAACAGTGGCTAGCAGTGGGACACAACACTTACTATAACAAACAGTCTTTTACTAGGATGAATGAGTGCCACTGTGGCAGTAGCTAGGCAAGATGGTCTTTAGTTTTTGCTTTTTTACTGACCAATACATTTTCCCCCAAAAGGATTTTCTTTCTACAAAACTTAAAAATATTATTACATAAAAAAAAAACCTTTAACTTAAACAAAGGCACAAAAAGTAAATTGGTAACCTAGTTACATAGCTGAAAAGAGACTTGAGTCCATCAAGTTCAGCCTTCTTCACATATGTTTTTGCTGTTGATCCAAAAAAAGACAAAAAACCCAGTCTGCAGCGCTTCCAAAGGGTTATTCAAGCATTCGTGTGAATTCATTTAAATTTAAGATCCCAATAACCGAAATAGTCAAGTTATCTAAGTCAGATATGCTTTGAGCATAAGGCTAATCTGGCTTTAAATGTGAAATTCACTTTGAATTCTCACTTTAGTAAATTACCCTCATAGTCTCACACAAGGATAAATTACAAAATAGCAGTCTCCTACCTTCCACTCAAATATGTTTTAAGTGCTACTCACAGACAATAGCTATACTTCTTGCAGATAGATACAGCAGTACCTTAAACATACTCTCACACTAGGATCAATGACATCATGGCAATCTCCTATCTTTCACTCCAAGTTGTTTTAAGTACCACTGTAATTAGCTGTCTAGATAGATACAGCAGTAAGCTAAACCAAGTCTCACTCTTGGATGAATGCCCCAGGCTATCTCCAACACCAACATAGGCACAGCAAGGGTGAAACTCACAGTATAACTGCTAGTTTGTCTCCGTCATTAGCTGTAGTAAACATCTCTGCAATAATCCTGCTTGGAAATGTAAATTATATTACTGCTCTTCATTTTCCATCTATTGGTCAGTTGGCACTTGATCTGTGAAAAATTGGGTACTCAAAGCGATTCTTAAAATATTTTCAATCTGTCCTGGATTTGTATCAGAGAGATCGGGACCCTCTTCTTGCAAGGCTGATTTTCCTTTTTTTTACCATTCATGAATGTGAGCATTGCAATAACATGCATTAAGCTTTCCGGTGAGAAGAAAAACATCCCATTTTCATAACGGATAACTGTGAAATGTTCAGGAAGCAATTCAAATTTTACGCCAAAATATCTAAACTAAAAACCATACGCGACTGCCTATGTTTTAACATCAACTTGAAATCCACTTTGAATTGCTAACGATACACAGTTAACTAACTAATCCTTTGGGTTATTCACAAAACTCTGAAATGTAGAACTGGAATCCAGATGCAAAACGTAAATAAAATTGCTGATCTGTGAGTATTCTACAACAGTTTGGCGGTTTTATTCTAAATGCTGACATTCCGACTCTAGTTTGCTGCAGTTTGGAGTTTAATATCCCATGTCTGTTATTTTACTATATTCATGAAAAGTGAGGGCACTTTTAGAAGTTAGAGCTAAAACTCACATTCCACACTTGAGTGAAATTTCTGCTAAGCCTATTAATTTCTTTAGCTATTGCTTATACCAGGCTTCCCCCAACTCTGGCCCTCCAGATGTTGCTGAACTACAACTCCCACGATTCTCAGCCTACCTATTTCATTCATAGAATCATGGGAGTTGTAGTTCAGCAACATCTGGAGGGCCGGAGTTTGGGGAAGCCTGGCTTATGCTATGGCGATGAGCAGAAATTAATATATATATTATGTACTAACAGGTCTGTGGAAAAGTTCCTGAAAGGAATACATTTAGTTTTTTTATTGCATTAGTTAGAAGAAGATGTAAATATTATTATGGTAAGCGATAGTTTTTCATTTGCAGTTATGAGAATGAGGCAATAATGTGTTTCCGCCAGTAGGTGTCGCTAATGGATTGCTTTGGAACTTTTTAAAGCACTCTGTTACCAGCAATGTAACATGTTTTGATTTCAGATAAATGTCAGTCAGTATGCCTCTTCAGTTTGCATATTCTGCTTTTACAAAACATATGCTTTGATATCCCACTCAGGAAGGGGCAGATCCAGAGCATAAGCTTGGGACGTACACATTAATGAATCTCATAATTTATTCATGTGAGTTTTATTCATGTGGAGCTCTGTGATACATTAATGTCCATGGGATCACAGAACTGCACAGCAATAAAACTCTCAGTAGCACAGTGACATATTGTGCATGTATTTTTAGAGTGTGGGGCAGAAGCATGACATGGCATCATTTTTTTTTTTTATAATGTGAATCAGAGTTTAAGCCTGGAAGGGCTGATGTTGAAAGCATCCTCATTTCTATACTTATTTCACATTTTCACTCTTTCAATGTGTTTATATTATGCACCCCTTTCACCTTTCTTACAATTGTTGTATTATTTTTGTATTATTTATGGAGGCATGAGGGGCCCAGAGGGGCTAGTTGGTGGTTTTAACATGTATTCCTGGCCCTATAGTGTTAAAACCACCAACTAGCCCTTCTGGGCCCCTCATGCCTCCATAAATATAGCAAAATCTTACTGTATTCAAGCCTGAATATTGTTGAATGGGTAAGGCAGTGGCTGAGTGACAGGCAACAGAGGGTTGTAGTTAATGGAATATATTCGAAGCTTGTACTTGTCACCAGTGGGGTACCTCAGGGATCTGTACTTGGACCCATTCTCTTTAATATTTTTATTAGTGATATTGCAGAAGGTCTTGATGGTAAGGTATGTCTTTTGCTGATGATACTAAGATATGTAACAGGGTTGATGTTCCAGGAGGGATAAGCCAAATGACAAATGATTTAGGTAAACTAGAAAAATGGTCAGAATTGTGGCAACTGACATTTAATGTGGATAAGTGCAAGATAATGCATCTTGGACGTAAAAACCCAAGGGCAGAGTACAGAATATTTGATAGAGTCCTAACCTCAACATATGAGGAAAGGAATTTAGGGGTGATTATTTCTGATGACTTAAAGGTAGGCAGACAATGTAATAGAGCAGCAGGAAATGCTAGCAGAATGCTTGGTTGTATAGGGAGAGGTATTAGCAGTAGAAAGAGGGAAGTGCTCATGCCATTGTACAGAACACTGGTGAGACCTCACTTGGAGTATTGTACACAGTACTGGAGACCGTATCTTCAGAAGGATATTGATACCTTAGAGAGGGTTCAGAGAAGGGCTACTAAACTGGTTCATGGATTGCGGGATAAAACTTACCAGGAAAGGTTAGAGGATCTTAACATGTATAGCTTGGAGGAAAGACGAGACAGGGGGGATATGATAGAAACATTTAAATATATAAAGGGAATCAACACAGTAAAGGAGGAGACTATATTTAAAAGAAGAAAAACTACCACAACAAGAGGACATAGTCTTAAATTAGAGGGACAAAGGTTTAAAAATAATATCAGGAAGTATTACTTTACTGAGAGGGTAGTGGATGCATGGAATAGCCTTCCAGTTGAAGTGGTAGAGGTTAACACAGTAAAGGAGTTTAAGCATGCATGGGATAGGCATAAGGCTATCCTAACTATAAGATAAGGCTAGGGACTAATGAAAGTATTTAGAAAATTGGGCAGACTAGATGGGCCGAATGGTTCTTATCTGCCGTCACATTCTATGTTTCTATGTTTCTATGTTTCTATGTTTCTGAAGCTGTAGATCTGCATGCTGTTTGCCTCAGAAAAACAAGCTGTCTGCTGACATCATCAGAAGTGGTGGCCTGATCCAATCACAATGCTTCCCCATAGGACTGGCTGAGACTGACAAGGAGGCAGATCAGGGGCAGAGCCAGTATGATTCAAACACAGCCCTGGCCAATCAGCATCTCCTCATAGAGATGAATTGAATCAATGAATCTCTATGAGGAAAGTTCAATGTCTGCATGCAGAGGGAGGAGATATTGAATGTTTGGATGCATTTTAGGCAGCCATGACCCAGGAAGGATCTCTAACAGCCATCTGAGGAGTGGCCAGTGAAGTTATCACTAGGCTGTAATGTAAACACTGCATTTTCTCTGAAAAGACAGTGTTTACAGCAAAAAGCCTGAAGGTAATGATTCTACTCACCAGAACAAATTCAATAAGATGTAGTTGTTCTGGTGACTATTGTGTCCCTTTTAGTGAATGAAGTACTGTTTGAAGATAAGGTCTCCAGAACTAGACACCAACAGGGTTATGCATTAAAGAATTCAAAGTGAATTTAAATTGAATTTCAAATTTAAGGCCAGATTAGCCAAACTGAAAGCACAGCAGGCAGAGATTATTTCAAGTTTGGCTATTTGGACCCTAAAAGTGAAATTCATTATGAATGCCCACCTTATTAAATAACATTGTAACTTTCATAAGTGCCCAAATAAAAGCATAATTTAAGAGTATTTTAGCACATTGCTTAGAAATAGTGGTGATATGTATTTTTACAATGCAGTGTCGTCTGGTTCACGTTTTCTAGAATTCTGAAGAAATGCAATTCTGGTGGTTTGAACAAATCAAATTCCTTTTAATCTATCTATTCAGGACTTACCCGTGGAGTCTTATTCATTTAAAAAGACTCCGAAAGTAAATCCGGGACTGATTTCAATTCATTTAGGCATATATTAAAAGGAGTTTGATTCGATCGACCCACCTGAAATGCATTTTTGCACAGTTCTGTTTTCTATGGCAGCAAATTAAGTCATGACTCCCGGTATTCTAAGCGAAGTCTTACCGGGGATTTTTAAGATCATTCCACTCCTCTCTTTCACTGGTTCTAATCTTCCTTCCTGCACAGTTGTTTGGAAATTCACAATGTTATAAATGGCAAACGTATTATAATAAGTAAACAAAGGGCTAGACTAAATATTTTTTACAGTCCACACATTTCAATAAACAACAGAAACCATCTGGAATGTAATGCAATTTTGACAGGTGGAAACAAGCAAACTTTTGAAAAGATTTATCATTAGACCAGTTTATGTATCTCTTCACAACATGGCTTTATTATAATCATGGTAATGAAACCCCTTGTACTAAGGGTGCTATATATTTATATATATATATATATCCAGTGCTTTTTTCACTTTGCCCCATCATTTTCTGACCATGCCAGTTTGTTATTTATAAAACCATGATGGCACTCTTTATACTTTCACTGCCAGATTGATGGTGGTGTAATAAAATATTGGAAACAATTGGAGTGGAATAACACCTAATTTGTATACATGGACAGCACTACTAAATCTGCCTGAAAAAACCCACAAAAAGTCGCAAGATGAAGTGATGGTAAGGCCGGAAAGAGGAAAATTGAGACACAACAAAAGAAAAAAAGACACAAAATGAAAGTGCAAAAAATAATGATATAATATAATAATATAGAATCTGACCTGCTACGTCTTATTAGGTTTAATTCACTAAACAGCAAGTTCTGGTAAACTGACAACTGACAGGGTTATTTACCATAGTGAGAATTTAAAGTGAATATAAAATTTAAGGCCAGATATCCGAATTGACAGCATAGCCAACCAAGAATTAATATTACAATTTGACTATTTTGACCTTGGATTTGAAATTCACTTAGAATTCTCACATTGGTGGCTAACCCTGTTAGTGGCAGGATGCAGCTCAATGCCTCTCCTTTATGCAGTTAAGGGGTTACCTGTTTGAGATATTGTAGACTTAGTAAAATTTAAATTGAATTTATTGTTTGGCAAAAAAATGACTTGACTGTCTGTGGTTCTATGTTTTGAAAATTGATTGCAAGATGCAATGTTTCCTTGAATATTGTCCAACAAAACTTGAAAACTTGTCTTGTACGACAAGCTCCAACATTTCAAGTGAACCTGGCATTCACAAACTGCATGGCTGACAAATACACATTCAGGTCCTTCATAGGGGCAGCGCCCCACCAGTTCTTATGAGGAGAAATATTTATTTGCAGTAGCTTAGACACACTAAGATTCTTTTTTTCTGGAGGGGAGGGTGGTAAGGCAATAAAGAGTCTACCAGTATCCTGCTGCTTTAACCCTTTGTACACTGCGTGCTGAGAGCTAATAGTGAGTCAGGAGTAGCTGACATGGTTGGAGTCTATCAGTATCTTGATGCTTTAACCATGTGCACACTGTTTGCTGAGAGCTAATGGAGTAGCTGACATGTTTCATAAAAGCAGCAATATTTAGTAGAGAGCTAATGTTAACTGTTTGGGGCTCTCTGTATTGCAGCTCTGTGTAATCCATCACAGTGATACTGGCTCTGTGAGGTAATTATTAGTATCTCCTTATTGTGCCCAGCTCTGTGTGTTATTTCTCTGTATTTTACTCAGCTCTACCTGTTGTATTGGTATCTCTGTAGTCTACCCAGCTCTGTTTAGTGTATAGGTATCTCTGTATTGTGCCCAGCTCTGTGCATTGTATAGGTATCTCTGTGTTGTGCCCAGCTCTGTGCATTGTATAGGTATCTCTGTGTTGTGCCTAGCTCTGTGTATTGTATAGGTATCTCTGTGTTGTGCCCAGCTCTGTGTATTGTATAGGTATCTCTGTGTTGTGCCCAGCTCTGTGTATTGTATAGGTATCTCTGTGTTGTGCCCAGCTCTGTGTATTGTATCGGTATCTCTGTGTTGTGCCTAGCTCTGTGCACTGTATAGGTATCTCTGTGTTGTGCCTAGCTCTGTGTATTGTATCGGTATCTCTGTGTTGTGCCCAGCTCTGTGTATTGTATCGGTATCTCTGTGTTGTGCCTAGCTCTGTGCACTGTATAGGTATCTCTGTGTTGTGCCTAGCTCTGTGTATTGTATCGGTATCTCTGTATTGTGCCCAGCTCTGTGTATTGTATAGGTATCTCTGTGTTGTGCCTAGCTCTGTGCATTGTATAGGTATCTCTGTATTGTGCCCAGCTCTGTGTATTGTATAGGTATCTCTGTGTTGTGCCCAGCTCTGTGTATTTTATCGGTATATCTGTGTTGTGCCTAGCTCTGTGTATTGTATAGGTATCTCTGTGTTGGGCCCAGCTCTGTGTATTGTATAGGTATCTCTGTGTTGTGCCCAGCTCTGTGTATTGTATAGGTATCTCTGTGTTGTGCCCAGCTCTGTGTATTGTATAGGTATCTCTGTATTGTGCCCAGCTCTGTCCATTGTATAGGTATCTCTGTGTTGGGCCTAGCTCTGTGTATTGTATCGGTATCTCTGTATAGTGCCCAGCTCTGTGCATTGTATAGGTATCTCTGTGTTGGGCCTAGCTCTGTGTATTGTATAGGTATCTCTGTGTTGTGCCTAGCTCTGTGTATTGTATAGGTATCTCTGTATTGTGCCCAGCTCTGTGTATTGTATAGGTATCTCTGTGTTGTGCCCAGCTCTGTGCATTGTATAGGTATCTCTGTGTTGGGCCTAGCTCTGTGTATTGTATAGGTATCTCTGTATTGTGCCTAGCTCTGTGTATTGTATAGGTATCTCTGTGTTGTGCCTAGCTCTGTGTATTGTATAGGTATCTCTGTGTTGTGCCTAGCTCTGTGTATTGTATAGGTATCTCTGTATTGTGCCCAGCTCTGTGCATTGTATAGGTATCTCTGTATTGTGCCTAGCTCTGTGTATTGTATAGGTATCTCTGTGTTGTGCCCAGGTCTGTGTATTGTATAGGTATCTCTGTATTGTACTAGGCTCTCTGTATTTTATAGGTATCTCTGTATTGTACTAGGCTCTCTGTATTTTATAGGTATCTTTATGTTGTGCCCAGCTTGTTTTATTGCATTAGTATCTCTGTATTATGCTTAGCTCTCTGTATAGTAGGAGTATCTCTGTACTGTATAGGGAGGTGTAAAATTCTAGGGGAGGAGTCTTGTGCTCCACTATTTTAAAACTTCACCAGCCGCCACTGATTCAGGTTAGTATACATTGAATGTCATGTAGACTCATTTGATGACATTCCTGCTTATCTAACTTTGTTATAAAAAAATGATACAGAACAGTCTTCGAGCAACATGCATGTCCACAAATAATGTGCACCATCCCACAGTAAGAGTACAGCTCTGCTACTAGTTACTTTGTGTTATATTTTGCAGGTTAGTTCCAGGCTCATTGTTTGCTAACAATACCGGCTCTAATAGCTGCCATTGTCAGAGTGATGGTGGTATGGGATCATGCAATACATTTCACTGCCATCCTGGGCTTCATCAAAGGGCTCGAATGCTTAGTACTGATGTGTTTTTCATCTGTTTATGTAGCGTAATAGGTGTAATATTTTAAAGGGTCACTCCAGGCACCTGGACATCCTTTGTGCATTTTAAAGTGCCTTAAAGTGATATTGTAAGTTTTTAACTTTTCCTTAAGAGGAGTGAAAGATAAAAGCCCTTTCCATCCAGTTAGGTGTAAAAGTGGGGTATTTCCTTGCAGATGGGCCCAGGTTTACACTGACAACTTATCATTGTACAGCGCTACAGAATTTGCTGGTGCTATATAAATAATAAAGTTATTATAATAAAAATAATAATAATGATTACATTACTCCTGCAGCCAGTAGTGTTTGACAGCTAGTGCAGTAAAAATGGACTTAAATCTTATCTATTGACCTGTCTCCAAAACAAACATCCAATGAGAACACCAAAACACTGAAACATGGAATTGCAGTGATTTGAAATCAGAACTGCAAAATTTAGGCAAAATAATAATAATCTCCAAATCAGCTACTTTCACAGTTTTCTCATCTCGGGCCACTTGTCATGATTCAGTTTCCGATTCGTTACAATTCAATGCTTAATGAATTATATACAGGTCACAAGTAAGCAGAAAGCAGATAGGATCACAAAGGAGTACACGCAGGTAATGCAAACAGATTTAAAGGACCACTCTAGGCACCCAGACCACTTTAGCTTAATGAAGTGGTCTGGGTGCCAGGTCCAGCTAGGGTTAACCCATTTTTTCATAAACATAGCAGTTTCAGAGAACTGCTATGTTTATGAATGGGTTAAGCCTTCCTCTATTTCCTCTAGCGGCTGTCTCATTGACAGCCGCTAGAGGCGCTTGCGTGCTTCTCACTGTGATTTTCACAGTGAGAGCACGCCAGCGTCCATAGGAAAGCATTATGAATGCTTTCCTATGTGACCGGCTGAATGCGCGCGCAGCTCTTGCCGCACGTGCGCATTCAGCCGACGGGAGTGAACGGAGGAGAGCTCCCGTCATATCACTGCGTGCTTACCCTTCCTCCGTATGGAGGTCCCCGAGTATGGGGCAACCGAAAACGGTACACAGGAAAATGAGTATGTTTTCATGGCACTACAGGAGTGCAGAATTATTAGGCAATGAGTATTTTGACCACATCATCCTCTTTATGCACGTTGTCTTACCTTAAGCTGTATAGGCTCCGGAAGCCTACCACCACCAGCATATTAGGTGGTGATAAAAAATTTCAGTAATGAGAAGGGGTGTGGTCTAATTACATCAACACCCTATATCAGGTGTGCATAATTATTAGGCAACTTCCTTTCCTCTGGCAAAATGGGTCAAAAGAAGGACTTGACAGGCTCAGAAAAGTCAAAAATAGTGAGATATCTTGCAGAGGGATGCAGCACTCTTAAAATTGCAAAGCTTCTGAAGCGTGATCATCGAACAATCAAGCGTTTCATTCAAAAATAGTCAACAGGGTCGCAAGAAGCGCGTGGAAAAACCAAGGCGCAAAATAACTGCCCATGAACTGAGAAAAGTCAAGCGTGCAGCTGCCACGATGCCACTTGCCACCAGTTTGGCCATATTTCAGAGCTGCAACATCACTGAGTGCCCAAAAGCACAAGGTGTGCAATACTCAGAGACATGGCCAAGGTAAGAAAGGCTGAAAGACGACCACCACCGAACAAGACACACAAGCTGAAACGTCAAGACTGGGCCAAGAAATATCTCAAGACTGATTTTTCTAAGGTTTTATGGACTGATGAAATGAGAGTGAGTCTTGATGGGCCAGATGGATGGGCCCGCGGCTGGATTGGTAAAGGGCAGAGAGCTCCAGTCCGACTCAGACGCCAGCAAGGTGGAGGTGGAGCACTGGTTTGGGCTGGTATCATCAAAGATGAGCTTGTGGGGCCTTTTCGGGTTGAGGATGGAGTCAAGCTCAACTCCCAGTCCTACTGCCAGTTCCTGGAAGACACCTTCTTCAAGCAGTGGTACAGGAAGAAGTCTGCATCCTTCAAGAAAACATGATTTTCATGCAGGACAATGCTCCATCACACGCGTCCAAGTACTCCACAGCATGGCTGGCA
>OW240915.1:295782934-295865878 GCA_933207985.1 Pelobates cultripes | reverse complement strand
CAGGGGCCGGGTTAGGACGTCACTCCAACCCCAGCAAGGGAGTGTGCGAAGGAGCAGTGCTGCAAGAGCATGTAGATTATACAATTCCCACACTGGACTGCAGGGAAAGGACACCCACAAGAAATATAGAATGTGACGGCAGATAAGCCCATCTAGTCTGCCCAATTTTCTAAATACTTTCATTAGTCCCTGGCCTTATCTTATATCTAATATAGCCTAATGCTTTTCCCACACACGCCTTAACTCCTTCACTGTGTTAACCACTACCACTTCAGCTGAAAGGCTATCCCATGCATCCACTACCCTCTCTGTCAGTGGCGTACTAAGGGGGGGGGCGGTCCGCCCCGGGTGCCAGCCGGGTGGGGGGTGCCATGGCCAGCCCCGCCTCCCCCCCCCATGCTGCAACCGCCCGAGCGCTCTGTAAAGAGCCTCAGGCGGCTGCAGCTTTGCCCGGGCGGTGCGTCCATGAGGGCGGACCGCACCGCCCGGGCGCAGCCTGAGAAGGGGGCTGACAGGAGGGAGCTCTCAGCGCTCCCTCCTGTCAGCTTCCTTTGCTGTAGCGTGGCCGAGCCCTGCAGCATTGATAGTCCGCGGGTACAGAGAGCAGCTGTCTCCTGTACCCGGCCGGACTAACAGGAAGGGAACACTCAGTGTGCACTTCCTGTTAGTCCGGCCAGGTACAGGAGACAGCTGCTCTCTGTACCCGCGGACTATACTGGGCTCGGCCACGCTACAGCAAAGGTGGGGGGGGGAGAGAAAGAGGAGCAGCGGGGGTGAGGAAAAAGGAGGGGGGGGGTGAAAAAGAGGAGAGAGGGGGTGAAAAGGAGAAAAGGGGGGGGGTGAAAGTGGCTGAGGGGTGCAGCTGAAGCTGGAGAAAGGGGTGAAAAAGGAGGGGTGAAGAAGAGGAGAGAGAAAGGCAAAAAGGAGAAAGGGGTGAGGAGAGGGGTGAAAAAGAGGAGAAAGGGGTGAAAAGGGAGGGGGGAAGTGAAAAGCAGGAGAGAGGGGGGTGAAAAGGAGAAAGGGGGGGGAGGAGGAGGGGGTGAAAGAGGAGAAAGGGGGGTGAAAAGAGGGGGTGAAAAAGAGGAGAGGGGGTGGAGAGCGAGGGGTGAGAAAGGAGAGGGGGGTGAGAAAGAGAAAAAGGGGGGTGAGAAAGAGAAATAAGGGGGGGGGTGAGAAAGAGAAATAAGGGGGGGTGAGAAAGAGAGATAAGGGGGTGTGTGAGAGAGAAATAAGGGGGGGTGAGAGAGAGAAAAGGAGGGGGGGTGAGAGAGAAATTGGGAGGAGGAGAAGGAAATTGGAGCGGGAGGAGAGATTTACATTCATCACATACACACAATGCACCCCTTGCACACAGAAAAACACACAATGCATTACACACACAGACACACATACACAAGCAATGCAACCGTTACACACAATGCATTCATTACACACACTCAATGCACCCCTTACACACATTCAATGTATCCCATACATACACAGAAACACACCTTGCAGCCCTTACACATACAAACACAATTTCACACAATGCATTCCTTACACACATATCAGGACATCCCCTACACACTCCACCCCCTGTGAACAAACTCATTGGTGGAACATGAAGGTGGACCCCGGGACCCAGACCTTGAGCTGTGTAAAGGGCCCCCAAAAAATGGAGCTGCTTACCGTTCTCCCAGAACATTGATTTTTGTGACCACAGTTACAAACCTCCAGAGAGCCCTGTTCTGCACCAGTAGACCAAATGGAGCTACAGACTGCAGCTGAGCCCATCATCATCCTCATCTGGTTGTAAGTAGGCAATCTTAGTATATTATTCGTGGCACCAAGCTTCCATCACTCTACCCCTCACATTAAAAGAAACACTATAGTCCCAGAACCACTTCAGCTTAATGTAGTGGTTCTGGTGTCTATAGCCTGTCCCTGCAGGCCTTTTAATGTAAACACAGCGGCACTGCAGCACTGGCGTTAGTTAACATGGCAAATCATATGGCTGGGACATTGTGATGTCACATGGGGGACGGCAAACTTTACTTTTGCCTTTGGCGGCAAAAATCCTTGTACCGGCCCTGGCTGGAGGGGGCTGTGTGAGCTGTGGTCGCACAGTGTCCCATGGTAGTTAGGGTGCCGTGCGGCCAGTACAGCTCACTCAAGCAAACAGCTGATAAACTGGCCGCACGGAGGAAATGTGTATGTGTGACTGTCTGCCTGTGACTGTGTGTGACTGCCTGCCTGTAACTGAGTGTGTGACTGTCTGTCTGTAACTGAGTGTGTGACTGTGTCTGTAACTGAGTGTGTGACTGTCTGCCTGTAAATGTGTGTGTGGGGCTGCAGGGATTTTGTAGAAGGGGTGGGGGTTTTGTATTGGGACAGGAGTCTTCATAAGGGGGGATAAGCAGGGGATTTGTGGAAGGGGGTTGCGGGGGTTTTGTAGATGGGGCAGTACAGGATTTGTAGAAGGGGCAGGACAGAGGTTTTGTAGATGGGGCAGGGCAGGACAAGGGTTTTGTAGGAGGGGCTGACAGCGGTTTTGCAAAGTTTACAAATTGTAAAAATAAAAGAAATAAAACCTTTAACATTTTTTACAGGTTTTTTTTTTTTTTTTTTTTGGGGGGGGTGCCAAGCACAGGATCCGCCCCGGGTGCCAAATGCTCTAGGTACGCCCCTGTGCCTAGCTCTGTGTATTGTATAGGTATCTCTGTGTTGTGCCTAGCTCTGTGTATTGTATAGGTATCTCTGTGTTTTGCCTAGCTCTGTGTATTGTATAGGTATCTCTGTGTTGTGCCTAGCTCTGTGTATTGTATAGGTATCTCTGTATTGTGCCCAGCTCTGTGTATTGTATAGGTATCTCTGTGTTGGGCCTAGCTCTGTATATTGTATAGGTATCTCTGTGTTGTGCCCAGTTCTGTGCATTGTATAGGTATCTCTGTATTGGGCCTAGCTCTGTGCATTGTATAGGTATCTCTGTGTTGTGCCCAGCTCTTTGTATTGTATAGGTATCTCTGTATTGTGCCCAGCTCTGTGCATTGTATAGGTATCTCTGTATTGTGCCCAGCTCTGTCCATTGTATAGGTATCTCTGTATTGTGCCCAGCTCTGTGCATTGTATAGGTATCTCTGTGTTTTGCCCAGCTCTGTGTATTGTATAGGTATCTCTGTATTGTGCCTAGCTCTGTGTATTGTATAGGTATCTCTGTGTTGTGCCTAACTCTGTGTATTGTATAGGTATCTCTGTATTGTACCCAGCTCTGTGCATTGTATAGGTATCTCTGTATTGTGCCCAGCTCTGTGTATTGTATAGGTATCTCTGTGTTGGGCCTTGCTCTGTGCATTGTATAGGTATCTCTGTATTGTGCCCAGCTCTGTGTATTGTATAGGTATCTCTGTGTTGGGCCAAGCTCTGTGTATTGTATAGGTATCTCTGTGTTGTGCATAGCTCTGTGTATTGTATAGGTATCTCTGTATTGTGCCTAGCTCTGTGTATTGTATAGGTATCTCTGTGTTGTGCCTAACTCTGTGTATTGTATAGGTATCTCTGTATTGTGCCCAGCTCTGTGTATTGTATAGGTATCTCTGTGTTGGGCCAAGCTCTGTGTATTGTATAGGTATCTCTGTGTTGTGCCTAGCTCTGTGTATTGTATAGGTATCTCTGTGTTGTGCCTAACTCTGTGTATTGTATAGGTATCTCTGTATTGTGCCCAGCTCTGTGCATTGTATAGGTATCTCTGTATTGTGCCCAGCTCTGTGTATTGTATAGGTATCTCTGTGTTGTACCTAGCTCTGTGCATTGTATCTCTATTTTTTCTCAGCCCTGTTTGTGGTATAGTTTTCTCTGTATTGTACTAAGCTCTCTGTATTCTATAGATGCTGTCCAGGAAGTAGGAGGATCTGGGAGGGAGGGTCTGCTTGAGATTGGCCGGGATGTGTCAGCTGACCGGAGTTCGCCGCGAACGGTTCGTGGCGAACCGTTCGCGAGAAGTTCGCGGATGGTTCGCGACATCTCTACTGACAACTTATCATTGTACAGCGCTACAGAATTTGCTGGTGCTATATAATTAATAAAGTAATTATAATAAAAATAATAATACAGTATATACTCGAGTATAAGTCTAGTTTTTCAGCACATTTTTTGTGCTTAAAAACCCCCACTCGACTTATACTCGAGTTACTGTCTGTATTATGGCAACTTAAAGAGCCGCGGCCGTCAGAGCCATGGCAACGATCCGCGCGGCAACCAGACCGCAAGACTTACAGTGGAGCTGACCGGAACGGAGGAGAAGGGAGCTGACAGGAGATGCAGGAAAGGTAAGTAAATGCTTCCTGCTGGCCCCCCCACTTCACAGCCCATGCCACTGGACTACCAGGGATTAAGATAGCCCCCCTCCCTGACCAGTTAACAAGCAGGGAGGGGGGACAAAAAAAAATTAAAATAATAAAAAAAAAAAATAGTTAAAAAAAAATTAAAATAATAAAAATGCCCACCCGGTTCACACACACTACACAAACACACACTCTGCATTATATACACAGAGTGTGTGTATATAATGCAGAGTGTGTGACTGTATGAGTGTGTGTGTATATATAATGCAGAGTGTGTGTTTGTATGAGTGTGTGTATATATAATGCAGAGTGTGTGTTTGTATGAGTGTGTGTGTGTATATAATGCAGAGTGTGTGTTTGTATGAGTGTATGAGTGTATATAATTCAGAGTGTGTGTTTGTATGAGTGTGTGTATATATAATGCAGAGTGTGTGTTTGTATGAGTGTGTGTGTATATAATTATAAAAATCACAGAATTTCATAGCCCCAAGTTTTACCCTCGACTTATCCACGAGGCATAGCATATTTCACAATTGTTGGTCACAAAACTGCACTCGACTTATACATGAGATCGATTTATACACGAGTATATTCTGTAATCATTACATTACTCCTGCAGCCAGTAGTGTTTGACAGCTACTGCAGTAAAAAATGGACTTAGAATCTTATCTGTTGACCTGTCTCCAAAACAAACATCCAATGAGAACACCAAAACACTGAAACATGGAATTGCAGTGATTTGAAATCAGAACTGCAAAATTTAGGCAAAAAAAAATAATCTCCAAATCAGCTACTTTCACAGTTTTCTCATCTCGGGCCACTTGTCATGATTCAGTTTCCGATTCGTTACAATTCAATGTTTAGTGAATTATATACAGGTCACAAGTAAATAGAAGGCAGATAGGGTCACAAAGGAGTACACGCAGGTAATGCAAACAGATTTAAGAAAGACTCAGACTCCATGTACAAGTAATAAAATTCACACAAAAAAGGTGAATGCACACAAAAAGATTCCACAAATGTTTAAACACCACAAACACTGTACTAATAAAATACTAAAGAATATGCAGTGCTTTCTGAAAATCTAGAATGTTGGAATCCACGAGATTACGTTATTCTGTGATATTTTCTAAAGCAAATTGCAGCTATGTATTTGAATAAGAAGATCTTTGGCAAGTATATTTGGCCATTAAAGATTGTCTCAAAAAAGCTAATCGGTAATAGGACATTTTGGAGATCATGTGACACTTTAATTAAATACAAGCAGACCCCGATCAATTAAATCTGTGATCTCTGGAAGCATTTGCTACACTAGAGCTTATTTCGGGTTTCTAATTGCAACAGGGTTAAATACTTAAGCATCCAACACATGTTGTTGTTTTATGTTTAATCACTTTTTGCATTACATTATACATATACATTGTATACCTTCAGGTTGTAAGACAACAAAATGTGGAGATGTGTAATGGGATGGATACTTATGCAAGGTATTATCTTTTCTAGTTTCTGCAAGAGAAAGAACATCGTAAATGAATAGCTTGTTTGATTTTAATTATTTTGTTTATGTTTTTTGCTTTTTCACGTGTTCCGGGGACAGATCATGAATTGCTTTAACGAACGTGTATTACATACCTCTTTTAACTCTCTGTTAAGCGAGGAGACTTCTACGATCTGTTTGTTTTTGTTTACATGTATTGTTTGCTTTTCCTTCACACTGTTTCTGTGCTATGCGTTATCTTTAGCACACTTTGTTATTTTTATTATTTTTATTAGGTTTTTAGCACAGACATGTGTTGATGTCTGAGGCTTTAAATCGTTCTTATTTTGACATTGGAGCACTGTATTCTCTCTAAATATTTATAATGTAGGCTCCGTAAACAAGAAATAAACTATATGAAGATTGTAAATTAGATACAGTGCCATTTGGGATAATTAGTTGGATAAATGGTAAGTTTTTTTCAAAGATGACAGTGATTTACTACCATTTGGAATATCAGGTCTGGTTTGTACATAACCCTTCTTTGGCACGTGAGGTCCTGTGTGCTCTTGACCCTTCGCGGTCTGCCTGCTATTCTGACAAGGAGCATTTTCTCTCTTGCCTTTTCCTGTCTGTGTGTTTAAAATGATAAATGAATGTCCTCATGTAATCCACACTACGTAAAGTCCAGTGTAATATAAAGTCAGCACTATTGAACAAGGCACTTATTAAAACCAGCTAAATCACAATAGGTTACAGAAACTCTAACCACATAAATAAAAGTATACATAAAGCTGAAACTGACAATTCCAAGTGAACTATGTATTCTGTGAACCCACCAAAGCCTTTGATCAGTTAGGTTTCCTAAGGCTTATGAGTTTTAATGGAACATTCCGAGCACCTTAACCTGATCACTCCCATCCAATGAGCCCTATATTGCAGAGCTTAGCTCAGAAGAGCTAATGGAAGTTAACATTTTAAGGAAGTGCTTGGGTTACAATAGGCCAATACGGGGAATGACCAGGCCTCATTCTAGTCCTAGGTGGGACCCTAGTTAGACGCATGCATTGTGATTGTTGGTAAGAGATAATCCACTCAAGTGCTAATACAAATCTCTGATTTATTTTGTGATGTAGTAACCTCTGCTCTTATGGATAGTAGAATATAAATTCTTTGTTTATAACAGACTCCCGTTACTGTGATTTAACCCCTATTGTTTCTTATTACCAATAAAATTCAATGCACTGAATATTTTTTACTCTTTCTTAACGAATTTCAACAAAGTATAACTACCAGTAGTAAAATATTTGAGCTGGATAGCTACCTTTTGTTTTTCTTAAAAAAAAAAAATAAAATGTTAGGTATCATCAATTAATAATGGAATCGCCATCAATTCTTGAACCTACTAACATTTGTCTGACAGTGAAGAACAGATATTAATCGGTCACAACTTTGGTTTACCAGATGTCCATCTTTGCACCACTTTGGCAGGTACTAAGCACTGCATACCAGGAAGACTTTGCAAGACTTACTGTTTGTAGCTGCTCTGACCCAGTGGTCTAGCCATCACTCTTTGACCCTTGTCAAAGTCTCTGAGAGCATTTTACTTGCATTGTTTTTACTGCTTCCAACACATGAAATTCAAGAACTGACTGTTCACTAGCTGCCTAATATATCCCACCCCATGACGGGTGCCATTGTAACGTTATAATCAATGTTATTCACTTCATCTGTCAGTGGTTTGAATGTTGTGGCTGATCAATGTATATACCCATGCACTGAAATCTTCATTTTGGCTATTTTCCTGCAATATACCTTTTTAAGCAAACATTTAATAACTTATATATTTTAATATTTGTAATACCAGAATTATTTTTATGAGGTTAATGAGGCGAGGTGAATTTTTTTTTGTGAGGTGAATTTTTATCCAGGAAAAAGGACGTTTATCAATTCAGTTAAACCCATTACACCTATTTCTAACTTGATAATGTGCAATAGAATAGAATTGAAGAGAGTTGCTAAATTCTCATAGAATGCGTATTTGGCTAATGTCTAGAAATTGTTAATACAACTACATTCACAATCTAATGATTTAATGATGTTTAGTCAGGTGTGAGCTAGTAACTTAATTCTTCCTTCTAAATAGTGTAAAGGCAAGACTTCCTTTCCTATCTTTTACTATGGATTAGCAACTTCCACAAATAAATCTATTGTTTTACTGTCACTAATCCACTGGAAGAATTAATCTGCTTGTTTAATAAAATGTATCATTAAAGGTTATTGTGTGAGAGCTGATTTATACAGCCAATAAAATGTAGACGGGTTTCATATATAAATAACTTTGACTGTTGGATATAAAGCTCTAAATATATAATTTTGTGCCATAGTAAATAAAATCACATTATTAAAAAAAACTATTTACTTATGAGATTTGCTCTGATGTATGAAACTGAACATGTTCAGTGATAGACAATTAGCTGTGATATATTAATGTATGCTTTATTAGCATTACATACCTTAAAGGACCACTCTAGGCACCCAGACCACTTCAGCTTAATGAAGTGGTCTGGGTGCCAGGTCCTTCTAGGGTTAACCCATTTTTTTATAAACATAGCAGTTTCAGAGAAACTGCTATGTTTATAATGGGTTAAGCCTTCCCAAATCCTCTAGTGGCTGTCTCATTGACAGCCACTAGAGGCGCTTGCGTGCTTCTCACTGTGATTTTCACAGTGAGCACGCAAGCGTCCATAGGAAAGCATTGTAAATGCTTTCCTATGCGACCGTCTGAATGTGCGCGCAGCTCTTGCCGCGCATGCGCATTCAGCCCAGGAGGAGGAACGGAGGAGGAGAGAAGGAGGAGAGCTCCCCGCCCAGCGCTGGAAAAAGCTAAGTTTTTACCCCTTTCCCCCTTCCAGAGCCGGGCGGGAGGGGGTCCCTGAGGGTGGGGGCACCCTCAGGGCACTATGTTTTCCTGGCACTATAGTGGTCCTTTAAGGTGCATTGCTTGTGCAGTATAGTGTTGATACATTACAATACGCTTGGACATGGTGAAAAAAATTGGTTCGCCTCAATCAATTCGTTCAATGCCTCCGTGTGGCATTTTAATTTGTACAAATTTTGCTCATGCAATCATTTCAGGATATAAGGGAAAATTTACGAAGAGGCAGAGAGCAATCAGCAAATCTTTTCACTGATTCAACTTTTACTTAAAGGATCACTATAGGGTCAGGTACACAAACATTTATTCCTGACTATATAGTGTTAAAACCACCATCTAGCCCTCCTGGGCCCCTCATGCCTCCATAATTATAGTAAAAATCTTACTGTATTCAAGTCTGAAGCTGTAACTCTGCATGCTGTTAGACTCAGAAAAACAAGCAGTGTCCTGACATCATCAGAAGTGGTAGCCTGATCCAATCATAGTGCTTCTCCATAGGATTGTCTGAGACTGACAAGGAGGCAGATCAGTGGTAGAGCCAGCATGATTCAAACACAGCCCTGGCCAATCAGCATCTCCTCATAGAGGTGAATTGAATCAATGAATCTCTATAAGGAAAGTTCAGTGTCTGCATGCAGAGGGAGGATATACTGAATGTTTGGATGCATTTTAGGCATTTTAGCCATCTGAGGAGTGGCCAGTGAAGTTATCACTAGGCTGTAATGTAAACACTGCATTTTCTCTGAAAAGACAGTGTTTACAGCAAAAAGCCTGAAGGTAATGATTCTACTCACCAGAACAAATTCAATAAGCTGTAGTTCTGGTGACTATAGTGTCCCTTTAATCAAATTTAAATTAGAAGGAGGGAGTCTGTAATTCCTCCATAGGAACAAACGAATGACTGAATTGCACAGGCAACATATTGCGTTCAATAAGCAAGTCGGTTGTCATTTTCTTTGTTGGATTTTGAATTCGGACATTTGGCATTATGGAGAATTGCCAAATTGCTTGATTTTTATACTAACACATATTTGCCAGAAAACAATTGCCCAAGTCTAGTTAAAAGTAAAATAAATATTATTGAGCCTGTTCCAACAGTGACAGAAAATTAATTTGACAATTGACTTGAAAAACATTGACCATATTGCCAAGTCGGAAATAAATCTCCATCCCAATGGAACTGATAATTTTTGTATCTAAATGACGCAATTTAGTTTTCTATGCATCAGAATTCACTGCTTAGATAACAGACCTCTTTGTAGATGTAGTTGTATATTACCTGATATTTTTGCAAACAAAGAACTTTGTGTTGTACGACTGCATCTTGTCTGTGAAATGTGATCAATTTGAAAAACAGCATGTTTAAAAACAGCATGTCACTATACCCCACTCCCTCTAGCATGTAAGCTCATTGAGCAGGGCCCTCAACCCCTCAGTTCCTGTGCGTCCACCCACTGTAAAGCGCTGCGGAATTTGTTGGCGCTATATAAATAGCATAATAATGTCTAGTCAGTTTATTTCCATACCAGAAAGGAAATCACATTTTCCAGTTATCCATTTCGTTTTTAGAAGTGATTTCCATAAAATGCGTAATTTCACACAAAAATGTCTCATTCTTTCTTTTATGTGGTTTTGCAATCCAGTTGTTCATGTTAGTGAATCATATTTTGCAAGATTTTTATTTAACCCATTAAGGACACATGACATGTGTGACATGTCATGATTCCCTTTTAGTCCAGAAGTTTGGTCCTTAAGGAGCACTATAGTCAACATATAAATGCAAGAAAGACAGGTCCCATAGCCTTCTTTCTTGCTTTTATATTAACTTCCCCATAATAAAAAATATTTTCGAGTCCTTATTATAGCTCAAACTTACCTCTGTTCCAGCGCTGAGCTCCTCGGCAGGCCATGACCCGTTTTTCGTCAAAATGACGAAGTAGCAGGGCTCAATCAGACACTTCTCTTAGAGAAGCGTCATAGCGATCTGATGCGCATGTGCGGCTTTGCGCTGCACCAATTGCGTTCTTCTTAGAGCGGCATTTAATTCCCCCCTACAAATGAACAATGAGCGTTCTACTGCACATGTGCGCAGTATGCGCGTTCAAGAGCTGAGCTGACTGACAACCCAGCTCACTATCTATGCCCGCTCCCCTCCTACCTCAACCCTCCTCAGCCCAATGTATATAGTATACAAACACGTTATGTAGGGATATCTCTACATATAGTGTTTGTACACAAACACACGCATTAAAAATAAATATTGTTAAACATACTCTCTCTCTCTCTCTCTCTCTCTCTCTCGTTCCTGTTCCTGTTCCTGTTCCTGTGGAACTCACTTCCCTCCTCCGTTAGATGCTCACCCAGGCTCCACTCCTTCAAAAAATAATTAAAAACCCACTTCTTCATAAAGGCGTATCTATTAAACTATTAATAGCTCCTGACTGATGCCTCTTCTGCAACTTTCACTAGTCTAATACTATCCTTACCTTTTTGTGTCATTTTACCCCACTCCCTCTAGCATGTAAGCTCATTGAGCAGGGCCTTCAACCCCTCTGTTCCTGTGAGTCCAACTTTTCTGGTTACAACTACATGTTTGTTAGTCCACCCACTGTACAGCGCTGCGGAATTTGTTGGCGCTATATAAATAATAACATAATAATAATAATTGCTATATCTATCTCCATATCTATCTATATCTCTTTCTATCTATCTAATTTTGTATTCCTAATGCTACAATGTTACTTTAATCTGTGTATGTCAAGAAGTGTTCAGTCTGTATGCCTCTATCAATACCTAATGTGAAGATAGTGGTTATCAGTTTCGCTCTATATAGAAATAAAAAACAAAAACTGAAGGCATTTTTAGGATTAATTGATCAGGGATCAGCAGTGGGCTCCATGGAGATAGTGGTTTACAAAAAGCAAAGGAATTTTTTTAAATAGCAGAAGAAAAATGTCAGTATAATGTAGAATGTGAAAAATGCTAGGAATTTATATATTTTCCAATATCAAGACCATATGGAGCTCGAAGTGCTGATTAGCACTAAACAGTTCATTTCTCTATATCGTTCTAGAAATTAAAGCTGGTGTGCAAAATGGAATAAAAAAGTCACATACAATTCTGTCATTTACCCCTCGTTTCCCAACTGCACTGCTTATTGGTTCGACAAAGCCAGTGTACGTCTCAGTGTTACTGATCTTTTATCTCAGTTATCAAACCGGTGTGGGCAGACACAGGCAGATCAATAAACAGAACATTGTTATTGTTAAGCCTTTATATATACTACCTCACACATCATTTTACAGCCATGGCTGGTCGTATACATATAACTAATGCTCTACCGCTGATTTCACATTAATTTTTAGGTTGGAACATTCTCTCCTATTTATATGTATATACTGTCCATTGTCTGATAAACTGCTGCTCTAATCATTGACTGATAGCTCTTTCAGAACCAATGCTTCCTGTCTTCACCTTTGTCTGTTACCAATTTTTGAACCAGAAATGCCTGTCCTGATCATTGCCTATTATCTGACTTCTCTTCATGGAACCTGTTTTGTTATATTACCACATCATGGTGCATAAAGCCTGTAACAGAAGCAGGGAGCCTGGGCCCTGTCTCTGCATCCAGACCTGAACCTGCCATGTGTCCATACTTTCTCCATTTGACCAGGGACCTTCAGGAGCTACAGGAACCTGGTACCTCATGGCTACTCAAATAGCAGCCTGAGCTTCATCAATGATATCACCCAGCCATCAACCAGATACTGGATAAAGTGATAAATAGCTCTCCCCACCTTGTACCCAAACACAAGACCCGACTAAGTGCAGGGACAAGACAGTACAGGTTTATTGTCCATAAAGGAAACTTCCTCAATCTAAGGTTAGATCACTGGTTAGCTACAAGTATTCTGGTCATCATGGGTCAGAGCATCACACTCTGAAATGTTAGTGGATACCGGTAACATATCTGCTTAAGCTTAGTGCGTCGTAGCTGGGTAGTGCTATATACAGATCCTCAGTAATGCTCCAGGAAGTTTGCCACTATGTGCCAGGAGGCAGTGCGGTGAATGGTTCACTTGTGGTTGGCCTCACTGACCCAATCATAAAGTCATGAGATGGAGAATTGCATTTTAAACCGTAAAACAAGCACACAATTAACTCTTTCAGTCCTGCCACATCAAATAAAGTACTGCATTGGAAACGGCTTTCTTCGCACACAATGTTAACCCTTTGTTGTAAACAGAGTAAATCACTCAGGTGTCAGTAAAGATTAACCCTCAAAATTCCAATGTCCAGTTGATGGTTTTTACTGTGTCCTTGGTGATTAACCTGTTAAATACATATGTGTAACAGGAAGAAAGAAAGGCTGCGCCAAAAGGATAATAAAAGTATAAAAATTACAATAAAAGATAAAAAATAAATAAATATTAATAGTCCCAATGGAATGACAGAAGTTCAGTTTACTTGGTCACTGTATTCGCTGGTAAAGTGTCTTCTATATTTCTAGTATTTCAAATCGTCTCGTGATATGGAAGACACAAGAAAAGAGGACTAATCGTGCAGAGTGTATAAGGTGAATGTAAAATAAATTAAAATATGAATGAAACACTCACATTCGAATGAGCTATGGCAAGCTCAGGTGTAACAGGCATACAGCGGAATAATCCCCGCTTATAAGATATGTTGATGCTTGTCCTCCAAATGATGTCCAACTCTTAGGGGAAGAAGAAGATAAAAACAGCAAATAGTGCTCTCTGATGTTATAACGTGATAGTAGATAAAATTAAATAAAATATACTCACAAATGGAGTGCAGACGTCACTGCACTCTGGTAGTAGCGTTGGTGGTATAATCCCCACTTCAGGATAGGTATTAGAAGATGAATAAAATGCCGGGAAAGTAAAATAGTGTATAAAAAGATAATGGCGCAGGAATCTAGCCAAAAATCATTTATTATATAAAATACACAATATTTAAAACCATTAACGCGTTTCACCACTAGGGTTTCCATTTTGGTAAAACCCTAATGGGGAAAGGGATCCACATCAGGATTTACCTACCAACTCACAAACACTTGTACTTTGCTTTAACAAATGTCTTGCCATGCAAGGCCAGGATTAACCACCAGCATATACACTGAATTCCATCCTACTGAATTCAGTTTGTTCAGTATTCCATGTTTGATTTGGTAGAAGTCTTCAAATCATGGAAAAATATTACATAATAAACACAAATTATTATCTATTAAAGATAGAAAAAAAGTATCTACAGAGCACTCAGGGGGTCCCAAACACGGCCCCCTCCAGGCAAGTGGTGCTCCAAGTCGGGAATCCGCAGTCAGTCCCAAAACACTAAAAAGAAGGCATTCCCATTGGCAGTTCATGCTGCCCAGTTTATTTTTATTCTGTCTAGTAAAGATGTCCCAGCATAAGTATATGTAGCTCTATAATTAATTAATTTTAATTGATTTTCCCATTATCTTTAGAAAATAGAAAAATACTTTTTTTATAGCAATGTTCACTAGAATACTATGGGAATTCACATGTGATTCTAAAAATATTTTGCATTTAAATCTCATGAAGATAAATCCATGATGTTAATGTATTGTTAATTGTACTCATTTTTTTTTTACTCATAGCTACAGATGTCTATGGTGGGACCCATCTGATAAGTAGGAGCCACTAAAGTATGTTGAACTGCGATAACGCCATAAACAAGACAAAAACAAATCAATGCACAAAACAAATCAGACCTATGTTAGTGAGTTAGTGGGTTCAGTAACTTGATAACAAGATTAATTACATCTATAGGATGTAAACAATATTTTGGATTTCATAAACGGTATTATTTTGCCAAGTTTCAGTTAGGGCTTTTTTGTTTTACTTTACACCAGAAAATGGTTTAAACTAAATCTGCATATTCTTTAAAATACTGTTTTGATACACGGCTTGTATATTTTTTGATCTGTGTGTTAATTGTCTGCAATCTGTGTGCTATTTCTGATCTATCCGGCGTTGGTCCCACTTCTAATTTAATTGCACGTATCCCCCTCCAAAAAAAAAATGAATTTGATACTAATACGTTCCAGATTTGGTATGGATGTGTTAAACACTTGATTGAAGGTCAGGTTATTTCCATGGGATAAAAAAAGGCACGACAGAGATAATTAATGACCAAGCTAAATTTAAGCAAAATCTTGAGATGAAAATATTATTCCTTGTGTTAAAGTAAAACGGCTTTACTTTCTGTATTTACACAGACTACTCATTCGGTACCACCAAGATTTAAAGCAGTACTCTTTAAGTTTATTCCAAACCTGATGAAAGAATTGTGGACAGAACAGATGAAAATTGGGTCAGTTTGCGTACGCAGTCGTACGTGCATGGGCTTCACGTCTCTCCCATTGCACTCCTTATAGTGACTAGATTCCAAATAAAAATAACTCTGTCACTCACACAATTATTTACTAAGGTTAGAAATTCTAAGTGAATGCAAAGTATATTTCAAACTTAAGGCCAGATTAGTTAGATTGAAGGCATAGCTCACAAAGAGATTTTTTTCCAGTCCGAGTTATTTTGACGTTAAATTTGAAATTCACTTTAAAGTTTCATTGAATTCTCACTCAAGTGAATAACCCTGCTATTGTCACTTCTTGAGTATTTCACGAAGATAATCAAATGATATCACGGGTCGAAGTAGGGACTTCTTTGTCTTATGGTAAAACTAAAGTCTGAAAAGCTTCAATATTCAACTTTTGTTGATTGACACAGCAGTCACTAGTAAAATATGCAACTAACTGATTTATAGTGATTTAGCTAATTAGGCAAGTTCGGAAGCACATCTCAAAGAAAAGGTCATAGTCAGGAAGTTACAGCCCCTTAGGGCACTTCATTGAGGTACCTTAAAAACTTTGGATATGTGATCCCATTATAATAATTTGAATATTGTCACTGGGTATACCTTGACAGAGACACACTTTGATTATTGTATGCCCAATTCTATATTACTTACTTCTGAAAAAGACAGGGTAAACATTTTCCTGACAGGGAAATCAATTTTGGAATCAAGAGATGAGGCATCCCCTTATTATCTGTTGGGAGATGGGAGTGTTGTTTTTATGATCTGTGATTTTTTAAGCTCTATTTTTTTTATACTCTACCAGGGTTTGGGGATCCTTTACTCATCTTCATTCACCCTAGAGGCCATGAGACAAAGGGAGGAGTGTGGTCCAGCCTTTGGGGACCTTATTACTCTCCACCAAACTTCAAACAGGGTAGTAAAACCCCCAGGTAACTAGAATATATGTGGGGAGCCCTATTTGCCTATTTTAACCCATTTAATCCAACTTTTTAGAATAGAGAATAGGACCTCAGATAACCTGTGCTATCTTACTGCTCTAGATATTATGTCCTCACTATAATACACCAATAACTACATAAGCCATTCAAGACAGATGGCTTGCTAGAAGTAAAAAAAGGGATTTGTTGAACTTCTTGTTATTAAGGGGTTAAAACGAAACGCTACCTGTTTAACCCTTTCAGCTCAGAGCTATTCTTTGCTGTACCTTTAAACACGATAAGAAAGAGCAAGCTGTAAGGTTATACTTATATAGGGGAGATTTAGACAAGTCAATTTGCCTTAAGGATGTCTTCCTCTATTTAATAAATTTAAAACATCACAAAACTGTGGCACAAACCTTTTGGCGTCAGCTTGCTGTTTTTGAATGGTAGTAAGCATTAGTAGGGCATATAATGATTTTTGTATGATGGGCTTTAAGAGAGAAAATAAAATAGAAATGGCTTCCAGCAGCTTGTTACGCACATTATCACCCATCAGCAGTTGTCCTTGAGATGGTAGAGCATTGCTCTTTCCACCATCTGCACTCTCTTTCTGTTGATTTGTGGAGTTATTTTTCTTCTACCCCAAGGACTGAATTATTCCTATTGAACTCTCTCAATGTATAGTGGGTGAAGGGTTACATTTAATATCTTGGAATCTATGAGATATTCAAATAACCCAGAAGGAGACAGCTCCCTTCCTGTACCCTTATATCCCTTCATTGCAGTAGGTGTAAAGATAAAGATAATTTGTAGGGTCTCCTGGACTGCCCCATAGCAGAAGGGTGGCCTCTTATTCTCTCCTATTCCCTCACCCAATAAATTGCAGAAGTGAAGCTTTCCCTGTGGTGGCAGTTTGGATACAGCAGGGTGCCACCAGGGCCGGAACTTTGGGAATACTAGTAAATGATATTTGAATTTTGTATTTCTTTGATTGCAAACAGAATGGCATATGTGTCTTTTGCTCCCCAAGGAGCTAGTCCTGCAAGGTGGCTTTCATTGTCCAATCATCTAACTTAGATATTTTTTTGTGATTGGTCATGTTTTCTTATAAGAAAAGCCTCTCTGTCAATTACATAACATCACAACACCAAGCAGAATGGGGTTTTCTGTATATCTGTGATTTATGTATATGTTTCTGTGTGTGCATGTATAAATATGTATATGTGTATGCATACATCAATTTGCACCCACATCTGTACATGTCTCTTGGCGTCACAGAGACTTTATGACTCATACTTCCTTATTTAACGAGAATTAAAAGCAGGCTTGTGGGAAACATTTCCGTGCCGATTACGTTCTCACTGTGATCTACGTTATCAGAGTCTAATGAATTACACTATTAATCTCCTGTACCTTCTCAGATGTGGGAAGTTAATGATTCTCGAGCATACTGATCAGCTTGTTTGGCATATGTTTATGTACATAAATGCTCGCAGTGCTGTCTCTTGGAATCATAGGTAAATTATCTGTCGCAAGGAAACACATTTAAAAGTTAACTAATGGGGTTTATTGCCATCTATCAATATAATGAGCTCCTGCGGGAGAAAAGCAGTTTGTTATCCTTCACTGTGACTTATGGGCTGAATTAGTTGTGGACTGCGGTTATGTTTTACTGGAAGAGGAACATACAAGATTGTATCTCCTGCCCACTGAGGATGATGTGGCAAAGTACTAATTAAACCACTTTAATGACTCGGAATGCATAATGTGTGGTCATGTTACTATTTCTGACACAGTGTCTACAAACCTATTTGAATGAACGTTATCAAGATTCTGAAAATAACACGTCTATTCTCAGTTGTTTTAAGCATGAGAAAACATTATGCAAACTTTATGCAAATAGATATATATTGTCACAAAGTTAAGTAAGTATAAACCTTTAGTATGAGCAAGTCATGTTGTTGTATCTTTGCATCTAAGTATAGTATAGTCATTCATAGCCAGTTTTATCTGTCGTTGCCTTGGCATGCATACTATTTTTGGCTGAAATTAATTCTCAGACGCCTGTAGATTTCTCAGGTGCCCCTACCTCCCCATACACATATTAGATTCCCTGTCTTTTACTCCATGATTTGGAGTGTTTGCAATCAGCTAGAGAGTATATATTTCATTCAGAGCTTCTAGTGAAGATGGGGCACCATGCATGCACACACCAGCTAAGAAGTCAAAACCAGTTTGGCTACTTACAATGTGGGAGAGGGACACCAAGGTGCTCCTTGCACCATATTCACAGCAGCGCACTGTAGTGATTATAGTGTGTTTGGAGTGTTCCTTTAATAGATCACTGTAATATCTTGTATTTGTTATTCGAACCAAATGGAAATCATGATTAATATTTTCTTTAAAATAGATTTCTGTATACCTTTTTCTGAATTATAGACTTAGCATGGTTGGTGTCTGTGGCACCAATGTCATCATCCGATCAACCAGATGGTACTTGTTGAAGATTATATCAACTGATAATGAGCATTTCTACATTAATCAACAGAAAATATAATATGTTTAGCTGAAATATCCACAAGTTTTTAATTTCTCATAAATTCCCAAAAGAAGCATGACGAACTTCAATCTAAAATCTTATTGGTCAGCATCTTCTGTATTGTGGCATTGGTCATAGATTGTGGCTTTCATTCTTGGTTTTCATCATGGAGAACTGGAGATTGGTTGCATCTTAAATCTTTCTGGTTTTAAGAAAGATAAACATAATCTGATGAAATATCTGGCATTGAAAACTTTTTAATATAGTTCCAGTTCCGAATTGCAGCAAATTAAAATGAAAAATGTTTGCTAAAA
This sequence comes from Pelobates cultripes, assembly GCA_933207985.1. NCBI lineage: Eukaryota > Metazoa > Chordata > Amphibia > Anura > Pelobatidae > Pelobates > Pelobates cultripes. The sequence goes on along the minus strand of OW240915.1, from coordinate 295,847,008 downwards.
CAGCCAGTCCCTGATTAAAATATTTTTCCCAATTTCTCCCAAATGTATCAATTTTTTTTTAAAATGTGGTTACGTTCACTGGTAAAGGGACATTTGCTATTTCATTTCAGCCCCTATTTGTATTCTGAATTGCTCAGATCTCTACTATGTTACAGTTAAGAAATATATTATAAATAACCCAATATAGCAATTGTGTCTGTCATCAGCTGACTATTTAACTGAGTTAGTGACTAGTAATGCAAATAGGATATGATAAATCTCTTCAGGGTTTACAGTGAACTAATAAACACAAATGAAGTCACTAATTGCGACACCATATCATGTTACATTCTTCATCGTTGATTAATAATGTTTCTTTCTTTTTTTTTTTTTTAGAGTAGAATGCACACAAATCGACACTCAGTTTGTTGAAATAAATATGCTACTAAAATATGCTCCTAAACAAATTACTTTACTTAGAAAATATATTGTCATATTTAACTTTAAATGCATCTTTAATAATTCATTGCAACTTTTTATTTGCCCAGGCAAAATCTATATTTTTGGATGTTTATATTGTTGCAATTATGGTTATTATACATTGAAAACATGAAGTGTGAACGCGCTTACTCAATGGTTGTGTGTAGACATATTGGGCTATCTCACCAAATGTTTTGTCTTCTTTCTTTCTGAGATATATATGCTCTTATCATAAAACATTTTCCCCCAAGAATTTGGTGCATATCTTTGGCACAGTGAGCTCGTCTGACAGCAGTCCTTCCTAGAACACAAATTTTTGACAATCGTTATATAGTGGTTTACTTATCATACATACATAGAAGACATGATGAGATAATTTGTTACCAGATCCTCCAAGACATTACTATGATGGAAGATTTCATAATGCCTAGAAATACGTTAACACATTTTAAGACCAGGTCTATGAAAAAATAACTGATACCGCTATTGATAAGCAAGAGTTAATGTGACTATATTGCTATATTGCGGTTGTGGTGAAATTGATGGTTGAGAAGAAGTCTTCTTTAAGATATGACCTTGCTTACAGTTATTAATGTATAGTGTCTTACTACAGGTCTGTTTCCTATTTAATCATGAACAAACATGTCTTTTAGTTAATTGATACACTGTAGTTATTTATTATAATAATTAGCAGACAATTTTGAGGCCCTGATGGACCGTGGGCAGTTCCTCTTAGTGGTTAATGTCTTCTGGGGGACTTGATTTCAACTCATGCAATCTTTACTTGTAGCCAGATGTATTTGTTGTGATGTTAAAATAGTGGGGTCACACAGCTGGGGGGGGGGTTGAGGTGGAAGGGGGTACTCACACAATATTAAAGTGATCTTGTAATTATACCAAAACCTCCATTTGTAATACTCTGTGATATCCTCTGTACTTTTTGAAAACATCCTTACATTTAAAAAAAATAAAAAATAATAATAATAGCTAGTAGAGAGACAGTGTGTGTGTGATAGTACAAACAGGTGGAATGAGTACACTTGCCCAAATGATTAGTTGAGAGACTCATTAGCTTTTGAAAATAAGTGTTAGACATGCTAAGAAAACACACAAGCACCTACAAACACCTAGCCATTACAGTACATTTAGCCAATTGATGGAGATGATCTACTTTAATACTACCAGTAGCTTAAATGGAGACTGCAGTCATTAAAAAAACCTTCCGCTTAAAGAAGCAGTTTTGGTGTATAGATCATGGCCCTGCAGTCTCACTGCTCAATTTTCTGCAATTTAGGATTTAAATCACGTTGTATATGCAGCTCTTGTCAAATTTCCCTGCATGTGACTTGCACAGCCTTCCTAAATACTTCCTATAGAGTAAGATCTAATGTTTACACTTCCTTTATTGCACAATATGTTTAATTTAGAATCCTCTTCTCCTGCACTATTAATAGCTTACTAGACCTTGAAGTGTACATGATTAAAGTTCAATTTAAAAAGCAGGATATAAAAACTTCTAAAGCAATTTAACATCGGATTGCAAATTAAACCAATTTTTCATGGACAAAAACTAGACTAATTTAACTTATAAATAGCTGAAATTGAGCAGTGAGACTTCAGACACATGATCTATACACCTAAACTGCTTCATTAACCTAAAGTTGTTTTGGTGACTATAGTAAATTTGGGTCCATGTCTTACTGCACCATTTCTTTCCAGTGTTTGAAGTCTTCTGCAGCTGCCATGATGGCTAATAAATGATGTAATATTTATGAGGGGAGATATGTCCATGCAAAGTATATTCAGTATGCGAGAAGAAATTCACCCCTGGTAAGTGTGCCATGGATCCTCCAGACTTGCAATGGTGAGTAATTTTTAAGGCCGGGCTACTAGCATTGAACTTGAATTTAAAATAATTATAAAAATTCTCATATTATTTATGGTATGAACCCTTTACCAGCATTAAAAAAGCCTCACTATTGGTGGGCCCTTCTGTACTTCAAAAAATGTTTTACAGATTACCATATTCCTTACTATCTAATTTACACCTTGAGACACTGATACACTTTGTTTCCGATTGCATTTGTTGTGGAGGTCCTGGGAGAACAGGGTGCTCAACCAAAGGTACACGTGACTCTAAAAATACTTAGAAAACAAAATAAGGAGATCATAATCCGTAATAAGTATTACATAATAGCGATGCTGGTGTAAGGACTATAAAGTTAAAAAACACGCATGATTCATTCAACATTTTTAGTATTTTTTTTTTTTACTGCAAATTAGGATCCATATAATTGAAACATGCTGTAACGCTAGTACAATCACTTTAAAAATTAACATTGTTTAAATTTCCATGCAACAAATCCCAAAAGACACCTTTAATTTACAATAAAATGGGGAACATTATGCTATAAAATGTCAGGATTAATAGAATGCAATAATTTTCGAGGTCTGTTTCATGAAACAGAACAAACAAAGCATTCTTTCTTAAGCTGAAATGAAAGCAAAAATGAAAATAATTGTTTTCATCTCTGTTTTCCATCCTATGTGGTTGGTAGAAAGCCCATTATAACTTGCAGATATTTTGTCTTTTAATGTATATAGGATCTTTCATACTGGTCACTATATGTTTTATAAAACTTCTACATATGATATTTATATATATTGTATGGAAATGGAACTACTTATTGTTTCGGTACATGTATTTATCTTTACCTTAAAACTATAGTCGTTGAGATCAGGTGAAGGAAACTTGTTTTTAGATGTAGAGAAGTTCCAATGAGATTTTGAAGGGTCTCACTCTTGTGTATCGGTGTAGTATAGTAGCTGTGTAGTTGTATGTAGTGTATAGGTTAATGTTTTTGACAGTCTATGGGAGTCACCGATTTATAACCTGTAGCGGAGAGCTGGTATTACACAGCCTATCTCCACTTTAGATGCCAGGGAAGTTCAGGAACAAGCAATTATAAATCCATAGGGTAAAGTATCCAGCAGGCAAAATAACACAGCAGTATCCCAACAGCAATCCCAATAACTGGACGACACACAGTATCAGGAGCAGAACTAAAGATTTATTCACACAGTGGCCTTATAAAGCCTGCTCCCATGCAAGGGAGGGATTTCCATTAATTTGTACAGTAGCCAATCCTGCTCTGGTAACCTCCCACACATCTCCTCCCCTCAGCCTGCATCATAATCCCCTTATCCAGCACACCAATTCCCCCTGTTTCTGGATGTACCCCTAAACTTAGGGGTACCACTTTAAATTATACATTCCCTGGTAGCCCTGATCTGGGTGAACAACATATCCAAAAATCACCCAGATCAGACCAGGGGTCGGGAAATTCATGGAGGGAATAAAATGACCGACTGCACTGGAGAGAACAGCCGAATGGGGTTCCATGCGATGGGGCCCTGCGGTCGGTCCTGGAGTAAGGGAATAAACTGCAGAAAGCCTCTAGCTACAGAGACTAGGGAGGGTTTGCCTGAATCCCCTCGTTCGGTTGTTTCTATATACCGAACGAGAGGCCGTTCGGTAGTTTGGAACTGAACGGACCGGGCTTATGGAGGTCTCAGCGGTGCTCGCCTAGTTGAGTGCCCGATTTGAGTTCCAGACACTCGACGGCAAAACACCGCTGTTCGGGAGTTTTAAAATGGCTGCCACCACATGTTCGTTTCCCGAATGGCGGCCACCCCCGAGAACAAAGGACGGCTACTCAGCTTGTCAATTACCCGTTCGCAACAATGTTGCAACGGGTAATTGAAGGCACACTTCACACAGGGGAGGTCTGGCTGTTCGGTAGTTTCATTCGAACAAACCAAGGGAATGAAACTACCTAACATTCAGACGAATACAATACATTTAACACATATAACTTTGCTATTTTACACGAATGCATTCAAACACATGTAATTCTCAGGACAGCCCAGTGCCATCCGCTACATAACCCAATATGTTTTGCTAGGGATTTCGATCTAACTTTGACTCATCAAAACCGTGTACCTGGATGTTACTATCATTTTAACAAGGTGTGCACCCAGTAAAGAATAATTATGTTAATTGATAACTGTTTTTTTTTTTTAATTTCCCAGCTAAGTTTTACTAAGATACCAACAACAAAGAGGTGAAAAATCCCAATAATTTCTTAGTGTTACCAGGCATATTCAAGTACACACTAGATCTCTTGTCTCTTTATCTTCTTTTATTTTAAAAATGATTTTGAAGCATGTGCCCTCTATTATGGTAAGCTTGGCACATATCTTGCTCAACTCCCCAAAATATATTTTTTAATTAACATATATTGATAATAATCTGCCCTCCCAACACACAAGTACTCCAAAGATATTCACACACCAGCACGTTCATACACACACACACACACACTCACAGACTGCACCCCTGACACTCACATCACACACACACAATACACCCCTGACACTCACAGCACCCTCATTTACACACACACACACACACACACACACACACACACACACTGCACCCCTGACAATCACAGCACCCTCATTTACACACACACACACACACACACACATACTGCACCCCTGACACTCACAGCACCCTCACTCATACAAACTTTATATGTATTGCTGTTTTTAGTATTAAAGGATCACTATAGGGTCATGAACACAAACATGTATTCCTGACCCTGTAGTGTTAAAACCACCATCTGGTTTTTTTTTGCCTTCTTTTGGATCAACAGCAAAAAACAAATGGAAGGCTGAACTTGATGGACGCAAGTTTCTTTTCAGCTATGTAACTATGTAACTATGTAGCCACCCTGGTCCCCTCATGCCTGCCCTGTCTGCCTCAGACCAGCAAGCAGTCTGCTGACATAATCAGAAGTGGTAGCCTGATCCAATCCCAGTGCTTCTCCATAGGATTGGCTGAGACTGAAAAGGAGGCAGATCAGAGGCAGAGCCAGCATGATTCAAACACAGACATGGGCAATCAGCATCTCCTCATAGAGATGAATTGAATCAATGAATCTCTATGAGGAAAGTTCAGTGTCTGCATGCAGAGGGAGGATACACTGAATGTTTGAATGCATTTTAGGCAGCCATGACCCAGGAAGGATCTCTAACAGCCATCTGAGGAGTGGCCAGTGAAGTTATCACTAGGCTGTAATGTAAACACTGCTTTTTCTCTGAAAAGACAGTGTTTACAGCAAAAAGCCTGAAGGTAATGATTCTACTCACCAGAACAAATTCAATAAACTGTAGGTGTTCTAGTGACTATAGTGTCCCTTTAATGTAATCAGGTATTTGTTACCTTTAAAAAAAAAATATATGCATTAACTGTAAGCATGTGTCCTCTTACTACTTATGTATAGTGGAATATGTCTAGTCCCATGCCCTACTCCTAAAATCTAACCCAATGCTGAATACGTTATCTGTTATCTACTACCATTGTCACCATTGCGAATTACTGCTACTGTTCAGCACAAGGGCACAAGGAGTTTACTGTCTTCTGCAAAGACTCACCGCACTTTATATTTCCTAGTGTCTCTATGACAGTATTGTTATCACTCTTCCTGCAGTGTCTCCAAATGTCCATCTTAACCAAAAAATTTATTCTCTCCCTTTCATCTTTTGAACCCACTCTATTCTCTAATCTTTCCTTGCACTCTGTGTGATCCGATCCTTGTCTCTTTTACTTACTGCCGCTTATCATTCCATTGTCTTTTTTTATTTTTATTTCACATCTGCCTATATAAAATGGAGAGGTTACCAGAAAAATAGACAGATCAATATCTCCATGTTTTAATTTTACAAAAACAAATCAAAACAACTTACACACAGACACACAAACAGATTCAGAAATTCTCATTCTCACATACACTCCTACATTGCCATATGCAAGCTCTCACATACACACACAGACATGCACACAACATAGACACAAGTTCACTCTCACACACACACACATATTTATACAAAGATATACACACAGACACACGCACACTCTCATATACACATACACATTCACACGCTCAATGCATATACACAAAGACACAAGCACACTCTCACATACACTGACAAAAACACACACATAATCTTCAGCAAGGATGAGATTTTAGTGTCTATCAAAAATTGTAGTGAATTGAAATCCTAAAGGGGAAAAAAAGAGGCTGATATGGTATTTTTTTGCGACTCAGCTATAATCTTAGCAGTGCACAATGCTAGGCAGACTGGGTAGACCTCCCACAATGTAACCCATGGTTAGTATTTCAGGTGAAAGCCTCCACTCCAGCCAGCAAGTATTACTCCTGCCTATCATGATAATGGATAGAGTGCTGACAGCTGGACATTCACAAGTTTGAATCCATTCCTGCAGCTAATACCTTATGTGGTGGTGGAAACATTTGCATTTACCCACTTCAAGTGAAAAGCGTCTATTTGGACACGCTTTGGATTAGCTCATACGCTGGGGAAACATGTTTTGATTGTTAAATGGAACCTAATCCAACCAAAACTTGGCTTTCCGCAATGGTACTATTTTTAACATAATTAAGCCTTGTGTATATTTTATTTTGTTTTTCTTTTTCTTTTTCTCTGCCTGTTGGAAAAAAATGAACGATCCTTGCACTGTTCCTCATTTCTTCAAATGACAGCGGCTCACGTAGTCAGTGTGACCCAAATCTGCTCCGGCAGTCACATGGCTACCAACCTCCATGCTGTTGGGTATATATTTGTTGTCTTTTGTTATATAGGTGTAGAATGTATTATGCATAAACACAGAGCAACATTCAAATATAACGTAATGCTCCTTCAGTATGGGTTTGTTATATGCAATCAGAGGTGTATCAAGGTGACTTAACACACAGAGCAGGTGTGTATATTGGCCAAAATATAACCTTTGGTGTGTCACTCTGCACCCCTTTAGTTTGTATCTGGACCTTCTGTGTTTCTCCTAACACTCTCCCCCCTTTTACACCTTGTTTGTATGTTAACCAAGGTTACTGCTTGTGTATCTTTTACCACCTTGCTGCTTGTGTGTCTCTTAACCCCTTAAGGATACATGACATGTCTGACATGTCATGATTTCCTTTTATTCCAGAAGTTTGGTCCTTAAGGGGTTAAAGGACATATTTCACCTCAAACCGTAAAAGAAACAATAAACATAACAATTGATTGCAGCAGAGTAATGAGTGGCTACACACTTATTAGCATAGAAACGCCTATGCTCCTTACCATGCACCATGAATAGCATCTGTTGTGCCTTGATAAATATCCCTTTACCCGCATGTCACATGTAGCCCCCCAAAATTGACATGCTATATGATTACAATATAAATAGTGTTTTAAACATTTGAATTTGCCGTTGTGAACTTATCTCACAGTTTTTTTTATGCCTAATTTATTTGATTTTGGATGTATACATTATTGCCTCCACCCAAAAAATATATAATACGATTATTATTCAGGATACTGTGAATTTGCAGAATTAGGCTTAGTGAGAATGAGCCTTTAATCAGCTGCTTCTTCAACCCTGCTTATAACCGGTTACATTTATTTCACATGTGTGAGTTTTTAGTTCATAAAAAAAGTTAATAATATAATTATTTACAGATAGAAAAAGGAGCTTCTACTGCAAGATCTCTTGAAGGGAAAATTAGCATTTCTTGAGGTGGCGAGAATATTTTGCAGTTATCCATCACGTAAAATCTTTGTTGTAGTTCTCTAAATATGGGATCAAAATATTTCTAATTTAGAACAGTTCAAAAACAAACTTTGGACTCTTGGCGCATAAATGATGTAAAACCTTTGAAGTGCAGCAATGTTCTGCCACTAAGTTCTCAAGGAGTTAAGGTATTAAAACCAGTTCTCTAAGCACACATAGAATGCTCATTCGAAAAAAATGTTCTACTGCATCATAATAGAACGTTTGCCATTGTCTGCCTCTGAACAATGTGCAAATCCAGCTGCCAATTTTCAACGAAAAAGAGAGCTGTTCTGTTTATAAATGAGTTTGATTTATTTCGTGCCAGGTCCTCTCATAATCTTAATTAAACACAATATTGTTTCTCGCTTATATAAATAAGGGATCATGGAAGTAAATTGTATGCAATGTGCTATTCACAATATTTTACTTTTATTTTTATTTCAAACCATTTCCTTGGGGAATGGCGATATGATGTACAGAGTAAATGAAGCATTTCCAATTTCACAAGCATGAAATAGGGGCAAAATATGGATTATCAAAAAATCATGTGAATTTATTGTCGTAGCCTTATCTCTGAATTACTGCCAGAAAAAATTGATTGGGGTCTGGGAGAACAGTTTAAATGTATTATTTTACAAAACTTATTTCAACTACTTCTTAAAGGAACACTATAAGAACACTCAATTAAATGGTCAGGGGGCCATGCGTTCCCCATTTTAACTGTGCGTTCTGCAGAACAACAATGTTTACATTCAAGGGTTTAAGTTCATCTAGTTGCTGTCAATCAGAAAGCCACTAGGGTAGCTTCTAATGAAATAGCAAAGTAAAACTCTGCTATTTCTAATAATGGTCTCATAGAGAGACCATGCCTCATTAGCCTCCCAATACTTTCTTGTGTGAAAGCATTGGATTGGCTGAGATAATAGATCTCGAGGATCTCAGCCAAGGGGTAGGGGCTAGCTGCAGAGGCCAGTATTGTGAGGAAGAAATGGTAAGTAGAACTACTTTTTTTTTTTTTTTCTCCCTGAAGGTTGGGGCCAGTAACCTGAACAGTATCCAGAGAACTATAATTTCTAATTCAATAGTTTCCTTCAGCTTTGTTCTTTTTTTAACCCCTTCCCGACCGGTGACGTAGCAGGTACGTCCGCCAAGAAACGGTCGGTAACAACTGCGGATGTACTTGGTATGTCATTTAGTAGATCGCGACTTACCTGATCACTGGCTATTCCCCGCCGGCGATGAAGATCCTGGAATCTACCTGGGAGCTCAGGCAGAACCCCACTGCCCGATCCGGCCCTCTTGGGCTATGCAATAGCAACCACATGCCGGAATAGTTGGCTTGTGCAGTGTCTGCAGGGAGCCTAACTGAGCTATCAAGCCTGTAAAAAAGCTTGAAAAGTTAAATGAAAGTTTAAAAAAGTAAATAAAAGTACTTAGATCATATATATGCTCTAAGTACTTTTATGTACACATACATAAATCATTATTAAAAGTGTATTTTAATATTAATCTATATAATTATATATATAATATATATATATATATATATATATATATATATATATATATATTCATATTAAAATACACATAGAATAACAGCAAAATAGAAAACTTGCTGGCACTCCTGGATTTCCAATAAAGTAATGATGAAAGTTCTAACCAGGAACTGAAATGTTGACCATTCATGACAATAAATTGCTTTATTGGAAATCCAGGAGTGCCGGCAAGTTTTCTATTTTGCTGTCTATAAGTGTGGCTAGGCACCCGGTGTCATTTGGCTGGAGGGAGGAGTGCAAAGGCTTGGACTATTTTCTAATTATAATTATAAAGCGGTATAAATTTGTTCTAACTGTATTTTTATATTATTATACATATATATATATATAAATCAAAATACATTTAGAATGACGTTATAAATACATATATCCCTTTAACGACCGTGGATGTACTAGGTACGTCCGACAAAAAATGGTCAATGTGCAAACATGGAAATATGGGAAAGCCCTACATATGACCCCTTAAGTTTGCAAAAACCAATAAAACCTGTACATTGGGGGCACTGTTGTACTTAGGAGATGTTGCTAAACACATATTTGGGTGTTCTTAGTCAGTAACACATAACAGGAACTTAAAAATCAATGCCTAAAGTATAATGTGAGAGAAAAATAACACAAAAAATGACTACCCAAACGTTTGACAAAGACTGGTAGTAGAATTAGTGCATGGAAAGTGTTAAAATACCACTATTTGAAATACCATAGGGTGTCTACTTTTCAAAAGTATATGGTTTCATGGGGGTAAATTACATTGGCCTGCTTCAAAGATGTCCCAAATAGGACATGGGTGCATAATGACCAGCTGTGAAAATTCCAAGTTGGACAACTGGAATGCGGACCTTCCAAATAAGGTCTTTTAGCCCCCAAAGAACCCAACACACCTATACATGTGTGGTATCACTGTACTCAGGAGATGTTGCTGAACACATATTCTTGTTCTTTGTTCTTGTGCTATTCACGTGTTATTTGGCAGTAACCCTTAAAGTTCTCAGTACATGTATTCTTAAATTGCTATGTATGTCAAAAAAATTACCTGAAAATAGTCAAAATAACCCAGGTTTAATACCTTAGGTTGTCTTCTTTTAAAAAAATATATACATGTGAAGGGTTATTCAGGGATTCTTCACAGATATCAGTGTTACAATGTAACTTGCGTTAATTTTGTTTTTAAAAAATGGTTTGAAAATAGCTACTTGTACTTATTGCCCTATAACTTGCAAATAAAAAGCTAAGAACATGTTAACATTGGGTACTTCTAAACTCAGGACAAAATTTAGAAACAATTTAGCATGGGTGTTTTTTGGCGGTTGAAGATGCGTAACAGATTTTCGGGGTCAAAGTAAGAAAAAGTGTGTTTTTTTACATTTTGTCATCAAATTTTATATTTGTCTTTATAGTAAGTTATATGATATGATGAAAACAATGGTATCCTTAGAAAGACCATTTAATGGCGAGAACAACGCTATATATATGTGTGGGTACATTAAATGAGTAAGAGGAAAATTACAGCTAAACACAAACACCGCAGAAATGTAAAAAGAGCCCTAGTCCAACGGTAAGAAGATTGAAAAACGGTCACTGAAGGGGGTTAATGCTTCATCCTATTTCTACTATCTCTAGACATTTTTTGTCTTGACTTAACCTTGCTTTCTCTTTCCTTCAAATACCCTAGGTTTGACAATAAATTTGTCTTTAATCTGAGACAAAACTGAGCCTAACTGATCTGTCATTTCATTCCAACAAAACACTTTTGTTTTTGCCCCCATTTTTCATGAGCTGAACTTAAAAATCTAAGACTTTTTCTACGTACACAAAAGGCCTATTTCTCTCAAATATTGTTTCACAAATCTGTTTAAATCTGTGTTAGTGAGCATTTCTCCTTTGCCGAGATAATCTATCCACCTCACAGGTGTGGCATATCAAGATGCTGATTAGACAGCATGATTATTAGGCTGGCCACAATAAAAGGCCACTCATAAAATGTGCAGTTTTACTGTATTGAGGGTGTCCGGGAGGGGGGGTCTGAAAATCAGTCAGTATCTGGTGTGACCACCATTTGCCTCATGCAGTGCAACACATCTCCTTCACATAGAATTGATCAAGTTGTTGATGATGGCCTGTGGAATGTTAGTCCACTCCTCTTCAATGGCTGTGCGTAGTTGCTGAATATTGGCTGGACCTGGAACACACTGTCGTATTCGCCGATCCAGAGCATCCCAAACATGCTCAATGGGTGACATGTCCGGTCAGTATGCTGGCCATGCAAGAACTGGGATGTTTTCAGCTTCCAGGAATTGTGTACAGATCCTTGCAACATGGGGCTGTGCATTATCATGCTGCAACATGAGGTGATGGTTGTGGATGAATGGCACAACAATGGGCCTCAGGATCTCATCACAGTATCTCTGTGCATTCAAAATGCCATCAATAAAATGCATCTGTGTTGGTTGTCCATAACATACTCCTGCCCGTACCATAACCCCATCGCCACCATGGGCCACTTGATCCACAATGTTGACATCAGCAAATGGCTCACCCACTCAATGCCATACACACTGTCTGACATCTGCCCTGTACAGTGAAAACCAGGATTCATCCATGAAGAGAACACCTCTCCAAAGTGCCAGATGCCATTGAATGTGAGCATTTGCGCACTCAAGTCGGTTAGGACGACTAACTGCAGTCAGGTCAAGACCCCGATGAGGACAGCGGGCATGCAGATGAGCTTTCCTAAGATGGTTTCTGACAGTTTGTGCAGAAATTCTTTGGTTATGCAAACCAATTGTTGCTGCAGCTGTCTGGGTGCCTGGTCTCAGACGATTTTGGAGGTGAAGATACTGGATGTGGAGGTCCTGGGCTGGTGTGGTTATACATGGTCTTCTGTTGTGAGGTCTGCAGTCAATTGCATGCTCCCTCAAAACTTGCGACACCTGTAGCATTGTGCTGTGTGATAAAACTGCACATTTTAGAGTGGCCTTTCATTGTAGCCAGCCTAAGGCACACCTTTGCAATAGAAAATACATAGAAAAAGTCCCAGATCTTTGAGTTCAGCTCATGAAATATGGGGGCAAAAACAAAAGTGTTGCATTTATAATTTTGTTCAGTTAGCCATTAAAACTATCTCGTTGGCAATCAGCCCTACAAGAATGGGATTTGGCATCCTTTTGATTGTGCTTATAGGCAAACATATGGCTTGAATTCATTACACCTAGGGATACCTGCTTTAGAAAACTATAAAATAGTTTCCATCAACTTACATTTTAAGAACTCACAGATTTGGCATCAAAGTAAATAAGAGAAGTAAACGTTGTATTATTGTTATGCTCTTTTAAAATGTTCTCCAATGGCGAGCATATTTCTACTGTTTTCACAGATGCTTTTAATTTCAGTGACATCAGTGCATAATTGTTCAAATGCATTGAGATTCTATGCTTCCATTATCTTTTGTAATTTAAAGTTTTTATTTTTCATAAACACATGTAGAAGTACAATATTAACTAAAAAGACATTTAAAATGTGCAAGGTTACTCCATATTGCATAACACTGTTGTTTTAACAAAAAAAATATAAACAGAATAAGTGGAGTGCTTGGTTTGCAGACATTGAAAATATGAAACGTTTCTTCACAAGACAAAATATTTTTATGTTAATGTAATATCTAATGAGAGTATACAAATTTGATTCATTACCGTTAAATTTGGGTTAAACTGATACAATTATCATTGTTGGTAAAAGCCTGTTATAGTTATGTTCCCTAATGATAAGATGTGAGATGGTTTCTGTGTGGGGTAAGGGAATAGGTTTTGTTCTCAGGACTATAAAGTATGGACCCTAGTTACTTCTGTGATCTACCGGATCTGGGTCAGGTATGCAGGGTATGTAAAGGTCCAATTAGGTCTAAGTGGGTTCAACTGGATCTCAAGCCTCAGCTACTAGTTATAGGCTTGATTTTAGAAAGTTGTTCCAGGGTTCCCAAATTTGGGAGACATTTTTAAAGTTCTTCAATTTGGCGTACGTTAATTCCTCTAACTGTTTAGTGTCTTCTACTCTCAATATCCATTCCCTAAATGATGGGATCTGTGCTTGTTTCCAGTATTTGGGTATGAGTTGTGCTGCTGCAATAACCAAATTAATTAATTAATTAATAACCAAGTGATTGAATAGAGCTGTTTCCCTCCTTTGGAGACCCTAGGGAGGGAGCATGAATATGAAGTGTTGAGGTTTAAAAGGGATTTTATTTTTGATAATTGTCTGTATTAGAACGTGTATTCTATTCCAGAACTTTGCAATTTGTGGGCATTGCCACCAGATGTGTGAGTGGTGGGCTTCTGTGTGCTGACATCTCCAGCAGCTATCAGTGTATGTATTGTGTATCTTGTGAATTAATGCTGGTGTGTAATGCCATCTGGTGATGTGTTTATAGTTACTTTCTTGGACTGTAATAGAGGAGGATGACTTGTGAGCTATTTGTAAGATAGAATGCCATTGTTGTTGTAAGATGTCTACTTGGTGTTCTCCTATCCAATTTGTGGTGCATTTAGGGAGTTCAGGATCCTGGGACTCTTGAACCAGTTTCTACCTGGTAGATAGGACCTTTTTTTGTAATGAGTGTGAGGAACATAACTGTTCAAATTGTGTTAGGGCTCTCTCACCCCTAGAGATGAGGTTTTTACTTTTGATGAAATGTACTAGTTGATTATATTGTAAAAGTTGGTTGCCTGTGTAGTCGATGTCTGGTAAAAGTTGTGTTAAGCTTTTTATTTTGTTGTCGTGAATCACATCTCGTAGTTGTAGAATTAGTCCCTTATGGTAAAGGTCGTATGTTTTCCCTGTTTTTCCGCTTTGAAAACTGGGATTATGTGTGAATGGGTAGAGGGGGGAAGGGTAGGGCGAAATCATCGTTGTCTTTGTTAACTTATACCAGACTTTAATTGTAGCTTTAATTGTTGGGTGTGTATTAAGTTGTCTTTGTTATTGTGGTTGGAATGGTGTAAGCCAGGGTTGTACTTTCAGGGGAGTTTCTGAGAAAATATTTTCTAGTTGTACCCATTGGTGTGTCTGTGTATTTTTGGTCCGTTCATAGATTCTGGATAAGTGAAATGCCTTGTGGTATAGGTCGATATCTGGTAGGTTCAGTCCTCCTTTATCTCTGCTTTTAATTAATGTTTTTTGGGCTATTCTGGGTCTCGTGTTGGACCAAATGAAATTCGTGATGGATGATCTGATTGTGTCAAAGAATCTGTTCTTAGGAAATCTGAGTATGTGGGGAAGTAGATTCATTTTCACAATGTTGATTCTACAGAACCAGCCAAAGCAGGGTCTATGCCAAGTTTGGAGGTCCCTAGTGATAGCTTCCCTTGTTGGACACTATCAGTGTGAAAGGGAACCCCCATCTGTATTTTATGTTTCTATTTCTTAGATGTTCCGTAATGGGCTTTAGGGCCCTTCTTGCTTGAAGCGTGTACCAGGAGAGGTCTGGATATACTTGTATGGGGCTGCCATGGAATAACTTTGGTTGCGTGGTCTCTCTTAATATTCTCAATATATAGTATAATAGTGTACCTTGCAGATGACGTCTCTCCAGGCATCTGGCGATAATCCCCTTGGGCGAAGAGAGAGCGGTGGGTTCAGTCTAAGATTATTCGGTTGTCGCTGGGTTCTCCCAGAATTAGGTTAAATAACTCATTAAGAATTGCCGTTATGTTTTTACCTTGAATCTCTGGTAGGCCCCTTATGCGCAGATTGTTCCTGCGTCCTCAATTATCAAGGTCATCTATATGTCGCTGAGTCGCAGCTAGATGGTGTATGTGAGACTCCATGGTGGATGAGATATTAGCAACTTGGGCCTGTAGAACGTTGCGTTCCTCTTCAAGGTCAGTGACCCGGAGATTTAGTTGTTGGACATCCGAACCCATAGCTTCCATTTTAGAATGGAAAGTGGCTTCCAACTTTCCCATCATTTTCTGAAGGTCATTTTTGGATGGTAGATTTTTTATCAGGTCCCTGATGTCTGCTTCGGCATTTGTATCTGTTGTTTTATGGGAGCATTCTGACACTGAAGGGCTGTGTGGTTGAGGATCAGAGCTTAGATCTTGCCCTGCCATTTTGGGTATCGCGGCTTCCGTCTCTGACTCGCGGTCTGCATTATCTCTGAAATATCAGGTGAGAGAGCCCGATTTCGTAGAAGGGGTCTTCCCTGCTTGCCCCTGTGTCTGCTGTTGCTTTTTAGGGTTGCTCATGGTGCCTACTGTCTCCGATTGCTGTAGATTGTCGCCCGGGTCTCGGGTTTTAGCACGTGTCCATTTAGTTCAGCGGCTAGCCACGCCCCCTCTTGATCGCTGTTTTTTATGTTTTCCCTTTGATGCTCTCTTACAGACGTGGGAATTGAATCTTCCTGACTTTAGAGGCTGGTGGGCAATCTGACTCTGTTTTTGGCCTTGCAGGCTTTCTTCCCTGCACTGGCTGATCAGTCTCTCTGCTCTCTGCCTGCTGGAGCTCTCAGTTCAGTATCCTATGCTTCCATTATCATGCTATGAAAACCTGAAGTGCCTTTACTTTGTGGTTCTAGACTCTCGTAAATTATTTACCCTTTAATGAGTATGTGGGAATTGAATAGTACCATAGGAGGCATGGCTTTTTTCACTTAATTTTCACTGTCTATACAGCAGAAATTTTTTAACAAATGCAAATCTCTATATAATTACTAAAACGTATTCTATTCTCTATTTCAAAAAAGCTCTTGTTAATTAATAATTACCTTAAAAACTATAAATAACATACTTCCAGCTTAATACACTTCAACGAAAAAAATAACTTCGTCTGTGTTTTGATTTGACTTTCTTTTTTTTGTCATTTCATTATTTTTTATTATTTTTTTGAAAATTTATCACAATAGACCATAAAAGACTTACATTTAAAAATATAAACAAAAAAATAATACAACAATAAATACATTCCGACAGTTCTAGCACTCTAAGAAACCAAATTTTTTATTTATTACCCTAAATTATCACCTTATTTATAGATTAGATGACATACCAAATTTAGTATATTCCCTTCGACTTGAGAGGACCTTAAATAGTTATTAACTGTCTATGACAAACCATGTAAACATAAAAACATGCAAACATAAAGTCATACTGTGCCGAGATCTATAAATCCTCACAGATAGTGCCTTACTATAGGGCTTGATATTTTCCCCTTTTCTTTTCCCTTTTCTCTTACTTTCTCTTTTTTCTTCTCCCTTTTAAAAAAAAAATAAAAAATATAAGCTATAAATAGCCAAAAACAGCTTTATATAGAGAAGCAAAATATAGAAACAACCTTATGAACATATCAACAGTGTTAGCTCTCTAAGATATAAATTTATTAAAACGTTTTTCTAATCTGTCTCTATATTCATTAGTTATTTGTCATACTAAGTTTATCATCTTTGATTCTTCTCAAAAAAAATGTAAGTTATTATTCACTACCTATATTTAACAATAATGTCCAATATACATACTGTACCAAGATCCAATAATGTAGGGCTTAATATTTTTACCGATTCCTCCCATTGTTCTATTCTAGAATTAGTATAATTATCTTGTCTCAGGATTCCAATCTCCATTTTGCAATGGTTCAGGACCTGAACTTTTATCATATCCCAAGAGGGGGAATCAGATAATTTCCAGTATCTCGCTAATGTTGCTTTGGTCTCTGTTAAGATGTGAATCACGATATCTTTTTTACTTCTTGAAATTCTAGGCCAACCCAGATGTAGTACAAAAGACCTACAAGTAAAGTCAAGATCTACTTATATCACCTCTTGACAAAATTTTGCTACTTTATTCCATAGTTGACTTAGGTTTGGGCAAGACCACCAGATATGGACATAGTCTGCTCTAGATGAGCCACATCTCCAACACTTATATTGAGAGGATGGGTACATTTTTGCCAATTTAGTGGGGACATAGTGCCATCTATTAATGATCTTATAATGACTTTCAGTTGAATTTAAACAATGAATAGCCTTAGTTACGGCATTATTTGCATTTATCCACTCATTTCTTGTGATAGTAATCTGTAGGTCTTTTTCCCATGAAACAAGGGCTGGGAATATTGTGCTTGATTTATATAATTTAGCACAATGTGATACTAAATTTGTATTACTTTTAGAATTAGATTCATGAATAGATGTAATCCTTCAGATGATTCTATGACCCTATGTTTGTGTAAAAAGTGCTTTATCCTTAAATATGTAAAATTTTCTCTATAGGGAAGAGAAAATAGCTGCCTAATGTCCTCAAAAGACATAATTTGATTCTGTTGCATTATTTGATCTATATTATTAATACCATTAGACGTCCAGGTTTGTATATTTAAGTCTTCTATATTGGCTGTCAAAATGTTGAAAGGTATATCCTTAATAATTTTATCCAGTATCTTAAGTCTCTTTTTCCAATTTTTACACTACAATAATAAATTATCCATAATTAGGCCTATGTTTATGTTATTTCTCTTTTGTAGGCTCCAAAATATAGCTAATAAGTCTGGAGATCCCAGTCTTTTAGCTTCTATTTTTGCCCAGGCTTCCTCTGCAGAGCTCTCCTTTAATGATATAATTAAATGAGCCAATGCGCATGTCTCATATGTCTCTAGAATGTCTGGGACACCCAACCCACCCTTTTTTGAATTCATATTTAGTATTTTTTTATTCACCCTCGTTTTTTTTTTCCAGCCATACAAACTTCTCAAAAGCTGTCTGTATCATTATAAGCCATGGTTTTGGAATTTTAAGAGGTATCATGCGAAATATATAGCTCCATTTGGGTATTAAGTATGATTTTACAACATTTATTCTCCCAATCCATGATATCTCTGCAGTTCTTAAGTCTTTCAGTTGTTTATTTATTTGTTTCGTCATAGGGAGAATATTGTTCTCTATAATTTTATTTGGGTTACTTGTTATTTTAATACCTAGATATTGCAAATATTTCTTAGCCCAAGCAAAGTCATATTTATTCACAATCTTCCCTCTATCTTCCTTACTTAGATTTTTTGCTAATATAGTTGTTTTATCTACATTCAACTTGAGATTGGAGTAATTTCCAAATTCGGTTATAACTTTCATCAATTCATCCAATGATGGTACGGGATTTGTAATGGAGATTAGGACATAGTCCGCATATAGTGATAATTTGTAGTCTTCTTGACCTATTCTGACTCCTTTAATCGTTAGGTTTTCCCTAATTTCACAGGCTAGAGGTTCGATATATAACAAATAGAGCAGCGGCGAGAGAGGGCATCCCTGTCTCGTCCCGTTGCTTATTTTAAACCAGTCAGATATTATACCTCTCCCTATAGTTCTAGCCCTTGGGTAGGGCCATTACAGCATCCATTACAGCATCCATTAGCCATCCACCAAAACCAAAAGCCATCATAGATGCTATCAGGAAGTCCCACCTGACCCTATCAAAGGCCTTCTCTGCGTCCAATGACAGGGCCAGAAATGGGACTCCTGAGTCGTTAGTGCTGTCTAGAATATCAATTATTTTTCTCACACTATTGCTGGAGAGTCTACCTTTTACGAAACCGACCTGATCTTTATGAATTCGGTAAGGTAAGATAGTTTGCATCCTGTTAGCTAGGATGCTAGCATATATCTTTATATCCAAATTTAGCAGAGCAATAGGTCTATAACTTCTTACTTGATCTGGTGGTTTATCTGGCTTATGTATAGGGATAATTATTTGCATATAGCATTTCATCCGGGATGACCTTTTCCTCCACAATTTTGTTAAATACATTTTTCCAAATGGACCACCAATTCTTCCTTAAATTGCTTATAGAATAGGTTTTAGGATAGCCATCCGGGCCTGGGGTTTTATTCTTTTTTAACGTATCTATTGCCTCCTTAATCTCTAATTCAGTGCAAGGTTTGTTGATACTATTAACCTGTTCTGCAGATAGCTGTTTCATCTTTTTATTTTTAAAATATGTTTCTGGATTGTCAAGTTGGTTAGGCAAGTTACATAGCTCTTGATAGAAAGAGTTAAATGCTTTACCAACTTGTTCTAGAGTTAATTGTGGCCCTTCCTCAGTTATAATTTTCAGTATCATCGTGGCCATTCTATAGCCTTTAACTTTATTTGTAAGCAGTTTATTTGCCCAGTTACCTCTGTAATATCATTTTATTCTTAAGCGATTTTTTGGAGGTTTGCTGCCATAGAATTTCATTAATATTATCTTTAATTTTATCTATTTTCTCACTAATTTGTTTGGAGGGATTATCTTTAATAAGCCTTGTTGAATCATTCAAAGAAATATATAGGTCTGTCAAGGAGGAACTTCTACTCTTATTTCTTATTGAACCCATTTTGATAAAGTGCCCTCTCAGAACTGCCTTATAGGTGCACCATACTATTACATCTGATGTACCTTTATTTTGGTTATCTTCAAAGAAACATTTTGTTAATTCTTTTACTTTCTCTATTTCTTGAGGATTTTTTAATAAGAGATCATTTAGCCTCCAACTATTCCTTATTTTATTATCTGGGCTTATATTAAGGTCTAAGATGACCGGGTTATGGGCTGACCAAGTGACTTCCTGAATTAGAACCTTCTTTATCTTAAGTGGTATCGCTACTGTACCCAAGAATAGATCTAACCTTGAATATGTATAATGAACTTTTGAAAAGCAAGTAAAGTCCTTTTCTTGGGGTTGGTAAATTCTTCATAAGTCTAACAAACCGTATTTACATACTAAAAGTTTAAGCTGGTTTGATGTTTTTTTACTTTTTTTATTTTGGATAACCCCTCCAAGTGAATTTCTATCTAGCATTGTATCCATAATGCAATTAAAGTCTCCCCGTATAAGGACCTTTCCCGTTTTAATATTATCTATTTTGTTTAATACCATTTGTATAAAATCAATAGGTTTAACATTAGGTGCATATAAATTCGATATAGTATATACTTCTTTTTGTATTTTACATATTACTATAGTGTATCTTCCATTCTTATCTATGTACTGATACATAATCTGTGTGTCTATATCACTGGTTACAAGAAAGGAAACCCCACATTTTCTTTTATCCTCTAATAAAGAACATTTTTTGATATTAAAAGTATTATGAATAAATCTTTTTGTATCTTTCCTTAACCAATGAGTTTCTTGCAACAATACTATTTTTGCTCCCTCTTTTTTAATATATTCAAATACCATGGATCTTTTATATGGATTATTTAAACCCTGTACGTTAAGTGTCAGAATTTTAACCATTGGGAGAGAGTAGGAGAATAGGACAAAGTCTCGGCACAGTCAACACAACGGAAAAAAAAGAACAACAACATACAAAACATGATAAAAACCATAAACCCTCATGTACGAAATACATGAGACTTTCCGTCTCCAACCCCCTTTGTTGGGGACAGGAATCCACAACCTATTCCCTTTGGTGTGGAATCCAAACTCCATCTATTGTTGGAATAATGTGGGGATTAAGCCTCACCTCAGACTAGCGAGATACAGTGTAACAGAGTTCAGAAGAGGATATCACAACGTAACGAGTAGGGATATGAAAGGGGATAGAGAGAGGGTAGAGGAGAAAAATAAGTTCTTTCTACGTTATTTATTGTGCAGCTTTATTAACTTATCTATTTATATGCTAGGATTCTTTTCTTAACTTCAGAATGAACTATTTTATGATACTTGCTGTGTATTATTTTTATTAACTATAGCTTTTATTGTGATTATTTTCTTATCCCTTTACACCAGCTCTGATTCCCTTTTATGTATAATTCCTTAATTTAGTGTCAAACTATTTATTTCGCAAGTTGATCACACTTAAAAAAGATCACCCCTTTCTCGTCCTTCTTTAATAGTTAAATATTGTGCAAATTGATTAAACTTATTATATTATCTAAGTGTTAACTATTGTTTCCTTTACTTCAGAGGATATTATTTTATAAAAAGTGCTATATATTATCTTTCCTTTTTATATATTTATATAGTGTTAGATTTCCTCCCTTTCTCTCCCCATTTCTCAAATATTTATAAGTATTTTCTTATGATATTTTCTTATTCTACTAAAGTAGTTAAACCAACAAATTGTGAAAAAAAAAGAAAAAAAAAAGCAACGGCAATATCATCAAAAAACATTGTGAGTCTATAAAAATCAAACAATTACTAAAAAATTCCTAATTTTTCCAAAAACCTTAGATCATCTAAGTGCATTTAATTTTTTTATTCCTTCTATATCCCTTTTTATATCTATTATCTATTCCATTCTCTATTTATTATCAAAACCAAGC
Organism: Pelobates cultripes; assembly: GCA_933207985.1. Taxonomy (NCBI): domain Eukaryota; kingdom Metazoa; phylum Chordata; class Amphibia; order Anura; family Pelobatidae; genus Pelobates; species Pelobates cultripes. The sequence goes on along the minus strand of OW240915.1, from coordinate 295,825,018 downwards.
ATATAGTGTGCTCATAAATTTTACCCTATTCTCTCTACTTTCCCCCCTTTAAAAATTAGATGTTTCCAATTAGTCGATTAATCAATCATCTACCATCAATGATCCATTTAACCTCTCTCTCTCCCTTCACCTTAACTTTTTCCCACTATATCAACATATTCAATATTATAATCGAGTAATTCATCTGCACATATACTCCTTTGTGTGATTCTTATAAAAAAATTTGCCAGTATGTATTCCCTCACTCTCTTAATTGATAAATATTGCATTTTTCTCTTGTCTTATGTCAAAGCCCTCTCTTGAAGCCAGATATTAGCGGAGGTTACATTATCGAAAAATACAGATTTTGCTTCATGAACCACTATAAGTCTCGAAGGGAAACCCCAGTAGTATTTAACATTATCTTTCCTTAAAGTCTCAGTCACTAGAGCATAGGAACTGTTTCATATGATAGGTCTGGGAACACCTTGATATCTTTAAATTCTTCTTTCTTACTGATTTGGCTTGATGCTTTTCTAATTTCCTCCTTAAATATAGGAGTTACAACACACCATTACATCTCTTGGGATTTCCTTTGACAAATTGTTTGGTTTCTGGATTCTATGATGTCTTTCCAGGAATTTGTATTTCTCATCCATCTGGATTCCTAATTCCACAAAATACGATTTTAGGAAATTTTCCAATTTTTCTTGACTTATGTCTTCTGATATGTTTCTTATCCTTAAGTTCTTTTGTCTGGAGCAATCTTCCATATTTATGATCTTTGACTCTAATTCTTGAGTTTTCTGTTGGAGTTTCCCCTGTTTTTCTTGCTGTTCTATGATCAAACATTCTGTATGTTCCAATTTATCGTCAACCAGTCTGATCTTTTGTCCAATTTCTTTTATCTCCTTTTTTAATTCAGAATTATTATTCATAATCTCTTGTTTTATAGCAAATAATTGTTGCTCAAAACAGCTTTTGAGGAAGTCTGGGGTTATCTGAGAGGTGTCTATCGCTTTTACAGTCTCCATCTGAGTTATATCTCTCTCCTTGCTGTTAGGACTATCTTCTTTTGAGGATATTTCTGATATTGATTTTTCAGTTTGAGATAAGAAAAAATTAGATAATCTTTTCTCTTTAATTTCCTTTCTCTCTCCCTTATCCCTCTCCTTCTCTTTTTCTTTACTGGAAGAGAGCTTTAGGTCTTGATTTCTTCTAGTTGACATCTTTTTTTCTTTCCTTTATCCTTCCCTCCTTTCCTTGTCCCTTTTTTTCTTTCTTTTTTTTCCCTATTTTCACCCCCCCTTTTTTTTACTCCAGAAGGTTAACTCCTTTCTTTCTCTTTATTTTTTCCTCTTTTTTTCTTTTTTCTCTCCTCTTTTTATCCTCTCTTTGAGGCTTATGTTTTGTTCAGAAGTCTAATACTTATTTGAAGAAAACTTTCTCTGTTTTAGCCCAGACACGTGATTTAAATGACAAGAAGTGTAGTCCCTTTTTTAAAGTGAGACTAAAGATTACGTAAGTGTTCGGTTGAAATACAAGGGGCTATGTAAAGACAATTCTAATAACAGCAGACAGTGCTTGATAGTAAAAATGTTTCCACTTTTTTCCCCCCTTATTTCCTCTTTTTTCTGGTAGAATGGTATACCCCGTTGAGATCTCCCTTAAAAATATGGATTGTAATAAATTATCTGCTATATCTCACCTAAATTTACTGGGATGGTTCACAGATTTCAAATGACTACCTATACTGGGCAATTTCTTTTTAGGGCCTGTATATTAATTAAGGATTTTTGATTTATTCAAAGATAGTCCTCTATAATATAGCTCCAATTTTTTAAATTCCAAAAGGTTTCTTTTTTCCTAGATGGTAGAAAGAAAATGGTGTATTGAAAAAAAACATGGTGTACTGTCTCTTTAAAGCACAAAAAAAAGAGAAAGGTGTTCATATGCAAAGTAAAACAGATATCTGGTAGATGCAGGTAGTTGGTAGCATTTACTAACAACTTTTTATATTCCTTTTTCTCCTTTTCCTTCCCTCCTTCCCCTTCTCTTCCCTCTCAGTAGGAGAACAATATAATCCCAAATCAACGTGGTTCCCTTCAGAGCAGACACATATTAATAGACTAGATCTCACCCAGCTTTGCTGTATCTCCAGACCTCCAGACCTCACATGTCTATGTTGGATTAATGCTTTTACTGATCTTTATCTTTCTCTCTTTTTTTCTTTTCCTTATTTCACTCGGCTTCTACGACCTCTATAATCTTTGATCTCCTCCGTCTGTGTCAACGCTTTCTGTTCAATAGCATAAACAATACGACAACGTTTCTCACATGCCGTCAGTCCTCAGCAGCTCCTATTTTGCCAGTAAGCATTTTCCTCTCAAATGTGATTTATGCGAGGCTCACGGCGTTTGCTGCTCTGCACTGCTCGCTGTTCATTTCGGCGGGCTTCTCCACCATCAACAACAGGACGTAACGTGTGTGACTACGCCATCCCTCCTCCCCCCCCACGACCATGTTTTGATTTGACTTTCAAGCAGTAATTGTGTTTAAATAACATTTTTATGTTATAACCCATTTTACTACGTTGATCGTAATGACTATAATAATGTTCTTATATTATATTATATATGATATATCATTATATTCAGCTATCCGCATCATACAAATATAGCAGCATTTGAATTATTTTGTTTCTTCATTATGGAAAGTTCAGTAGACTATGTTTGTACTTACAAAATCTTTACTATATATTTATTAATCTGTTTCTAACCAGCTGCACTGTTAAAAGGCTTTATTAAACTCAATTCTGAATAGCACGCTCCCCCAGGGAAGGACTTCACAGCAAATGTTTCCTCTTTTAGATAAATGCATATTATATCAGTAATATACCATAAACAATGCAGATTATTGTACATTCAATGAATAAGTAATACCATTTTTTTTTTTTACAGTTTAAATTCAGAATCTATTGAAAAGCAAAGCTGTAATATTTTATTTTAAGATGTTGCACAAATCAGGCAACAATTGACTTTTCTCATCAAGTCCATACAGACAGTAATCTAGAACTGGCTACGTATATACATTACTATTGCTTGAATATAAGATGAATAGTTCTATTAATAAAAATATTATTTCCTAAGTTTTTCGGAATTTTTTAATTAAGAGGCTGTTGAACTCTAAATGATTCATAGGTGAATCACACGAGCAAATAGCTAGCAGGAAGAATTGCTATTAAAAATGTTGTATTAATAATCTATTTAGTTGCTTAGTTTATTAATTTATCTTTTTACTTTTAGAGAGGATGGCATATTTTATGCTCTCATTTTGACAAAGTGCACACACTATAGATATCCCCCAATTCATATTATAGATATCTCCTGATTCATATTATAGATATCTCCTGATTCATATTAAAAAATATCTCCTGATTCATATTATAGATATCTCCTGATTAATATTTTTCTGATGTTTCCATGATTATTCCAAAATGACCATAAGTGGACTAAAAAGTAACTGTGGGAGATGATAAGAGGTAAAACAGAGAAATAGAATAAAAGTTTGAGAAGTGAGATAGATGGGTATATGGCATAGCTAGTGATTGCTAAAAAAGAGCAGCAAAGAGAATACCAGGTAATTAAAAGTTGGAAGTGTTGAAAAACCTGCATTTTCATACCATGTGGCAAGTCAACACAATTGTCCATGAAACACACAGATTGGTGATTACTGTGTATAGTGCGCTTACAAATGTAATTGAGTTAAAAATAAGCAGCTACACACTCTAGTGGATACTCTCTTATCCACACTAATTATAGTAATGAACCAAAGTGAGCTTAGTACAATCTGGATATAACGTCCAGACTCTACTAATCGAATGAGTGGAGCGCTAAAGGTATAAGCATACCCTAAAATAGGGTTAAATCTCATATGTATATCAGTACATATAAAGGAAACAAAAAATAAAACACAATATAGTGTAAATCCACAGGTGATAATGTATTTTGGTGATAATTCAAGTAGTCAAACTCACATTGATCAGAGCCTCAAAGGGACAGGCTCAAATCACTTGCACAGTAGTGTCATATGGAGACACTGCACCCTTTTGCCTGGAATGGATTTCCTCAAAGGAGAGAGAAAGGGAGACTTCCTAGTGTATTAAGTTTCAACCAAAATAAAAAACACAGTGGTTATGGTTGTGCTCACCTTTTCCTGAGCCAATGAGAACCTGGCTCTGGATGATAGACCTGGGTACCTCTAGAGGGGGGCACCTGCCCTTCTATAGCAGCAAGATGAAGTTAGAAGCTGATGGGACTTGGTTAAATATGTTAAATCTTCTTAGCTTGTATTTGCAAGTTTAAGGTTGGAAGTATCCCTTTGTGACTATATTTTTAATGTTTGCAATCTTATGTGCACTTTCATTATACCGTTTGAGACAATTTCATGATAGAAAGTTACTGGCAAGGATTGTATTGCAGATGGACTTTTAGAAATGGCTGCCTAGTAACTTCCGGTATTACGGTTACGTCTTGACGTCACGTGACAAGGATGCAGAATACACGCGCCGAGCGTGCTAGATGGACAATTATGACGAATACGGAAATGGAAACCAGAAAACGGTAGGAATGGCACCAACATACAAGTTTAAAAGAAGAACCAGCGGAGAAGAGCAGAATCACCACTTCTGAAGAAGGCTGTAAAGCCGAAACGCATCAGGTGGCGATATTTTGGTGGATTCTTTCTGTTTTTATTATAATTTATAATTTCTGTTTAATAAATTATACCTTTAATGTGATCCTGCATCCTGGGTCCTTTGAAGATACTACTTTTGACACAACAGGAAGTATCCTGGTTTCAGCAGATATCCACCATTATGGCTGCTTTTCTCCGCTTTATAGTCTGAGTCAGCTTTTGAAGTGACTCAGCTACATGTGAGTTTGACCAATAATATGGTGTTTTAATATTAGTTTTTACTCTATTACCCTATGGTCTTTTATCTCAATTTTTAGGAATATACCTTATGAATTATTGGTAAATTTTACGATTATTGAGTGCTCTCACCATTTTGTATATTTCACTTTGTTTCACTTTTATGTGTGTTGAGTGGTGCACATAGGTAGCACCGAACTTTCACTATTTCCAACAATTGCTTATTTTAAGGTCCTAAGAATGGTTAGCCTTAATGCAGGGCCGGTGCAAGGATTTTTGCCGCCCTAGGCAAAAGTAAAGTTTGCCGCCCCCCCCCCCGTGACATCACAATGCCCCACCCATATGACCTGCCATGTTAACTAAAGCTAGTGCTGCAGTGCCGCTGTGTTTACATTAAAAGGCCTGCACGGACAGGCTATAGACACCAGGACCACTACATTAAGCTGCAGTGGTTCTGGGGACTATAGTGTTTCTTTAATGTGAGGTAATTTAGAGATTAGTGCCACGAATAATATACTAGATTACCTACTTACAAGCAGATGAGGATGATGATGGGCTCTAGCTGCAATCTGGCTCCACTGGTCTGGTGTATAACAGGATCTCTGGAGACTGTAACTGTGGTCACAAAATCAATGTTCTGGGAGAACAGGAAGCAGCTCCATTTTTTGGGGGGCCCTTTACACAGCTCAAGGTCTGGGTCCCAGGGTCCACCTTCATGTTACACCAATGAGTTTGTTCACAGGGGGTTGAGTGTGTAGGGGATGTCCTGATTTGTGTGTAAGGAATGCATTGTGTGAATCTGTATTTGTATGTGTAAGGGCTGCAAGGTGTGTTTCTGTGTATGTAAGGGATGAAGTGTGTGAGTCTGTAAGGGGTGCTTTGAGTGTGTTTAAGGGGTGCATTGCGTGTGTGTGTGTAATGCATTGTGTGTTTTTCTGTGTATAAGGGGTTCATTGTCTTTGTGTGTAAGGGGTGCATTGTGTGTGATTGTGTGTGTGTGTGTGATGGATGTCAATCTCTCCCCCCTCCCTTGTCACTCTCTTCTCCCCCCCTCCCTTGTTACTCTCATTCCCCCTCCCTCCCCTGTCACTCCCCCCTCCCTGTCAATTTCTCTCTCCCCGTCAATTCCCCTCCCTGTCAATGCTCTCCCCTCCCCCCCTGTGTTAGTTTCTTCCCCCACCTCCCTGTTAGTTTCTTTCTCCCCTCCGTCAGTTTCTTTCTTCCCCTCCCTCCTGTTTCTTTCTTTTCCTCCTCCCTACCTCTTTTCCTTCTCCCCCTCCCTCCCTACCTGTTTCCTTCTCCCCCCTCCTCCTTCCTTCTTCCCCTCCCTCCTCTTTTCTTCCCCTCCCTCCTGTTTCCTCCTCCCTCCCTCTCTGTTTCCTTCTCCCCCTCCCTCCCTCCTTTCTCTCCCCCTCCTCCCTCCTTCTTCCCTCCCTCCTTCCTACCCCCTCCCTCCTCTCTGTTTCCTCCCCCCCTCCCTCCCTCTCTGTTTCCTTCTCCCCCCTCCCTCCCTCTTTCTTCTCCCCTCCCCCCTACCTTTGCTGTAGAGTGGCCGAGCCTAATATAGTCCGCGGGTACAGGTAGCTGTTGTTTCCTGTACCCGGTCGGACTAACAGGAAGTGAACACACTGTGTGCACTTCCTGTTAGTCCGGCCAGGTACAGGAGACAGCTGCTCTCTGTACCCGCGGACTATCATGCTGCAGGGCTCGGCCACGCTACAGCAAAGGAAGCTGACAGGAGGGAGCGCTGAGCACAGAGCGCTGAGCGCTCCCTCCTGTCAGCCCCTCTCCTCAGGTAGCGCCCGGGCGGTGCGGTCCGCCCTCAAGGACGCACCGCCCGGGCAAAGCTGCAGCCGCCTGAGGCTCTCTACAGAGCGCTCGGGCTGCTGTAGCATGAGGGGGGCCGGCGCTCCTGGCGGCGCCCCTTCCCAAGGGGCGCCCTAGGCGGCTGCCTAGTCCGCCTTACAGGTAGCGCCGGCCCTGCCTTAATGAGCTTCTAAGAGGTGTAAATTCAGATTCCATGCAGGCAACCCATGCCTAGGACAGGATTACAGAGGTCAGCATAAACACAACAACTAGGGTCATGATGAGGATTCCAGAAGAAATGTAATCCTAATATTTCAGGGTCAAATAAATTAGTCTGCAAATGAACTAACTAAGGTCATGCTTTGCCATGCTATTTAATTACAGTATCTGTCATTGTGTTCAAAGACTGGAAATAATGGTAATACCTAAATCAAGATGTACCAGTCATCTTTCTTGCCTTAGTTATAACCACTTCTCTGGAGCTCTCTCTCTCCTCGGTACCCGAGGAGTATGCTCATTCTAGCTTCCTCACTCTTTATAATATACAGCCCATTTGTAGTATTTTACTATCTATCCGCTGTCACAATAAGGAATAGACTCAAGTGTATCTTCTCAAATTGTGTCCCTAGACCTCAGGAAACATCAAATCTAATTTTGAAATCTCAACATCTTTCCAAAAGATCTGCCCATTTTTAACTTAAGTCAATCCATAGCTATAAAAAAATGCCAATGCTAAATACATTTAAAGACCACTTTAATTACCATAACCACTACAACCCTCCTCAGTGGTTATAATGCTTGGAGTACTCCTATAGCTATTTGATTTATATATTTTAAATACATAACCTGGCAACTTTCCATCTGTGCATGTATTTGAAAAGGAGAAAATTTCAATGTAGCATTCATGGTAAAACACTTTATATAGAAATAAAATCTAAAGAAATAAAAATATATTTCTTAATAAAGTATTTTAAATACAAATACATTTGGAATAAGACAATAAATACAGTTTTCCAGCTCTCAATAAAAGAGACTTTATAAAAAGCATATAGATGCACTGACAATGCCTGGCTTTTGAGTATATTATTTTTCAAATTTTAGCAGTGGTCATAAATGGTATTGAACAATATTTTTAGTTGGCATTGGCCAGATTGCATACTCCCCTATGGCTGAGAGGCAGCACCGGATTAACATAGGGGCTGATGGAGCTGCAGCTCTAGGCCCAGGCCCATGGAATAGGCCCATTGATTTATAAAAAAAAAATGTTTTTTTGTTTTTTTTTTCATTTTTTTTTTTTCACACACTACTCTTAGAGATTCCACCTGGCTTTTATTTTATTGGCACAGACAGTATTTGAGGCTTCCTGGCTGGTGCCAATATTGCAGTGATACTGGCAATACAAATGCTGGTATTTTTCTCAGTATAAACAAGAGATTACTCTGCAATACCAGCACTGGCCAGTAGGGGTCACTGTGAGTGGAGACAGGCAGGGATAGGAAGTTCCAGCATATCCCTCCCTGCCTATCTATACTCACTAATCAGCAGGGGTGCAACTACAGAGAGTCCAGACAGCAACTCCCACCCTGCAGAGACAGCCCACGGCTCAGGGAAGTAAGGGATAGGGAAAGGCTGCAAGGAGACATACACTGAGACACTAAGGGGCACTGGGAGACATTATGGCAGACACTTAGACACCAAGGGACATTGGGAAACATTATGGCAGACAATGAGACACTAAGGGACATTGGGAGACATTATGGCAGACACTGAGACACTAAGGGACACTGGGAGACATTATGGCAGACACTGAGACACTAAGGGACATTGGGAGACATGACACAGACACATGGGGACACAGTGTCCCCATGTCTTCCAGCCAGTGTCCCTGGTGTCTCAGTGCCCCCTAGTCTCCCAGTGCCCCCAGTCTGCCAGTGTCTCACTGTCCCCATGTCTCCTAGTGCCTCCATGTCTCCCAGTGCCTCAAGTGTCTCAATGTCCCCATGTCTCCAAGCTAGTGTCCCTAGTGTCTGTGGCCCTGGTGTCTCCTTGTCCCCATGTCTCCCAGTGCCCCCATGTCTCAATGTCCCCATGTCCCCCAGCCAGTGTCTCTAGTGTCTGTGTCCCTGGTGTCCGCATGTCTTCAAGTGTCCCCTATTTTCCCAGTGTCCCCATGCGTCCCAGCCAGAGTCCCCTAGTCTCCCAGTGTCACTGGTGTCTCCGTGTCCCTAGGTCTCCCTGTGTCCCCAGGTCTTCCCGTCTTCCTAGTGACATGGGGACCCTGGGATACATGGGGACACAGGGAGACATGGGGCATTGAGACACTGTGATACATAGGATCACTGGGAGACCTGGGGACACGACACTAGGGGACACTGGGAGATACGGGGCACTGAGACACTGATACATAGGAACACTGAGACCTGGAGTAATCGACACATGGGGCACTGGGAGACATGGGGCCACTGGGAGGAATCCATCTATACAGCAGAGTCAAACTAAGTAGTTTTTTGGTGATTTTACAGCATTTTCTCTTATGTCACTTCTTGTGATTTACATCATGTGATGTCACCCATACATATTTAATTATGCAAATTAGAAAGGCCGGTATGTTTTTCCTAGAAAGGTGGCAACCCTAACTACTTTTCACATACTCTTACTTAAGTATGGAAACTTAAGAGGGATGTATGGGAACAAAACTTGTGGGGACTGGCTGACAATGAATATAGTTAAACTATTCACTATTCAATTCATCTCTATGAGGAGATGCTGATTGGCCAGGGCTGTGTTTGAATCATGCTGGCTCTGACCCTGATCTGCCTCTTTGTCAGTCTCAGCCAATCCTATGGGGAAGCACTGTGATTGGATTAGGCCATCATTTCTAATGATGTCAACAGACTGCTTGTTTTTCTGAGTCTAACAGCATGCAGAGTTACAGCTTCAGGCTTGAATACAGTAAGATTTCGCTATATTTATGGAGGCATGAGGGGCCCAGGGGGGCTAGATGGCGGTGTTAACACTATAGGGTCATGAATTCATGTTTGTGTTCCTGACCCTATAGTGATCCTTTAAGGTAATGCTGACTTTGGCACACCCTTTTACCCCACCCATTGACTTCCTGCTTGACTGGACACTGCTGTTAGGGGTTATGGATTTACTTAAAAGATGAAAACATAAATTAGTGAGAGATTAGCCTAGGGTATGTGTTTTATTATAGCTGCTGTTTTCTTTCTCTCCAGCACCATCAGATACATGACGCTTTGGAGTGCTTTACTGTTTTTGGTTGATATGATTCTGTAATTAGGCCCGTCATAATTGTCAGCACCAGGCCCACTGGGCTCTTAATCTGGCCCTGCTGAGAGGTATACCTTGTTTGCAAACTTGTATTTTTCAGGTTATCGTTAGCTATATGGCATTCTCTCTTTGTCTTGACTGAAAAATAATTACAAAACAATTTATTGGAGAAAAAGCAGGGGTAAAGGAACTTTGCAATAGATGCATAATATAACGTTTTATATGCAAAAAGAATATATGTTAAGTCCCGAAACCCTCCCCCCCCAAAAAAAAAAAAACCCAGTAGACATGTAAGAGAAATGAAGATACGGAGAAGTACTGAAAATAAAAATTTCAGGAAAAATAAGCACAGAAAATGCAAAATAGAAAAAAACAACAAGATATTAAACATGCAAATAGATCATTTACCCATTAAATGTGATGTAACAAAGATCATTGCAGAAACAGGAAAAATTAAATCATGCTTATAACAATACCTTACATTAATATAATAGCTTTTGTGGTTAACAATTGTGGTTAAATAATAATAATAATGATAACAAACAGATGTACAGGATTATGTACATCCAAAAACGGCAATGTACTTCCATTATATACAGCGTATTTCATGGTTTTTATTTTAATCTATGCCTTCATATTATATCAACTTTGTGATATTTCATCAATAGTTTGTAATTTAAAAACAGATCACAATTGTAAATAGAAGATGTATCTCATATTTTACTATTCTCGATTAGAAGATTTATTTTGTTCCCGACGTTAATTTGCTCATGTGAAATCTTGCGGTCTTATTTATAAAATAAAGAATAAAAAACATATATTCAAAAATAAATAAATCACAAGCATCATTATTATATATTAGCCGTTCATCTGCAGTGAGATAAAACAGGGTAATGAACTACGTTATTATAAATTGGACAAAAAACATACCGGTTAACATGAGGGTCAGTGCAAAAATTTTCTTCATCCAACACTGTGACTGGCGGGGGTTGTTCTATGGCCCAATTTACATGTGACTGAGATATACTATTGCGTCTTTGTGCTCCCGGAATGTAAGCACCAGATCAAGTAACTATACAGAGCAAAGTAAATGTCAATAGAAGTCACTGTTTCATTTTGAACTGGCTTATCTGAAAATCAAAAGATTATTGAATGTTGAGATATCAAAATCCTTGGCTTGGATCTGTTTTCAGCGATCTTGAAGATATGACTGAAATGACACATTTAGTAAGCAAAACACACAAAATAGCACACCAGGAATGCGGTTTGCATGTTTACTGAAGCCTGTACAGAACGAGAAAAAAGCCAGGATCAGAACAATAAAGCATTGTTTAGACTATGGACAGGAACACCTGCAAATACAAAATTGGAATATTATTTTCTGTTTTATTGGAAGTAACAGTATTTATGATGAAATGTAAAATTTTATTAGGTTTTGGAAGCCTCAGTGATTTGGTCAATAAGGAGCAGTTGTTACATAGTTACATAGTAATATAGGCTGAGAAAAGACTTACGTTAATCAAGTTTAGCCATTCACACATCTCCGCTGTTGATCCAAAAGCAGGCAAAAAGAAAACAGTTTGAAGCGATTTTGAATTTTGCCACGGAATGGGAAAATATTCCATGTTGACTCCAAAATGGCAGCTACATTTCTCCTGAGATCAACAAACTGTTACACCACATATTAACTATGTCTTTGAATATTCTGGTTTTACAAAAAGGATTGTTTAAAAAGCTGTACAAACAAACTATTTAGGTAGAGAATTCCTAATATATTATTATTATTATAATTGCCATTTATATAGCGCCAACAGATTCCATAGCACTTTACAATATTACGAGAGGGGGGATTTAACTATAAATATAAAAATTACAAAAAACTTACAGGAATGATAGGTTGAAGAGGACCCTGCTCAAACGAGCTTACATTCTATAGGAGGTGGGATGTAAAACACAATAGGACAGGAATTTGCAATCAAATACGGTGTGATTACTATAACCATGTCTTTTGCTGTGAATCAGGGATGCCCAAAAGGTAGATCCCCAGATGTTTTAAAACTACAGCTTTCAAGGTGCTATGGCATTCTAAAGGCATTCTAAAGGCATGCATAGCAACATGGGAGTTGTCTTTCTACAACATTTGAATATCTACCTTTTGGGCACCCCTGCTGTAAACAAAATAACCTCTATTTAAGTCGAAATGGGTGATGTCTTGAACATTGTGCAATCCTGTTAATAAACAGGTTACCAGAAAACTGGTTGTACTGGTTCTGTGTATATTTGTAAAGTGCTTTGAGTCTCACAGGAAGAAAAGATATTTAAAAATCACAAATTATTATTATTATTATATTTGTTTAATGTGATCATTAAATCGAAAATAGTTTTTTCTCTCCAAGCCCTCCAACTTTTCTTCATAAGTAAATCTTCTATTCCCCTTACTAATTTTTCAGCACACTTCTGTTCCTTTTCTACTTCTGCAATATTCTTCTTTAGAACAGGTGTCAAAATGTCACCAGTTTTTGAAGGTGAGATCTAACCTCTGATTTATAAACTGTCATAGTCAATATTATATTTCCATCCTGTAAATTAAAAACCCTTTTTGATAATACTATACTGGCTTTAACAGATGCTGACTACCTTTGCCCTTGCTGTATAGTCTGTTGTTTGTAACTATTTCCAAGCCCTGTTAATCTATTGTTTTTCCCTAACTCAGCACCATTAACAGTATAAGTTGTTCAATAAATCCTTTAAAGAAATTGACTAGAAAGCTTACTGTGGCTACAAGTTATAAGTATTAATAAACATCACCAGTATTATTCTATTAGTGTCAGGACTCCAATGAGATCCAACACGCAGGATGTAATAGAAAAACCATATACCAGGCCTTAGAGTTGCGGGACTCTACGTTAGACAGCTAGACAATAGTCAAGAAGAAGCCAGGGTCGAGGGAGCCAGAAATCACGAAAACGAGGTATACAAGCCGAGTCAGGAAACCAGATATTAGGATAGTCGAGGTACGTGAGCCGAGTCAAAATAGGAGAATGGAGAGTAGTCAGCACAGCCGAAGTCAAAATATCAAATAGAACAACCAGATGTAAAGCACCATTGACAACTAACAAAGAACCACAACAAGGCAAAGTTCTATGTTTGAACCAGCCTTTTATAGGTTGGCTCATTAACCCCTTAAGGCAGGGGTTCTCAACCCAGTCCTCAGGACCCCCTACCAGTCCAGGATTTGGGGATTACCTGCGTGTGTCTCAGGTGTTTAGAAAAAGGGAAAAAAACACCTTAGACTTTAAGGTGTTTTTTTTTCTTTTTCTAAACACCTGAGACACACCCAGGTAATCCCTAAACCCTGGACTGGTAGGGGGTCCTGAGAACTAACGTTGAGAACCCCTGCCTTAAGGACACATGACATGTGTGACATGTCATGATTCCCTTTTATACAAGAAGTTTGGTCCTTAAGAGGTTAACTTGGAAGCCACGCCCCCAAAACGTTCAAATCCGGACGTTTTTGGAGGGCCATGACATCATTAGCGTCATGACGTCGACGTGTGTGCCGCATCATAAAAGAGGGCGGAGCTACAGCGTCCGGCATTGAAACCGCTGGAGTGGAGACTGGAAGCAGGAACACGGCCAGAAATGTGAGTGAGCATGACAATTAGACCTGGAAGTAAAACATGTTTCATTTCTTGTTAGTCTTTAAATTAATTACTATGGCCCCCTCCTTGCCGCACCCGTCAGGAAGCCTTATATGTATTCTAAAAATGTGCTGGCGGTTATCTACAATTAGATAACCTCAAGTTCAATTGCATATATTTTGCTTAAAACTGAGAAATTATACAAAAGGAGGCAAGGAGACATCACTGTTTAATGCTGATTAAGGTTTCTTGGCAATAGATAACATCTTACTTGTAGTGATGGTGAGAAATCAGCTTAAACTAATTCACAGGATTGAGAATGAAAGTACTCCTAGTGCCAGAACAGTAATTTTACCAAACAACCTTGGCTCTTTCTCCTGGAAGACAATAATGACATGCATCATACCTCCATTATTTCCAGATGGGAGAGCCAAAATATTTTCAGAAAATTACCGCTGAGACTTTGAATCCTGAAAACAACACATGAAGCTTGATATTTTACCAGCCTAACCTTTGCTGGAAAGTTAAAAGTAACAGTAGATAGTTTATCTCCTTCTTGCATTTTGTTTTATACTTTTCTTATTTAATATTTTATTTTTTGCATATTCCTATGTTTTAGATTATTTCTAATTTCTGTATATAAGTTCTCACTTGTTTATATTATTTAAAAAAATATATATTTTCTTTAAACAGAATTTAAAATTCCTACCCCTCATAATGGGTACAGGTTTCTCCTTGTGCCCTGAAATAGACAATAATAAAAAAAAAAAGTAGAATATTAGTAAAAAGTACACTTTCTAAGTAGTATACACCTTAGTGCTAGACTTCTTTTATTGAGAAAAAAAAAAATCAATGCTACACAATGTTGTAAACAAACTGAATGTTAACCATGCAAAAATAGAAGGTCCAGGCACTCCGGAATACAAAAAAGGCAACTCACAACATTTCGACCTGAATGGTCTTTGTCAAGCCGGGTCGAAACGTTGTGAGTGGCGGTGGGTTCAATAAAAGTTGCCTTTTTTGTATTCCGGAGTGCCTGGACCTTCTTCTATTTTTGCATCTCCAAGTATTTGGTTCCTGGTACTGGGACTGGCCTGGCTGCACCCAGATACATATTGTATGGGGACCGAGTGCATTTCCACACCCCTGTTTCTTGGTCATATCTGAGAAGTGTTCAACTCTGTATATTACTTAGTTTCCCAGGATCATCTACATAGTACATGACATGTGACATGTGTCCTTTTATTCCAGAAGTTTTGTCCTTAAGGGGTTAATGTGTCTATTGTTGCACCACTTGCTTTGTTATTTCTCTAAAGTGATGATATACACAAATTACCAAGTCTACATGCATATTCTGTTTGTTATACTGGTATATGTGAGAAATATACTTTTCCTGTAAGATATACATATTTGACACCATATCTAAATACATACTATATGCCTCAAAACAACTTTAGTTTAATTAAATGTTTTCTGTATAGATCTCCCTTTCCTTCTCCATTAGATGCTCACCCAGTCTCCACTCCTTCAAAAAATCATTAAAAATTAACTTCTTCACAAAAGTGTATCAATTAAACTGTGAATAGCTCCAAATTGATTCATCTCCTGCAACTGTCATTAAAAACACACTAAGTCTTTAGTGAATACTATTCTACCAATCTACTTCTCTGCTCCTACCCTTACCTTATGTGTCAGAGCAGTAGATAAAAAATTATTAATTAAATAAAATGTGCAATAAAGGAAGTTTAAAAATAAGATGTCTCTTTACAGGGAATATTTTGGAAGGCTGGGCAAGTCCTAGCCAGGGGAGGGTGACATAAACAGAAACAAAAGTGTGTAATCTCTTAAATGGCAGAGAATTAAGCTTATTGTTCTTACTGTAAAAAAACAAAACAAAAAAACCCTTTCCTTTGCTTTAGACTAAATCTCCTTTCTTCCAGTCTAAATTAAAAAAAAATGAATCCTGAGAAGATTAAAAACAGTGGTTCACTTATTTCCACACTTAGTACCTTGTCTTGAGTCATCCAATCACAATTTTTCTGAAGGTTTTTTCGTAGCAAACATTTGCATATCTCTTTTGCCATAAGATCCTCCGTAGGAAGAATATCTATTTAAAATGTCTGCCCTTTTTGGTCTTCATTAACTAACACACCCATCTCTTTTTTCATAAAACCTACACTTTGTTTTTTTTTAGAATGCTTAATACAATTTTGGGGTTGGTTTTGCTGTCTTTGGCTATCACTATCTCAATTTCTAGTTTAGCCACTCTAATTGCATTTGTGCATGCATTTTTTGCACCCTTGAATTTTATATAGGATGCCTAAAACTGCTTTGGTGCTTATTTATGTAATTAGGTCACTAAAACACATACAGTTTGCACACCTCTATCAATCATTATAATTCATCTTATTGTATATTTTGTTAATTATAGTAAAATCATCACATTCATCTTCCTCATCTTTGTTTGTCCCTTTACATGTATCATCTAGACTGGTACAGTCAAGAAACACCTCATCTTTACAGTCCTCCATAAATTTCACCTTATCTTCATTCTCTTGGACATCCTTCGCATCTGAATCCCACTGCACACTTCCATGTTTTGTTGACACCCATATCTTGCTGTCAGCATGAATTATTTGAAATAAAACATCACTGCTATTTTTCCATATTCTGTGATATAGACTTAAGAAAATTTGTGGAGAATGCAAGATAAGGACATCTTGCTCTACAAATGAGAACTTCGGAATATTTTGAGTCTCACCATATGGAGAGGCAGAATGGCAAATGTTTAAAATCTTACTGACCTTCCATTTCTCAATCAAGGTTTTAAAAAAAACCCTGCATTTACTTTCTCAAAATGATAATCTCTTTTATTCAAAGAATCACAAATGCATAGTAATGTTCCAATTAAAAGAAACAACTGTTTTATTATCTTAACAGTAATTTGCAACCAGTTGATTTGACAATTTTAACATTTAGGCTACATCATGAAAAGCATAAAAATGACTGAAAGTTTCCAGCAGTCACAGCCAGGGGAGGTGTGACTAGGGCTGCATAAACAGAATGATTTAATTCGTAAATGGAAGAGAATAGAGCAATGTTACTGCAGGTGCTTCATCTATCCACTAAACCTGCTTAATCAAGCTAAAGTTGTATTGGTCATTAGAGTGTCCCTTTAACTACTAGTTGAAAAGTACACATACTTGACTGTTGACTTCACCACCTTTTTTCTATCTTTCATTTTATTCAACCCTAATCCTGCTGCCCCATAAAAAAAAAAAAAAAAACACACACACAGAAACATATATACATATTGGATAGGGCAATGTCTTTATCTGGAATACATTTAAACATGCCATCAAAAACTTGACAACCTGTCAACTATTTGGGGGATTATTAACTGACAATTAAACATAGCAGTATAGCATGAGTCCTACAAAGCCTGTCAATCGCCATAAGCCTACAGCAGCCTACGGATATCCAAACCGGGATTGTGCAAAGACCTCTTGGCTACATTGTGTTGGCCCATAAAAAAACACCAAGCTGTGACAAAAAGAATAGTGAGTGAGAACAACAACACAAAAGCCCAGGGTCTCCAGGATATGTGAGAGGGAACTTCAGTCAGACTCAGTTGAGTGAGGACTTCCACCACTTGGTAAGCCTCTTCCCTTCCCACTAACTTATCACACCTGGGGACCTTGCAACAATTGTTGCAACCAAGCCCACTTATTCAATCAAATGGGCAACAGTCATATACCCCCTTCTCTATTTGTCCAGGAGGACTTTTTTAGGAGCTTTTCTAGCCTTTTTAAATTTATGTCATTATGTATTTTCTATCTATCTATCTGGACCTTGTTGGGCACTAGACATAAAACATACAGGCCAATCAGAAACAGTGTGATCATGAATAACACTCCCACATACTGTACACAATCCCTACCCTCTGCCTGTAATATAATTACTGAAGATAAAGGACTAACTCAATTAACTTTAACAGAAAAAAACATACATTTTTAAAATATGGCACAAGTACCCCAAAATTATACATATTCCCACAATCTGGGTGAACAACATTTCCAATCTGGGTGAACAACATATCTAAAATCACCCAGATCAGAGCAGGGGTTCAGGAAACTGCTGGAAGTCATATTTGACCGACCGCAAGCATGGCTTCATGCCCAAAACAGTTCCAGAGAATTAGGCTGTGCGGCCGGTCTACTTTCAATGTCTTAGTTTATTTCGGATAGTCGAATGGGAACCGTTCGTACACATAGTCTATGTTAAAAGTGCCTTTCGAATTGACGAACGCCGTTTGACTCCCGTCGAAGAGTCGAAGTCCCGGAGAAGGTAAAGTTCAGCACTGTTCGTGCTGTTGCGTGTGTGATTTGAGTTCCATGCACTTGATGACAAAACACCGCTGACCGCGTTCGATTAAGTAAAATGGCCGTCGCCGCGTATTCGACTATACGAATGGCGGCCACTTCGACTATTTCGCCACTTCGACTGTATCTGAAGTGCAATTTTGTTGAAGGGAATTAGAGGGGTTTCTTTTGGTGATCAAACAAATGAAGAAAAAGATGTATTTCTAATCCAAAAACAGAGGAACTGTCACACTATCTATCTATCTATCTGTCTGTCTATCTATCTATCTATCTCTAACATGCTTTTATTTCTCCAATAAAAAAATATATCTTAAATCAACAAATTTTAATGATACAAGTGGCTTTGGGTAGACCAGCAAATGTACTTTCAATTCTTCAACTTGAACTTTAACATTATCTAGGTTTTCCAATTTACGTCTGTAGTGATATATAGTTGCAAAGTGTTTCTCACAATAGAGTGCCTTTGGGTAATCTATGTCCTCTCTGTGGGACAAACCACAGCGGGAACTCTTCCAGAAGACATTAACAAATGTACAAAATATATCAGTGCTTTTGAAAAGATGTCCATCACCAAGTGAACACCTGATGCTCAAGAAAATGAAATGCGATCCTGGTCATAACTTCTCCTGAAATATTGCTCCTACCTCAGCATATACAGCTAGGAAATCTTTTGACAACAAATGTCATGGGAGTCAAATAGATAAACTCTTATGGAGAGAAAAGAAAGTAGAGGTACTGGCTAAAACCCATAGTCAGACAGGCAGAACAATACATTTGAAATATAGCATTTAATAAAAAATATATAACTGTCATATTACACGTTTTCATTTACGACTCATCCACATATGCTAACAATTTCTGTACAATTTCAAGATAATGAATAAATGTTTAACACAGTAGACAATAGGTCCGCACCTGACAGACACACTGCATAGGAGATAGCAACCATGCATATATCATTTCATGGCATTTTACCATTGACAAAGTTAATTACAGAAGCCCGGCTTGGAAATATGTCATTTATTAATATCCAGATACTTTAACACATAATAAATCTGTCATGTATTGTTTGTGACCCAAAGTTCATCAAACTATAATAAGTAGATACATTATTCTAAAAGCATAGGGAAAAGGTATGAACGAAGCTAAAGTTATCAGGTGATGCTATACAGAAGTTCATATCACGCAGAGCAAAACATATTATATTCATATCAATGACACTTCGCTGATAGAAAAATCATTAAAACATCATAAAGCCAGCAATATTGAACTGATGATCTGTCATGTTTTCTTGTATCTCACAGACTGAATATTTTCTAAAATCACGAAATATAGTAGGTTAACTCAATTAAAAAGATATAAAACTCTAACTGGGTTTCTACATTTTAAATAGATGAAGATGTTTAAGGCCAAGAAGAAAAAAAAATGTTTTATATTTGTAAATTTCTTTTTTGACAGTTGAACTTTTGCTGAATTTCAGTGGGACGATGAATTCTGTTCAACTGACTTTCTCTAGAGCATTGGTGTTGGCGTTTAGTAGTTTCTGGATATATTTATACTCTCATTTTTGGCTATTGCACTTTTGAATAAACCACCAAAAGCCATGACATATTAAAATAATGAACTGCTGTAAAAAAAGAATGGAAACAAAATACATTTTTCTTATTATTGTCCATGAAACAGAGCCATGCAAAAAGCCTTTTGATAGGTAAAAGAAGAACTTCAAAAGACATGAGTTTTATAAATTGCTACAAAATATTGACTAGTAATAGGTGGTTCGAAGTTCCAGAGATTAAATATTATAAATTGTTCATGTGTAATACTGCAAAAGAATACTTTTGAAGACATTGTGCTATTAGAAAGAGTGTGTGAACTCTTTCTTTTTTACTCTAGAAATGTTCCAATCCTGAACAGATTATTTATTTTAAGATACATGCAGGACCAAAATGCATGCTTACAAAATACAGTTAATTTCTTTTGAATCTGGAGTGTCACTTTTTCTGCTTCTCGAGTGCTGGAAGAAGTAATTGTCCATGGTTGCAATAATCATACAGCTGATCAGGTCACATAAAGTATTTAGAATTTTGAATGTAAGATCGATCTTGGCCAGTTGTGTGACTGCCTGGTATCATGAAGATCTCATCCTGTGGTGGTTACTTACCTAGTCATTTGTCTCCTAATTTAGCATTCTGATGATAGTGCTCTATTCCAATCTGACCTTAATGAACATGTCTTCAAATGAATATGTTAATTTATTTTTTGTGCTTGAAACATCTCTTGTAGAGAATGCCCACACTTTGACATTTAGCCATGCAAGCATTACAATATGTGAGTGCTTAAAATTAGCCCTGTTATCAAAAAGAGGGCACTAAGGTAGGTTTTAGCTGACAGTGGGCATCCTCAGTTATAAACAGGCTGTACCAGTGTCAGAACCAGCAGAACAAAAGTACTGCTAGAGAAGAGTTATCCTACACATTCATGATGGAAATGTATTCCTAGTAGTATTAAATAATAATAAATTTAAAACTTACTGGTGCTGTAGTGATGTGATAAAGGTTTTAACGTGACCGAAACATTTCTTGGTTTTGCAAGTTACTATACTGAATAACTGAATGAATCAGTGATGTACTGAGTCCTCTTATCTGATATGAGTTAACCCCTGAATGATCACTGATTTACCATCTATGCCATGATACAATACAATTTACCTGACTCCTTGTTACTAAGCGGTTAAAAAGCGGTCAGCTTTTTCAGTAAGAATATAGTTAAATGCAATGTCAAAATGTAAAAAACAAACAAAAACAACCAAATGTTAAAAGAAAAGGTGTAAAAAAGATAGATAAGTTAGCCAGCCTCTTCAACCAGACTTGTTGGTTGAAGAGGGTTTTTATGTTAATCTCCTCTAATTAGTCAGGAAACTGTGCATTTTTTATTTTTCTGTTTTTGTCTGAAAAGTAATTGAACATTTAATTACACAGGGAAGGAGAGAGAGAGAAATAATCAGCAAAGTCAACAAAAGTAGACTTTGATATTGTTTTAACAGTATTGGCAAAAACATTAATTCTAACACCAGACAATCATTTTATTAGCCAGCAAATTCGTGTTTTATCCATGCATGCATATCGGCCAGCAAGATTAAATTGGCTGCAAGCTTTTATTTGTGGGTAGAATAGCTGTGTGTAGTTGGGACGTCAGTTAAGTAATCACTAATGAATAAAAGCATAAAACATATATCACGAAATCGTATTATTGCTGATCAACAGAATTAAGTTAGTATATCAAAGTCATTGTTCATGCAATCATTTATAAAATTATAACTTAATTATCTCTGTCTTGTTATATCTGCTGAAGAAACAATTTATGGATAACTATAGATAATGTCATGCCAAAAAGTACAGTTGTTTTGGATTTACTTAAAGTTTGGAACTATGTGCAGGCCATAGCTTTCTCTCCACAAACACACAGGAGTGATAACTTAAGCAAAAATTTAAGGAGAATAAAAGAAACTAAATACATCACAATATAGTTTTTGGTGCCACATCCATGTCATAATAAAATGGAGAATCACCAAAAAGCTATGCTTTCCTTTAGTACAGGGCTGTTGGTTGGAACTCTTTAAGAGTTACTAGAATGGAAGAGGTATTAATATTTCCACTAGTGCATGTATGATAATGCTATTTTGTAAGTGCAATATTAGCGTATATAGAAAAATGTTATATAACTAACCTAAGTATTTTAGGGTGACATAATGTGACCAATTAAATATTAATGTGTAAACATTGATACAATTTCTACAAATATTTTAAAAGTTAGAAATTAAATTTTGAACATTAGTTTTGGGACTTTTTATTATTATTATTATTATTATTATTATTATGTTATTTATATAGCGCCATCAAATTCCGCAGCACTTTACAGTGGGTGGACGAACAGATATGTAGTTGTAACCAGACAAGTTGGACACACAGGAACAGAGGGGTTGAGGGCCCTGCTCAATGAGCTTACATGCTAGAGGGAGTGGGGTAAAATGACACAAAGAGGTAAGGATAGTATTAGACTAGTGACAGTTGCAGAAGAGGAATCAGTCAGGAGCTATTAACAGTTTAATTGATACGCTTTTATGAAGAAGTGGGTTTTTAATGATTTTTTTAAGGAGTGGAGACTGGGTGATCTAACGGAGGAGGGAAGCAAGTTCCACAGGAACAGTGCAGCCCTCGAGAAATCTTGCAGGCGAGCATCAGAGGTGGGAGTACGGACAAAAGATAGACTTAAGTCTTCAGCAGTTCGTAAAGGCCTAGACCGGACATACTTGTGTATAAGGGAAGATAAATAGGTGGGAGCAGCATTATGTAGCGATTTGAAAGCAAGAACCAGAATTTTAAATTGAGCTCTATATTTTATAGGAAGCCAATGTAGGGACTGACAGAAGGGTGAGGCATGGGAGGTGCGAGCGGACAGGACGATGAGCCTCGCTGCCGCATTCATTATGGACTGTAACTGGCAAGTTGGGAGCACGTAAGACCACTGGAAGCGGATTACAGTAGTCAAGGCGATAAAGGACAGTGGAATGGACCAACACCTTAGTACACTTAGTACACTGGACCAACACTTTTAAGTACATATCTACTAAAACCCCTTACATTACTTCCATATACTGGATAAAACCACTAGCTGCAGTTCAGAATTGAATGGAGTGTAGTGGCAGGGTTTTAATAGGCAAGTTCCTTATATAATATTGCAATACTGAAGATACTTAAGGGATAATAAAAGGGTTAATTGTAGCCATATTAACCTTATGCCTGTCTTTGTGTCAACTTGATGACAAATGGGAATTAAGATTTTTTTGGAAAAGAAAAATATAAAAAAAAAAATTGTATGTAGTGTGAAAAGGGTCATTGTCTTCCGGCCTAGAGTTATAAACAAAATGCTGTACCCATCTGGATTAATTTGGTTTCTTTAGTATTGCTTACATTAAGAAATAAATAATAATAAATAACAAAGGACACGAGGTCATGCATTTAGAATGGAATAAAGGAGATTTAGTCTAAGGTAAAGGAAAAAGTTTATTTACAGTATGAACAATAGGGATGAGGAATTCTATGCCTGAAGAAGTGGTTTTATTAGAGTCTATACAGATGTTTAAACAGCTATTAGATAAATACTTGCAAAAACAGAGATATAGTTCAGGGATATAGTTTTTAATTAGTTTGGTAATAGCTTCTTGATCCAAGGAGATAACAGGTATAATCATTATTATTATTATTTTATTTATATAACGCCATCAGATTCCGTAGCGCTGTACAATTGGAAACAATTCTATAGTAACACATGATAGTATAGTAGCAATGCAAGAATAAATGAGGTGAAGTATCTTCCAAGCTACAGTCAGTACCTTGGTGTTGTGGGAGATAC
This sequence comes from Pelobates cultripes, assembly GCA_933207985.1. Classification (NCBI taxonomy): domain Eukaryota; kingdom Metazoa; phylum Chordata; class Amphibia; order Anura; family Pelobatidae; genus Pelobates; species Pelobates cultripes. The sequence goes on along the minus strand of OW240915.1, from coordinate 295,801,575 downwards.
TGCAGGATGTTAATGCAGAGCATCACAATCGTTGTTCCTATGAGTGAGTGTGAGTGTGACAAGCTGATCTATATTAAACACCCCAGGATGGCACGGCTTTGGTCTGCCAATCCTATAAGCATATACACACGTAGTAAAAGAAGACATATGATGAAAGTAAACTGATGAGTGCAAATGTATAAAGCTATTTTGTAATGTTTACTTTTGACGTAATATAAATAAATATATTTATATAAGTTTTTCATAGTGTTTCCGAGCCAAACCTGTGAGATATTGAACTATCGACAGCAATAAAGAAGATGTATTTGAGATACGGTGTGGTGAAAGATAGAAGATGGGTTAAGAAGCATTAGGAAATATGGGTTCTAGAAAATGCATCTTTAGAAGTTCTAAAAGAGAAATATGATCCAGATTAAGTTATAATTTGGCACTATGAAATATACCATTTATGTGTCCCCTGTTACAGTTCCTTTATTGGTTTACCTGTACCTTGTTGTAAACTGAGTAATCTTGTTTTTACAACACATTTCTTTATGAAATCATACCTTAATGTTATTCGTTTAATTCACAATATATTCTGTTATTGCTAAAGGTCAAACAGAAACAATTTTACTATATGGCCCTTAATTCTGATGCCGAGCATTGACACAAATCAATGGCATTCTACACCAGGATATATAAAACTCCCTCTTTGGTAGCCCAGCCCCTGGCCCAAATATTGAGTTTATTGTTTACCGTCTATTTTGGAAATGAGGTTTATTAGCTCTTCTGATTTCATTATTCCCTGATCCTGTTTTGTCTATTTTACTATTCTGCTATTATCACCTATAATTGGCTTCCCACTCTAAGGACTGGTAATACGGACTATCGTGCTGTTATTACAACAAGATAGTCCATATATGCATATTTGTTCTCTGGGTTTGGATATTGTGTGTTCCCCTGCTTATTGTAACAAAATGAATCCTGTAATTTTAAACGTTTACAGAACAGTAACTTTAACAAGAAATGGAATTAAAAAAAATAGCAATATGTAATCATCTATATTACTTCAGAGATTTTTAAGAAAATATGCCACAGAAATGCTTTTGATTTTGGTTCTGCTAGAGGGAACATCCCTGATAAGTTGTCAGTTGATTGTACAATGTATCTATATATTTACTACTTTAACATACACAAGGTTTGTTCTTAACCGTTAACAACTTTTATGTTTAAATCTTTCTCCAACTGGGGGACTTTGATTCTCTTCATGTGGAACCATGATGATTTGGTTTTATGGTCTCTGAAATTGCGTATTATTCATTTGAATTCCTTAAAATATATCCTAATCCCAACATGGATGCCCTGTTCCTGCATCTAGACAAATACCAACTATAGCTCACCAAGGAAGCCGGCTTCTCTTGTTCACAGGAAATTGCATCGCACTTTTGGTGTGTGCATATAAAAGGGATTTGTCTGATTTATTTATCAAACGTCTTTCCGAGTAACAGCTCATTTGACATGGTCCGATTTTCCTATTACATCGTATACATCTCAAAGTAGCAGCCAGTTCTAATCTTTCCTATCAACAATATTCTTTAGAGAAGATTCCAAGGGTAAGCTGTTTGCTGTTTCCTGTATTTCTTTGTGGAATGGTAGTCACAATTTAAACACAGACCAAATCATGTTCCAATATCCATGTTGCTTTACCTTGGATTTATTTTACTCTAGCACTTATTGGCAGTAGTACTAACTGTGCTATTTATTTAAAGTTTCTCAAATCAACTCCCAAAACTAAAATTATTATTAACCATGGACCTGTGGATATCAGTTTTGCACATTTTATATCATATTGAAGTTTCAAGTAAATGTAATTATCATTAAGGTTTCGTACCCTTAAAGGAACTCTCTAAGGACCAGAATTGCTACAGCTCAATGCTGTGGTTCTGGTGCAAAGACATTGTTCTTGGAATCTCTAAGTTCTGAAGACATTCAACTTAGGTAAAAAAACACAACTTTTTAAGCATTGTTTGAAAAAATCTTGTACAATTTCAAAATTTAAAAAAAAAAAGTCAAATATTTATTAAAGCATGAATTGTATATAATTTAAAGTGAATTAAAAGTAAATTTAACATTTTAGGCTACAGTAGGTAAAAAAAAAAAAAAATAATTCCCCAAATCAGCTATGTTTTCAGTCTTTCTATTTTTACTAAAAGTGTGACATTCAGTTTGAATTAACGTTAAAATCTTGGCAATGGCACATTTTAAGGAATAATCCAGATTGCTGGGGTTTGTCATATTAGTCATGTTAATCTAAATTGTAACATTTTGTTTGAGCTACATTATTAAGCACCATTTGCTGCTGTACTGTACAATTGGAGAAAAAGACAGTATGGTATAAATATACACAGATGAATACAGGAGGGTCTGTCCATGAGCTGAGATCTCTTTCATCCACTATAATTTGCAATCTAAAAGTTAAAAGAGGGAGACAAGTGGTAGCAGGGAGAATTTGGAGTCAATTGCCAGAGAATTAAGGGATAATTGCAGCTACCGGTAACATGTAGACTTTACAATCTAAAAGTTAAAATAGGGAGACAAGTGGTAGCAGGGAGAATATGGAGTCGATTGTAATTGACTGGCAGCTCAAGCAGCTGTAGAAGCATGGAAACATAGAATGTGACGGCAGATAAGAACCATTCGGCCCAATTTTCTAAATACTTTCATTAGTCCCTGGCCTTATCTTATAGTTAGGATTGCCTTATGCCTATCCCACGCATGCTTAAACTCCTTTACTGTGTTAACCTCTACCACTTGAGCTGGAAGGCTATTCCATGCGTCCACTACCCTCTCTGTAAAGTAATACTTCCTGATATTATTTTTAAACCTTTGCCCCTCTAATTTAAGACTATGTCCTCTTGTTGTGGTAGTTTTTCTTCTTTTAAATATAGTCTCCTCCTTTACTGTGTTGATTCCCTTTATGTATTTAACCCCTTAATGACACAACTTCTGGAATAAAAGGGAATCATGACGGAATATTTCCGTCATGTGTCTTTAAGGGGTTAAATGTTTCTATCATATCCCCCCGTCTCGTCTTTCCTCCAAGCTATACATGTTAAGATCCTTTAACCTTTCCTAATAAGTTTTATCCTGCAATCCATGAACCAGTTTAGTAGCCCTTCTCTGAACTCTCTCTAAGGTATCAATATCCTTCTGAAGGTACGGTCTCCAGCACTGTGTACAATACTCTCACCAGTGTTCTGTACAATGGCATGAGCACTTCCCTCTTTCTACTGCTAATACTTCTCCCTATACAACCAAGCATTCTGCTAGCATTTCCTGCTGCTCTATTATATTGTCTGCCTACCTTTAAGTCATCAGAAATAATCACCCAAGCATCCTATAAAGTTAGAAGGATCTAGGGTGACACTACATAATGCATATAATGATAGTACAAATCTCTTCATTTGGTGGTCATCAACATATTATTCCAGGGGCTTCTTAAGAGTTTCTAACGCCCTTGTGTTTTTGCATCTGATTTTTATCTGGTGTGCAGATGTTGCAGTCTTTTTGTTCTTTTTTTTATTGCTACAACCAGAAATTCTATATTTTCATTTATTCACATGTTAGATATCTAAACACAGGATCCACATTTATCTGATCAATCCATATTTATTAGTAACATTATTGTACAATGTGAGATCTCGAGATGAGTTTATTATTTAAATAAAGGAAACGGAAAACAAAGCACAGATTTCAAAAGTTCATCCATGACGCCAACAATATAAATTAAACAAATTATAGATTTTATTATTGCATATGTTATGTATAATCTTTGTGCTCTTGTGCTTTATTTTTTATTTTTATTTTTTTTACTTGATGCCTAAGAGACAAGATTGGAGGAGACTATATTTAAAAGAAGAAAAACTACCACAACAAGAGGACATAGTCTTAAATTAGAGGGACAAAGGTTTAAAAATAATATCAGGAAGTATTACTTTACTGAGAGGGTAGTGGATGCATGGAATAGCCTTCCAGCTGAAGTGGTAGAGGTTAACACAGTAAAGGAGTTTAAGCATGCGTGGGATAGGCATAAGGCTATCCTAACTATAAGATAAGGCTAGGGACTAATGAAAGTATTTAGAAAATTGGGCAGACTAGATGGGCCGAATGGTTCTTATCTGCCGTCACATTCTATGTTTCTATGTTTCTATGGTGATCACTGTTCTGCAATAATAAATAATGTGAAGTGGCACACACTTACTAAATTGTGTTCTAATTGATGTTCATATTTATCAGTCTGAATCGTATTTTTCATGTCAGCTAAGATTTGTACATTTATAGTGACTGATTTCTTAAGGGGGTAATATGGGATAATATCATATTTTATGTAAGTATGTATTGGAAACATACACGTTTTAATGAGAAGATGATGTGAATGAAGCATAGTCTTACAAATCATTCTCCACTTTAAATGTATAAGTTGTATTAAATAATATGCATAATATGCTGCACTACTTGAAAAAGAGCAGTCAATTGTCCAAATATTAGTTTAAATGCTGCTATATTTGTGGTAATATACAGGTATAGGTCAATTTTGTTTGTCACTCTCGTGATTGATCTGTGTCGATGTTGTCTCTTTAATAGATAGATATGCCAACTTCCATTGACAGTGAACAATACAGTACTTAGACAAATTTCAATATACCGAGTAGAAATTCACCCTGGTGAGTATGCTGTAACTTGCAGTGGCCGGTAAGTTTTAAGACTTGGCTTGTAGCGTAGGCCTTCAAATTTTAAGACCTGCAGTAGACTTCATGCGTTGTTGTACAATTGATACAAGGAATACAAGCTCACATGATACATCTGCTTCTGTGGGTCCTAACCTAATTTTTCAAGAACAAAAATTAATTTAAAATCGTGTCCGAATTAATTTCGATTTATGTCTCTACATCAAATGTGCTGACGCTAAATCCCCAGATGTTGGTGAATTCCAACTCTCATGATGCTTTGCCAGCCTTTAGAATGGCAAAGCATCGTGCAAGTTGCTCAATAGATTAGCAGAAGCACCTGTGTAAAGTAACAAAATATTGAGAAATAAAATAGTGAAAAAAATAACATATCATAATTACATAATGACAAACAAATAATGGTTGATATCTGGATGTTAATGAACCTCATCTCCTATGATGCTTTGCTATCCTTTTTTGTTAAATGTTTCTAAGGGCAAGTGTTTCAGTAACAAGGAACTAGTGATGTCGCGAACCGTTCGCGAACTTCCCGCGAACGGCTCGCCGTGGTTCGCCACAAACCGTTCGTAGCGAACTCCGGTCAGCTGACACATCCCGGCCAATCTCCAGCAGACCCTCCCTCCTAGACCATCCCACCTCCTGGACAGCATCCATGTTGAAGCTACCTTCAACATGGATGCTGTCCAGGAGGTGGGAGGGTCTGGAAGGGAGGGTCTGCTGGAGATTGGCCCGGGATGTGTCAGCTGACCGGAGTTCGCCACGAACGGTTCGTGGCGAACCGTGGCGAGCCATTCGCGGGAAGTTCGCAAACGGTTCGCGACATCTCTACAAGGAACTTGAATCCTAATAAAGTACATATGTGAATGTCATGGTGTTTTATTAGATTTTTTAATAGTTTTTTTTTATACTTTTATTTAAATTTAAGTAATTACATGTGGAGTTTTAATCTATTTCAATTTGAAATAGTACAATAAAGCAAGACAGTCAGGTGAAACAAACACAAGATCTTAAAAGTAAATAGAAACTAAGGTAAAAACAGCAAGCTACAACAAAAATATGCCTATACTGTCTTAAATGTTAAACATAAAAGATAAAGAGTTTGATGCAAGATGCAAACATGTATTAAAAGAAAGATAAAAAAACGTTCTAGTACAATCAGACCAGATATAAAACTGCTAAAAAAATTATGCGCGGAAAGATCTAGAACTAAGATGATACGGAGCGGATAGATATTTACAGTAGGAAATAGATACCGGATGTAAGATTGTATTTCAATGCAAGATATAGTATATTCTTTACTTAAACAAATATCTCCACTGTATCTAAACTCCCAAGAAAATGTTGTTCAAAATTACTTTAAAAATTTCTGTGACATTTTTAAGAGAGGGGACCTTCCCGGTTTAATATGCCCTATTGGGCATTGTAGAGAAGCCAGTAAAAAAAAGGATTACTTACCTGCACCAGTCAAAGCCCATTGCACTGCTTTTCATTGCACAGTGCTCTGGGCCGGAAGGGGAGGGAATTGGAGGGAGGAAGGGAAAAGGAAAAATAAAAAATAAATAAGAGATGGACAGAGGTCGAAGGGAGCACTGAAAGGTAGGGAGGATGGGAAGTGAGAGAGAGATAGGTTTTAACGTTTTGTCAGCATGCAGTGCGCACAGACAACAGACGTAATTTATGCACAGAATTTACATTAGGTTTCCTAGACTGCCAATGCCACATACAATGTACAACTATCCCCCACGTAATTACTGATATCTCAGTATGTGCAGTGTTTTAAGCTGAAACACTGCATATACTGACTCCTACCACCATGACCACATCAAATCGCTGAAGTGGTCATGGTGGCTGAAGTAACCCTTTAACTATAACACAGATGAACAATTAAAGAGAAATATCTTACCAAAATTAGCTTCACAAATCTTTTAAAACAGTTTCTGTAGCCAGAATATTCATATATTACAGACAGAATATTCCTGTATTATAGACAGAAAATATGTTCCATATTTCAGTAGTTGCCAAAAATAAAATATCGTAAATGATAGATGATTTAAACACATATGCTACATATATACGCACCTTTGACTTATTTTTTGATTATTTTTGAGAGGAATATTGGCACAAACATTAGGAATAAATATTTCACAGAGAGTCACCTTTATCAGTCTAAATAGCTTGTTTTATGTTATCGAAAATGTGTATTTTTGTTTATAGGAGAATCTTCCCATAGGAAGAACTTTGTGGACTCAAAAAAAGAATAAGAAAGATTTTCCTCAAAAAAAAAGAGATCCTCACTTTATTATTTTTTTTACAGAAAATGTGATGATGTATAATACAGATATGAAAACAAGATTGTTCACTGATTCTTAGTAAATTCTCAGTGAATATAACTAGACCTCTTTGAAATAAAACAGCTAATCATTTTTAAGCAATTAACAAACCATCTTTAAAAAGGCAGAGTGAAAGCCAGGCTTTAGTTTTTTTATGGTTGATACTAGTCAGGAATTTAAAATGTCTAAGCTACAAATAATGCTGTTCAAAGTACAAAAGGTTTAGTATTAAGGTTAATAATTCAGACTGTGACTGTGCTCTTAGGTTAAAAACAGACCCCTAACATTAGCAACTGGTCATTTATCACTGTCAAATACAGTCTTAACGTCACAGCAGAATATACCATGAAAAAACCTTTCTTTAGTCACATGAAAGTGAATTACAGACCACATTACAGGGCTCTGTCCACATGATGAATTTATTTACGGGGACGGCATAAACTGGTTTCATCGATCGCGTGCTTCAACAATAAAACACAAAAGCTAATATCTTTAACAAGGTGTGGTAGAAGGAGCTGAAGCTGAAGTCAAGGTGAAGCTGGTGGTCTACCTCATTTTCCTAGCTGACTCGGCATCTGCAACTACAGACTTGTCTGTGACTTTAGACTTTGAGTCACCAATTGCAACATAAAAAGGCTGAGAAAAACATTCACCTTTTGGATGGGGAATTGGATGTAATGGACATTATAGTCCCACTATCCTGAATAAAGAACACTTAACTGGTTTACACATTATTTGCAATAGCCTATGAGTTGTTAAAGGGATAATATGATCACCAACACAACTTTAGCTTGATGAAGCACTTTATCTGTATAGATCATACCCCTGCAGTCTCACTGCTCAATTCTCTATAATTTATGCAGTCCTAGCCACACACCCCAGCAATGACTGACACAGACGGCTTAAAAAATAAATTGTTTAATTTTCAATCAGATATAACTTACTTTAAAAGTTTTTATCTCCCACTCTGTAATTTCAACATTGACTACACTCAGGGTTTAGCAAGCTATTAGCACAGCAGGAGATAAAACCATCTAAATTAAACTAAATTTGCAATAAAGGAAGTGTAAACATTAGATGGCTTTTTACAGGAAGTGTTTAGAAAGGCTGTGTGAGTTACATGCAGGGAGGTGTGACTAGGGCTGCATAAACAAAGTGATTTAACTCCTAAATGGCAGAGAATGAGCAGGGAGATGATTTATACACCAAAACTGCTTCATTAAGCTAAAGTTTTGGTGACTATAGTGTTCCTTTAAGTTAAATTTGCACCATCACCCCTTGTTTGATTAACTGTATCTATGCATTTTGCATTGTTTTTCTTTTTATTAGGTTTGACGAAGGACTTTGAAATGTTACTCTTTTATTTGGGCACCAAATAAAGGATCACTCCTTTTCGATGTTTTGTGTTGGGTTATTGTCACTTTTTTTTTTTTTTTACAATATTTTTAAAGTTAGTTTTTCAGACAAAGAAAATATATATTTATACTTATATTCTGAATGTATCCTCTGGACGAGGCTGTGTGTACATATACATATTCCAATGATTTAGGAAACTTACATTTGTATCAGCCCCTGGCACTTGTAACACACATCTTGAAAGTCTTCTGAAGTCTAAAGCTAATATCCACATTACATGTCATACTATACACAAAGTATAAGAACACTAATGATATAATATTATAAAGTCACACTTTAAATCTCAAACATCTTGATAAAATTAAAATCAAAACAAGAAATCCTGTTTCTGGCACTGTTTCGGGCCTTTCAGATTTCCTAAATCGCTAAGTCGTTTAGGCCGTTAATCTTTGGCGGTTTCCCAAGTTTAAATATATTTTTTTTTTGTCCATTCCCAGAAGTTTTGAGTTATTTTTCCATATTATCCATTTAATTTTATATAATTTTTTTATTTAAGATTTTTTCACAAACATCTTACCAAATAATATGAGCTCACTCCACCCTCCCTGATTATTCTTACTATATTTTAACTATTTCACTTGATATATATTTTAAGTTAAAAATAATCGAGATAATATACTACGATAGATTTGTTAAATAAACGTAAAGTTGATCTTATATGTCATTGTAATAATAATGGCCTCTTTTAACCCCTTTTATTCATGAAGTTTGGTCCTTAAGGGGTTAATTAATTAATTTTTTCCAACACGTTTTTATTTTATTTTTAGATCTCTTTATCTTACTTCCTGGTACTGATGTATTCAAATTGGATATATTTTTTTCTGACTACAATACAACAAGTTTTTTTTTTACGGTATTCTCTACACGTTACCTTTGCTGCAAATTTGTTTTCCAAAGTTCAAATTGCTCCAAAAATTTAAATAAATGTCCACTTGCCATGAGAACATTAAATTTTCTGATGAACACCCTGGAGAGATACAAAAAAAATCTATATATTTGCAAAAAATAAAGATAAAAATAATAACTGATAATTGTTATGGTGCTTTTTTTTCTGAATAAATACATCTCTAAATAAGTTTCTAAAAAAGCCCCATTGAAAAATAAAAGATTAAAACTCCTGTTAATTTATTGTTTTTAAAAAGAAAAGCCATGAGGTGGAAATATTGCATAATTACAGTAACATGCTCTTAAGCAGTGTCCAACCCATAGGCTTTTATTTATAGGATACAACCAATAATTAGGAGTAAATAGCTTGAGATGCATAAGAATTACAATTATTCGTATAGCGCCAACAAATTCTGGAGTACTGCAAGTAGGTAAAGCAAGACTAACAATTAATTCTAATAAAACACACTGACATACAGGAAGATGATCCTGTCCAAAAGAGCTTACAATCTAAAATTTAGATGGTTAGATCAAAGGTGGTTTTGGCTGCTTCCTGGTTTAGTAGTAGTTCAAGGTACTCCCGCAATTTTGATTTATGTATTCATACAGATACATACTTACTTTCTTGTATTTATACATTTTTATTTTTGTTAATATTATTCAAAAGGACTAAAATTGACTTAGGTCTGCAATTCTTTCCCCCTATTCTTGACTATTAGTAAATTGAGGGAGTACAGATCAGCCGCATGCTGCCAACATAACCTATCTTAACAGGACCTATTTCCTTCAAAATATCTTTGCAAAGTTGGAGATAAATGTCTAGACACCAGCATTTAACAATATGCTTTCAATGGATTCTGTGGTGTTGGCAGCAGCAGGAAAGATCTCACTGTAATTCCTAGGAATGCATCGGGATTAGCAAATTATCCTGCATAAAGAGAAAGAAAATGGAAAATTAGAAGGGAGCACTTTTCTCTTCACTGCTTATTTAACAGGTTTCCCCAAACTGTGGCCCTCCAGATGTTCCTGAACTACAACTCCCATGATTCTCAGCCTATCTATTTCAATCATAGAATCATGGGAGTTGTAGTTCAACAACATCTGGAGGGCCGGAGTTTGGGGAAGCCTGGGCCTTAGAAATTGCACTTCAGAAATGTCTATTTGAATTCACTTTGAATTCTCACTCTAGTAACTAATAATCCTGATAGTAAGGATATCACTACCTGTTTATAGCTCCTCTGACTGTCTGCAGCCAGGTTGTGAAGTGAAAGCCTCTCACTTGCACAGGGTTATTCGCTAAATTGACAATTCAAAATGGATTCAGGGTGAATTTCAAATTTAAGGTCAAAATGGCAGAACTGTAAACATTCTGTCAGTTGTTCCAAAGGACAGCTCCCCAGGGATTGTTCTCTGCCAACAATAGGGTGAGGCAGACACATGATGGATGTAACTCAATAACATTTACATGTTTATCAAGGGAAAATATGTGTCTTGGGGTACAAAACCATTTGATTCCACAGTGATTGCTCCTTATTTCACATTTTGCCCAAGAATAGCATCTGTTTTTGCCTGGATACATCCCCCCTTCTAGAAACATAGAATATGACGGCAGATAAGAACCATTCGGCCCATCTAGTCTGCCCAATTTTCTAAATACTTTCATTAGTCCCTGGCCTTATCTTATATCTAGGATAGCCTTATGCCTATCCCACGCATGCTTAAACTCCTTTACTGTGTTAACCTCTACCACTTCAGCTGGAAGGTTATTCCATGCATTCACTACCCTCTCAGTAAAGTAATACTTCCTGATATTATTTTTAAACCTTTGTCCCTCTAATTTAAGACTATGTCCTCTTGTTGTGGTAGTTTTTCTTCTTTTAAATATAGTCTCCTCCTTTACTGTGTTGATTCCCTTTATGTATTTAAATGTTTCTATCATATCCCCCGTCTTGTGTTTTGCAGTTCTACATCGCTCACCTAAAAAGTGCTTCTTAAAAAATCGACAGTGTTCTTAATATCCTGCTGCAAGAACTTCCATTTTTGAGTGAAATTGTATCTTCCATTGTATCCAGAATAACATATTTCCACTTTCCCATACCTATACTTAACAGATGTATCCAAAGCTCTAATCGGAATAAACAATACGTTTTAATTAGATTCTGGTGATCATTAGTGATTACATAATGCCAGGTTCTTGGTGGAATTAGCCTTTTTATTATATGTTTATAAATGTTAGTATTGTACTATGTTGTCATAACTTATGTCATGATAATATTGTGAAGAAAATTAGAAACAAGCGCAACGTAAATTTAGTATTTAATAAAGACAAACGAAAACCGCAACTCTTTAGTGCTTGGCGGTTTTATTCACTAGTTATGGTGTTTAGTAAATAAAGTGTACTTAGAATTTTTGTAGTTAAATTGTCAGTTCCGTGCATAGTTATCAGTTACAGTTATTACATTGCTACATTTGGAATGCAAGAAAATTGCAGACTTTAGAAAAAATGTCAACTAAAATTCATTATATTTCTTTGCAATGGCAACAAAAACATTTCGTTAATATTTACTTGATGTAGTCTGAATGGTAAACTCTGCAAATAATAGGTCTAAATTCTCTCTGCTTTGAAAATACAAATGAAAAATACAATTAGATAGATTTGCATTTGGCATATGATACTAACGGGGTTTAACGGTTGTGGCGTTTGTCCTCAATTCACTTGCTTTTAAAATCAAACAAATAAGCATGTCTGTGAACGTATCAACTGATCAGATTATTTCCTCAAGTTTAATCCTTTTATAACCGGCCCTAGTATAAAAAAACAAACATACAAACAATGCTTACTAAATACACCAAATTTGATTTAGATGTTAGTCATTATCCTGTTCTGACAATGAAAAAGAATTAAATGATTATATGATATACATATCAAATCCTCCAATAGAAGGTACACGAAAGCTGGCTAACACAATTATGTCTTACTGCACAGTTTATCTTCGATTCCTTATTGCAGAATACAATGAAAAGAATTGTGTTAATGTAAGATATTGGTTGCAAAAATACTCACAGACTAAAGCTAAAGTCAATGACCCATCACCTTATAGTTCTCAAATTCCCCATTTACCCTGGAGGCACCACCTTTTGTCTTCCTCACCTTCCACCTCACCCTTTCCTCATCTCAGTGTCACCATCTACCTATTGTCCACCCTAGCGTCACCTCAATCATCAGCGTCACACACACTAGCGCAGTTTTTGACATCTCTCCTGCCTGCTGTCCATTTCAGTACCTCCAATTTTCAACTCCACTATCACCCTCTCTCCCTTGCCCAAACCAATGTCACTTCTCCTATCCCAATTGTCACCTTTCCAACCTGACTGTTGCCCTCTGCCATGACTGCTGTCTGATTGTGCATGGTTTAATGGACATGCATTTTCATTCATGGGATTTTGGTAATTGCAGGAAGCTCCAGGAAGCAGCGCTAGTGCTGCCCAGTCGCTAGTGCAATAAGGGGTACCTGGCACAGGTAATGTCCCCCCCAGGTCCCCACCCATGAGCGGCAGGTGGAGACCCTATTTAAATAAAGGGGGTCATAATGTCCCCCCCAGTTCCCCACACATGACCAGTGGGTGGGGACCTTAATTAAATAAATAATGGAGGGGTAGGGTATTTTTATTGAGGGGGGAGTGACTAGGGCTTATGGATCCCTAGACACTTTTTGTTATTTTTGGTCCCCACCCGCCACTTATGGGTGGAGACCTGGGGGGGACATTGGGTCCCCCTTTATTTATTTATTTAATTAGGGTTCCCACCCGCAGCTCATGGGTGGGGACCTGGGGGGGACTTTAGGTCCTGTCAGGTATACCTAACATTCATGCTGCCGCCGGAACCCACTTCCGGGTTCACGGCGCTTAGCTCCGCCCCTTTTTTCTGACGCGGTCTTTCCACGATAATTAGGAAGACCGCGCCAGATTCAAAGTGCTGGATTATTCACTCAGGTGCGGCAGTGAGATCAGCTGCTCTACTTGATGCTACCGGCTCCACTTCTCAGACCTCGGCTTGTAAACGGATTTCTACCTTCTCATCTCTCAGACCTCGGCTTATAAACGGAATTCTACCTTCTCCTCTCCCAGACCTCGGCTTGTAAACGGATTTCTACCTTCTCCTCTCTCAGACCTCGGCTTGTAAACGGAATTCTACCTTCTCCTCTCCCAAACTTCGGCTTGTAAACGGATTTCTACCTTCTCTTCTCTCAGACCTCGGCTTGGACAAACGGACTTCCTTTCTCTCACTACTAAACTGCAGTTTGTTAAAAGAGACTCCTTCCTCTTCCTCCATTGGGTGAATTAACCCTTCCAGTGCCAGAGTGCTTCTAAGTTAAGTAAATCTTTTGTCAAGGAAAGCAAGTCATATCAATTAATTATAGTATTTAATTTCTTTAAACTCTCTGTTGACAAATAAGGATTGCTGCTAAGGCTAAAACTTCATTATTAAAATTCAAGTTGGAACTAACTTGGCATTTTCCTGATTATTATTTAAAGATACAGTCCACTGATTTCACTCCAATATAATAGGAGGTGAAACTTACTGTTCCTGCCCTCAGAAAATTCTGCAGTTGAGTTCCAATTAAAGAGATATTACACAAAAGCATCACAGGTCCCCCCCCCATTATTTTTTGTTTAATAAGGGTCTCTTGTTGCAGGGAGATACAGGTTTTTTTTTTGTTTCTTGTCAGTGCTGTGGGAGTTAATTCTCCTGCAGCTTGGAGTCTATTAAACGAAAGAACTGAAATGAAAAGATAATGCATGCAGCATTCGCCCTTTTGTTTCGTATATAATTCGTATGTAGGACTTTCATTTAGGTTATAGCAAACAAATACGAAAATGTCAGATTTGGACGAAATCATATTCGTCCTTTAACGAATGCACAAGTCTATGTAACATGTCCGCAATGTTTCGACCCCACATTGTAGAATCTCAGCAGTTAAAACTGTGAGAAAAACCCTGTCTGGAAGTAATGTGATAGTCAGCCACAGTTATGCTCTTACTATCACAGTTTTTCTCTGATTCTTGGATTTTTCAAGGGATACTCTGTTTAAAAAAAGGAAAAAAAGCAGAAGACAGAAAGTTGGGCTTATCATTACGTTTATAATAGAGGATGTACTTCACTTTGTAAATTAATTTTTTTATTTGGTATGCTAACTGAAAAAAAGATTTTGGAAACTTTATAGTAATTTAGTTGCTATGGTAGAATGTCAACATCCTCTGTGTTCCTTAATTGTCACATTCCTGCAACATTTCCAGAACTATTTTTGTTTTACAAGATGTTCCACATCCTACAGCATGCAGGTCTCTTTCCTAAATTAATAGCATTCTGTTTGGGCATGTACACTCATCTAAGCAAATAATCATGAATATGTTTTAAAGGGCTACCAATCTTTTATTATTGTGTGTTTGTGCGCTATATACCATAAAAATAACTCATTGCTATGTGATGCAATAAAATGACAATTATTTCTCACCAGGAGATGACTTGATTGACTATGCCATATGCTTATCTGACAGCCTGGGAAAGCAATTTTTAGCTGCATCACTCTTTTGCCAGCTATGTTTTACATTGAAGCATCTTCATTTAACAGTGATGAAACGATTCTGAAACATTTGCTGTCCCTGGATCATTTTGGCTAGATTCCACTTCTAAAGTATCAACTCCATGAGAATGCATCATTTGTAGAAGGAAAAAAAGGAATGCAACAGAAGTGATGAAGGTTCAACTCAATCATACAAATGTGTTTTTTAATTTTAGCTAATGTAATTGCACTGGGATCTCTATAACCTTTCTGTCAGAGAAAGAAATAGAGAAGGAAAAGCATCATGATGCAAATAATATTAATATTAATGTCTTAAATGAATTCTCCAAGCACCATAACCACTCCAGCACAATGAATGGCAAAGTGCTACAGTAATTACATAAAGTTACCATTAACAAAGCTGAAGGGCCAGGTGGCTTTTACCCATGTGGTGGCAAACTTAGAGTATTTGGCATCCAGCGTTTGCCAGTTGGCTCTCTCCTTCCACCCGAAAAGGATCATATTTAAAGGAGACATTACAAGCACTGTAGCTACTTTGGCTTAATTGCAGTGATTAGTGTACACCCCCTGCTTGGGAAATTTTACTTCCTCATTACCTGTCCACAACATTTATACCGGGAATAGTAATATTTTGTAAAGCCAAATCACTGTGAACTTTTTTTCTGTAGTGTTGAGTTAATGAATTCTTCACTTCTTCCACGCTACCCCTGCATCAATCTCCCATCCAAAACTTTTGTCTATTTTGGATTTACAACCCCCAGTTGTCCTCTATAATCCTGTCCCTAATGTGTCTCCCAATCCCTTGTTTATGCCTCATTTTCTCCCAAAGACATCTCTTCACCCCATGTGTCTCTTAATGTCTGACGTATCTCTAAATGCACTCTATCTATCGTGTATCCCTCCCTCGTGTATCACACAATACCCTTCCTTTCTCTTTAATGATATCATCTCCTCTGCTCACTCACCTGCCCCTTGTGTATTGCCCCATTTACTAGTATATAGCCTTTTTTAACCATTCAGGGTTCAATCCTTTTAGGAATCATACCAAAGGATTGGAGAACAGCAGATGTCCTGTCCATATAAAAGAAAGATCAAAGTTTCTGACTGGAAACTACAAACTTGTCAGCTTAACGTGTGCAGCGCTCCCATGAGAACTATTTGGACCCCTACAAAATCAGTGGCTGGGCCCCCAATGCATGTTAGCAGACACTAATGTGTGTACACACATCCAATCACACAGATTCATGCTCACAGACACACACACACACACAGATCCATATTCCCACTTACACTTAATCTCACAGTTACACTCTTGCACATACAGATACACACATAGGCACACAGCCACATATATATACAAGCAGATGCACACTGCCACACCAAGATACATACAACACACTACAGATACACAGTGCCATGCATATAGAAGCAGGTATACAAAAACACAGATACAACCTATACACACACTGTTATACACATATTTAGTCAGTGGAGGAGGATTTCTTCCCTGGGTCCTGGTTGACAATGAACTGATCTGGGACTGCAGGCTGTGCACGGCTTTCCCTTTCGTCCCATGTGGCTTTCTTCTAATGTTGAGAGTAAGTTATCTGCTATTACTTGTTCCTCGTGCTCCTATGCAAGAGAGAAATAGGGGCCCAATATGTTCCAAATCCTGAATACGCATTTGCAGGGCTTAGGGGTACAGCTGTGCCCCTTAACAAAGTACCAGCTGTCACCAGATGATTGCAGACCTATATCTGTGGTTGGGAAATGATTTAAAGGGAAAGTGCTCTATTTGGGTTTTGCTAAGGAATTTGGCTCCACATAAAATGTTACTGTACACAATATAATACATGTGTACAGGTGAAAATATTTGTTCTTGGATTGCAAGGTTTAAAGACAGAATGTGAGAGTATAGAACACTAGAGTAAATCAAGTTGGACTGTAGTGAATTTAAATGTGAATTGAGTTGGATTATTTCTTCAAATCAGCTATGTTAGTTTTACCAGTCATTATAATATAGAGTTTAGTGAATAAATTTGACAGTTCTAGTCTCTTTAATTGTTTCCCCACTAATTTCATGTCCTTCACTCATTCTGATTTTTTTTGTCTTTCATTTGCTCTCTTCCCCAGTTTATCATTTATCCTCAAACATCCTTCCCTCACTTGCATCCCTCTTCCCGTTTGCCCTTCTTCAGCCCTTCTCTCTATATCTCCCACTCTGCACTTATTCCCTCATTCTGTCTCATTTTATACCACCCATTAATGCTCCTCTTCCCATATTCCACCACTACCATAGCACTAGTATATTCTTTATATACACCCACATTAGTCTTCCTTTCCCCATATTCCCCCACTAGCATGCCTCTCCCCATACTTCCAACTTGTGTCCTCCTTCCCATAAAACCCCTTCTGTTCCTCTCCCTATAATTTCCAATAGTATTCCTCTTCCCATATTCCTCTACTTTGTCCCTCTCTCCATTTCCCTTCCCTGACCCCCTACTTTATCTTTGACAGTACAATCGAGTGGCATGGAAGTCTGATTACTATGAACTAGATACTCTGTCAGAACTCTTCATGTTTGGCACCAGGTAATGTGTGAAGGGGCTGGATATAAGATAACTAGTGATGTACCGAACGGTTCGCTGGCGAACGGTTCCTGGCGAACATAGCATGTTCGCGTTCGCCACGGCGGGCGAACATATGCGCGGTTCGACCCGCCCCCTATTCGTCATCATTGAGTAAACTTTGACCCTGTACCTCACAGTCAGCAGACACATTCCAGCCAATTAGCAGCACAGCCTCCCTAGCAGACCCTCCCACCTACTGGACGGCATCCATTTTAGATTCATTCTCAAGCTGCATGCTTAGTAAGAGGAGGGAAAGTGTAGCTGCTGTTCATAAGATAGGGAAAAGCATAGCTAGGTTAGGGATAAGGGTATGCTTTTTTTGGATTTTTTTTTTCTATGTAATGTAAATGCACTTAGTTGTCTGCCACTGCTACCAGCTTCTGTGTCAGGCTCACAGTGCCCATTTCCCCAGTCAGTGCCACCAATTACATCTGGTGTCACAATAGCTTGGATTTAAAAACAAAAAACTTTTTTCACTGTTATAGATTGAATAGCAGTCAGTTGTCTGCCACTGCTGCCAGCTTCTGTGTCAGGCTCACAGTGCATACTGTGCCCATTTCCCCAGTCAGTGCCACCAATTACATCTGGTGTCACAATAGCTTGGATTTAAAAACAAAAAACTTTTTTCACTGTTATAGATTGAATAGCAGTCAGTTGTCTGCCACTGCTGCCAGCTTCTGTGTCAGGCTCACAGTGCATACTGTGCCCATTTCCCCAGTCAGTGCCACCAATTACATCTGGTGTCACAATAGCTTGGATTTAAAAACAAAAAACTTTTTTACTGTTATAGATTGAATAGCAGTCAGTGTCCTTAAAGCGGGTGTGTTACGCTAACAGTGGATACGCTGACAAGTGCCACTAATTAGATCTGGTGTCACAATAGCTTGGATTTAAAAACAAAAATTTTTTTTTACTGTTATAGATTGAATAGCAGTCAGTGTCCTTAAAGCGGGTGTGTTACGCTAACAGTGGATACGCCGACAAGTGCCACTAATTAGGTCTGGTGCCAGCTTCTGATTTAAAAACAAAAAACTTTTTTTACTGTTATAGATTGAATAGCAGTCGTAT
>OW240915.1:295747106-295782834 GCA_933207985.1 Pelobates cultripes | reverse complement strand
GTGAAGAGCACACCCACAGGAATTCAAAATAAACATTTTTTACAGTTGTGCCCTACATACATTCACCATTTCAGTTCCATTAACAAGCTTTCCTTAATATGTCAAGGTAGTTGGACTGAAACATTGATTACATGCAAAGGCACGTCTGCTTAAAATAAATCTGCACTTTTGTTTATTTTGAAGCCTATGAAATACTTTTTAATTTGAAAACTCTGACTCTGCTCTAACTCTGCGCGACGCATTATGGGGCTGGTAAATATTTTTTTTCCAGGACTGCTTTTAATTCCCAGTCCGGCCCTGCTAGTGTGTGTGGATTTACTGGTGTGGTAGGAGTGGGATGCTATTTTATCACTTATATTGTTACTCCACACACCATGACCACTTCAGTGTTTTGAGACTGTATATGCAGTGATTCAGTATGAGATAAATATATTATCTTATTGCCAGAGTTGTAACTCCACCACTGGCAGCATCATGGCATCGTTAGAAAACAACAATATATGTGAACACAACCCCAGTGAAAATAATGAAATATAGGAGCAAACCAAAACTTCCCTTATCTTAAGGTGAAGTATCCAGATGAATCCCCGAAGACTTCCTCTTGTCTTCAATAGATATACAGAGAAAAATAGGGGACAATCTGCTAAATACAAATAAAAAACATAGCATATAACTGTGTGGAGACTGGTATTGATGTGTGATCACAAATGGTCACTCACAATTTTGAAGAATTAAGATAGCCTTGAATGATGTCTTTGTGGAGTTAGAGCAGCTTTAAATGGTGTTATTCAATATCCAGTATATTGTCTCTCCTCACATATTCATTAGCAAATAGATATGTGTGTCTCAAAAAGAGAAAAATGGACAAAAATGTAGTGCACTTCCAGAATATGATAAAAAATATATTTAATGACTTACATTTAGGTATAAAACAAACAGCATGTCACCATACACGTCCTACGCGTTTCGTCCTGAAATTGGACTTCCTCAGTGACTTGGTGTAATAAAGTGCAATCAGAAATAGCAGCATAGATTGCAATCTATGCTGCTATTTCTGATTGCACTTTATTACACCAAGTCCCTGAGGAAGTCCAATTTCAGGACGAAACGCGTAGGACGTGTATGGTGACATGCTGTTTGTTTTATACCTAAATGTAAGTCATTAAATATATTTTTTATCATATTCTGGAAGTGCACTACATTTTTGTCCATTTTTCTCTTTTTGAGACACACATATCTATTTGCTGATGAATATGTGAGGAGAGACAATATACTGGATATTGAATAACACCATTTAAAGCTGCTCTAACTCCACAAAGACATCATTCAAGGCTATCTTAATTCTTCAAAATTGTGAGTGACCATTTGTGATCACACATCAATACCAGTCTCCACACAGTTATATGCTATGTTTTTTATTTGTATTTAGCAGATTGTCCCCTATTTTTCTGTGTATATCTATTCATGGCATCGTTAGTCAGCCCAGAACAAGCATTCTAGGTTGACTAATGTCAATTCTGTGCATATTCCTATCATAGAGGGTCAGACATTGGCTGAGGGCACTCAACTATGTTCTCAGCCAATGAATGACTGGTGGGAACAGCTTCCAGCTCTTGCAGCTCTACATCACACGGCTCAGAGAAGGATCAGTGCCTGGTGGCATCCAAGTCAAAGGGCAAACCATGGCAACATACTTTACTCCATTACTGGGGAACAGCAGCAGGGTATGCTAGCATAATACCCGTTGTGGGTTGCAGTGATCATTTTAACTGTCATTCCAACAACACAGCACTAAAAGCCGGAAAAGTAAAAAAATAAAATAAAAAAAAATAAAATATATTTTAATCTGTGCAGGTGTGAGCAATTTTCCTGTAGCACTTATCTATTTCAACATCTTCTTTATACTATAACTGTAAAACTTTATAAATAAATACATAGTGACACGGTACATTCTTTAGATTATCATTCTGTAAACAAACATCTAAATCATTTCTTGGTTTCCTCATTTTTACAGATTCGTATTAGATACCTCTGCATATCAAGCTGATAAGAGGACAGACAGAATTATTTTTAGTGAGGCAATGTGTATTCAAACTCAATTGTCCTCAAGTTTGGAATATTACACAAATAAAAGAATTGCCTAAAATTGGAAAACACATTAATAAACACTCTAACTTCCATAGAAAAAAAAAAGCATTGCTGCCTAAGGATTAATTTAACTCCACATATTTACTTGTTCAATGTAAACTTAAGGGAAATAATAGCAAAAAAAACCCAGTTACTATAAAACACAAGGTCGGTTAAATACATTAGTTTATATTGAAGTAGTTAAAAGGGGACAGCTGGAAGAAATGAGAACATTCTATTGCATTTGCTGTGAGCATATAAGCTATTTTCTTATTGTCATGTAAACAGCTGGAGAATACAGGAAAGCTATGTACACGTCAACAATTATATATTTTTATTAGTTTAGTTATAAAGTCTTATTTTCATGTTACTTTTGTCAGTCACATTTTTTTCATAATTTACTTAAGTAGGATTACATAATACAATTGATGTTAGCATTTTAAATATATAAATAAGAATATAAAATATTAGAGAAACATAGATACTTACATTCATTTTTATTGCCATGAATGTCCAGATTGCTGTTTATCTAGGAATTAAAAGGGGTACCATACCAAGGCAGCAGTGGCGGAACTAACGTAGACAGGGCCAAGTGTAATACATTTTATTGACCTAGTGCAAGATAAGGCAAACTCCGACAATGCTTTGCCAGCTGGTGATCTACCATTTGCTTGTCCTTGAAGAGTTGTTTTTGTCAGCAGTGTTTATGCATTTGAATGCAAGCATGTTTTGAATGGAGTGTATGTCTGTGCATGTGGGGGTGTATTTGTATGTACCGTTGACATTGGAATGCACTGTAGTACGCCTCTGTAATGTTTAAGATTGAATCCAGGGGTGTATTTGTATGTAGTGTTAGCTTTTAAATGCAGGTGTACTTTTGTGTGGCATTTTAATATAGGGGTGTGTTTGTATGTAATGTTTGCATTTTATTGCAAGAGTGTGTTTGTATGTAGTGTTGGCATTTCATTGCTGGGCTGTATGCATATGATCACATTTACTGCCACATACACAGGGCTGGATTTCCAACAAGGCCACCAAGCTATTTACCTCAGGCTGGCAAGCATGAGCTGGGCCGCACAGCCAGTGAGGAATTGAGGATTTCCCTCACAGGCAACCCATTCTCGTTATTGTCTGTTTGCTGCCTGCCCTGACCTTTGGAACTGTGCCTGACTACTCTCCTGGATTTGCCCTTGTCTGTTTTTACAGGTTATTGTTCCTGCCAAGCCCCCGTGCACAGATTCACAGCCCAGGTGGATTCTTACATGGTTACCGTGGGCTGTGATCTGCACTATCTGCAAGGGAGAGCAAACATATCTGCACTACTGACCCCAACCAAGGTAAGGCCTTAGAGTGAGTGTGTGTTTGCATGAGTCGGTGTGAGTATATCTGTCAGGTCTCCTGCCTCTGTACCGCTTGCGGCGACTTTACTTGCCCTGTCACCACGAACGGCGTCCTCTGGTCCCCATCCGCTACTTGCGGCTGTTCCCGCCACCGAACTTCCGTCCGGCAACCGACGAACAGTAAGACATCAGAGGTCATACTGGAAGGACTAAACACCTTCCACATGTTGAAATCAATACTAAATGGAAATTATAATAGTAATGTAAGTGGTGAGAGCACACACAAAACCAGTTTAAATATATCATTACCCTTTTGTCAAAAGAATTCCTGCAGAGACAAAACAGAGAAAACAAACATAGGGTAAAAACTTACAAAATGGTTTAAAATAGTGAATAAATGAATAAACGCACATATTTCTGAGCCACTTAATAAAAGCTGGCTCAGACTAAGAACGTAGAATGGATAAGGAGTAGTGTAGGCTGGATACCAATTCTGACTGCTTTCTTGCCCCTTCTTTAAAATGCCCAGAATGCAGGTAATTGATTAAAAAAGGTTTTATTAAACAAGATAAAAACAGCAGCAAAAATCTAAATCAGCTACAACAATCTCCATACATTGACGCGTTTCAGCTTACAGCTTTTTTCAAAGTGTGAGTCCATTCTATTTGTTCTTGGTTTAAATATATATCTTTTCGCGCCATTTACGGCATCCGGTCTCAGGCCCCTCCCTTTTTTTTCACCTACAGGCGCTTCCTTGATTCCGGGCATCCTAGCGTCCTTAGTTATTTCCGTGTTTGTCACTGTGACGCGGGTGAGTTCCCTTACTTCCGCATTCGTCACAGCGACGTCGGGGAATCTCCTCCCTTACACCGGACAATTCTTCGTGTTAAAAATGCGCTTCCATTTCGTGTAGTACGATTTTAAAATACAATGTAATGACAAAAAGCCACTCAGAGGGGTACTTTATACATATACACATATAGTCATATCATGCAAATTTCAGAGTATAATATTTTAGAAAAATATATATATATCCTGCACTAAAAGATAGGAAGATAAAAAAAATAGTAATAGAATACAAAACATTAAAAGAGAAGAGTACAGTAAGCTCCATTATAATAGACAATTGATGTACAATACAATTGATGTATAAATATAAGTAAAAAATACCTGTGAAATGCAGATTTTACAATACAATCGATGTATAGATATAAGTAAAAAATACCTGTGAAATGCAGATTTAAACAAATCTGCATTTCACAGGTATTTTTTACTTATATTTATACATCAATTGTATTGTACATCAATTGTCTATTATAATGGAGTTTACTGTACTCTTCTCTTTTAATGTTTTGTATTCTATTACTATTTTTTTTATCTTCCTATCTTTTAGTGCAGGATATATATATTTTTCTAAAATATTATACTCTGAAATTTGCATGATATGACTATATGTGTATATGTATAAAGTACCCCTCTGAGTGGCTTTTTGTCATTACATTTTATTTTAAAACTACATGAACTGGAAGCGTATTTTTAACACGAAGAATTGTCCGGTGTAAGGGAGGAGATTCCCAGACGTCACTGTGACGAATGCGGAAGTAAGGGAACTCACCCGCGTCACAGTGACGAACACGGAAATAACTAAGGACGCTAGGATGCCCGGAATCAAGGGAGCGCCTGTACGTGAAAAAAGGGAAGGAGCCTGAGACCGGATGCCATAAACTGCGCAAAAAGACATATATTTAAACCAAGAACAAATAGAATGGACTCACACTTTGAAAAAAGCTGTAAGCTGAAACGCGTCAGTGTATGGAGATTGTTGTAGCTGATTTAGATTTTTGCTGCTGTTTTTATCTTGTTTAATAAAACCTTTTTTAATCAAGTACCTGCATCCTGGACATTTTGAAGAAGGGGCAAGAAAGCAGTCAGAATTGGTATCCAGCCTACACTACTCCTTATCCATTCTACGTTCTTAGTCTGAGCCAGCTTTTATTAAGTGGCTGAGAAATATGTGAGTTTATTTATTTATTCACTATTTTAAACCATTTTGTATGTTTTTACCCTATGTTTGTTTTTCCTGTTTTGTCTCTGCAGGAATTTTTTTGACAAAAGGGTAATAATATATTTAAACTGGTTTTGTGTGTGCTCTCACCACTTACATTACTATTATATTTGCACTTATTTATGTGTGGTGGAGTGACCCAAATAGGTGATAATAGCACCCTTTTTATTGTATTTTAACCTTTATATACACACTTTTATTACTAAATGGAAATTAGCCAATCAGCAGACCCTATGCATTTATAAGCAACCCTCCCACTTACCTCAGTGCCCTGTTGTGGTCTTTGACAGCCCAATAGCGCGTTATACTGTGTCTGTTTATTTGGTTACCGAACTTTGGCTTGTCTCAAGTTTAATCTGTCTTCCTTAATCCTTGACCTTGGCTTGTCCTTTCGTATTCCGTCCCTCTGTTGTCCTTGACCTCGGCTTGTACTCTGACTATTCTATCTCTTTGCATAGCCCGGCTTTTCTAAGGATCAGTATTGCAACTTTGTGTGTCTGTGACCTGTCTGCTTGTTTAGGTTCCCCTCATAACCGTGACAGTCTGCATGGGTCATTGTGAGTGTGTCTGAATGTGTCAGTGACTGTGTCTCTGCATAGATCAGTGTGTGTCTCTGCATACATCAGTGTGAGTGTGTCTGCATGGGTCATTGAGTGTGTATCATGGGCCAACGTGTCTCTGCATTGGTCAGTGTGAGTGTATCTGCATGTATCATTGTGAATGTGTCTGCAGGTGTCCATGTGTGTCTCATAGGTCAGTGTGTCTCTGCATAAATCAGTGTGTGTCTCTGCATAGGTCAATATGAGTGTGTCTACATGGGTCAGTGATTGGGTGGACTATATCAGTTAATACTGTTGCTTGTTTACACTCTGGAAAGAATGGTAGGCATAGAGTTTCCCCTGAGTTATATAAGAGTCCTGGATTCCATCACCACAATCACTTTTTTTATTTTCTTTTGTCACTGATTGTCAAGTGTTATCTTAGTCTTTAAGGGCAATCTTCTCATCTAGAGATCTGGAGTATCCAACCTTAAACTTAAATAGACAACTAACAACTTAAATAATTTTTCAAGAACTAGCAGACTGGAACTGAGCTGGGCATTGTCAGTTTGCCCAACTGATGAAAGTTTTACCAAACTTTTAACAGATGACTTTGAGATCTATATCCCGAATTAACTCTGCTAATTTTAGATTGCATAGTTTTCTTTGCCATTGATTGACTAATGTTACAACATATAAATATCTAATAAAGATGGGTAGATTTATGTTCAATCTAATTGGTTATTTTTTTTTTGAGGAAATCACTAAGACTAAATATCACCATATATTCAAAATATGGCTTTTCTCTTTTCACACTTATAAACTACAATTGCATTAATAGATTCTTGTGTATGAAATAGCTCTTAAAGGATCACTATAGGGTCAGGAACAAAAACATGTATTCCTGACCCTATAGTGTTAAAACCACCATCTAGCCCCCTCATGGCTCCATAAATATATTAAAAATCTTACTGTAATTAAGCCTGAAGCTGTAACTCTGCATGCTGTTAGACCCAGAAAAACAAGCAGTCTGCTGACATCATCAGAAGTGGTAGCCTGATCCACTCACAATGCTTCCCTATAGGATTGGTTGAGACTGACAAGGAGGCGGATCAGGGGCATAGCCAGCATGATTCAAACACAGCCCTGGCCACAGAGCCAGATTAAGAGCCCAGTGGGCCTGGTGCTGAAAATTATGATGGGCCTAATTACAGAATCTTATCGACCAAAAACACTAAAACAGTCATACTTCCCAAGCGTCATGTATCTGATGGAGATGGTGTTGGAGGGAAACTCAAAGGCTGCAGCTATAAGAAAACACATACTCTATGCTAAACTCTCTCTAATTTATGCTTTCATCTTTCAAGTAAATCCATACCCCCTAACAGCAGTGTCCAGTGAAGCAACTCAATGGGCGGGGTAAAAGGGTGGGCCACTGATGTGAATCACGTGACCAGAACTGCCAAAGGGGAAGACATGCCCAAAAAGGTGGCATGTCTGTCCAAACAATTGGAAGGCTAGCCTGGCATCAGTGTCCCCATGTCGCCCAGTCCCCTAGTCTCCCAATGTTTCAGTGTCCTCATTTCTCCCCGTGTCCCCATATCTCAGTGTTTCCTGTGTCACTAAGATACTAGGGGACACTGAGAGACATGTGGACACAGTGAGGAATGGGGACACTGAGATACCAGGGGCACTGAGACACAAGGGGACACTGGGAGACATGGGGGCACTTGTGGATACATCAATATGATATAAAAGAGAATGCACACCAGAACCAAAAATAAATGTATGCAAATATTTAATAAACCAACAATTGGTTAAATATGCATATTGCAAAAAATATACAAAGTGACAATAAACAGGCAACACAAATCAAACAGTAACAATTTACCAGAGTTCTCACAAGCCTAACCGGGCAGAAACACGAATCACAATACTTCCCACCCCCAATGTTTCTGCTCCAACTGGCTGTGTTTTTCAAGGGACAGCTTGAAAAAAAGACATGGGGACACTGAAAAATTTGGACACTGGCTGGGAGACATGGGGACACTGAGACACTAGGGACACTGGCTGGGAGGCATGGGGACACTGAGACACTAAGGACATTGGCTGGGAGACATGTGGATACTGGGAGACATGGGGACACAGAGACACTAGGGACACTGAGAGACATGGGGACACAGACACTGGGAGACTAGGGGACACTGAGACACTAGGGACACTGGCTGGGAGACATGGAGACACTATGTCTCTAGTCTCTACATGTCACAATGTGTCTCCCAATGTCCCTATGTCTCACAGTGTCCCCTAGTGTCTCAGAATCCCCATGTCTCGCAGTGTCCCCTAGTGTTTCAGTGTCCCCAAGTGTCTCAGTGTCCCCTAGTGTCTCAGTGTCCCCATGTTTCCCTGCTGCCTTTCCCCCCACCCTCACTTCCCTGAGCTGTAGTTTGTCTCTGCAGGCTGAGAGCTGCTGTCTGAACTCTCTGTGCTTTGTAGCTGCTCCCCTGCAGATCAGTGAGTAGAGAGAGGCAGGTAGGGCTATGCTGTAACTTCCTATCCCTGCCTCTCTCCACACACAGTGGCCTCTACTGGCTGGTGCTGGTTTTACAGAGTAATCTCTGATTATACTGAGAAAAATATCTGCATTTCTATTGCCGGTATTACTGCAATACTGGCACGGCCAGGCAGCCTCAAATACCAGCTGTGGTGGTAAAATACTAAGCAGGTGGAAAACCCAAGAGTAGTGTGTAAAAAAAAAAAAAGTTTTATTTTTTATTTTTAAATGGGCCTATTCCATGGGCCTGGGCCTGGAGCTGCAGCTCCATCAGCCCATATGCTAATCCGGACCTGCCTGGCCAATCAGCATCTCCTCATAGAGTTGAATTGAATCAATGAATCTCTATGAGGAAAGTTCAGTGTCTGCATGCAGAGGGAGGAGATACTGAATGTTTGGATGCATTTTAGGCAGCCATGACCCAGGAAGGATCTCTAACAGCCATCTGAGGAGTGGCCAGTGAAGTTATCACTAGGCTGTAATGTAAGCACTGCATTTTCTCTGAAAAGACAATGTTTACAGCAAAAAGCCTGAAGGTAATGATTCTACTCACCAGAACAAATTCAATAAGCTGTAGTTGTTCTGGTGACTATAGTGTTCCTTTAAGGTCTACAAATAAAATGGAATAGAATGAACATGATATCAAATCAATTGTAATACGTTTCTTGATTGAAAACTTTAACAATCAATCTCCCTTTCAAAATAGTGCTTTCATTCGTTTTCATTTTGGACTAGTTTCAACTTTCCCTGTTCTCAAGCTTACAGAACATGTACAACAGGGTCATAAATGAAAACCCTGCTTTTAAATCAGCACAGACAGTAAAGGAGGATATCAGTCCCTTTCTCCCCTAACATGGGAGAATTCCGAAACCTTTACTCCCCCAAACAATGGACAGATGGTTGATGTATCAACAAAAGCTAATCATTTCCAAACCAACTACGAACTGACTTGCCAAAAGCAATAACCTAAATAATAATAAAAACAGTTCCCTCAATTCAACAAATTTGTTCAAATGTATTTTTGTTTATTATTTTCTCCTTATAGTGTTTTTGTTTTCATACAAGTAATACCGTGCCTTTAGGATGACCAAAATAAGACCTGATCTTCGTAGCAATCTGCGAAATGCAAGTTGGCAAATAACACCTCACAGGAATTGAACAATTCTGTCGATGTTATCAGGCCCCACAACCTTAAAAGTTGAAAACGGGGGGAGTAAGTCATTTTCCTAAATGCTTTTACAGCTTCTAAAAATTTTTACCAGATGTGTTTCCCCTCAAAAGTAGTAACACATAATATAGCCTGATTGTAAGGGGTTTCAGCCAAATGGCAAAGAGAATGAAAAATAGCACGATAAGCTGTCATATGTATTATCTGATCCAAAAATGATCGATTTCTGTAAACCGAATCTTTACAACTTCCTTCTAAACTAAGCCATACAAGTGGTGGAAAGCCTTTTTATAGACTTAAGTTCACAAATAACAATGCACCCATAGTGAATCCAATATAAGAAAGATTAGCTATAATGCAAAGGATAGAAGATAATTCAATAAAAAAAAATTCATTATCACGGGGATGTTTAGGCATTTACCAGTTAGTACATCTGTATACTGCTCTGACACTTAATAATTGAAGTGCCTATTAGGTTCGTAAAGAATTCAAACATACAATGTATTTCAGCTGTGTTGCTTTGATTGAGCTACTTATATCTACAGTATTATATACTTTACTTGAATATAATTAGTTTTGAATTTTCTTAGCATCACATCTGATACCACCAGAAATGTGCTCATCGTTGCTTTGGTATTACTGGGCACTATGAAATGTATTGCATTGACCTAGAATTAAAAAATATACTCACTGATTTATGCAGATCCTTTGCCTGATTGTGACATACATTCATGCTACCCAATAGCTATATTTCAACTAAAGTTTACAGATTTGGGAAAAGCATACAGGGAGGTCTAGAAAAAAATTTACCTTGTAAAAGCCTTTGCCAAATCATATGACATATCCTCATCAGTGTCTTCATTAACTATGACTTAATTCTTTGGAATGAATGCTCATGGTAGCTAGAACTACAGGCTTAGAACTGCAAAGAACTACATCAGTTATAACATACAATTTGAAAATGGCTCGAGTCCCACCGTGACTAGCTAGAGAACAGCTTTCTTCCCATGACTGCATCCTTTTGCACATTATTTAATACAAGATGTAGTCTGGTTTAGACAGACTGTAGAGTCTGACAATCAGCCAGTATGAAAATTAATTGGACCACAAGGACACCAATGAAAATATTACTTAAGGACACAAAATAAACAGAGATCATTAAGGTTGCATCTGTAAAAAAAAAGTAATATATAATAAATAACAGTACATTATAGCAGATACATATTGATATATTTTAAATTTCTTATGTATAGAGATCCCAGAGTTAGAATGCATACTTGCATGATATATAAAGGATAAAATATAAATATTTAATATATTTTTATAATTTTACAATCTATACACTTAAAGTACACTAAATTCAGTAGTTGCTGGACAAAGAGGGAAAACAATACATTAAAAAAACAAAAAACACCCCTGATTTAGCAATTGAACGGTCTCATTGGCAAAGTTTAAGACCTATATACAAATCAGTATGCCTAACATAAATGCCGCTATACTCAACGACAAGCATTCATTGTCATGTTTTGTTCTACATCTTGTTTTACTTTACGTTAACTAACCATTTTTTGTAAAAAATTTTTTTGATAACGTAGCCGTTTTGTTAAGCGTGATATCCATTACATAATATAAAAAATGTGCAATTTTTCTGCCACTGCATAACTACTGTAACCTTGAAATACGCTGTTGTGGCATCCGTTAATAATCTGTAACCACCTGCACAACCAAAATAAAGAATAAAAAAAAACACAAAAAAAAAATAAAGAAAAAAATAAAGAAAAAATTTTTTTAGAGAGAATTTATAAAATAAAATAAGTATATTCACAGGGGGTAGAATAAAGGGGTGGATTTCCAAAAATATCACTAAATTTAGACTAAAAAACAGTTAATCTAAATAATTAATAATTTAAAAATGAAATAAAGTGTTAAGTAAATGAAAATATGTCTATTTTATAAATGATTCCAGGCAGTAACAGCAGTGCAAAACTAACGTAGCAACATTAAAACATGAATGTTTATACTAAAGCTATATGTAGGACAAAGAAAAACAAGGATTGAGCTGGGTACTGAACACACACTCCTAAATGATTGGAGTAGCCAAGAAAGGGACAAAATGGAGTGTGTCACACAGTGTATAGGGGAGTGGACGTTTTAAACTATGTACATACAAAACTTAACTTTTATTAGCTATAGATATAAAAGTGATAATGGTGAATAAACCCTCCAATCAGAGGGAGGAAAGAGAGTATATAAATAAAAGAGAAGGAGGTTCTTATAAACAAGCCCTCACCCTTTTCCCTGAATGAGACTAAGATGCATTGAGAACCTTCTGAATCTATGGATGCTGGTCTAGGGTCTGAGGTTAGCTAACGTAATGAGGAGGCAAACCTTCATGACTATCTGATTGACAGCCCAGAGGATGCTCCATAATGAAATTATATAGGTTACGATTTCTCATAGAAACCCGCACTTTTATAAACTGTTTTTTAAATAGGTTACCCCAGCAAGCTGAAATGTTTTCTTATTTTTAACATTCTTATATGAAATAACTCTATATTATATTTTGAAACCATATTGTACAATCATATGCAGCACATAATCAAGTAGTACGATAAGTGGCTCCACAGACAAGACAATATTTGTGCACACAATATTAACTTGACACATAAACTGTAAATGAGTTTCTTATGTATGTAATAAGACTGAATTATTATACTTTGCAGTTTGATGTTTAATATATATATATATATATTTTTTATTTTTTATTTTTTTTTTTAAATAATGGGTAGAATAAGATAAAGTAAAGAACTTAAATGGCAACCAGAACAGAATGGCATATGTAGTCTAACACGTTAGCACCTCATAAACTACTGATATTGAGTTGTCATTATTGTGAATATTTGTTTTGTGTTTAAGGAGTAACTTCACTGTCAAATAAACACAGACAAAAATATTGGGTATTGTACAACTGTGGTATGTGTTACATTGCATATATTCTATTAATAATAGCTGCAATGTAAATAATGAGATATATGTAATATAGATTGTTTTTTGTACGGAGTTGAATAACTGTACTCATTTAATGTTTATGTTTTGCTTCACAGGTGAGCGGTGTGTTTAAAATAGCATTTGTTTACAATGTTTTGTTTGAATTCATGGTGTATGTGACCCACTTACTACATAGCTACATTCATAGAACTTATATGCATAACATTTATTTTGAAAAAGAGATGCTACATACATTATTACTGAATTATTCTTTATTTTCTGCATTGAAGTCAGGCATATCGAAAAATAAGTTACAAGACAGTGTTGCAAAAATAGTGTGTTTATGAAGGAGGAATAAAGTATTAGAGATGAGCCAGCATTCTTTCCTCATTGCCTTTAGATACTTAAAGGGACACTACAGGTACTATAGCCTTTTCATCTTATATATCAATCAAATAAGGTGGGAGTGAAGCAGGGCTGGATGAGAGAGTAAAGTGCTGCCCCATAGGAGAGAACAAGAGACAGGTATGTAAGGTAGAGGTTACTCTGGGAGGCCATAAGCTTTCCTAAACAGATGGGTTTTAAGGCACTTCTTAAATGATTGAAGACTAGGGTAGAGTCTGATGGCAGTAGGCAGGCTATTCCATAGGAAGGGAGCCGCCCGCGAGAAGTCCTGCAAGCGTGAGTTGGCTGTACGGGTGCGAGCAGCGGACAGGAGAAGGTCACGGGCAGAGTGGAGGGGCATACCTATGGATCTGTGAGGAGATATAAGAGGGGCTAGAATTGTTCAGTGCTTTATATGTATGGGTTGGCACTTTGAATTGACTTCTATAGCATACAGGAAGCCAATGTAAGGACTGACAGAGGGGTGAGGTGTGAGAGGACCGACTAGAGAGGAAAATCAGTCTGGCGGCAGCATTCATTACAGACTATAGTGGGGTGATACGGCCTTTGGGAAGACCAATCAGGAGAGGGTTACAATAATCCATGCGGGAAATTATGGACAAGCAACTTGGTAGCATCTTGTGTAAGAAAGGGATGGATGCGGGCTATGTTTTTAAGTTGGAATCTACAGGATTTGGCAACAAACTGGATGTGAGGCTCAAAGGTGAGGCCAGAGTCAAGTATGATGCCAAGACAGCAAGCTTGCAAGGATGGACTGATGTGGACACCACTGACTTGAAGGGAGAGGGAGAGAGGAGGATCAGTATTAGGAGGAGGAAAGACAAGGAGTTCAGTTTTAGATAGATTGAGTTTCAGAAAGCGGAAGGACATCCAGTCAGAGATGGAAGAAAGGCAAGCAGTGACACGTTGCATGATGGCAAGAGAGAGGTCCGGGGAGGAGAGATATATTTGGGTGTCATCAGCGTACAGGTGGTAGTGGAATCCAAAAGAGGCAATAAGTTTGCCAAGAGAGGCAGTATAAAGAGAAAATAGAAGGGGACCAAGGACAGAACCTTGGGGAACTCCAACCAAGACAGGATGAGTGGAGGAGGTATCCTTGGAAAAGGAGACACTAAATGAGCGTTGGGAGAGATAAGAGGAAAACTACAAGAGGACAGAGTCACAGACACCGAGCGATTGAAGAGGTTTGAAGGAGGAGAGCATGATCAACAGTGTCAAAGGCAGCAGAGAGGTCAAGAAGAATAAATATGGAGTAGTGGCCTTTGGATTTAGCTGTGATCAGGTCATTAGTAACTTTGATAAGAGCAGTCTCTAGAATGGAGAGGGCGGAAACCAGACTGAAGAGGGTCAAGGAGAGAGTTGGAATTGAGGAAGCGAGATACAGGGATAAAGACAAGTCTTTCCAGAAGCTTTGAGGAAAAAGGGAGCGATGGTTAGAAGGGGAGGATGGGTCAAGAGATGCTTTTTCAGGATAGGTACTACAGTGGAATGTTTAAGGTCAGCAGAGACAATGTCATAAGAGAGAGAGAGCAGTTGAAGATGTGTGTTAGGGAAGGCACAAGACAAGGGGAGAGAGATCTGATGAGGTGAGACGGGACAGGATCGAGCGGGCAAGTGGTGGGGCGAGAGGAAAGGAGAAGCGGAGCCACCTCTTGTTCAGTAGCTGGGGAGAAAGTCTGAAGGGTAGGAAAGGCATGATCTACGTGTGGTTGAGAAAGAGAATGGCAAGGAGGGCAGAATTCTTTCCTTCGCTGTTCAATCTTGTCGGTAAAGTAGCATGCAAAGCTATCGGCTGTAAGGTTAGTTTAGGGGGGCACAGCAGGGCGGAGAAGAGAGTTAAAGGTGTCAAAGAGACGCCTAGGATTGCGGGAGCATGAACTAATGAGAGAGGAAAAGTATTACTGTTTGGCGAGGGCATAGGCTGCGCTGTATGAACACAATATGAATGTATAATGAAGATAGTCTGCCTAGGTGCGGGACTTCCTCCAGGAGCATTCAACACAATGGGAACAACTCTGCAGATAGTGTGTTGATTTAGTATGCCAAGGTTGGAGGCGTGTCCTCCTCAAGGTGCATGTTTGGAGCGGGGCTGCAGTGTTCAGGGAAGAGGTGAGGGTATTGTTATATGTGGAGATGGCCAGCGAGGGACAGGAGAGGGAAGGGATGGATAGCAGTTGTGAATCAATTTCAGCTGACAGCTTCTGGAGGTCAATAGAGTTAAGATTCCTCCTGAGTTGAGGGGGCTTAGGCTGAGGTTGTTGGGTGAGGGGGTAATCGAGAGCAAGCGATAAGAGGTGGTGATCAGAGAGAGGAAATGGAGTGTTGCAGATATTAGATACTGTACATGCATAAGAGAAAATAAGGTCGAGGATATTGCCAGCTACATGGGTGGGAGAGAAAATTAGCCCACTGCAGTAGCCCGAGGGAGGAAGTAATTGAAAGTAGTTTAGAGTAGCATAGAACCATTTCCCATGCCAGTCTACACAGGACTAACTTTTGGTTCTAGTAAGACAGTAATACCTTTTATTATTGTTTTAAGTATTTATTAATTTAATTAAGGTAAAATATCACTTCAAAGGAAATCGCCTTTCAATAAATCACAAAATTATTAAAAATTACATTTGGCATGGCAAAAACATACAATGGGGGTATTGTTTTACTCAGAAGAGTCAGCTGAGCATAAATTTGGGGGTTTGATCATATCGGCAAATATCAAGTTTACAAAATGCCCATCAAATTTAAAAGTGTATATAAAAATGTTTTTTACAACAAACTTTGACATATGCTGGTGAAAATTTGATGGCATGTCTAGGCACAATGTACACCATATGAGATACCCTTGAGTGTCTACTTTCACAAATGTTAGGCCTTTGTGGGGTTATTTAAAAAGTCCAACTGCTATTATGCCCCAGAATGAGACATAAACCCATCAAATTAGTCTCTCAAAATTCTGCTATAAAAACTGAAATGGTCAATTGTTTCTGTAGAAAATGCCAAAAATATTTTTTAACACAAACTTGAACTGGTGAAAAAAATGGTGACATGTTAAGGCAAATATATACCATATGGGATATCCTGGGGTGTTTACTTTCACAAATGTGGGGTTATTTGAACAGTCAAACTACTATAATGCTTCAAAATGAGGCATAGGCCCATCAAATCCATCTATGAACATTCTATCCGCAGAAACCTAAATAGTCTCTTATTTGGCACTGTAGCCACTAGGGATGTGCATGGAGAAAATATTCGGTTCGGTTTGGCATTCCGAAATTCGGGACTTCGGAACTTCGGCAACTTCGGAACTTCAAAACTTCGGCACTTCGGCCTTTCGGAACTTTGGAATTTTGGAATTTCAGGACTTTGGACTTCGGCTGTTCTCTTGCAGCTGCTTAGTAGATAACTCCCGAATTCCCACGGTATTAGGGAGCTATCTACCAAAAGGCTGAAAGACCTAAATTGGTCATTCAGCCAAATTTACTAATACTAAGTAAAAATTACTTAGTAAATTCTGCCCCTACTCACTATACCGCGAGTAGGGGCATGTATATTAAACAGCAGCCTATGGCTGCTCACTTAAAAAAATGTTTTTTAAAAAAACACAAAAATGTCTCCCCTCTCGAGCCCCCACCCGTGCAGCACGAGTGGGGGCTTTTAAACTGGAGGGGGGACCTCTACCAACCAGAGTGCTCTAAGCCTAATTGCAGGGTGGGGCAAGGCTTTATAAGCCTTCCCCTGCCCTGTGGAGCTCAGTCTGTGCGGTGCCCTCCATGGGTGAAGATGGATTCTTTTTTTCAGCATCAGGTTTTTTTTTGCACTCTTGGTTTTTTTTTTTAAGTGTGATGGGTATTATGGTATACCGAGTAGGGGCAGAATTTACTAATACTAAGTAATTTTTTCTTAGTATTACAAAATTTGGCAGAAATAGTAATTTAGGTCTTTCAGCCTTTTGGTAGATCGCTCCCTAATACCGTGGGAATTAGAAAGTTATCTACTTATTCATTCCCATCAATTGACTGGCTAAATGACTTACATTTTATATGAATGTGTTACTTGATTGTTGTAAGTGTTGCCAATACTTACAGCTAAATCCTGGCTATATCTGTATACTGTTTATTTAAACTACTATACAGTGTAACATTCTTCATCTTCCACTGGGTATATTAGTACTTCGGCAATTCTGTGCTTCGGAACTTCAGAAACTTTGTCAACTTCTGAACTTTGGAACTTTGGCAATTCAGCTATTCAGACATTCGGAAGCATCCGAATGTCCAAATTGCCAGAAATTCATCCGAATTGACATTCGTAATGAAACGAATTGCACATGTCTAGTAGCCTCATAGGGTAGTGGCTACAGCATACGATGGGAGTATTGTTGTAATCAGAAGATGTAGCTGAACAAACTTTTGTGCAGTAATAGGACATGTCAGGTTTACAAAATACATATAAAAATCTTGTTATATGTGTGTATTTAAAAAAACACAATTTTACTACAACATTTAGCAGATATTGGCAGTGAAATGTCTATGTTAATACACCCTTAGGTAAATAGCCTGTGATATCTACTTTATATAAATATGTACTGTTGTGTGGCAATTCTGTTTTCTGTGGTGGATATTAAACTTACTAGAAAAACATACCAACTTCTAAACTTGTTTCATAGTTACATTTCTTTAGTCCTTGTGACTTGTAACTATCAAAATAAACTGAAATCCTACACAAATGTACTCTGTAAATCAGAACAAATGCATGAATTTATTTTGAATTCCTTTTCTTAAGCTGCATTTATTGTGCATACTCTGTATTGCCAAAACTGTGAAAAAAATGTGCTGTTTTTTTAGATTTATTTTTTTTTTTTTTCAATTTGACAATTTTTATTATTTTTGGGGTACAGAAAGGAAAGGGGAGATGGGGACTATGCAAGTGAGCCATTTATGCGTCATCACAGTTGTTTCATTACATTTTCCTAATCTCCGTAGCATTTGCATGTGGATACTTTTGGAACCTCTTATCGTGTTGGGATGGGGATGAGATTTTTTTTTTTTTTTAAAGATTTTAGGATATGTTTCTAATTTTAATTAAATCTTTGATAGATAAAGAAGGATGAAGTGCAAAAACAAATGGCTGTGGTTGACACAATAACCACTACAGTGCATGTCTCTTGTTGCATTCCCATGGTAAGTAGTTAAATTATGTTCCAATGGTTTAATAGTTACCTTACAGTCTGGTTCCCTCTTTAAATATCACTAAAGCAAAAGTCCCTAGATCCATATCAATTCTATCAATACAAAACCCAAAAAGGAAGGTATAGTTTGTGGCGCTGAAACAGCTGCTAGAACACACCAATAGGACTTAACCACAGAGGTCCTACAAGAGACAAATCACAGCTATACAGAATAGTGTGCAGCGCATAAAAAATATATTCACAAGAACCACATATAAATTTCTGGAAATCCAGCAAGTGCTACTTGCTGGATTTCCAGAAATTTATATGTAAGCTTTTACTATTGATTTTAATAAATTGTACTGCTGCTATTCTTCTAATTGATGTTTATGCACTTTATATTGAGGATCAAGCTGCAGCTTTCGTGATTCCATTTGAGGATATCCTGTTTAAGCCACTATACCTGAGCCAGTTTGTAACAGGCTCTATTATATGTGAGTTGGACCATACAGATTGTTTTATCCAACCTATTCATTACCACAGTGTTATGCTATGATCTTTCTATTTTTTATAGATAAGACATACCCTTTCTGATAACGATTTCATTGGGGTACTTATTTATTATTATCTATTCACTTAAGGTGGAAGTTTTCACTTATATGTGGTTCTTGTGAATATATTTTTTATGCGCTGCACACTATTCTGTATAGCTGTCAATTATATCAATACCTATCTTTGGATGAAATATACAGGGAGTGCAGAATTATTAGGCAAATGAGTATTTTGACCACATCATCCTCTTTATGCATGTTATCTTACTCCAAGCTGTATAGGCTCGAAAGCCTACTACCAATTAAGCATATTAGGTGATGTGCATCTCTGTAATGAGAAGGTGTGTGGTCTAATGACATCAACACCCTATATCAGGTGTGCATAATTATTAGGCAACTTCCTTTCCTTTGGCAAAATGGGTCAAAAGAAGGACTTGACAGGCTCAGAAAAGTCAAAAATAGTGAGATATCTTGCAGAGGGATGCAGCACTCTTAAAATTGCAAAGCTTCTGAAGCGTGATCATCGAACAATCAAGCGTTTCATTCAAAATAGTCAACAGGGTCGCAAGAAGCGTGTGGAAAAACCAAGGCGCAAAATAACTGCCCATGAACTGAGAAAAGTCAAGCGTGCAGCTGCCACGATGCCACTTGCCACCAGTTTGGCCATATTTCAGAGCTGCAACATCACTGGAGTGCCCAAAAGCACAAGGTGTGCAATACTCAGAGACATGGCCAAGGTAAGAAAGGCTGAAAGACGACCACCACTGAACAAGACACACAAGCTGAAACGTCAAGACTGGGCCAAGAAATATCTCAAGACTGATTTTTCTAAGGTTTTATGGACTGATGAAATGAGAGTGAGTCTTGATGGGCCAGATGGATGGGCCCGTGGCTGGATTGGTAAAGGGCAGAGAGCTCCAGTCCGACTCAGACGCCAGCAAGGTGGAGGTGGAGTACTGGTTTGGGCTGGTATCATCAAAGATGAGCTTGTGGGGCCTTTTCGGGTTGAGGATGGAGTCAAGCTCAACTCCCAGTCCTACTGCCAGTTCCTGGAAGACACCTTCTTCAAGCAGTGGTACAGGAAGAAGTCTGCATCCTTCAAGAAAAACATGATTTTCATGCAGGACAATGCTCCATCACACGCGTCCAAGTACTCCACAGCGTGGCTGGCAAGAAAGGGTATAAAAGAAGAAAATCTAATGACATGGCCTCCTTGTTCACCTGATCTGAACCCCATTGAGAACCTGTGGTCCATCATCAAATGTGAGATTTACAAGGAGGGAAAACAGTACACCTCTCTGAACAGTGTCTGGGAGGCTGTGGTTGCTGCTGCACGCAATGTTGATGGTGAACAGATCAAAACACTGACAGAATCCATGGATGGCAGGCTTTTGAGTGTCCTTGCAAAGAAAGGTGGCTATATTGGTCACTGATTTGTTTTTGTTTTGTTTTTGAATGTCAGAAATGTATATTTGTGAATGTTGAGATGTTATATTGGTTTCACTGGTAATAATAAATAATTGAAATGGGTATATATTTGTTTTTTGTTAAGTTGCCTAATAATTATGCACAGTAATAGTCACCTGCACACACAGATATCCCCCTAACATAGCTAAACTAAAAACAAACTAAAAACTACTTCCAAAAATATTCAGCTTTGATATTAATGAGTTTTTTGGGTTCATTGAGAACATGGTTGTTGTTCAATAATAAAATTAATCCTCAAAAATACAACTTGCCTAATAATTCTGCACTCCCTGTATTAGCGATTAATTAAGTGAGTCAGTTGACATTTGCAGCCAACTAATTCCATCCGAAGAGGGATGAAATTAATATGTACAATACAAAAGGGGAACTTTCAATTTATCTATGTTAGAGAAGGATTGTGAATGTCCATGGGACCCAGGTAAGTGTCAAAACATTAAAAATGTTTTGATTGCTTAACATGTGACAGCACCAAGGGACTTCTCAACCAATTGCACACAGATTAAACCAGACACTCAAACAGTGTATCAGGGTACATTTACTTTACAAACTCAAGACAGTGTGCTAGTGTGCTAGGGACCATGTTTTTACCCACTAAAGGTGTTCATACTTAAGACTCAACATCTAGCCAGGAGGCCCCTTGCACCATCTTAGGTAGCCACAACATTCATACTTACCAAGTCAACCTTGAACAACCTTGAATGGCAGGCAGGCAGGCATTCCTTCCAATGGCCATTGGAGTAACTAAATTACCTCCATTTGTTTAAATATACATAGGGATTTAGGAGAGAGCGCAGGTAACGTTTTCTTTGGTTTTTACTGTACACATTGGGGTTGATGTGTACTGTGGTCGTTGCTGCCTCCCAGGAGTGATGGGAGTGATCGCAGGACTTATCTTTTTGTATTTGTATTCACTTTTTGTATCACACAGCTTTGTTACAATGCTGCCGCCCATCCCATGTGTTCCCTATTAAGGGTTAATAAGTATATAGGAGTGTATATAAAAAAAATATCCCTCTCTGTTTCATTGGAGATATCCTCCTTTACTGTGTTGATTCCCTTAATGTATTTAAATATTTCTATTATATTCCCCCTGTCTCGTCTTTCCTCCAAGCTATACATGTTACGTTCCTTTAACCTTTTTTCTTGTAAGTTTTATCCTGCAATCCATGAACCAGTTTAGTAGCCCTTCTCTGAACTCTCTCTAAAGTATCAATAGCCTTCTGGGTATACGGTCTCCAGTACAGCGTATAATACTCTAAGTGAGGTCTCACCAGTGTTCTGTACAATGGCATGAGCACTTTTCTACTGCTAATACCTCTCCCTATTCTTCTTCTTATTATTATTACTATTATCGCCATTTATATAGCGCCAACAGATTCCGTAGCGCTTTACAATATTATGAGAGGGGGTATTTAACTATAAATAGGTCAATTACAAGAAAACTTACAGGAATGATAGTTTGAAGAGGACCCTGCTTAAACGAGCTTACATTCTATAGGAGGTGGGGTATAAAACACATTAGGACACACAACCAAGCATTCTGCTAGCATTTCCTGCTGCTCTATTACATTGTCTGCCTACCTTTAAGTCATCAGAAATAATCACCCCTAAATCCGTTTCCTCAGATGTTGAGATTAGGACTCTATCAAATAGTCTGTACTCTGCCCTTGGGTTTTTACGTCCAAGATGCATTATCTTGCACTTATCCACATTAAATGTCAGTTGCCACAATTCTGACCATTTTTCTAGTTTACCTAAATCATTTGTAATTTGGCTTATCCTTCCTGGAACATCAACCCTGTTACATATCTTAGCATCATCAGCAAAAATACATACCTTACCATCAAGACCTTCTGCACTATCACTAAAAAAAATATTAAAAAGAATGGGTCCAAGTACAGATCCCTGAGGTACACCACTGGTGAAAAGACAATGCTTTGAATATACTCCATTGACTACAACCCTCTGTTGCCTGTCAGTCACTGCCTTACCCATTCAACAATATTTTCTTCAGAATTCTAACAGGAAATAAAGAACTATAGCTTTTTGCCATAGATCAAAACGTTTGCCAGCACAGCTAAAACACAATGAGATTTACTACGTCTATACATCAATAATTATCGGCATTTAAAACATAAATGGTGGCAGAGACATGTGATTTTATAAATTGCTTGTGGCATAAATATAAACACAATACTGCCCGGAATAACACATAGAGTGAAAAAATCTCACATAATATATTGTATTCCTGCTTGTATAGGTTATAAAATGTCTGACCTGAATCCCGTGCCAAACCACTTTATCTGGCTGAGCTCTGAGCTACCCTCATATCCAACAGCTACATAATCCGCATGTACTGCTTATGTCGACTGGATTTTTATGCCTTTGTCTGAGATCCAAACTTTGATCATAGCAAGTACGTAAAAAAAATTAGATAAATTGTATATGCTCCCAAAAGCTTCTATATCAGTCCCATAAGATTTATAATAGGAGATTTGTTTCAATGTATCTACACTATTTGCTTATTTAAGTCAAATACACTTTTTACATATTTCAATACTCTAAAATCAGATTATTTGAAAATGTGTGGTTGTTTGAAGTCCTG
This sequence comes from Pelobates cultripes, assembly GCA_933207985.1. Classification (NCBI taxonomy): domain Eukaryota; kingdom Metazoa; phylum Chordata; class Amphibia; order Anura; family Pelobatidae; genus Pelobates; species Pelobates cultripes. Next base: position 295,759,843 of record OW240915.1, on the reverse strand, counting down.
AAGAAAGTTTTGCTGGAAAATCAGCTCTGTGAGATGTTATGAAAACAAGGCCATCACTTACTATTTCAACACATTTGCACATTTTTTTTTTGGGTAAGTCAGAATAATCCTACTATCCTCTCTGAGTATTGTATGCACGTTTTTTAATTTATTATAAAGGTATGGTGTAACGGCACCCCCAGGCATAAAGGGGTTAAACTGCCGTTTAATAGATCTTCCCTTCCAGAGACACAGGCACAGCTACTGCAGAACACCAAACTCCCGAACTTAACACAAGGGAATGCTCCAAACTCCCGAACTGCATACAAAGTAGCACTCCAAACTCCCGAACTGGAACCTCACGAATAGCTGCTAGCAGATGAACAGGAAAAGCACCCAAGTGGCTTACACTCCTGGCAATCAGTCTCTAACAGCATACAGTGAATCCCCCCAAAGACGAGACAGAGCTCCGTGTTGCAGGTCAAGCAGTGGTCTGGTTTATCGAGGGCTACTTGCCCAGTATTTATGCAGGTCTCCCACCTGGTGGACACTCCCCTAGGGGACCAGATGGAAGACTGTAACACAGACAGACATGTATCACATTCAGACACACAGAAGTAAAACATCCCCACAATGCCTCCTAATTTCCTTCCCTCTATCCTGGATATAATTGGGAAGTAATCCAATTATCTCCCAGGACAGAGGCAAAACTCCATTATACACATGGGGACACAAAGACAGTAAAATACATTAAAACATACAGTGTTACATTTAATACATAAAATCCATACATGTCACATATCCCCAGATAGCTGGGATCTGAGCGCACATAACTACCGAATAGCGGTATCCTATACACACAGTTCAATTGCCATGGAGCCAAAGTCTTTAATTACACGAATAGGCTCCATGGCATAGCTATCTGGGTTAACATATTCACATAGAAAAAGTCCCGATCAATCCAGTGTTCGTCTAAACAGCCACGAATAGAAGCAGGGAAGGCTGGAGGCTCAGTGGTGCCTGCACGTAAAAGTGTCCACTTTTAGTGCACTAATTCCGGGCTGAACACCGCTGGCCATCCGGGGAGCTCCATAACACTGCCACCTAGCGGCCGCTAAGTGTAACTGCGGCCACCCAGTAACAGTCAATTAAGCTGCGGTTAACCGCAGCTACTGGGTGGTCAATTGACTGCACACGCCAGCTTCTGGGCAGCCAATTAACAGCGCCTGCCAGCTCCCAGCGGCTCTGGGGAGGCTAATAGAAGGCGTTTTGTGTGGTAGACTAAATCTACCGAACGGCTGTGCAGAAAGGCATTAATAAACCTTTCTGCACAGGAAAATTAACTGTTTAACTGCCGGTCCATAATCCAAAGGCAGCAGGCAGGCAACCAGGCTCCTCCAATGCAATGTGGCGAGATTGGTCTCATCATATATGGAAAATGTACAATTCTATAGTTACAGAAACTAGGTTTCCTAATGATTTTGGCTCTACATCCCACCTCCCACAAAGTGTGTTGATATTGGTTTGGACAGCTGATATAAAACCTTTTCAACAGAAAATAGCAAAGTGAAGCAAATTAACAAGGGAGTAGCCTTTAATCAAGGCAAAACAGGAGAATTTGTAGAATTATGACACAAAATAGAATTCAATCTACTACAGATGTCTAGTTATATATAAAGGTACTTGAACACTGGTCTTTTGATTGCAGAGTTAATTACACAATTTAATTTGTAATTAAAATCTAGCAACATCTAATGTTTACATTTCTGGTTTAAATTTATTTGGATTTAACTATCATATAGTAGAAAGTTGAACCATATGGAAGGTTTAATTATTACTCTAAGTGCAAGTCTATGTATAATAAGCCACTTAATTTTTGAGGGTATAGTTGTCTATTCGGATTATTCACTAAGGTGACAATACAATGTGAATTCAAAGTATATTTCAAATGTTAGAGTAAAATAGCTAACATGAAAAGTGTGACAATAGTAACCTCGTCACTGGCTTTTGGAGGGGCCTGTTTGCCAGCCTGCTACCCTGTGATTATGGCCCTGTGACAAAATGAACCTTGTCAAGGGTTCTTGGAGGGGCCGGCTGGTCAGCCTATTGCCTCAGGACTATGGGCCCTACAATATACCTTGCCCAATGCACTTTAAAAAGCTCTGTTCATGTGAAGTATGTACTTTTGTACTCCTGAAAGAGAGAGAGACCAGTAGCCCTAATTCTCTGGAACTGTTTTGCGCATGGGACCATGTACACGGTGGGTAAAAAATAAGACTTTCAGGAATTTCCTGAACCGCTGCTCTGATCTGGGTGATTTTTGGATATGTTGGACATCCAAATCAGGGCTATCAGGGGAAGAATTAGATTTATGGGGATATGTTGTGTTTTGGGGTACTTTTGGGGTTTTGTAAAATATGTGTTTGTTTGTTGTGGGAGTGTCGTACATTTAATTACTGTTCTGATTGGTTTGTAACAATTGTCATCCTGTCCCCCACAAGGTCCACATGGGTGTTCCCTTGCATGGGAACTTGCATAAAAGGCCAGCTGTGGCTCCAATTAAACGAGATGCTTTACCCCTTAATGAAGTCCCTGCTCATGTTTGGGGGATTGGAGAACTACACTCTGGGGATTGCTATATCACAATACTCTAATAAATACCCTGAGTATTATCACTAGCTCTTATAAGAGCTGTTCCTGCTACACTCTCTGGACTAGGAGAGGTCTAACTACTAGAATGTGGATCCTGGTCTTGGGTCCAGGGTGGGTGGAGGACGGCGAGACCCCAACCAAGCTGCAGCGGTTTGTGGGGTTTATGGTGGTTATGGTGTTCCAGTGTAGTGCTCATGGTACTCACAAGTACTAGGAAGAAGCGATTGACAGAGGTACCCGGTCGGAGTGCAGGCGGTCTGTCACAAAAAGTATTGCTGTTTTCGGTAATTTATCCAATTTTGCTATTTTTACCTTAAATTTGAAAGTCACCATAAATTCTTACTTTAGAAATTAACTCCTTATGTGATCAATCTGAACACTGATTTGGCGCCAACATATCTTGTGTCCTGTCCTGGCATCATCTGTGTTGCTGAACAATTCTACATTGTGCTATTTATATGCATATTTCCTCAGATTGGATACTGAGGTTGCTTGCAGTATTGTGTGTGTTTGTGTGTGCTGGACAGGATACTTGCTTTGTTGTATGTGTGTGGAGACGTTGTTTGAAGTCCTCTTAGTGTGTGTGTTTACCTGTTAATGTATTTGTGAAAGGGAAGGCTGCTTTTGCTGTTTGTGTGGTGAGCTTGTGCGTGGTGTCATCAGTGTGTGTTGTCATTCTTCTCATGTAGTGGATCCCGAATTTGATTTGTTAAATTGTTAGAAAAAAATATTTTTGTTCCTTCAACAAAAATCCTTCATATTGGAGTTTAGGAGTTTCCATATGCTAAGTCATTTCATTCATTAAACAGATGATTATTGTCATGTTCTTCACAAGTCCATAGGAAATATTTGCAATAAGGTAAAAGCAAAAGATGGCATAATCCCAATAATGTTAGCAATTTCAATGTGAGCAACTGCCCATTCCCAGTCGTCACTACCACCTCTTCGGGAACATTTGTCCTAATTGCCTCTAAACTATAAACTTCCAGACAATGTCCTAACATATCACCTTTAGCCTTTGATACAAACGTGAATTAATTCTTATGCCATACACACCATTTAATGCATTATCTTATCATAACAAGAAACGCCACCCTCTAGTGGTGTAACCCCGATTATATTTATATTTTTCTGTTTCGTGCAAAAAACATACTTGCATTTAGACGTTTGTTCATTTTTATGCATACCGCAATGAAATAATTTAATACAGTTTTTGTATTGATCTCTGGATAATAAAATAACTGTACGTTTCAATAAAACATTATTGTTTCCTCTTGTCTCTGCATGAACCATTGCATGTTTTAACTGTAAATTGCTCAAATATTTTTAAGGTCAAAAATTCCTGCACCCTTATTTTTAATGTTTAAGTTATTGTTCTTTCACAGAACTGAAACTATTTCCTTACACAGGTTTGCTGCTTGATATTTTCACTCTGTAGCATATTCTTTTAATTATGGGGTAGGTTTTAGATGAGATTGACCCCATTTTTCTGTCATCAATTTTATCAACATATTTATTAATGCATGGCTGTTCTCTTAGATAATATTTTTTCTCTATATAACGATTCTGTTCTTTCACTCCTAATGGACCTGCAGGGTAGTCATTGAGTCGACGCTGAGAGAAACGAAGCAGAAGAATATTTGTATATTGAATCAATTTATAATATTAATACCATCTGGCTTAGAATGTAAAATATTAATGAATGGACAGATTAAACATAAAATAAATCAATACATTTAAAAATACATTATACACTTAGAAATCACTAAAAATAATAAATATGTGCATGTAAAGAATCAGTGTTTCATCACACGATACGTTGTCTTGACGTATAAACTCTGGAGATGTAATTAATGCACCAAATGTATTATTAGTTCTTTTATATTTATGATATTTAAACACTATATATTTTTAACAGCAGATCATTATCTAAATATGGATTTTTATTGCTCATGAAATACAAGTTTTAATGGAGGAGTATTTAATCCTTAATTCCTCAGGTACAATTTATTTACTACACTTGTGCACAACGAGAGAATTCGGCTAGGTCGAACCATTTTTCTGCGAATAGAAAATTTTTCAAGACACCATAATTTTGGCCAAATGTCGGTTGAGCTCGATAGAATTTTGGAACCGAGAAGAACAAAAAAGTGAGAAAGTAATGGGGCAAGTAGCACATTTGATATAGATTTTCCGCAAATTAAACAAGATTCTCATATCATGTCTTGCATACCAATAATGTCAGGAAAAACTATAAAACTGTTTCACTTATTTATTATGTTTAATAATAATGAGATAAGATGAATTACAGATTTACCGAAAGCAGAATCATTGTTTAGAGCAAGTGATACTGAGATTAGTGAATGGTAAATCACTTTTAAAAAATTGTGTTATAAGGAATTTTAAAAATACAGCATGTGATAATGATTATTGACCTTTACAATAAAGAGCAATAATCATTCAGAAGTTAGTGAACTATTTCTTTCAGCTGATTTAGATCTCTGTTGAATCTTTGTACTTATGACAAATATGTCAAAATGGAAATTATACGATCCCGTAGAGGTTATGGAATAAAGCGTTTGCTTCCTTCTTATTCTCTGAAGACATATGTAATTCTGTTGTACATGGGAAAGTCCATTTTTTACTGCTATTTATTAAATAGTAAGTAATGGTAAGTTGAAATCCAGTTTTTGAAAGAAAAGGCTAATATATATATATATATATATGTATATATATATATATATATATATATATATAATTGTAGAGGACTCCTGCACTCCAACAAAATACAATGATACCTGGTGCTCTGGTAGCTAAACGATATAACCAAAAAAATACCGGCACCCCAAGGATTTACAATCAGGGATCTTCTTTTATAACAAATATTACATCAACGTATCAGCTCCCTCATGGAGCTTTCATCAGGACACCATACACTGAGAGACACAACCAAGTTGCTGGGATTGTGTACCAAAGCCTCTGCTCCAGAATACCCAGTGACTATAACTTCAGGAAGAAGGAATATGAGGAGATGGACAAATACCAAGGACTGAAAGAAGAGCTAGAAAGGAAAGTGAAGGCAGTAGTAGTCCAAGTTGTGATAGGAGCACTCGGGGCTGTAACCCCCAAGCTGGGGGAGTGGCTTCAACAGATTCCAGGTAGAACATCTACGATCGCTGTCCAGAAGAGTGCAGTTCTAGTAATAGCTAAGATACTGAGAAGAACCCTCCAACTTCCAGGCAGCTGGTAGAGGATCCGAGAACGAGTAATAGATATATCACCCACGAGGGGGTGAGAAAATCAATTTTATATATGTATTTAAACTGTGCAAAATCTGAACACTCAGTTGGTAAAGACCTTTAATCAACCCCTTCCCTCCCCACTATTTGAACATTATTGTTGTTATTACTATTTTATTCACATTTGTATAATGCCAACATATTTTGCGCCACTTCAAAATTAAAGAAAGGGGATATTGGAAGGTGAAAAGACCCACTTCAGTTGAGCTTTCATTCATGTTAACTATTATTTTGCTTTGTAAAGCAATGAAAATATTGAAAAAAACTAAAAGTTCCAAGAATGGTCACCATTTTAAAGCTTGTTAGTTCTGTTAGTCCAAGTTTCTCTTAGTCCAATAAAAAAAGGTATTAAAAGATAATACCTAGATTACTGGACTAATACGTCAACTCAAATATCATTAAAAGATTTCGGTAGGTCTATTCAATAATATTTTGACCTAATTTTTGATTCTCAAGTCAAGTTAAACAAAATTGTTATTTAGCGAATAGACCCAGTTGTTTTATAGCAGAGTTCAAAAGAGTTCAGTGTCTAGCCCATATGTAACGTTATCATACAGACCTCACATGAAGTCCAGTGTAGGAGGAAAGTTTAAGTAGCAGTTTATTTATGTTTACATTTACTTACTTAGCAGATTTAGAAGAGCAGCTGAATCACATTCCGTTTCTTCAGAACAAATTCAGCGCAAGTGACAAATGAAGATCTACATAAAAGAATTGTTGCAAAGAGGAACGACTTCAGTGTTTTGAAAATAAATCAAGAACACTGCTACATGTATAGTCAGATAGTTTTACAGACCACAAGCATAGTGAAAAATGTTCAACTTCCTATTGGATCCATCATGGCGAGAAATCACTCAACAAATTGTCTTTAAAAAGGGAAGAAGGCAAAGATGAACCTTTCAGGGAATAGCCATCAAAAGTCCAAGCAAAATATATTTTGATAGGAAAATGATATGTTAATTAATAATAATAATAGTACAAATATTTTACATTTTCTCGAAAAGATAGATTAAGATCTAGGTACATTCTGGGATATAGATTTTATTATTTCCAAGTGTAAACCTTTTTATTAGACATGTGCAATTCGTTTCAGGACGAATATGAATTTAGACGCATTTCGGGCAATTCAGACATCCGGGTACTTCCGAATGTCCGAATAGCCGAAGTGCCGAATTACTGAGGTCCCGGAATTTCTTTGGAATTTCTTTGGAAGTTCTTTGGAATTTCCCCACGCTGTGTAATTTGACTCATAACACTCTGATTGGTGGATTAAGTAACCAATCAGAGTGTTATGAGTCAAATTACACAGCGTGGGAAAATTCCAAAGAACTTTCCCACGCTGTATAAAATGACACAGAGCACTCTGATTGGTGGATTTAAAACCAACCAATCAGAGTGCTGTGACAGGTAAATGTAGAGACTTACCTGTCAGTCTCTTCATTTACCTGTCAGAGCACTCTGATTGGATGGCTTAAACCCTGAGCCTGCTCTGAGCCTAATTGCAGGGTGGAGGAAGGCTTTATAAGCCTTCCCCCACCCTGCATAGCTCAGTCTGCGGAGATCTCCATGTGTGAAGAAGGATTATTTTATTTTTGAGCTCGTTTTTTTTTTGTTTTTTTTTTAAGTGCGCCGGGTATTATGGATTTTTTATTTGGCCTTTATTGGGGGCTGAAAAAATAAGATTTTAGAAGAAAGAAAACATCAAATAGTAAGTGTTACTTTATCTTTTTTAACAGGTGCTTAGCTAATGCCCTCCCTCATTATTTTTAGGGTGTGGGGGGTAGGTAGGGGTTAATTTTTTGGCGGAGGGGAATGACTAGGAGTTTGGGGACCCCTAGTCACCCGGGGGATGGGGGGTTATTTTTTTATTTAGGGCCACCACCCACCGCTCAGGGGTGGGGGCCAGGGGAGAGGACATTAGGTTCCCCCTCTCATTCTAATTTAGGGCCCCCACCCACCACTCAGGGGTGGAGGCCAGGGGGAGGACATTAGGTGTCCCCCCTATGTCCCCCCTAATTAGTATTTAGGGCCCCCACCCACCGCTCAGGCGTCGCGGGTGGGAGCTCGGGAGGGGGGACCCCTTTTTTTAATTTTCTTTTTTTTTTAACAGTGAGCAGCCACTGGGAGTTATCTACCAATCGGCTGCAAGAGACATTCCGAAATTCCGAAGTGTCAAAGTGGCCGAAGTTCCGAAGTGTCGAAGTGCCGAATTGCCGAATTACCGAAGTGCCGAATTACCGAGGTCCCAAAGTTCCGAAATTACCGAATTTCTGAAGTGTCGAAGTGCCGAAGTGTCGAAGTGCCGAATTGCCGAAGTCCCGAATTTCGGAATGCCGAACCAAACCGAAATAATTTCCCATGCACATGCCTACTTTTTATTGGCTTTAGAATGAAGCATTGTGCACTTTTTATTAAATTTACAAGGATGACAAGCTGAGTTGAGAACCTGCCAGGATATAATGAGCAACGTATGAGTGATAGATAATTTGCATATAAGGTGCTTAATGTTCATAGAAGTACACATAGGACACAAATTAAGTTTGCACATCCAGTTGGACTATCTTAGTAAGAACAGTTAAACTATCAGAACCAATACCCCTGCTGATTCACAGTGTTTTGCTGGCTATGCTATTTATTGTGAAAAGCTGCTTGCGTGTTTATAGTGTTTAAAAACACTTTTTTTTTTTTTTGCCTGAGTGCGTCTTTCTGCTTGAGTTAATTAAGGGAATGGTTTCTTAATTTACACCTGTGTTCCTTTGAGTGCACCTATGTAACCCACAGTAGCAACTCACAGAGCTTCTCTTCATCATTCCCATGATTTTTTTCGTAGTCTCCAGCACCCATGCTCCAAGATAGATAGATAGACAGACGGACAGATAGATAAACACAACAATGTATGAGTCTTCAACATACATGCACCATTTAAGTAGGAAATAGGTGTGTATGATAACCCAGTCCCAGATACTCCACAACCTTACTATGGCCTCAATTCAATATTGTTAAGCAAGATGTGCTTGTATGTAGTGTTGACATTTAAATGGTGGAGTGCATTTGTGTGTAGTGGTGGGTTTTGAATGCAGGGGTGTATTTTTGTATAATGTTGATGTTTTAATACATAGGTTTGTTTGTATGCAGTGTTGATGATTGAATACAGGGATGTATTTGTGTGTAGTGTTGGTGAGATGCTTAGATGTATGCACATATACACATAAACACATATGCATACATTGACACACATGCAGATACACAGATACACAGGTACACACACTGACACACGTGCAGAAATACAGAAACACACATACACACACTGACACATATGCTTATACAAACACTGAAAAACATACAGATACACAGACACATAGGTACACACATGCAGATACACAGGCACACAGATACAAACACTGACACACATACAGATACACAGGCACATAGATACACACTCAGATACACAGACACACATACAGATTCAAACACTGATTCACATACAGATACCCAGACGACACACAGATACATATGGATACACAGACGCACAAATCACACACTGACACATATACAGATACACACACATACAGATACACAAATACAAACATGCAGATACACAGACACACTTTATATAGTGTTGGTATATAGTGTTGACATTTGAATGCTAATGTGTATTTGTGTGTAGAGATGGCTTTTGAATGCAGGAGTGTGTTTGTCTTCAGTGTTGATGTTTGAATTCATGGTGTGTTTGTATGTTGTGTTGATGTTTGAATGCAGGTTTGTATTTGTGTGTAGTATTAGTGAAATGCTGAGATCTATGCACATATACACAAACACACATAAGCACACACTGACACACATGCAAATACACACATGCTGGTACATAGACACACAGATACACACTGACACACAGACAGATACACAGGTACACACAGAGATATAAACACTGGCACATGCAAATACACAGACACACAGATACATACCGATACCCAGACACACACATAAACACACTGACACCTATACAGATACACACACATACAGACACTCAGACACAAAAATACACATAAGCAGATACATAGATACACAGATACATTGTCATACATGCAGATCCAAACACTGACACACATACAGATATACAGGCACACAGATACCCACATGTAGATACACGGACACACAGATACAAACACTGACACACATGCAGATACCAACACTGACAGACATGCAGATACACAGACACACAATACACAGATACACATACATACAGATATGCAGACACACAGATACACAAACTCACATAAACACATACTGACACACATACAGATACTAGACATGCGCAATTGTTTCGGGCCAAATTACAATTCAGATGAATTTCGGCAATTCAGACATTTGGATGCTTCTGAATGTCCGAATTGCTGAATTTCGTAACTGCCGAACCAAACTGAATTGCCGAAGTTCCGAATTTCCGAAGTGCTTCGGATTTTCAGATTTGCAAAGATGTATCATAAGCTTTTAAATAACTCTCCATACAGGTGAGTGCTCAAGAACAAATTCCAGTAATGATTGTAGACTTCATATTTCCATAATTTGAGTATGAGTTGGTTTAAAATCATATTATTTGAGAAACAGTAAGATAACAGAGAAATAGTTACAGAAACTAAAATGCTTCTTGGTTTTATCTAATTCTACATTCTTGGAAACCTTCACATAATTAGCATATAAATAACTGAGATTAAACATCTCCGGTTCCATCTGTTGAGCATTATTCATTTTCCCCCCAAAATGTGTTTGTAATTCATTCACCCATGCACATGAAAATTGTACAATAAACTTGCAAAACTTTTCATGCCTTTTAAGCTTTCAATCTGCAATAGCAATCTATTCTTTCTCACCTGCTCTGAGTACATAACCAATTTACATATTCACTCCCAAATACTGCTACTTCTTGAGTCTATTAGATCACGGTGAAGGGTAGAAATGACAAGCACAGGAGTCTCGCTACTATTTTCTGTAACGATCGCTGAGAAAGAGAGAAAAAAAAAACGGCTTACCACGTTTTGCAATTCCAAAAATCTGAGAACGAGTTGGCAGTTAATAAAGATGAGCGTGATGGACACACTGTAGAAGGGATTAGAGAACACACAGGCTTGGCAATGCAGGTGGTGATAATCCTTCTTTTATCCGCCTATTCATAAAGCAAATGCGGAATGATAGCCATTCTTCTTCTTCCATGAACAATTACAGATCATACGTACACTGAGTTATACATATGTATATTCCTGTATAAATGGCTGTATATTCAGGTATAAAATATGTCAGACAGATACAATCAGACAAGGATGATTGGTAGCAGCCCAAGTATATGTATGCTAGAGTTAAATAGTTATAGGCAAATATATATACATATATAAGTATATATATTTATAGTTATAGTTATAGGCATATATATATATATTACTCTGTAAAAATGTTATATTCTGGGGATATACCAGGTATGGTATGTATTTTAATACTTGGACAAGTGAGCTAGATTTAGACGGTTAACATTTTAATACTTAGACTGCTTTATTTGAAAAAAAAAATGGACGTAAGCAATGTATTTTTTCATTTTAGTATACATAAACAACACATTTAATGACAAAACAGCAACTTCATTGATACGTACAAAGCAGACAGTAAAAATGTTGTAAGACAAAGAAATCAGAGACCAGAATACATTTCTTAATTTATTTTATTTGCAAGTTAATATTAATAGGCTAAGAAACATTTATATAATTTTCAAAGTATTCAGATGGTGAGAAACAGTAATTAAAGTGTTTGAGATTGAATGCACACCTGTGGAAGCATTGCATGCTTAGGGAGTGATTAAATTAAAGAATTAAAGAAAAAGTGTCATCTTTGATGTGGTGAGGGATTTCCCTTTACTCAGCCTAGTAGTCATTGTTGAAAAATGTAGATATACAAAAAAGTAAAAGATTAAAAAAATATTAATTTTATATTATATATTTTTTTAAATTTATTTTTTAATATCATCATTATTTTTAAGTACCAATCACACTGTTATATTTTGGTTTTTATTATTATTATTTTATTATTTATATAGCGCCATCAGATTCCATAGCGCTGTACAGTGTACTTTGTTCACTTTTCCTGCAATTCTCATTGTTCGCACCATCTTACCTAAATTCACCAATTCACCACTTGCGAGCTCAAGTATTTGTTCCCATAATAATTGTTCATGATATATAGCTTAACACACGGGTACTTTATTGAGTTGTGGCGATATCCTAGAAGTGATAGTTTTCCTTTAGGATCCTTGTCATTCTCCTTGTGTAATACAAGATGTTGCTGTTTGAATAAAGTGTGCTTGAAAGTCCACGAGCAGTTTTACTTCTTGTCTTTTTAATTTGCTTTTCTTGTCGTTTGTCATTTTGTCTGTTTCAACTAATTCACCATTTGGCAACCAGTGGTCCCTTAACAATTATATCAACTGACATCATCGTTACAATGTGTCTTAAATCAATGGTTCTGTCTGAAATGCATTTGTTGTGAAAAAAAAATTATATTTTTAGTTTTTTTTTTTTTTTTTTGGGGGAGTTTATAGTAAGGAAAATGAAAAGCCAAGCCTATAAAAAACTTTATTTTACACCAGAGATTTCTATTTTTGGCTGAAGTTCACTTAAGTAATATTTGCGGCTGATCTTTTAGAAATAAACATTTTTATTACTTTGCTTTTGACTCACGATTAAATACAGAATAACGCATATTACTGCTTTGATTATCATTTAAAGGGTAGAAAAATGTTCACGTTTTCTTCATGTCTATGTG
>OW240915.1:295726306-295745369 GCA_933207985.1 Pelobates cultripes | reverse complement strand
GCTGACACACCCGCTTTGAGACAACTAACTGCTATTCAATCTATAACTGATGTTTGTTTCAAAGGCAGAAAGTGCCCTAAAAGATGGCGGCTTGAACCCAAGTTGGTGGCGGATCAGTCACGCAAGTCAACAGGCATTCAGAGCTAAAATACAGCAGCGTGTGGACCATTTTAGCCCAAGGCAGCTCATCTCATCAGGCCTTTTTTAATCTAATGTATCGCCCAGTGTCAGTCCCTTCGGGATCCATCCCTCATTCATCTTAATAAAGGTGAGGTAATCTAGACTTTTTGACCTAGGCGACTTCTCTTCTCAGTGACAATACCTCCTGCTGCACTGAGGTCCTTTCTGACAGGACACTTGAAGCGGGGCAGGCCAGAAGTTCTATCGCAAATTGGGATAGCTCAGGCCACAGGTCAAGCCTGCACACCCAGTAGTCAAGGGGTTCATCGCTCCTCAGAGTGTCGATATCTGCAGTTAAGGCGAGGTAGTCTGCTACCTGTCGGTCGAGTCGCTCTCTGAGGGTGGATCCCGAATGGCTGTGGCGATGCGTAGGACTTAAAAAGGTCCGCATGTCCTCCATCAACAACACGTCTCTAAAGCGTCCTGTCCTTGCCGGCGTGGTCATGGGAGGAGGAGGATGACTTCCACCTCTCCCCCTGTTAGATTCCCGTTGTGCTGTCACATCACCCTTATACGCTGTGTAAAGCATACTTTTCAATTTATTTAGCAAATGCTGCATCCTTTCATACTTGTTGTAATTCGGTAACATTTCCGCCACTTTCTGCTTATACCGGGGGTCTAGTAGCGTGGACACCCAGTACAGGTCATTCTCCTTCAGCCTTTTTATACGAGGGTCCCTCAACAGGCACGGCAGCATGAAAGACCCCATTTGCACAAGGTTGGATGCCGAGCTACTCATTTCCCGTTCCTCCTCCTCACTGATGTCAATGAAGGTATTTTCTTCCCCCCAGCCACGTACAACACCACGAGTACCAGATAGGTGACAACGAGCACCCTGGGATGCCTGTTGTGGTTGGTCTTGCTCCTCCTCTTCCTCCTCCTCAAAGCCACATTCCTCCTCTGACTCCTCTTCCTCACAATCCTCTTCCAGCGTTGCACTTGGGTCAGCTAGCCGATGCTGATAAGGCTGTTTCTGGAGGTGATGGTGACCACAGCACTTCCTCTTCCTCTTCCGCAGCTCATCCTACGGCCTGATCCAGCACTCTTGCGCAGAACGCGCTCAGGAAGAAAACAAATGGTATGATGTCACTGATGGTGCCTTGATGCGACTGGCTAAATTGTCACCTCCTCAAAGGGCCGCATGAGCCTACAGGCATTGCGCTGGCGTCCGTAGCGTGGCAAAAATTCCCAACTCCCAAGTATTGTCCTAGCACCCGGTCATACAAATATTCGTACTTGACTTTTCTTCTTGTTGTTGGAGCGAAGCGGTGAACATTAAGTGTTAATTCCAACGTGTGAACTGCCATAAATCAAGCCTCACTGGCATATTGTTTGCGCCCACTGGATATCGGCAAAGTGAGCCATGGCGTGTAAAGGCATACAAATAGCCCACACACCTTCAGCCTGCTTCAGGACGTCCTGTAAACCTATGTACTTATGCACAAAGCGTTATACGATCAGATTACACACATGTGCCATGCACGGCACATGTGACAACTTGCCCAACTTCAATGCCGCTAACAAATTTGTTCCGTTGTCACAAACCACTTTGCCGATATCCAGTCGCTGCGGAGTCAGCCACTTTTCCACCTATGCGTTCAGGGCGGACAGGAGTGCTTGTCCGGTGTGACTCTCTGCTTTCAAGCAAGTCAAACCCAAGGCGGCGTGACACTGCCGTATCCGGGATGTGGAATAGTACCTGGGGAGCTGGGGGGGTGCCGTTGATGTGGAGCAAGACGCAGCAGCAGAAGAGGACTCAGCCGAGGAGGTTATGGAAGAGGATGGGGTAGGAGGAGTAGAGGAGGTGGCAGCAGGACTGCCTGCAAGTCGTGGCGGTGTCACCAACTCCTCTGCAGAGCCATACATTCCATGCTTGGCAGCAGTCAGCAGGTTTACCCAATGCGCAGTGTAGGTGATATACCTGCCCTGACCATGCTTTGCAGACCAGGTATCAGTGGTCAGATGGACCCTTGCCCCAACACTGTGTGCCAGAGATGCTATTACTCCCTTTTGCACAATTGAGTACAGGTTGGGGATTGCCTTTTGCGAAAAGTAATTTCGGCCGGGTACCTTCCACTGCGGTGTCCCAATAGCTACAAATTTTTTGAACGCCTCAGACTCCACCAGCTTGTATGGTAAAAGCTGGCGGGCTAATAATTCGGACAAGCCAGCAGTCAGACGCTGGGCAAAGGGAATTTGACTTTCTGGCTTGGTATTGTCTTCTTCACACGCTCAAACATGTCGCTTGACAGACACATGACTGTGGGAAGATGGCGTGAACTGCTCAAGGCGGGAGGCGGAGTGGCGGATGGTTGAGAGGGGACAAGGAGGACAGCAGCGGTTGACGTGGCTGAAGATGCTGGACCAGGAGGAGGCTGGCGGCTTAGAGTAGGCGAGCTGCTTGTAATCATGTGTTGATCCCATAGGCGTCTGTGATGTGAGATCATGTGCCTACGCAAAGCAGTTGTACCTAGGTGGGTATTGGACTTCCCACGACTCAGTTTCTTTTGGCACAGGTTGCAAATGGCATCGCTGTTGTCAGAGGCAGACACACAAAAAAAATTCCACACTGCTGAGCTCTGCAATGACGGCATTCTGGTGGTGGACACAGCATGCGTTGATTGGCGTGCTGTGGGGCTGACCCCGGGTGTCGATGCATGCTGTCTGACTGTGCCACTAGCTCCTTGCGACGACCTCCCCCTGCTTCCAACTCGTCTCCTCCTCCTCCCTGTCTCCCATCTGAACTTTCACCCTGTTCTTCTTCTTGACGAGCGGGCACCCACGTGACATCCATGGACGCATCGTCATCATCGGCGGCTTTCGCGCATCAGCCAAGCTCCGGCAAAGGGAATTCCACAAACATCAATCCATCCCATCATCACACCGTGCGTCCATGTGTGTAATGCTGCCTGCCTGAGACATATCCCTGTTATCTACATCCTCTGGCAATAATGGTTGCGCATCACTCATTTCTTCAAACGGATGTGTGAATAACTCCTCTGACATACCAACTGAAGCGGCTGTGGTGCTAGTTTGGTGGTGGCGGCAGGCGGGTGAGTGGTATCTTGAGAGGTGCCTGAAGCTAAGCTGGAGGAGGATGGTGCGTCAAGGTTCTGAGCGGAGGCTGTAGAAGATTGGGTGTCCTGTGTTAGCCAGTCAACTATGTCCTCAGAACTTTTCAAGTTCAGGGTACGTGGCCTCTGAAAACTGGGCATTATTCTAGGGCCAAAGGAATCACAGCACCACGACCACGATGGCCCCTGCGGGGTGGCCTGCCTCTGCCTGTCATTTTTGTTGGGATTAGTGGTACTATGCGTGCAAGCTACTGTGAGACCAGATATGAGTGGCAATGTGCACTGGCACAGTTGTGCAGAGCTAAGGCTTAGCGTAACACACCCGCTTTAAGGACACTGACTGCTATTCAATCTATAACAGTAAAAAAAGTTTTTTGTTTTTAAATCCAAACTATTGTGACACGTGATCTAATTAGTGGCACTTGTCAGCGTATCCACTGTTAGCGTAACACACCCGCTTTAAGGACACTGACTGCTATTCAATCTATAACAGTGAAAAAAGATTATTTTTTTTTTAAATCCAAACTATTGTGACACCAGATCTTAATAGTGGCACTTGTCAACAGATTCCACTGTTAGCGCATTACACCGCTAAGGACACTGACTGCTATTCAATCTATAACAGTGAAAAAAAGATTATTTTTTTAAATCCAAGCTATTGTGACACCAGATCTAATTAGTGGCACTGGTCAGCTGTGATTCACTGTTAGCGAACACAATCTTTAAGGACACTGACTGCTATTCAATCTATAACAGTGAAAAGATTATTTTTTTAAATCCAACCATTGTGACACCAGATCTAATTAGTGGCACTGGTCAGCTGTGAGATCCACTGTTAGCTGCAACACACACCCGCTTTAAGGACACTGGACTGCTATTCAATCTATATAACAGTGAAAAAAAGATTATTTTTTTTAAATCCAAGCTTGGCTAGACAATTGTGATCTAATTAGTGGCACTGGTCGCTTATCCACTGTTGTACGAACACACCCTCGCTAAGGACACACTGACTGCTATTCAATCTATAACAGTGAAAAAAGTGTTTTGTTTTTTTAAATCCAAGCTTTGAGTCACCAGATCTAATTGGTGGTACTGGTCACCGTATCCACTGTTAGCGTAACACACCCGCTTTAAGGACACTGACTGCTATTCAATCTATAACAGTGAAAAAAGATTATTTTTTTTTTAAATCCAAACTATTGTGACACCAGATCTAATTAGTGGTATTTGTCAGCGTATCCACTGTTAGCGTAACACACCCGCTTTAAGGACACTGACTGCTATTCAATCTATAACAGTGAAAAAAGATTATTTTTGTTTTAAATCCAAACTATTGTGACACCAGATCTAATTAGTGGCACTTGTCAGCGTATCCACTGTTAGCGTAACACACCCGCTTTAAGGACACTGACTGCTATTCACAATCTATAACAGTAAAAAAAGTTTTTTGTTTTTAAATCCAAGCTATTGTGACACCAGATCTAATTAGTGGCACTTGTCAGCGTATCCACTGTTAGCGTAACACACCCGCTTTAGCGACACTGACTGCTATATTCAATCTATAAACAGTGAAAAAAAAAGATTTATTTATTTTTTAAATCCAAGCTACAGGACACCAGATTCAATTAGTGGCACTGGTCAGCCGCATTCACTGTTAGCGTAACACACCCGCTTTAAGGACACTGATTGCTATTCAATCTATAACAGTGAAAAAAGATTATTTTTTTTTTAAATCCAAGCTATTGTGACACCAGATCTAATTAGTGGCACTGGTCAGCGTATCCACTGTTAGCGTAACACACCCGCTTAAGGACACTAACTGCTATTCAATCTATAACAGTGAAAAAAGAGTTTTGTTTTTTTAAATCCAAGCTATTGTGACACCAGATCTAATTAGTGGCACTGGTCACCGTATCCACTGTTAGCGTAATACACCCGCTTTAAGGACACTGACTGCTATTCAATCTATAACAGTGAAAAAATATTATTTTTTTTTAAATCCAAGCTATTGTGACACAAGATCTAATTAGTGGCACTTGTCAGCGTATCCACTGTTAGCGTAACACACCCGCTTTAAGGACACTGACTGCTATTCCACCCATAACAGTGAAAAAAGATTATTATTTTTTTTAAATCCAAACTATTGTGACACAGGATCTAATTAGTGGCACTTGTCAGCGTATCCACTGTTAGCGTAACACACCCGCTTTAAGGACACTGGCTGATATTCAATCTATAACAGTGAAAAAAGTTTTTTTTTTTTTTAAATCCAAGCTATTGTGACACCAGATCTAATTAGTGGCACTGGTCAGCGAATCCACTGTTAGCTTAACACACCCGCTTTAAGGACACTGACTGCTATTCAATCTATAACAGTGAAAAAAGCGTTTTGTTTTTTTAAATCCAAGCTATTGTGACACCAGATCTAATTAGTGGCACTGGTCAGCGTATCCACTGTTAGCGTAACACACCCGCTTTAAGGACACTGACTGCTATTCAATCTATAACAGTGAAAAAGGGCTATTATTTTTTTTAAATCCAAGCTATTGTGACACCAGATCTAATTAGTGGCACTGGTCAGCGACACTGTTAGTATTAACACACCCGCTTTAAGGACAATTGACTGTTCAATTCTATAACAGTGAAAAAAGTGTTTTGTTTTTAAATCCAAAGCTTGTGTCACCAGATCTAATTGGTGGCACTGGTAAGCGTATCCACTCGTTAGCTAACACACCGCTAAGGACAATTGACTACCGCTATTCAATCTATAACAGTGAAAAAAGATTATTTTTTTTTTAAATCCAAACTATTGTGACACCAGATCTAATTAGTGGCACTTGTCAGCGTATCCACTGTTAGCGTAACACACCCGCTTTAAGGACACTGACTGCTATTCAATCTATAACAGTGAAAAAAGTGCTTTGTTTTTAAATCCAAGCTATTGTGACACCAGATCTAATTGGTGGCACTGGTCAGCGTATCCACTGTTAGCGTAACACACCCGCTTTAAGGACACTGACTGCTATTCAATCTATAACAGTGAAAAAAGATTATTTTTTTTTTAAATCCAAACTATTGTGACACCAGATCTAATTAGTGGCACTGGTCAGCGTATCCACTGTTAGCGTAACACACCCGCTTTAAGGACACTGACTGCTATTCAATCTATAACAGTAAAAAAAGTTTTTTGTTTTTAAATCCAAGCTATTGTGACGCAAGATCTAATTAGTGGCACTTGTCAGCGTATCCACTGTTAGCGTAACACACCCGCTTTAAGGACACTGACTGCTATTCAATCTATAACAGTGAAAAAAGATGATTTTTTTTTTAAATCCAAACTATTGTGACACCAGATCTAATTAGTGGCACTGGTCAGCGTATCCACTGTTAGCGTAACACACCCGCTTTAAGGACACTGACTGCTATTCAATCTATAACAGTGAAAAAAGAGTTTTGTTTTTTTAAATCCAAGCTATTTGTGACACCAGATCTAATTAGTGGCACTGGTCAGCGTATCCACTGTTAGCGTAACACACCCGCTTTAAGGACACTGACTGCTATTCAATCTATAACAGTGAAAATTTTTTTTTGTTTTTTTAAATCCAAGCTATTGTGACACCAGATCTAATTAGTGGCACTTGTCAGCGTATCCACTGTTAGCGTAACACACCCGCTTTAAGGACACTGACTGCTATTCAATCTATAACAGTAAAAAAAGTTTTTTGTTTTTAAATCCAAGCTATTGTGACACCAGATGTAATTGGTGGCACTGACTGGGGAAATGGGCACAGTATGCACTGTGAGCCTGACACAGAAGCTGGCGGCAGTGGCAGACAACTGACTGCTATTCAATCTATAACAGTGAAAAAAGTTTTTTGTTTTTAAATCCAAGCTATTGTGACACCAGATGTAATTGGTGGCACTGACTGGGGAAATGGGCACTGTGAGCCTGACACAGAAGCTGGCAGCAGTGGCAGACAACTAAGTGCATTTACATTACATAGAAAAAATAAAATAAAAAAAAAAGCATACCCTTATCCCTAACCTAGCTATGCTTTTCCCTATCTTATGAACAGCAGCTACACTTTCCCTCCTCTTACTAAGCATGCAGCTTGAGAATGAATCTAAAATGGATGCTGTCCAGTAGGTGGGAGGGTCTGCTAGGGAGGCTGTGCTGCTAATTGGCTGGAATGTGTCTGCTGACTGTGAGGTACAGGGTCAAAGTTTACTCAATGATGACGAATAGGGGGCGGGTCGAACCGCGCATATGTTCGCCCGCCGTGGCGAACGCGAACATGCTATGTTCGCCGGCGAACCGTTCGGTACATCACTAATTAGGAGGTTTGTTCAATAAGGGGTTGTTTGTCCCTCCCTATTCTGTATGTGCATTATGTATGTGTATGTTTCTTGGTATTCATCATTTTGACCCTATAGCACAGATGAATGCACACTCTTATGTCTATTCCACACTTTTATATTGGCGTGTTATGTATTTTTTGAGACATGTTTGTGAACCCTTTACTGCCATGCAAAGCACTACAGAAATAAAGAATAATAAAAAAAAAAAAAAGAACTGGTGGATCAAAAATAGACATATTACGATTGAACGGAACGGTCGCATGCCTGATGTGCTCCGTAACCAGAGGCCTGTTTGCAGAGTTTTCATTGACCCCAGCCACAAACAAATCGACCCAACCTGGACCCCCAGGCAGCCCACACCGGCATGGGACAAAAAATAAAAAAACAGAGGCCAGACAAGCCAAAACCAGGGGCGAGCATCTGAGACTTATAGCGGCAGGGACATGGCGCCTCACTGCGGCCTACATGGGAGAGAGCTCCGACTTCTCGGACGACCAAAGTTTGGAGCCTCGTGATCTACAACCACCTGCTCCGCGAGAGCCAAACCGGAACCCGGTACCCGCAACCTTAAAACCGGACTCACCACCAGTCACCAAAGCCGACATGCAGGAGCTGCTGGCGGGCCTGCGGAGAAACATCCAGATGGATATGGCAACATTCAGTAAAGATTTACAGGGTTTGACTGGCCGCATTGGTACCTTGGAAAATGACTCCCACAATGCGAAGGCACAACTCATTCAACTACAGCAAGAGGTGCACACACTGCAAAGACAACATACCACCACGGAACAGCGGTTTGCAGCACTGGAGGACTCCAGACATAGCAAAAATCTTAAAATCAGGGGAGTAGCAGAAACAGTCCCTGACGCGGAGCTACCACATCTGATAAGACGGCTACTAACGGCGATACTGCCCTCTAAACAGGCGAAAGCGGTGACACCCGAAGATATATTCCAGATCCCAAGACCACCAAAGGCACCTGCCACAGCACCGCGAGACCTGATCATCCGATTTCAATCAGGGCAAGACAAAGCAGCAGTTATGGGAGCACTAAAAGGTAAGACCCCCTACAACTTTGAGAACGCAATCCCTCAGTGGACACCTACAAGGCTGCCACAACTTGAACTCTAGCCACTGGTCTCTATAGAGAGCCACACACCAACCCACCTGCTTAACTCGCATGAGCTTACAACAGTTTGTTTTATTCTTTTTATTGTTATATTCTCTGTTTTGTGGGGATATTTATGGGATGATACACACCTTCTCTCTTCCCTCTGTCCTAAATTTTAAAGGGCCAGACTCTCTGTACGTCATTAGTTGATAAGGCCAATAGGATACTGAAGGTGTGGTCAACCTGCAGATCGCAATTTAAATTATTCGTCCATAGAGGGCAGTCTCGCCTCACTAAACCTTCCTATCCAGGAAAGAGTTAACTTTTCCTGATGACGATTTTGACATCATTTGGCTTATCTAAAATGACTACCATAACTTAAATTTGCTCTCAGTTCAAAGCGTTTGCCTCAGTCTTTGTGGCAACGACTTTGATCGTAAATTCTAAAATTGACAGTTCTAAACTCAATTTCACCCCTTACTTACAATGGGACCTTGTAAAATTTAGAAAGTTAAATTATTTACTTATCTTCTCTGTCACTAGTGTCTGTGTTTAAAATTATTTCTATTCCATTAACATGTAAACAGAGCATTCCATCCCCCTGCTTCATTGCTTATCACTTGGCTTGTTTACATAATACATTCCTTAGCTCAGGCTAGTGGCTAGTTACAGAAAGGAAAGAAGAAATTATGTGTCTTTGTTAGCCTGAAGATCCAAAATGGAGTCCGCTCTGTTCTGAGTGACTCTGGCAATATACCCTTTTAATTTGTATCTTAGCACAAAATGTCTGCCGATATAAATATCCTGACAGTTTAGGTTTTTGACCTCACTCACACTAGGCCACACTTAACCCAGGCACCACCATTACACCCGCACCATACTCCACTGAATGCAGTGCGGCACTCCTCTGTAAGCCTTCACAGCTACTTTACCAGCTGGCATGCTGGACATGCACCTAGAGGGACGTACTACCTATATAACTACACAATATAGTTCAGCATGTCCTCTTACCATTACCTATGTCGACATAGCATAAGCCTAGACACCTCACTAATCGCACATAAGGTTATATTACAAGGTATCATTTAAGTGTTTTATGTCGGTCTCTAGCTCTATTTACGTGACTTTAAACTCGACAAGCATGGAAAAAAAAAAACATATATATATATATAGTTTGTAAAAGCAAACACTGCGGTAAAATTTGCAAGAATTATCTAAAAGGTATATTATATAAAAGGTACATTATGTCGAAGTGAAAGTTATATGTGGCATACAGGATTAAGAAAATAAAGATAGCACTACTAGGTCAAACTATAATGTAATGCAATCCCCGAACACAGAACACAAATGGAATGCCTGACTGATTAGTGCTTTGCTCTAAAATTGTTCCAGAAGTTTTTTTTTTCTTCTAAATATAACCCCATGTGCATGCATTCACCATGCGTACAACATTGCAAAGGTTAACTAACTTATATACCTCACCCGTCCTTGATTGGCAAACTTTGTATGCTAAAATAAAAAATAATAGGGAATGTTTAGTTAGCTATTTGGTTGCGCTAAAAGTAAAGGAATGACAGTATATCTTTAGTAACAAGGAAAAGAACAAGACAGCGCTAAATAACTTATAAGCAGCAACCTTTAAAGGGAATCCCTCAGACCCTTTTACATTAGATAAAATAGAAACAAAATAAAAAAAGGCTGCGCACACAAATAAAATAAAAAAATTAAAAAGTTATTATATAATAAAGTAAAGTCCAATTGCAAGGAAAAGTCCAACTGTATTGTCCTTACAGATAATCTTTGCTGGTGACGTCTTCTACTTTGTAGTGAGTCCACTTATATGAAAAATAAAAAGAAAGAGGAGGACAACCAATAGTGTAGTATGTAGAGTTCTAATATGGATGTGAAGAAATAATAGTATAAAACTCACATTTATCAGAGCTAATGTCCTAGCTCTGGAATAAGGCGCATACGGCGGTTTAATCCCTGCTTATAGGATATAGATGGGTTCCTCTCTGTGATAGGTGTCCAATTTCTCGAAATAAAAGAAAACAGCCAATAGTGCTCACTGTATAGCAATATTGATAAAATAATAAAAGAATGTACTTACAAAACCAGAGCAGACCAACTGCTCCGTGGTGACAGCTTGGGTGGATTGATCCCCACCTAGGATTTCTTTAAGTGCAGGAAACTTCCAGGGATTTTCAGGGTTTTTTTTAAAAACCAAATAAAAATAAAATAATTAAAAAGCCAGGGTAAAAAGGGTATTATGTGTCTATAAAAAAGATTATTGGCACAAACAAATGACCAAAAAATACTTTAATATATTTACAAACACAATAATTAAATATCCATAACGCGTTTCGTCTAAGACTTTCTCAAATGGAATAATATCTTTAGTACCCATTCACTGCTAAAAATGGGCAGCTTTCCAATTATATAGAAATATAGAATTTCTCCACCTTAAAAGTGAACCTATCTGCCTTACCGATTCTGGATTATGAGTGGCATCGGCTGACAGAAGTAGGCGGAGTCCCTGACAATTCCTTCCGGTAACACGGGAGCAGTTGAGACTGTTTATAGGATCCTGTATGCCATCCTTTCCTGGTGGTTACTTAATTTCTATCACTGTTGATTTTGCATGCTGACTTTGCACGTTTATAGTACCCCACTTGCTTATAGAGACTAACTGAGCTTCCTATAGCCTGCGGTAGCACATGATGCAAGTAGTTAGTCCAGTGAAGCAACAAAATAAGCCTGTATATATTGCTTGCCCAGCAAACTACAATATGCCACTGGCCTAATGCTATGCTTGTAGATAATGAGATAATATTTTCAGCCAGTTAGGCAATGGTTAAACGTCACTAATCGCTACTATATATGTTGGAATCATAGCATGTTTATCGTAATAAGCTGGATGATCCTACCGTGACCCACACACTAGACAAGCAAAACTAGCCTCACTGTGGTCAAGTCTAGTTACACTCAAACCTATAGAAAACCGCACGGGCCAGGGCCGCAAAAGATGCGGCGGGTGCCCGGTCGCAGGGTTCCACAGGGCAACCGGGCCCCCTAGAGTGATGGGCCCAGTCGCAGATCCCTGCAACCGTGGTACGTACGCCACTGCATTCAGTATTGGGAGCTCTGGAAAGGGGAACGAACATCTTAGGACACTAGAATATGAAGTTGTGCCACAGCCTCACACAATTCTTCTGAATATTAAAATATTAGGTGATGCCTTGGGATCTCTGTTTGCACATTAATGAAGGAATGAGACAGAAGGCAGAATCAGTACTTCCTTGTCAGCTAAGGACTGAGTTTGTGCATGCATTGGTGACTTTCAAGTTCAATGTTCTCCAGAGCTGTGCAGGCAAGTGGGATATTGCCTAGGTGGCTGCAGTTTATGAAGGCAGACAGCCAGACTTTAATAGGCATATGTGATGTTTCTAGATATGCTTACAAGTGACCACATGGTAAAATGAGACAGTGTTCAAGAAATTGTTGACACATGACACTTGTCATTGGTGCCAATGGATTAATGGGATATGGGCAGGGGAGGGCTGGCAGCCTTCGGCCTGGGGGGCAAAACCAGTCAAGTGGCCCATTGCACCACCAAATCAGTGCAATGGTGCCCACCTTTTCCTGGTTTTATAACGGATATTGATGTTATGCTAATCAGTAGCTCTTTGCCATACCCGCTCCTTCACAGCTCTGACTTTCAATGTTGTCAGAACGCAGGCTGAGAATCTCTGAGCCTGTGCTCTGACTCACTAACTGAGCGCCAGAACCACGAGGGAGAGGCTATAATCTGACTGCACCTACTGCTGGTGCGCACCAGTGGACCACCAGCAAATCGTTTAAATTGAATAGGCTGGTGTCCCCAACTTGTGAGCTGTGTTGTCCACCGGGCGCCTCTATTGTGATGGCACCCTGCGTGACCACACAGCGTGCACACCCCAACGGCTGGCCCTGCTGACACACACTGATGTAATCCCTCAATATTAATACAGACATCAGAGTAAACACCAATAAACTGTGGAAACAGAGCTGATCCCCCCCAAATTTATAAAGATTTGCTTACTGGATTTGTTGTAAGATTAAATCATGCCTCCTCCTCTCTCTCTCCCATGCGCTGCTCTGTAGGCTGGGAGGAAGTGAAGAGTAATCACAATCTCCCAGCACAGCGGCACCTGTGGCTGCATGGGGAACAGCTGTATTTGCCGCCCCCCATGTGACATCACAATGCCCCACCTATATGATCTGCCATACGAACTAACGCCAGTGCTGCCCACAGTGTGTGTTTACATTAAAATGCCTGCAGGGACCGGCTATAGACACCAGAACCACTTCATTAAGCCATAGTGTCCCTTTAATGTGAGGTAAATTATAGATTAGTGTCACTAATAATATACTAGATTGCCTACTTACAACCAGATGAGGATGATGATGGGCTGCAGTTTGGCTCCACTGGTCTGGTGTAGAACAGGATATCTGGAGGCTGTTTGCAACTGTGGTCACAAAATTCAATGTTCTAGGAGAATTGGAAGCAGCTCCATTTTTTGGGGGGCCCCTTACACAGCTCAAGGTCTGGGCCCCAGGGCCTGACGGTGAGTATGCCCATAAGGCCCACTCATAAGTCCACTTCTATGTTCCACCCACCCATGAGTTCGCTCACAGGGAGGGGAGTGTGTAGGGGACGTGTTATGTGTTATTGTAGAGGATCTAATATGTGTGCTTATGGTATGTAGTGTATAGGCATACCAGTTTGTGCAGGTGATGCAGTGTGTTTGTGTGTAGTGGAAGCAGTGTGTATTTGTGTATAAGGGATGTATTGTGTGTTTCTGGTTGTGTGTAAGGGATGCATTGCGTGAATCTGTGTTTGTATGCATAAGGGATGCAAGGTGTGTGTCTGTAAGTGTGTGCATTGAGTGTGTGTTAGAGATGCATTGTGTTTCTGTGTGTATGTAAGAAAAGCAGTGTGTGTGTAAGGGTTTGCATTGTGTGTTTCTGTGTATGTGTGCAAATGATGCATTGTCTTTGTGTGTAAGGGTTGCATTGTGTGTGTGTAATGGATGCATTGTGTGTTTCTCTGTGTGTAAGGGAAGCATGTTGTGTTTCTGTGTGTGTAGGGAAGCATTGTGTGTTTCTGTGTATGTATAGGGATGCATTGTGTGTGTGCGCGTAGTGTGAAAGAGCTCCCTGTCTTGCCCCCTGTCCTATCCTATAGAGCTGTCCCTTAGAGCTCTCCTCTGCCCATTAGTGGTCTCTCATCTCCCCACCCTCCCTGTGCTCTTCTCATCCCCCCCCCGTGTTCTCCTCACCTCCCACCTCCCTGTGTTCTTCTTATCCCCTCTCCTCCCTGTGTCCTCCTCACCTCCCCCTCCCTGTGTTCTCCTCACCACCCACCCTCCCTGTGTTCTTCTCAGTCCCCCTTCTCCTCATCTCCCCTTCTCCTCACTCTTACTCTCTCCCCTCCTCCTTGTGTTCTTCTTACTCCCCCTTGTTCTTCTTACCCCCCGTTTTTCATATCCCCTTCTTCTTCTTACTCCCCCCTCCTTCACTTACTCTCTCCCCCCTCCTTCCTCCTTCCCCCCCCTCAGCCCTTACTCTCTCCCCTCCTTCCTTACTCCCCCATCCTTCACCTCTCCCCCATCCTTCCTTACTCTTTCCCCATCCTTCACCTCTTTCCCCATCCTTCACTTACTCTTTCCCCATCCTTCTTACTCCCCCTCCTTCCCTTACTCTCTCCCCAATCCTTCCTTACTCTTTCCCATCCTTCGCCTCTTTCCACATCTTCCTTACTCCCCATATTCACTTGCTCCCCCTCCTTCCTTACTCTCCCCCAGCCTCGCCTCTCCCCATCCTTCCGCCTCCCCTCCTTCCTTACTCCCCCTTCTCGCCTCCCCCCCCTTCACTTACTCTCCCCATCTTCACTTACTCCCCTTCACCCTCCCCCTTCGCTTGCTCCTCCCTCATGCCTTCACTTGCCTCCCCCCCTACACTTGCCCCTTCACTTACTCTCCCCCCTCCTCACCTCTCCTCCCCTGTAGCGTGGCTGAGCTGCTCTCTGGTCCGCGGTGCCCGGCCGGACTGATAGGAAGGTGCACACTCCGCGCGGAACAGGAGTTTCTGTTTCCTGTAACCGGCCGGACTGACAGGAAGTGCACACTCAGTGTGCACCTTCCTATCAGTCCGGCCGGGCACCGTGGACCAGAGAGCAGCTCGGCCACGCTACAGGGGAGGTGGAGGAAAGGAGCAGCTGCAGCCGCCTGAGGCTCTTAACAGAGCGCTCAGGCGGCTGCAGCATTTAGGGCGGCCTGGGGGGCAACTGCCTCCCTGCCCCCCGGCCCAGCCCGCCCCTGGATATGGGAAACCCCTCTTAAGCATGCACACATGACTGTGACTGCTCCATTATGTGGCCATAGGTAAACCATAAGGAGATTGTATCCTCCATTTGTCAAATGTGTACATGCTATGTATGGTTCGGACCATCCACAGTGATTTTTGTGCTTAAAAGGTCTATTCATTTGTACTTGCCCTCTCCTATCCCTCAGGAAAGGTTTTCAGCCTTACCCTTCAGAATAACGCCACATTAAAAATCCAGTGGCATAATTAAGGTCGCCATGAGCATATGACAAACATGACTATACATGTGCAAGTATTTTTATAAAGCTTCTGGGAAGGGGGATCAAAGATCAATGCCTCTCCGCGCCATTGCATTCTTTGGAGTGCAGGAAGCTGTCTGTATCCTCCCAGACCCTTCCTCTCTTGCGAGCTCAGATATCAGAGCTTTGCCTCATGTTACCACGGCAACACTCCGACACTGCACTCTGCTGGGACACACGATAAGAGCCTGGGCAGCCATAAGCGTGCAAACAGAACTCACTAGACCACCAGGAAAATCATAAAAAATATACCATCCAATCCCCACAGAGACAGGTAGATACGCACACTACACATACACAGACATTACATCCCTTACAAAGACAAACTACATGCCCTAAGTGCCTTTAAGACGGTGGTGGAATGGGGGGTAAGTCCTATAGAAGTACTCTGGGCAGGCCCCAAACCTTGAGATGAGTAAAGGGCCCCAATATCTCTGATGGCAGCCCTGGCCATAACTGTCATTAATAAAAACCTGTATTGTAGGCATGTGCATAGGAAAAGTTTTCGGTTCAGTTCGGCATTCCAAAATTCGTGACTTTCGCAATTCGTGACTTCGGCCATTCTGCACTTCAGCACTTCAGCACTTCGGAACTACGGCACTTCGACACTTCGGAACTGCAGAATTTCGGACCTTCGGTATTTCGGGACTTCTCTTGCAGCCGCTTAGTAGATAATACCCTAATTCCCACGGTATTAGGGAGTTATCTACCAAAAGGCTGAAAGACCTATACCGTGAGTAGGGGCATGTCTAGTAAACAGTGAGCAGCCTGTGGCTGCTCACTGTTCAAAAAAATAAAAAAATAGGGTCCTATTGTCCTCCCCCCGGCCCCCACCCCTGAGCGGTGGGTGGGGGCCCTAAATACTAATAAGGGGGGGACCTAATGTCCTCCCCCCTGGCCCCCACCCCTGAGTGGCGGGTGGGGGCCTTACAGTAAAATAAGGGGGGGATTTAATGTCCTCCCCCTGGCCCCCACCCCTGAGCGGTGGGTGGGGGCCCTAAATACTAATAAGGGGGGACCTAAGGTCCTCTCCCCTGGCCCCCACCCCTGAGCAGTGGGTGGGTGCCCTAAATACTAATAAGGGGGGGACCTAATGTCCTCCCCCTGGCCCCCACCCTTGAGCGGCGGGTGGGGGCCCTAAATATCAATATCAACGCCCTATTATAGGCAACTCTAAACGGTCTTTCGGTACTTACCCGGTCGCCGGCGGTCCCACGCCGGCGATCGCGGTGGGGGGGGACTCCCAGGGAGCCCCCGCGGCACGTCCGTCCTCCACGAAGCCCCCCGGCCGTGTGAGAGTGGGGTCCTTGCGAGGACCTCACAATCACATGGCCGGTATAGCTGGCTTCAGTATTGCCAGCAGGGGGGCTGACTGTAATGACAGGTGGTCCCCCTTCTGGCTGAAAAAAAAATTAAAATAAGTTAAAAGTGTAAAAAAAATAATAATATATACTTAGATCATATATATATGTTATATATATATGATCTAAGTATATATATACACATATACATACACACATGTACACCGTCTAGGTGTATTTTACTATTAATATATATATAATTATATATATATATATATATATATATATATATATATATTAATATCAAATTACATGTAGACTGATACTGATTAAATATATATATAATTATTGTTATATATATATATTTATATATAATACAAAAAAATTAAAAATGTAAATACGTTAAAAAATAAAATTAAAAAAATAATTAAAAATAAATAATTAAAAAATATATAGGTGTGTTATTTCATTCTAACTGTATTGTGAAATTAATATATATATATATATATATATATATATATATCTCAAAATACACGTAGAACGAAATAATATATCTATATACATAAATATATACGTATATATCACTATATATATATATATATACCTATATATAAATAAAAATATTTGTAAAAAATTATATAGATATATACATATATATACACATACGTATATATATATATATATATATACACATACGTATATATATACATATAATAATTCTACATATATATTTAGGTAATATTTTTACATAATTAGGTATCTTAATTAATTACAATTAGCGGGACCTGCCTGACAACCCATGCAGAAAGTAAAGGGAATTTAATTTGCTAGCACTATATTTAACCCTATAACTTTCCAAGACACCATAAAACCTGTACATGGGGGGTACTGTTCTACTCGGGAGACTTCGCTGAACACAAATATTAGTGTTTCAAAACAGTAAAATGTATTACAGCGATGATATCGCCAGTAAAAGTGACGTTTTTTGCATTTTTCACGCACAAACAGCATTACACGGACAATATTATTGCTGTGATACTTTTTACTGTTTTGAAACACAAATATTTGTGTTCAGCGAAATCTCCCGAGTACAACAGTACCCCTCATGTACAGGTTTTATGGTGTTTTCAAAAGTTACAGCGTCAAATATAAGGCTTGTGTTTCATTTTTTTCACATTAAAATTCGCCAGATTGGTTACGTTGCCTTTGAGACCCTATGGTAGCCAAAGAATGAAAATTACCCCTATGATGGCATACCATTTGCAATAGTAGACAACCCAAGGTATTGCAAACAGGGTATGTCCAGTCTTTTTTAGTAGCCACTTAGTCACAAACACTGGCCAAAATTGGCATTTTTTGCATTTTCACACACAAACAAATACTAACGCTAACTTTGGCCAGTGTTTGTGACCAAATGGCTACTAAAAAAGACTGGACATACCCCATTTGCAATACCTTGGGTTGTCTGCTATTGCAAATGGTATGCCATTATGGGTGTAAATTTCATTCCCGGGCTACTATACAGTCTCAAAGGCAACGTAACCAATCTGGCGAATTTCAATTTCAAATGTAACGTGCTATATTTGACCCTGTAACTTCCCAAAACGCCATAAAACCTGTACATAGGGGGTACTGTCTTACACGTGAGATTTTACTGAATAAAAATATGTGTATTTTATTGCAGTAAAAGCAAACAGTATTATGACACTGACCTTTAAAATGTTATGTAGAACTAAAAAAATCAAACAAAATCGTATTTTCTCCCATTTTTTCATATTAAATTATGTTTCATGGCTAAATATTTGATATTAAATGAAAGCCCTGTTTCCCCTGAATAAAATGATATATAATAAGGGTGGGTGCATTTACTATGAAAGAGGTGTATTACGGTTGGACAGACATGTAGCGCAAATGCCAGGTTTTGTTTACATTTTGTTTTGTTCACAACGTGTACATTTGGCTCCGTCCTTAAGGGGTTAACTTTACTACCTGTAAAAAAAAAATAAAAAAAAATAACTTACCATTCAATGTTTTCTTTCTTCTAAAATCTTATTTTTTCAGCCCCAAAAAAGGCCAAATAAAAAACCATAATAACCGACGCAATTAAAAAAAACAAACAAAAAAAAACGAGTGCAAAAAAAAAGAATCCATCTTCAGCCATGGAGGGCTCCGCCTGTGGCTGCTCACTGTTAAAAAAATAAAAAAATAGGGTCCTATTTTCCTCCCCCCGGCCCACACCCCTGAGCGGTGGGTGGGGGCCCTAAATACTAATAAGGGGGGGACCTAATGTCCTCCCCCCTGGCACCCACCCCTGAGCGGCGGGTAGGGGCCCTAAATACTAATAAGGGGGGACCTAATGTCCTCCCCCTGGCC
>OW240915.1:295652806-295726206 GCA_933207985.1 Pelobates cultripes | reverse complement strand
AGGACTGTATGTCATGTTCTGTCGGGTCGGGTGCTCGCTCGGACTGTGCCAAGTTGTAGAGTTTATTATAGTAGTTTGCAAAAGCATTGCTAATATCTATGGGGGAAATCACTTTTGTGTTGTCATGTGTGTATAGGTGTGATATTTTCGCGTTCGTTTCTGCTCGTTTTAAACGGGCTGCCAACATTTTGCTTGCTCTATTTCCTTGGGCATAGTATGTTGCTTTGAGTCTGCGTAAGTTAAAGCCTACTCGCTGCAGCGTGTGTAGTCTAATTTTGTCTGCTACTTCTGCAATGCTTTTCCGTGTTGCTTCTGTTGGATGCATTTTGTTTTTGTTTGTGAGGTCTATTAATTGTTTGTTCCAATTTATCCATTGGGTATGGTTAACTTGTTTCAAAAATGCTGCTCGCTTTAGCATGATTCCTTTAACCACCGCCTTGTGTGCTTGCCATAGGGTACATGCTGATGTGTCTCCTGTGTCGTTGAGCGTGAAATATTCTGTTATGGCTTCTTCTAATTGGTTGGAGAAGGGTATGTCTGTCAGTAGTGATTCAGTGAGTCTCCAGGGGCTCTTATGTTTGTAGTCGTAGTTGTCTTTGAGGGTCAGTGTTAGTGAGGCATGGTCCGACCATGTTATTTGGCCGATAGAGCAGTCTAGAACCTGGTCTAGGTGTGTGCTTTCCATATGGACTCTGTCTATTCTGGTGTACGTATTGTGTGTATTTGAGTGATACGTGTAATCCTTTTCTTGGGGGTGTAGGACCCGCCACACATCATACAGTTTATTGATATCTAGTAATTTAAGGTATGATGCACAAATTTTACGATACCATGTTTGTACCACTCTGCCTGCACGGGACGTTGTGTCGTTTTTGGGGTCTATGATGTGGTTAAAGTCTCCACATAAAACCAGTATACCCTCCTGTATTGGTCGCAGTATGGATAGGATTTTGTGTAGGAAATCTCTTTGATTCGTGTTCGGGGCATATACATTTGCTAGGGTGTATTTAGTGTTGTTGATTGTGCATACTATTATCGTGTACCTTCCTTCCTTGTCTGTCTGTGAGTAGTGGTGCTGGAAGGATACTGTGTTGCTAATCAGTATTGATGTCCCTTTTGTTTTTGTTCCTGACGTGGCGTGGTATTGGTGTGGGTACAAGGATGGTTTTAGGGTCGGTGGCATTTTGAAATGTGTTTCCTGAAGACAGACTATGTCAGGCTGGTCTCTCTTAAGGTCTCGGAGGAGGCAATGTCGCTTATATGGGGTATTCAACCCTCTAACATTGTAGCTTTGTATTTTCATACTTTAAGTCAGTGTCTTGAAGCGCTAGAATTCGTTTATGTGATCTTCGTATGGGGTGGGCTGAGCTTGTGGCTGGTAGTGCTTTGGGTTTGTCCTCACAATGCTGGGCAGTGGTGTGGGCCTGAGTTGTTTGTTTAGTGGTAGTGAGGGCGATTTGCGCTTGGCTATTGGTGGGCCCAGAGGTTGTCAGTTTGTTCAGGTGGGTGTCACCTTCTTGTTCGATGAGTGCAGCTATCTCTTGGAGTAGTGTCGGGAGGGGAGAGGGGGGAAAGGGTGTAGTGGGGTCATACTGTGAGGGTATGAACATTGGGGGGGTGAAAACTGTAGCCCTTTGATGGGCTTTGGTTCCGACTATCGGTACCATGAGAGCGTGGTTATTCTAAAGAAAAGAACAATAGTAAGATTGGCCTGTGTCAGTCCGTTGTGACCGGCGGTTGTTCAGAGGAGTGCCTCTTTGCGGCTGTCGACCTTGCGGTGGGGTACAGTAACTTTAGGCTGCGGTTGTCACTTGGGTTCAACCTGCTTGCGTCAACATTGGGGGTGTGTGTTTTTTTTTTTTTTAAACTTTAAACTTCAGCTGGGGGCTCGTGCCAGCGGTGCCCCCCGGGGGAATCAAGGACAGCAGGGGGTATAGGTTGGTGGTGCAGGACTGTGATTGCTACCTAGCGTGTCGTGTTGGCTTGGTCGCTTAGGGTGTGTGGGAGGTTGTGACGGTCACGCTATGGTCTAGTTGTAGCGGGACGGTTCAGTGTGCGCCTCGCCTATCCTCCGGTAAATTTATGTCTCCTTGGAGGCCTCATGGAGGGGAGGGTGTTGTGTGTATCGGGGCTATCCCATTTGCCTATATGCTTAGTTTGCAACTATCTCACATATATTATTCAAACATCCAAAACAATCATATTGCAATACTTAATAGGCACCATTATCGTCCCCCGTGGTACAATCCCGCTCACCCCAGGCTATAAACGGGCTGTCCCATTCACATATACGCTGAATTGGCAGCTATGCCTCATACACTATTCAATACCCGAGACAGTCATATCGTGATACTTTATAAACATAGTTACCATCCTTCGTGAAACCTCCCCTCTCCCCCCATCTATGAACGGGGCTGTCTTATTCACATGTATGCTAGACTGACATCTATTCCACATAAATTGTTCATATGTTTAAGACGGTTACATTGCAATAAATCGTAGTCACAATTACCCTCCCCCGTGATACCTCCCCGCTTCCCCAACCCCCCCGAGCGAAGCAACTTTTCTGGAGCTGTGTTGTGTCATCCTCTAGGAGTTCCCTTCAGCCTCCTGGTATCTGCTCCCAAAGATGCTAAGGCTATCTGCCTCCCGGTAGGCTGCAGCTGTGTGCGCTTCTGCCCGATCTTACAGGCACTGAAAGTTCATGTGGCAGCATAGTGTGTCAATTCGTGCCGCACTGTAGTCCCAGGGAATGGCACGTGTTGTGTATTGTTAGCCCCCAGTATGCATGCAGTGTGTGTGTTTTGAATGAATGTGTTTTGTTTACGTGTGAGGCGCTGCCAGTGTTGCAAGGGCAGCGTGGGGAGTTGTAGTGTCATATTCACCTGCTTGAAATCAATAATCCTTTCTTGTGGCCCTTTAACAGTCCCGCACTCTGTTGTTCGTGGGTATTGTGAGTAGCTTATGGCATCTCGCACCATTTTCGCTGCTTATCGTGTTTTCAGGTGTGTACCCCTCCGTCAGGACCGCAGGGCTTTAGTTACGTACTCTTTTCCAGTCGGCTGTAAGCTTGCTCGGTTGTGGGTCGTTGCCACTTCTTGCTTGGTTTTGGGGTTGTATGCCCCATTTCTGCAGTGTTTTCCGTCCATCCGCCAGAGAGGTGATAACATGCATGGCTCCATTTTTATGTATGAGGAGACGTACTGGGTGGCCCCAGCGATAGGGTACCTCATGGGATCGGAGGGCATCTGTTATTTCCTTATATTCCTTCCTTTTTTTCAAGGTTTGGGCAGAGAGATCTGCATATAGTTGAATGGAGTTGTATTGAGCTGGAAGGTCTTTGCGGAGCCTAGATGCTCTCATCAGTGCTTCTTTCGCATGATAATAGTGGAGGTGCGTCAGTACATCCCTTGGCGCTTCAGCTGGGAGAAAGCTTGGTTTAGCGACTCTGTGCGCTCTGTCCAAGAGCAAGACATCTGCTGGGAGGTCAGGAGCTACTGTTCTGAAGTAGGCCGTGAGGTATGCCGCTATTTCGGGCTGCTTCACTGTCTCAGGGATCCCCCTGATCCGTATATTCTGTCTCCTCGACCTATCTTCAAGGTCCATGATTTTATATTGACAAGACTCCAGCGCCTGTTCTAGGTGGTGGACATGACCTGCCATGTCATTGTGTGCGTCTGCATACTCGCCCATGCGGTTCTCCATGCGGGCTGTTCTGTCACCCAGCTCCTGCACGTCTTTTCTTAAGTCTGAGATGGACTTGTTGAGGCTGTGTAGCAGTTTGTCAGACATTTCTCCTAGGCATGCCTGGAGTATGTCCTGTGTGACCGGCAGGTCTCGGCCCCCAGGGGATTCCTGCAACGGCAGCGTGTCATCGACATCTTGGCTGTGTTCTCCTGTACTCTGGGCCTTAGTTGGTGGATTGCGGGCGGAAAAAAAAACGTTTTTATCAGCTTTTTCGGGATATTTTTCCCTTTGGGTTGAGCCATGCTTGAGGCTTGGTTGGGAGGTTAGTGCTGGTCACTGTTGCTGGTAATGTCGCTGTATAGGCCAAAACAGAACGGAGCTCGCCTAACATGCGTCCGTTCGCGCCGAGCGTTAGCCACGCCCCCTGGGTTTCTTTTTTTTGGTGTTGGCGGTATCTTAAAAATAAAATGTCTAGACTCCTCTTGCACCGTTGTTGGAACTTGACCATCTCCATAAATTATTGTGGAAATCAGCTTGAGCTGAAATTGGAGATAGGTGGTTCTTCCTGGATTCATTTTTTTAAAAGTAAAAATAAATTATGTGTTGCTACTTGCAACAGGTAGATAGCCACCTTTTTATACCAGGCTTTTGTCTTTCTTAAGATAAGATATGGCTGCATCAGCTGATCAGCCAAATCAACACCCCCATGTGCCTGTTATAAGCCCTGATGCACACCGGTTTTGTCTGTACCCTGCCTCGGACAGTGACGTCTGACATGCCTTCGTTATGGATGGTTGTTAGCATGTGAACATCCTTCCTGTCCTTAAATTTTAGCGCAAGCAGTTCAGCTTTGCGCAGAGCTTTGCATTCACCTTTTTTTAATTTGGCCTCTATGAGAGGTCTGGGGAAATCCTTGGCATTTCTTCTTACAGTGCCGCAGGCCAGTGTCTGCAAACTATAAAGAATTTTAAACAAGTGGACACTGCTGTAAAAATTGTCCACATAAAGGTGGTAACCCTTATTGAACAAGGGGATCAGTAGGTCCCAAACAAGTTTCCCACTTGTCCCCAGAGAGTCAGGACAGCCAGGAGGGTTCAGTTGAGCATCTTTCCCCTCGTATACACGAAAGGCAAATGTGTAGCCACTTTCGCTCTCGCACAGTTTGTACACTTTAATGCCATACCTAGAGGGGATATATTGTTTGAACCCTAATCTCCCTTTGTATTTCATAAGGGATTCATCAATAGATAAAGTTTGTTGGGGAGTATAAACTTCAGAAAATCTGTTCTGAAGATGGTCTACCAGTGGGCGTATTTTATGAAGCCTATCATATTGGGGGTGATCTCTGGGGTGACAGAGCGTATTGTCGTTGAAATGTAAGTATCTCAGCAGCAGCTCATATCTTGGTCTAGGCATTGTTTGGGAGAATATAGGAGTCGAACAAATTGGGTTGGTGCTCCAGTAAGAGCGGATTGATGGCTTCTTTATTATCCCCATGAGCATGGTAAGAGCCCAGAATGTTTTAAGTTCAGGGACATCTGTGGGATGCCAAGCATGCTCCCTGACTGTATAGCTACCTGGATTGGTCTCAATAAATTGGCTAGCGTATAAATTAGTCTGGGAAGCAATCTCCTCCCAGATGGTATCCCCTAAAAATAACTCCATATATTGTATAGGGGAGAAGTCAACCACATTCACATTAATGCCTGCGTTGGCACTAAAAGGGGGGATGTTGGGCTCAGCTAACTGTGGAGGTACCCAGTCCTCCTCCACATTCAGCGTAGCAGGGGAAGCACAGCTTCTTTTAGCAGCTGGCTCACACACAGATGACATGTTGCTAGACGTGCCGCTAAACTGACCTGGGTCAAAATCGGACGCAGTGTCAGTGGCGTCAGAGTCTGACGCCAAGAAGGCATATGCCTCCTCCAAGCTGTACATGCGCTGCATGTTTCACACTAACAGACTAAACTAACAAAATACTAAACACAAAAAAAAAATTTTTTTTATTTATTTTTTTTTTAACACTAAAACAGACTAAAACAGACTAAAACAGTAATCCCTAAACTAACTCCTGTTAGAAGAATCTAATGGAGATTTGGGGGAAGGAAACTGACTGACTACGACAGACTACGGCAGACTAAGACAGACTAAGACAGACTAAGACAGTCTAAGACACAGATTTTTTAAAATAAAGTTAACCCTTAAGGGCAAAAAAAAAATACAGACAGTACAAATGCACTGTCTGTAACAGATCTGGCAGGGAAGGGGTTAAAATAGGATTTTTATTCACTGGTGATACTTTTTAATATTCTCTGGAACAGCTGCTGCAACAAACTATCACGATCTCTGTCTTTCTCCTCTCACAAAACGCTACAGAGGGGAGAGAGGCAGAGATCAGTGTCAAAGTGAGTGTTTGTAACACCCACTTTGACACCAGCCAATTGTGAGCGATCGCGGATCGCTCACATGCCGCAATTGGCTGTTACTATCTGCCTGGGATGCTGGGCAGATAGTAACAACGGGATTTCGGCGGAAGTGATCTCCGATCGCTCCCGCCGCCCGTTTTCCGTTAGGACGATTCAGGACCGTCCTCGGTCGGCAACGCAAAAATGCCGAGGACGGTCCTGAACCGTCCTGTGTCGTGAAGGGGTTAATATTAATAATAATAAGAAAAAACTAAATACAAACTACAAATAACAGTACAACTAGTGAAATCATCACATTCCCAAAAGTTCAAGCTTGGTGGGAAGCTGAGAGAGACAATTCCACTAATTGTACACTATTCTAAAGCTAAAAGTCCATTACAAATTGTAAAAAAGAGCAGTAGAAATGTATACCTCGTTCCAGCCAGTGCTCTTGGATTAGAATCCAACTCTCCACTTCATAAATCTCTCTTACTCTGCGTGTGATTGCTGAGCTCAACATAAAGTTCACTGGAGAATCAAAATTCTATTAATTTATTGAATCAGTGTACACATTTTCCACAGTTCTGTACAATGGGAAATAAAACCATCACAGCAACAGATGATTTGTATGTGTATTCATACAACAGTGATTTGTCATTAATTTTACGCAATAACCAACAATCTTGCAAAATATCTCTCTACCGCACATTCATTTTATATCAGATGAGCATATGCATTAAAGGCATAATGGTCTTTTTTAAAATAAAAATTCTTTATTTATAGAATGACAGACAGACAGGTACGTTATTGTTGCATTTGACATAAGTCCTGATGACATACAATAATAATTCGAAGGCAACACTGTAATTTAGTCAATTTACATATATATCCTGAAATAGGGGCATAATAGTCTTTTAAACATATACTGATTTAATTTAAATAAATATATAATAAATGGAATATCTGGATGTTCATGTTTCAAGCGGTACGCTTTGCTAGATCATTATTCACTGTTATCTCAGTATGTATCTCAGGATTTTCTATTCTACCCATGTCGGTAATAAAAAGATATTAAAACAAATTATCGTAAGATTCCCAAAGAATACAAACAAACAAAATATTTACTGCAGTAAAAAATCAAATTAGACAAATATGTTCAGACAGTGAAATAGGGACAAATGAAAAGATATTAAGCAAATGACTGGGGAAAGTTGCAGTGTCTTACTTTTACTTAGAATGATTTTCTTATTTTATTTATGATGAGGTTGAGAAGGGATTCTTGTTGTGTTGTTGGTCATACATTGATCTATTATTAGGAGAGTAGAAAAGGTAATGTGCTGCTCTATTGTCTCAACTGGAGCGTTTGCCATCTCCAAGGCAAAGAAAATGCCAGCAGCTGCCGGAGAGGAGGGTCTCCTAATAAAACCTTTCCTAAGGGATTCTTCGATGTACACCTCCATAATCTTGTTCTCTAGCTCCAAAAGTAGATATACTCGGCCCTTGGGTAGCATGGTCCCTGGCAGCAAATCTTTGGCACAGTCATAGGGATGATGTGGGGGGAGCTTGTCAGCCTCTCTCTTCTTGAATACTTGTGCCAGATCCTTATACTGCGGAGGCACAGAGGTAGAAAGAGAAGGGGCTGAAGGCAGGTTCAAGGCACAGATTGAATACAGGGTTTCTAGGCAGTTTACATGACAATAAGTACCCCAGGAAAGGATATCCACATTAACCCAATCGATAACAGGATTGTGTTTTTCCAACCAAGGAAAACCAAAGACTATAGGGGATGTGGAATGTGATTTGTTCCATATGCAGGGCACCTACGGACATACACAGTTCCTGGGTTTCGTGTGTAATTTTGGGTGTTGAAAAATGTCTACCATCAAGAGCCTCAATGGCCAGTGGTGTGGTTTTCCAGATCAGAGTCAGGGCAGAGGTTTCAGCGAAAGACTGATCCATAAAGTTTCCTGCTGCACCTGAATCGATCAGAGCCATGGTGGTGATGGTATTACCTTTTACAGGCAGCTTGACCATTACATATGGTCTAGTTGAGTCACCTTGAGGGGATAACATGATAACATCCAAGACCAGCCCGTCGCTAGGCGTTTCCCTGAAGGTCAGGGCAGGTGTTCCTTAAGTGCCCCTTTTTCCTGCAGTATAGCCATAAGCCTTCCCTCTTTCTGCGTTTCTTTTTCTCCTCAGGCAATTTGGTAGAACTTAATGCAAAGGTTCTGGCGGAGGGTTAGGAGGAGGCAAAGCAAGCAAAGGGGAGGCTCTATGGTAGGTATCTCCAGGGGAGGGCTGGCAGCCTTAGGCCTGGGGGCAAAACCAGTCAAGTGGCCCATTGCACCACCAAATCAGTTCACCATCCATGCCCACCTTTTCCTGGTTTTATAACGGATATTGATGTTATGCTAATCAGTAGCTCTTTGCCATACCCACTCCTTCGTGGCTCTGACTTTCAATGTTGTCAGAGCGCAGGCTGAGAATCTCTGAGCCTGTGCTCCGACTCACTAACTGAGCGCCGGAACTACCAGGGAGAGGCTATAATCTGACTGCACCTACTGCTGGTGTGCACCAGTGGACCACCAGCGAATCGTTTAAATTGAATATGCTGGTGTACCCCAACTTGTGAGCTGTGTTGGCCGCCGGGCGCCTCTGTTGTCATGGCACCCTGCGTGACCGCACAGCTTGCACACCCCAATGGCTGGCCCTGCTGACACACACTAACGTTACTACTTAGACATCACTCAATATTAATACAGACATCAGAGTAAACACCAATAAACTGTGGAAACAGAGCTGATCCCCCCCAAATTTATAAAGATTTGCTTAGTGGATTTGTTGTAAGATTAAATCATGCCTCCTCTCTCTCTCCCATGCGCTGCTCTGTAGGCTGGGAGGAAGTAAAGAGTAATCACAATCTCCCAGCACAGCGGCACCTGTGGCTGCATGGGGAACAGCTGAATTTGCCGCCCTCCATGTGACATCACAATGCCCCACCCATATGATCTACCATATGAACTAACGCCAGTGCTGCACACAGTGTGTGTTTACATTAAAAAGCATGCAGGGACCGACTATAGACACCAGAACCACTTCATTAAGCTTAAGTGGTTCTGGGGACTATAGTGTCCCTTTAATGTGAGGTAAACTATAGATTAGTGTCACTAATAATATACTAGATTGCCTACTTACAACCAGATGAGGATGATGATGGCTCCACTGGTCTGGTGTAGAACTGGATCTCTGAATGCTGTTTGCAACTGTGGTCACAAAATTCAATGTTCTGGGAGAATTGGAAGCAGCTCCATTTTTTTTGGGCCCCATACACAGCTCAAGGTCGGGGCCCCAGGGCCTGATGGTGAGTATGCCCACAAGGCCCACTCATAAATCCACTTATATGTTCCACCTACCCATGAGTTCGCTCACAGGGAGTGGAGTGTGTGGGGGATGTGTTATGTGTTATTGTAGAGGATCTAATATGTGTGCTTATGGTATGTAGTGTAAAGGGATACCAGTTTGTGTAGGTGAGGCAGTGTGTTTGTGTGTAGTGGAAACAGTGTGTATTTGTGTATAAGGGATGTGTTGTGTGTTTCTGGTTGTGTGTAAGGGATGCATTGCGTGAATCTGTGTTTGAATGCATAAGGGATGCAAGGTGTGTGTCTGTATGTGTGTGCATTGAGTGTGTGTAGGAGATGCATTGTGTTTCTGTGTGTATGTAAGAAAAGCAGTGTGTGTGTTTGCATGTGTGTGTAAGGGTTTGCATTGTGTTTTTGTGTATGTGTGCAAAGGATGCATTGTTTTTGTGTGTAAGGGTTGCATTGTGTGTGTGTAATGGATGCATTGTGTGTTTCTCTGTGTTTAAGGGAAGCATGTTATGTTTCTGTGTGTGTAGGGATGCATTATGTGTTTCTGTGTATGTATAAGGATGCATTGTGTGTTTGTGTGTGTGTGCGTGTAGTGTGAAAGAGCTCCCTGTCTTGCCCCCTGTCCTATAGAGCTGTCCCTTAGAGCTCTCCCCTGCCCCTTAGTGGTCTCTCCTCTCCCCCACCCTCTCCTAGCGGTCTCTTCTCACACTCACCCACCCTCCCTGTGCTCTTCTCATCCCCCCTCCCCCTTCCATGTATTCTGCTCACCTCCCCCCTCCATGTGTTCTTTTCACCTCACCCTCCATGTGTTCTTCTCAACTCCCCCCTCCCTGTATTCTCCTCCTTCTGTTACCCCCTCCTTCAGTTACTCACTCCTTCAGTTACTCCCCTCCTTCAGTTACTCTACCCTTCAGTTACCAATAGGTAATGGGTCTTGAGCAGAAGCCTGTGGGATAGCAGCAGGCTGCTGTGCCTCTGGTTGGAGGTGAGCAGTATGCTGCAGGATGATCTGAAGGGCCTGGGTGAACTGATCCAGGCGATGATCTTGATCATCCATCCTGGAATTCTGGGCAGCTAGCTGCTGTGAGATGTCTGCTGGTTCCATTTGGCCCTTTTGTAATGTTACGATTGGTAGGGAACCTAACACACAGACAGGGCACAACAGATAGAATTGCAATAGCGGTCCTTAGAATGGCCGGGCTATGCAAAAGAATAGTCAAAACAAGCCAAGGTCAAAGGGAAATAGAGAGACTGAATACAAAGAGACAAGCCGAGGTCAGGGAGCAGAGAAAACAGAGTAAACGTAAGACAAGCCAAAGTTTGTTAACCAAATAATCAGACAGAGTATAACGCGCTATTGGGCTAAACAAAGACCACGACAGGGCACTGAGGCAAGGAGGAGGTTAGCTTATATACACACAGGGTGTGTCTGATTAGCTAACCTTCAATTTGTGTTAACCACAACATGTGAGAGGTGTTTCTTCCCTCCCTTGTGGTCTCTGAGGTCATGACTGTGTCGGGTCACATGACCAGGTCTGGAACACATATTAGGATGCTGCTCTGGAGCGTGCAGTGTCAGAAACACTGTCAGTCTGGAGCACCATGGCAGGGGCAGCCGCACACCAGATCGAGCCGCTCGTGGTGACAGGGTAAGCAAGGCCACCATGAGCGGAGCGGAGTCAGAGGACATGACATAACCCCCCCAATGACTGCCAGGAGGGTGGGAAGTTGAGGGCTTAAAAAGAAAACAAGCGTGAAAGGCCCAAAAAGACAAGTGGTGTTTAAATTGTGTTAGACATCCTCAATGTCACGACAGTGACCCCTTCACGCAGAGTGTAACCCAAAAGGAGACGTATACCGGTCCTTAGAATGGCCGGGCTTAACGTCCGAGAATAGTCAATAGGATAGCCGAAGGTCAATGGAGTACAGAAGACAAATAAACGAGAATCACCAAGCCAAAATTCGGGGAACCAGAGAGGAGAATAATCAGAGAGGGAGCCAAGGGTCAAAATACCAGAAAGACAAATAAGAGTACCAATAGCACTAGGGGGACCAAATACAGAACCACACTAGGGCGCTGGGGAAAGGACAGGGGCGCCCTTATATAGTGAGTGGTGTTCAGCTTTAAATCCATGCCTCCAAAAAGTCCGGGATCGTGGCCACGTTTGAATTTTTGCGGCAAAACCCCGATGACGTCGGCGCGCAAGCGCCGGGTCATAAGAGGGCCATTGCCGCGAGCGGCTAGCGTCCGACAGGCTGCTCCGCCTCCCGGAAGCAGCCAGTGAAACCGTTGCGCAGCGTGGGTCCGGAGGAGACAGGTAAGTAATCGTTACACTCCAGTTGCTATATCTGCTATTAGTACCTGATATTTCTTTGTCTACAGATATTGAGCCCATTCAACTATGGGTGACCAAATTGTCTGAGGCAGGGAAACAATATAGGATAAAGGAGGGGCTCTGCTTATATTGTGGCCAGAGGGGGCATCTCAGATTGACTTGTCCGGTGCATCCAGAAAACTGTCGCACCTAAGGTCACTCAGGGGACCAGCCTTGGGTGTAACATCAGAATCCCCCAGCCCGTTTAATAAATGTCTGCATAACCCCATTATTGACTGGAGACAGGGATAGATCATATCGTGGAGTGATATATGTCAGGAGTGATGCATAAAAAAGGTTACACCTATTCATAGCATTAATGTACCTACTGCTCCACCACTGTCTACAGACGTACCCTCCTCTTACATACACTTTAAGGCAGTGTTAGATAAGAGAGAAGCAGACAGATTACCACCTCATAGGCCTTTTGATTGTGCCATAGAACTCCTACCTGGTACTTTGCCACCCAAAAAAAGAGTTTATCCTCTGTCCATCCAGGAGAATACTTTTATGGTGGTGTATATTAGTGAATATTTGGCAAAGGGCTTTATAGGTAGATCCCCTCTTCGGCTGGGGCTGGTTTCTTTTTCGTATCCAAAAAGAGGGAGATCTATAGGAGATCCCTTGTATAGACTAAAGAGGGTTAAACAAAATAACGGTAAAAAATGCATATCTTATTCCCCTTATCACAGAGCTTTTTTGTCAGGTTAAAGGGGGATTATGTCTATACCAAGTTGATCTAAGGAGTGCATACAACTTGGTACGCATAAAAGAGGGGCATGAGTCAAAAACCGCCTTTAACACCAGAAGTGGGCATTATGAAAATGCAGTCATGCCTTTTGGTCTATGTAGTGCTCTGGCA
This sequence comes from Pelobates cultripes, assembly GCA_933207985.1. NCBI lineage: Eukaryota > Metazoa > Chordata > Amphibia > Anura > Pelobatidae > Pelobates > Pelobates cultripes. Next base: position 295,713,506 of record OW240915.1, on the reverse strand, counting down.
GTTTTACAAGATGTCATCAATGATGTCCTCTGGGACTTCATACATTAATTTTATAATCAAAGCTGGAAGTGCACTCAGCTCCTCACTAGGGAATCCAGGGTGCTCTTGAAAAAGTCCCAGTACCCAAAAGGACCAAGCGGATAAATTTGTAGAAAATGATCAAGGCACTCCAATAGTTTCCAATTCTTAAGGCAATTTATTTGGACCAGGAACTACAAAGCAACGTTTCAGCCCCAACAGGGCTCTTTTCAAGCTAATGTAGCACATACAAAAACACAATATATAGGTGTATACAATATTTAAATAAGTGAAAAAACATGTGGTATATTATCAAACATATGTTATAAACAAGTGATAGTAGTAACACTAATTAAAAGATTAATTAGCTCTCCAATAGTAATCACATTATCAGTGGGTGTCAAAGAGATCAAAGGGTCTCAGCCAATCATATCACAAATTCAACCATTAAACTCTAATCAGTTAAATAGTATTGCAGCTGTATTCAATAGTATCTTTTTACCTTATGGAGCAGCAGAAGATTCTAAATAGCTGCATTTCCTGGTGAAATCACATGACAACAATCATGTGACACCAACTGGCCAATTGCAGTATACTAATTACATGATCATAGAATTACTCCAAAGACTATTAATAAAAATAGATAAAGAAACATAATAATCCAAAACTAATGACAATATAATAGTCTTATGTTCATTATTAATTATTTATTATTTATTCAAGCTCCACAAATGTTGGTTCGCCATCAAATATTAAATACCGAAATGTACCGCCCCATATATACAATGCGCATGCGCAAAGACGCATTGGGGTCTTTGACACCCAGGGGCCTTAATCAAGAATACGATCTCAATCCATTTATTTAAATTGATATCTGGTCCCTCTATCAGTATATTTATTTTATTTTATTAATTTTTGATTTATTAATCAATTATTTTTCAATTATTTTTACAGATTTTCTCACTGAGTAGTAGTGCTGGCTGCTATTTCTACACTAGCACATCTTTTTTGTCTCTCCTATGGTCTGTAAATTAAAATTGATTAAGTGATTTATTTCTGTGATTCATTTTTGTGATGATGTTACTTTAAATGAGTATTGCCCTATTGAAAGAAATAATAGATGATGAAATTGAAAACATATTTTTGTCAATATTTTATCACTTCTGAATGGAACTGTTTATTATATGTCATGTGGTGACCGTCTCAATTACTAGCCCTTTAATAAACTTTGAGAATAAAAATTTAAAATGGAATAATTGATTTAAGTGAAGATAAAGTAGAATTTAAGCACTTTTGTGATTAATTAAGTTATCTTTATGACTTATTGATCTCAAGAATACAGCATAGATGTCTATTAAGTTTAATTTTTTAATTTTTTTATTTTAATTTTTTTATAATACATTTTCACTTTAAATATTTTTCATACTTTTTCATTATATTTTTCTTATTATATATAAGAATTCCTTTCACCTATACTTTTATATTTTAATTTTTTTATATTTTCTTATTATTTTTTCACTGTAGGATATTATTATTAGTTTTTTAAGTGGCATTAAATTGAGACTGTCACTTTTAGTGACCTTTGATGATCATTGATTAATATGTTGATTTTTTTTTATTTATTTATAAGATGTTGTTGTAATCTACATTAATATGACTTATGTATGGGGTTGCCTTTGGGATCCTATTGTGTATCAGCCAGGTCTTGTTATATGTTGCTAATATGTTGCAACTTTAATCAGTGGCACTTTGCTCCCGGTCAGGCAAGTCACAAGTTTGCATTGTGCGCATGCGCACGTCGGCGACTTGACGCGCATACGCCGAGTGCCGTTCTGGTGCGCTTGCGCTGGTGTCTTTGCCCCGTTGACGCCTGCGCGTCTTTGCGCATGCGCATTGTATATATGGGGCGGTACATTTCGGTATTTAATATTTGATGGCGAACCAACATTTGTGGAGCTTGAATAAATAATAAATAATTAATAATGAACATATGACTATTATATTGTCATTAGTTTTGGATTATTATGTTTCTTTATCTATTTTTATTAATAGTCTTTGGAGTAATTCTATGATCATGTGATTAGTATACTGCAATTGGCCAGTTGGTGTCACATGATTGTTGTCATGTGATTTCACCAGGAAATGCAGTTATTTAGAATCTTCTGCTGCTCCATAAGGTAAAAAGATACTATTGAATACAGCTGCAATACTATTTAAAGGGACACTGTAGTCACTATAACCACTTTGTCTCTTTGAATTGGTTATAGTGCCTGGAGTGCCCTGGCACTGTCTCTCCATTCAGTGTTGCACCATGTTTGTGCAGTATGCCACAAAATAAGAGTCCCTGGCCACCCACAGTCCGGCCCCTTCTGTATGTGTAGTTAAGGCGGCGATTACACACTTCATTGTTGTCATACCCCTTCATACCGTCAGTTGGAACTCTGACAAAAGCAGTCAGCTGACACTCTCAGCCAATCACAGCTGCCCATTGCTTCTCAGGGTAATACTTCCTTATTAACCAAAGCAGCACAGAGGGGATAGACTACCGTGGACTCTTGTTTAGCATTAAAACATTACAACATTAAAAACTGTTTAATGCTGAAATAAATGATGGTACCAGGGGACTCTAGACACTATAACCAGTTTAATGAGATGAAGCAGATACAGTGCCTACGGTGTCCCTTTAACTGATTAGAGTTTAATGGTTGAATTTGTGATATGATTGGCTGAGACCCTTTGATCTCTTTGACACCCCCTGATAATGTGATTACTATTGGAGAGCTAATTAATCTTTTAATTAGTGTTACTACTATCACTTGTTTATAACATATGTTTGATAATATACCACATGTTTTTTCACTTATTTAAATATTGTATACACCTATATATTGTGTTCTTGTATGTGCTATATTAGCTTGAAAAAAGCCCTGTTGGGGCTGAAACGTTGCTTTGTAGTTCCTGGTCCAAATAAATTGCCTTAAGAATTGGAAACTATTGGAGTGCCTTGATCATTTTCTACAAATTCATACATTAATTTGTGATAGTGTACTTGGATGATATTTTAATATATTTCCCTGACCTGAGTACACATCACGTACATGTTTCCAAGGTTTTACAAACACTTCTCGACAATGGTCTGTATTGTTAGCTGGAGAAATGTTTGTTTGGTCAAGCTGAAGTCCATTTCTAGGGTTATGTTATCTCTGCCTCTGGATTCAGTATGGATCCCAATACATTTTCAGCTGTTGTTGAGTGGCCTTTGCCTCAAGGATTAAAACCAATCCAAAGGTTCATAGGGTTCACAAACTATTATAGACAGTTTATAAAAAACTTCTCTACCATTATAGCCCCTATCACAAACCTCATTAAAAAAACCAGAAAACCACTATGCTTGGCCCCTTGCGTTAAGGGTAGACTTTGAGAACCTGAAAAGAGCTTTTGTTTCCACTCCTATCCTCAGACATCCTGACCCTTCACTTCCTTTTATATTGGAAGTACATTCATCTGAGGTAGGTGTAGGAGCTATTCTTTCCCAGCGCTAGTCCCCTGACCAACCTTTACACCTTTGTGGTTTCTTCTCTAGGAAACTCACACAGGCAGAACGAAACTATGATATTGGCAATAGAGAACTATTGGCCACTATTGTAGCTTCGAAGGAATTGAGACATCTCTTAGAAGGTTTGAGAGATCCCATCATGGTGCTAACGGATCATAAGAACCATCTGTACCTCAGAGAGGCTAAACGGTTGAATTCCAGGCAGGCAAGATGGTCTCTCTTCCTGTCCAGATTTAACTTTTTAATTACTTATAGAACTGGATCACGCAATGCCTAGGGTGATGCTTTGTCCAGGCAGCTCAATGTGAGTGGCCTTTTCTACAGAGGGAAATCAAAGATGTTGTGCTTGCTTGTGACAAATGAACAGCTAACAAGACCATGTGGATTGCTCCAACCTTTACCCATACCCACTAAACATTGGTCCAACTTGTCTATCGATTTTATAGTAGAACTTCCCGCTTCTAATGGACGTACTGTCATCCTTATGGTCATAGATAGGTCTTCTAAGATGGCACATATCATACCCCTGAGGAAACTCCCCTTCTCTGCTGAATTGGCTAGTATTTTGTCCAGGGAGGCATTCCATTTACATGGCATACCAGGACAAATTGTATCAATTTGTCAATCAGTCAATTTGTTTCTCGCTTCTGGAGGTCCTTTTGCTCGGAGATGGGTATTGAATTGTCCTTTTCCTCTGCTTTCCATCCTCAGACTAATGGAGCTGCTGAACGTGCCAACCAATCTCTTGAACAATATCTATGTTGTTTTGTTTCACATCACCAAGATAATGGGGTTGACCTGCTTCCTTAGGCTGAGGTTGCTCACAATAACACTGCTCACGAATCCTCCAGGTTCTGAATGAGCACATTTCTGGTTTGCGTAGTACTTGGTAGCAGGTTCAACAACTACTGGCTAAGGCTGCTCAGAGACAGAAGGTTCAGGTGGATAGGCATTGTTATGCAGCTTCTTCCTATAGGGTTTGGCTTTCTACCCGAAATATCTGTCTGCGCAAAGGGAACCCTGTATCATATGCCCTAGAATTACCTCATTCCATGCACATGCCCAATGTCTTCCATACCTCGTTGTTGAAACCTCTGATCTGTTATCACTTTACTGGACCTCGCACTTCTCCAGCTCCTCTATCAATTGAGGAGGTTGAGGAGTATGAGGTTGCTGCAATCCTTGACTCTTGGTTCCCGAGGGGTAGTCTCCACTATCTGGTCCATTGGAAGGGGTATGAACGTTCCTGGGTCCCTCAGGTTGATATGCATGCTCCAAGGTTGGTCCGTTCCTTTCATCACTATCACCTGGGCAAGCCGGGTCCTTCACACCTGGTGGGCATATCATCCCGGGGTGGTTCTGTCACAAACTTACCTTTACCTGGTGCCCGCACCACTCCTCTCCTACGGGCAGAATGCACCGCGTGGACTCGGCCTGAATATAATACTTGCCTTCGGTCCTGCAAACGGCTCCCTCTGCTAGTTCGTGGGATAAACTGCAACCCCTAAAAATAAAAGAATAAGCCATGACATCATTACCATGTCATCTAGGCAGCCCAATGCTGTTTAGGCTCGCAGAGATTACGTGGACCAGTGGGAACTCTTTTGAGCCTATTTAAGGCTGGTTTTAGCCTCCATTCTTTGCCTTATCATGGTTTCTATTAGAACCTCGTTTAGTGCTCCTAGTGATTCGCTTGTTATTGTCTGTGCTTGACCTCGGCTTCGTATTTGACTTGTGATTTCTGGTCTCCTCACCCCGGATTCGTATTTCACTCGTGATTTCTGGTATCCTGACCCCAGCTTTGTCCTGACTCTGAGTATTCTTGTTATTCCTGTCTTTTATTCTTGACCCTGATTCTTGTTGTTTAGTTACGTTAAGTCCGGACATTCTAAGGCTTGGTAATACATATTTCGGTTCCACCTTTTAAAGGTTTCCTCTTTCCTATGTGTTTGTGTACGACTCCCGTTACACCGTTCCTATGGAACTCCCTTCCCCTCTCTGTTAGACTCTCACCCAATCTCCACTCCTTCAAAAAATCTTTGAAAAAATAACTTCTTTAGGAAAGCATATCAATTAAACTGTGAACAGCTTTGCCTCCCGGCACCCTCTCCTGAAATTGGCATCAAAACAAAACAGTAATCTCTCAATGAACACTATCCTCGCAACCTACTTTTCTACCCTACCCTTACCATTTGTGTCACTTTACCCCACTCCCTCTAGCATGTGCAGGGCCCTCCAACTGGTCTGATTACAAATATGTGTCCGTTAGTCCACCCATTGTACAGCGCTACGGAACTTGTTGGCACTTTATAAATAATAATAATATTGAATAGTGAAAGTTAAGAATGCGTAATGTTGTAGATGGACAGATAAAATCTCTTCTTTGGTGTCTTATTCTAACAATCCAAAACATCTTGATGAAAAAAATACAAAGCCAAAAGAAATCAGGAAATGACCACAGAGGACTCTGCAATTGTTACACTTAAAAAATCACATGATCTTTATATACAAAGATCATCTTGGGGATTTTGGAATAAAATAAGTAACATATGATTCTTCTCCAGATGTTTACTTTAGGGATTTATTGAATACTTTTCTTTGCAATACAGAATCTGGGTTAAATGTAACTCTAATGTTTTAGGTGTGATGTACACAGACAAACGGCATCTGCAGACAATCTGTATCAGACAGATATGCCTAAAATGATTGTAGTACAGACAGGGTGGAATAGTTTTTCAACTCACTAGAGAAAAAGATAATATTGATATTTAATTACAACAAAAAAAGTAGTACAAATCATGGTCTGATAAATTTATCACAATGGTACATCGGTATGAGATTGTGAAATATTAAAGTCAGAATTGTTTCAAGAAAACAGAATGCTTGACAATCCTTTCATGCAGGTCAGAGTGAAAGTAATGTGAGTATAAAACTGTCTAAAAGCAGATCCACTGGTAATTTTACTGCAATATATCAAGTGATGGAATATATGATCTGAAATAGAATAGAACTGAAATTTAGAAGTTCACAAGAACAGTGAAACATTACCAATCTATTCAGAACACATTTTAAAAATTAATTTATATTATTTTTTTTTTTTTAATGCATTCTACTGTTTATTTTTCTTTTTTTACAATAAAGGAGATATGCGCCAAGAATAAATATTTCGTTTTTTAGATGAAATTACAAACCTAAATAATATGGCATATTTCAAATTTGCTATTTTATGCTTGTGGGATAATAGAATTAAAACGGAAAATTATTTAATTTTCTTTATTATCTAATCATTTAGCAAACCCCACCTCCAACACCACCACCACACCAATTTTTAAATACTTTAAATACGTTGCTAAAAAAAAAAATATATTTGGATTTTGTGAATGGTAAGTTTTAGAATGCTACGACACAATATGGTTTTCAAAACCTTTTTTAATATTCCATATGTGCTCTCTCATTTTTATATGTCATGGGTGGATGATCCTATATAACTCAAACTACAGGAGAAGGCTAATAGAATATAGCAGTTTTCACATTGCTTCTTATAATATCTTATAGCTGATATATCGCTACTGCAGTGTCAAGGTTAGGTTCCCCAACACGCTAACTATAGGACTAACAGACAACCCAAGCTAGACGTATTACCGGTCCTTAAAGTGGACGGACTTAACGTGAAGAAAAGTAAGGAGAGTAACAGAATAATCAGACGAGCCGAGGTCAGGGCAGGAGAAGGAAGAATAAATGAGAAACAAAGCCAAGGGTCAAGGAAGCCAGAAATTACGGATAAGTCAGATACCAGGAAACACACAAGTATACAGAATGCACTCTCGGGCTACAATAGACCACGACAGGGCAAAGAAGTGATGTGGGAGGGAGGTATAAATAGGGCTAAGAGAGATCTGATAGGCTAGGGAAGAGAATAGGAGAGATTATAAAAGGGTTACCAGGATTGCTGCAAAAATGGTACTATCGCTTTAAGATGTCAGCGGCATGCCGCGCGTCAGTTGGAAGCTGGCAGAGCCAGGAGGAGCAGAGCGGACGGCGGGACTGGAGCAGCGTGGGCCACGTGGAGGTATGACATGCAGGAGAATTCAATATTATGCTTCTCTCCTTTGGCTGGTTTATATAGTGTCAAACTATCTCTAGTATGAGTTTTTACCTTTATTTTAATTACTGTTTGCCCTGATTTTATCAGGTTACATTATGAGACTTTCTTCTGATAACTTCTAGCTTCTCTATTACTCGTGTGATAAATGCATATGAATGTGGTGGACAACCATGAAAGTTCCAACAGGGATCTCCACTAGTGCCAGGTATAATAAATGTCTCTTTAACATGTTCTTGAGTTCTCTCCTCACTGGCTCATTATTACCTGGGAAATGTACAAGGCTGTTTTCACTATTGTGTTTTTATTTTCGTTTACAGTGATAAGTAGTTAAGTTGGGGTTTTTTAGTGCTCCATCTTGCTTTTTAACTATTAATTATATCCATCAAGAGATATGGTTTTCAGAACTGCACACAGTAGTCCAAATGAAGCCTATTTGGAGATCTGTAAAGGGGCATAAGAACATTACTATTTCTGTTATCAGCATTCTCTTGGCTGCAATACTGCACTGTTTACCAAATTTCAGGGAATCCAAAATAATAATCTCCAAGATTCCTTCTTTTGTCGCAGTCAGTGAAATGTCATTAAACCTTAGATTTATAGATCCTAAACACATAATTTTGCATTTTGTGATGTTTCCTTTAGATCCTGCCCAGTTTTCCAGACAACAAGCCTTTTAATATCCCTGCTCATTATATCCACTTCTTCTGGAACCTCAACTCTATTATGTATTCTGATGCCAAATTAACATCGGGGCTGATGGAGCTGCAGCTCCAGGCCCATGGAATAGGCCCATTTAAAAAAAACAATTTAAAAAAAAAAAAATTTTAATTTATTTTTTACACACTACTCTTAAGTTTTCCACCTGACGGGTTATTTTACAGGCACAGCTGGTATTTGAAGGCTGCCTGGCCAGGTCCAGTGTTGCAGTTATACAGGCAATACAAATGCAGGTATTTTTCTCAGTATAAACGGAAATTAATTGCAATCTGCAATACCAGCACCGGCCAGTAGGGGTCACTGTGTGTGGAGAAAGGGAGGGATATGAAGTTACAGCTTATCCCTCCCTGCCTTTCTCTACTACTCACTGATCCATGGGGGAGCAGCTACACATCACAGAGAGTCCAGACAGGCTCTACAGCTCAGGTAAGTGAGGGATGGGGGGGAAAGGCAGCAGGGAGACACTGACACTAGGGGACACTGAGAAACTAGGGAACACATGGGGACACAGACACTGGGGCATACTGGGAGACCTGGGGACACTGAGGCACTTGAGGAACTTGGAAAACATGGGGACACAGAGAAATGGGTACACTGAGACACCTGGGGACACTGAGACATAGGGACATTGGGAGACACTGAGACATTGGGACACGGAGACACTGAGACATTGGGACACGGAGACACTAGGGACACATTGTCCCCATGTCTCCCAGTGTCCCCTAGTCTCCCAGTGTCTGTGCCCCCATGTCTCCCAGTGTCCCCAAGTGTCTCAGTGTCCCTGGGTCTCTCAGTGACATGGGGACACAGTGAGACATGGGGACACTGGGAGAAATGGGAACACAGACACTGGGAGACTAGGGGACTGGGCGACATGGGGACACTGACTCTGTGATACAGAGGGACACTGAGAGACTGGGTGACTTGCGAGACTGAGACACTGGGAGACAGGGAGACACTGGCAGCAATCCATCTATACAGCAGAATCAAACTGTGAGTAGTTTGTTGGTGATTTTACAGAATTTTCTCTTAGGTCACTCCTTGTGATTTACATCATGTGATGTCATGCATAACTAATTAATTATTCAAATGTATAAGGCTGGTATTTTTTTCCAAGAAAGGTGACAACCCTAACTACTCTTCGCATACTCTTGCTTAAAGGAACACTAGAGGGTCAGGAACACAATCATGTATTTCTGACCTCATTATGTTAAAACCACAATTTAGCCCCCCTGGCCTCCTCTTTCCTCCCTAAATATAGTAAGGTCTTACTTGTATTAAGGTACGCAGCTGCTGGCTCTGTCCCTGTCTGCCTCTGAACTGATTCTGTCTGCTGACATTATCAGAAGTGGTGGTCTGCGCAAATTACAATGCTTCCTCATAGGATTGGCTGAGACTGTCAACTAGGCAGATCAGGGGCAGAGCCAGTACAAGTCAAACATAGCCCTGGATAATCAGCATCTCCTTATGAAGATAAACTGATTCAATGCATCTCTATGAGGAAAGTTCAGTGTCTGCATGCAGAGGGTGGAGACACTGAATGGCGGTGCTGGACACTAGGCAGTACTGCCCCAGGAGGCACTTCTAGCAGCCATCTAAGGAGTGGCCATCAGAGTTATTTTCTCTGAAAAGACAGTGTTTACTGCAAAAAGCCTGGAGGGAATGATTCTACTTACCAGATCAAATACAAAAAGCTGTAGTTGTTCTGGTGACTATAGTGTCCCTTTAAGTTTGGAAGCTTAAGAGGCATGCATGAGAACAAAACCTGTGTGGACTGGCTGACAATAAAATAAGTTTAGATAATGCAGACTTTGGTCTCTCTAACACTGGCATGCCCCCCTTCTTCTACACTCACTACATACACCTTTTCTCTGTCTGTCTCGGACTATATACCAGGAACTTCTACCTGCTAGTAAGACGATAAGGAGACAAGTGGACATGTGAGTGCTAGGGGACAGTCCTTAGAAAGCGTGGAGTAGGCGCATCATTTGATGCATTTATGTCAAGCCCAGGGTGCTGCCTGCATAGTATGCCCTTAGTTGGACAGCCTGCATGATTGGCAGGCAGTCTGGCATGCATTCATGCCAGGCTGGCCTTCCAATTCTTTGGACAAACATGCCCCCTTTTTGGGCATGTTCACCCCTTTTGGCAGGTCTTGTCACGTGATTTGCGCCAGTGGCACATCCTTTTACCATGCACATTGACTTCCTGCTTCACTGGACACTACTGTTAGGGGATATGGATTTACTTGAAAGATGAAAGCATAAATTAGAGAGAGATTAGCATAGAGTATGTGTTTTCTTATAGCTGCGTCCTTTGAGTTTCCCTCCAACACCATCTCCATCAGATACATGATGCTTGGGAGGTATGACTGTTTTAGTGTTTTTGGTTGATAAGATTCTGTAAATAGGCCCATCATAATTGTCAGCACCAGGCCCACTGGGCTCTTAATCTGGCCCTGCATATACCCACCCATTACTTGATTGAAGAAGATAGATTTACTCAGAGCAACCCTATCCCGGATGTTCTATTAAAGATGCCTTTAGAAGATAAAACATGAACTAAACATGAACGATGTGCAGTTAAGATCTTCACAGTTTCTTTATATTATCTAATCATCTAATCTTTCCTCCACCTACCAGAATATATTCCTCTATTTTTCTCAAAGTGCGATTTCAGAGTAAAGCATTTTGGAAAAAGGAGTAAATCACCATAGAAGCAAAACTTGCTTAATGTTCTACTTTTTGAGCATGTCTGTACCCTAAATTATTTAATCTCAGATCTCTACTATGTGGAAATGTTAATATGAAATTGTTTTGTTAGAAATTTGCAGAATTGAAAAGTTGCTAATTTAAAAAGCCATCATGTCTCAGTGATACGGTTTATACGTGTAGCATTAAAATGCTGTGTTGTAGCAGGTGAATGGCAAACAACAAATTTAGGTTGCCAGAAGACATTGTGTAAACACCCTTTGATCGTCTTGTTTAAATAAATACACTTGCACATAACCACATGCTGAAAGCATCCACGCATGATTCCTTAGAACCCACACTTGTTTATTGAACCCATACTTGTTTATTGAAGATTACTTGTCTCTGTCCTCTTTGCAATCCAGCATAATCTCCTGCTGATTTTACTTCTAACAATGTCTGCATGTCCTCATCTTCTCATCGTTACACAGATTAATTTAACTGCAAAGCTTGGGTCTGTTTTGTGTTTTGTTTCTTGACTTGTTAAACAACAAGTATAGTTAATTATAGTTTTCAAGCTTCTAGAAATTGCATATTTTATTAAAAGAACACTTCAAGCACCATAACTACTACATCCTACTGTCATGGTTATGGCACCAGAAATGCAGAGGTAAGGGGTCAACTTACCTGAAATCTGCCGAGAGTTAGTAATATCCTCTTCTGGAGCCTGCTGTAGTGATTACGGTGCCAGAAGTCTCTTGGTGCCATTCAAGGATATGTAGTTCCCTTATCTACGGTGCATTGGTTTCTGGTTATGGCATCTTCTGAAGTCAGAAGCTCTTGCTAGGAGCTTCCATAATCTCCAATGTGCTAAATTCTGCAATGCAGATCCATCTCACCGTCTGAGAGCGTCCCCTCCACTCCTCAGTCAGAGCACAGAACATGCATGTGATACGTGTTGTCTTTGCTGGCATTTTTTAAACAACTGACATTGATCATATGGAGAGATAAAGATAGCTAATAGGCTGGTAACAGATTCCAACGATCACTCAAGCAGATTCCCACCTAAACACATCAGTAGGACTGTCACTGAATCCTCTAAATGCAAAACTAAACATTTTATCTGTACCATTATCCTCTGTTTAGAGGAGATCAACTATACTAATTTTCTTGACTATATGTCCTTACATGATTACAGAACAATGTCAGGGATGTCAAGTTAGGTTAAAGATTTCCCAACACTAGCCACAGAGAAAATTCTAAGTATTATACAAGTTATACACAATGTATCACATCTTATGCCAACAGCTACTTACTAGGAATGTAATTTACAAACTTTAAATCAGCAGTTTGATCCAGAACTGGACGCTTTCTTTGCAATACAAATGTTATGCTAATTTAATTGTTTTATCTAGGTTGAGCATTGCACTAGCTAGGAACAGTTTAGCTGTGATATATTCCTTGTAAATTTCATGTAATTTCTTACAAAAAAGAATGGTTTGCTTGGACATAGAATAGATGCTCACAATTGACTTTTTTGAAGCCCAACACATAAGCATCTGCTGCTCAGAGCTCTAGGAAAAGTCAAGGATTTACATCCCAGCGAGTGCGCCATGCGTTACATTATCATTGCCTCTGCCGTTACAAATTACAGGCTTGTTCTTCACAGCTTTATTTGTAAGAGTGTGGTGAGCAAAATACACGTTTTTTCTTGCAGTGAAGGTACAAACAGCAATGCAAAATGATAACAAGATAACTCAATAGCACTTAAATGAACTTTATTGCTATATATCAGTTTGTCATATGTAGCACGTCTATAGATTAAGAAATCCTTGCTTCTGGATATTTCTAAGGTACTTGAAGGTAGTTCTGGGAATGCACTTGGTGATGCCACAGTACCCGACATTGGCCTCCAGTTAATATTATTTAATACGTTTTCAAATTATTTAATATTTTTAAAATAATAAAATATAAAAAAAATATAAAAAAAATAATCATACATAAAAAGTATATCAACATAACAAAAAATATAAAACTATAACAAAAATGAAATATTAATCATAACATTGAATAATTTTAAAAATATATCCAAAAATATGAAATCATTTTGCTTATCCATCAAATCGATGCCACTGATAGCTGTTATTGCATGCTGCTATTGCATACTGTGTAAAGAATTCATGTAGGGCATTTAGTATGCATTTTATCCTACATCTACACCTCACAGGCTGCTAGAATACAGATTTAAAGTTTGACCTAAAAAGCTTGTTCTACAATTTACCAATGGGGATGTTGTTTTTATATTTCCTGAAAAACAAAGCAACAGGTTCAAACCCTAGCAGTGAAAAAGCTGTTAAATGCTAATATCCTGAAGAAATAAATGATTTAAGAAACATCTTCAAAACTTCAGTGACAGCTTATCATGTATATCTTAACTATTAGCTAGTGCTTGATTTAAAGGACCACTATAGTGCCAGGAAAACATACTCGTTTTCCTGGCACTATAGTGCCCTGAGGGTGCCCCTACCCTCAGGGACCCCCTCCCGCCTGGCTCTGGAAGGGGGAAAGGGTTAAAAACTTACCTTTTTCCAGCGCTGGGCAGGGAGCTCTCTGCCTCCTCTCCTCCTCCGTTCCTCCTCCTGGGCTGAATGCGCACGCGCGGCAAGAGCTGCGCGCGCATTCAGCCCGTCGCATAGGAAAGCATTTACAATGCTTTCCTATGGACGCTTGCGTGCTCTCACTGTGAAAATCACAGTGAGAAGCACGCAAGCACCTCTAGTGGCTGTCAATGAGACAGCTACTAGAGGATTAGGGGGAAGGCTTAACCCATTAATAAACATAGCAGTTTCTCTGAAACTGCTATGTTTATAAAAAAATGGGTTAACCCTAGAAGGACCTGGCACCCAGACCACTTCATTAAGCTGAAGTGGTCTGCGTGCCTAGAGTGGTCCTTTAAGTTTACAACCAAATTAGTGGTGTCCGATATTTGCTCTATTTTATGAAAATTAACAATGCATATTCCAGATACATTTTGGAATTATAAAAATGTTTGTTTTTCTATCCTTTCAAAATGTTAGATCAAGCCTGCATTTAATTGAGTGTCAATCATGTATACAGGGCTCAACATTTTCACATGCCTCTAGTCATTGGCACATTGATAAGTTAAAATTTAGCCCTGGCAAGTAGAAAATCACCCAGGTGAATGGTTTGTAGGCTTGCATTATCAAGTAACTTATACTTGTATAAATATAGTTAGTAGCTAGTCAACCTTTATCTTGTAGTGAAACGTTCAATGAGAATTTACTCACCTTTAGTGACATTTATTCATTTCCCTTAAACAGTTATCATGTTATCATTGAGGAAATTAAATCTACGTTTGCTACAAATGTCAAGGGAAACATCACCTGCTGAAACTGAGCTTATGGCATGGTTTTTGCAAGTGTTAGAATAATCTTTGAAAAGTGAAACTAACCAGAGACCTATGTTATTTTTGGAGTTCATTAATGAAGCAAAGAGCATTTTTATTCAATGCTTTGATGATTCAAGCCCATACAATAACAGAAAAGTTTTCTCACTAGGGATTTTTTCTCATTAAAACCTAGATTTTTCAAACAGTCCTTTATTGCTCAGCAATCATCTGGTTATCATTTTTGGAATCTCAGTTATTATGTTATTCTATGGATATTAAGTTTAGAATTTAACGTGTTTCAGAAAATATTGAATTTATAATTAAACAGCCATGTAAGAATAATGGACTGTGTGTGTCTGTTATTTACACATTGTGTTATAAGTTTATAATATATTAGAAGTTTATATTTTATTTGTTCAGATATAAACAGTTTGTCATATCACTAGGACTTCAAACCAACGCCCTCATTAAAGTTTGATGCTAAATCCTTTCTGTACTTTCCAAGTTGAACATGGAAGAATCCCAACTGTCAAGATCTCTGTGATTTAGATTTTATTTCCGCTTGCTCTTTTGTTGCACCCACCCCACAAAAAGTTCTTCCTTCTCACATACACTTTGATCTTTTATATTCTCCACATTGTTCAAAATGCAATCTCATGCCCAGATGTTCCATCTTCCTGGTGCCAATGCCACATCCTCTCAGCCTTCTGAGACACAAATGATCACTCACAGCAATGATACCATGCTTTATGTAATCTTCAATGTCTCTGACAGTGGTGTATCCTGGTTTTGTGCTGTCCTAGGCAGGACAAAACTCAGGCACCCACCTCCCCCCGCGGCACCCCCACCCAACCCTTCCCCCCCGCCCACCTTCTAAATACACACACACACACACAGTCAGACACACACACAGTCAGACACAAACACACACACACACACACAGTCAGACACACACACATACACAGTCAGACACACACACAGTCAGACACACACACACAGTCAGACACACAAACACACACACAGTCAGACACACAAACACACACACAGTCAGACACCACAAACACACGCACACCACCAGTCAGACACAAACACTACCACCACCACCAGCCCAGGACACCACACACACACACCAGTCAGGACACAAACACACACACACAGTCAGACACACACACGGTCAGACACACACACACAGTCAGACACAAACACAGTCAGACACAAACACACACACACACAGTCAGACACAAACACACACACACAGTCAGACACACACACAGTCAGACACAAACACACACACACACACAGTCAGACACAAACACACACATACACAGTCAGACACAGAAACACACACACAGTCAGACACACAAACTCACACAGTCAGACACACACACACAGTCAGACACAAACACACACACACACATTGTCAGACACAAACACATACACACACAGTCAGACACAAACACACACATACACAGTCAGACACACACACACACAGTCAGACACAAACACACACACACACACAGTCAGACACAAACACAGAGGTGTGGCATATCAAGATGCTCATTGATTATTGCCTTAGCCTGGCCACAATAAAAGGCCACTATAAAATGTGCAGTGGTCCGAAAACAGTATATGGTGTGACCACAATTTGCCTCACGCAGTTCAACACATCTCCTTCTCATAGAGTTGATCAGGTTGTTGATTGTGGCCTGTGGAATGTTGGTCCACTCCTATTCAATGGCTGTGCAAAGTTACTGGATATTGGCAGGACCTGGTACACACTGTCGTATACGCCGATCCAGAGCATCCCAAACATGCTCAATGTGTGACATGTCCAGTGAGTATGATGGCCATGCAAGAACTGGGATGTTTTCAGCTTCCAAGAATTGTGTACAGATCCTTGCAACATGGGGCTGTGCATTATCATGCTGCAACATGAGGTGATGGTCGTGGATGAATGGCACAACAATGGGCCTCAGGATCTCATCACAGTATCTCTGTGCATTCAAATGCCATCAATAAAATACACCCGTGTTTGTTGTCCATAACATATGCCTGCCCATACCATAACCCCACCACCACCATGGGCAACTCGATCCACAATGCTGACATCAGCAAACCGCTCAGCCACACAATGCCATACATGCTGTCTAGCATCTGCCCTGTATAGTTAAAACCGGGATTCATCCATGAAGAGAACACCTCTCCAAAGTGTAAGACGCTATCAAATGTGAGCATTTGCCCACTCAAGTTGGTTTTCGACAATGAACTGTTAGAGACCCCGATGAGCATGCAGATGAGCTTCCCTGAGATGGTTTCTGACAGTTTGTGCAGAACTTCTTTGGTTATGCAAACAGATTGTTGCAGCAGCTGTCCGGGAGGCTGGTCTCAGACGATCTTGGAGGTGAAGATGCTGGATGTGAAGGTCCTAGGCTGGTGTGGTTACACTTGGTCTGCGGTTGTGAAGCCGGTTGGATGTACTGCCAAATTCGCTGAAACACCTTTGGAGAAGGCTTATGGTATAGAAATTAACATTCAATTCACGAGCAACAGGTCTTGTGGACAATCCTGCAATCAGCATGCCAATTGTACACTCCCTCAAAACTTTCAACATCTGTGGCATTGTGCTGTGTGATAAAACTGCACATTTTAGAGTGGCATTTTAATGTGGCACACCTGTGCAATAATCATGCTGTCTAATCAGCATCTTGATATGCCACACCTGTGAGGTGGATGGATTATCTCAGCAAAGGAGAAGTTCTCACTAACACAGATTTAGACAGATTTGTGAACAATATTTGAGAGAAATAGGCCTATTGTGTACATAGAAAAACAAAAACAAAAGTGTTGGGGCAAAAACAAAAGTGTTGCATTTATAATTTTGTTCAGTGTAGTTTACCAAATGGCCCAATATGTGTTCTTGCGTGCTCTTTCTATTATAGTCCGCCCAATTCTTCTTCTTGTAAAATGGTAAGCATGAGTTGCTTTTAGGACTTTACCCTTTCTGTCAAAAGTTGGACTTCATTTCCAGTCTTTCATAAGTTAAGTTTGGTCCTGGTGACAGTATGATCAATTCTGGAGCAGCAATGGCAAACAATCAAACATTGGTATTTTCATGCAATATCTTCCTCTTTCTGCAGAAAAGCTTGCTTTTTTGTTAAAACTCACAGATGTGTTTGATAAAAGCATTGCTCAACTACCCTACTGGAATATATGATTTTTTTTATTCATACTGGGAATAATCTGTTTCCAAAAGGGGGTATTATTTGTTAACTAGCTTGCTATTTTATGAATATTATATTAGTACTACAATGGAGACCTGTGTGTCACACCATATTTCACTTGAAGATCTGATATCTCATTTGACTTACTTGCCTAATTACCCACATAGGTACCTATGTGTATCGTATTGTTTTTTTTTTTCATGTTTGTTTTATACATTTAACAAAAAAATAATATATATACATATATATATATTAATAAACAGAAATATACACACAAACAAAAAGTGCCAAAGAGACCTTGGTCACAAACCAGTCATATTTCAAAATAGAATTGATCATTAAGAGGTTAATTTGCTTGTTTTAATTTTGGTGTTTTTCTTTTTTTGTTGCTGTAATTGTCATTTTAAAAAATGGTCTTGTGTTCTGAGTGGTTTTATATGATTATAATTAAAGTATATTTAATTATTAACCCCTTAAGGACGGAGCCAAATGTACACGTTGTGAACGAAACAAAATGTAAACAAAACCTGGCATTTGCGCTACATGTCTGTCCAACCGTAATTCACCTCTTTCATATTAAATGCACCCACCCTTATTATATATCATTTTATTTAGGGGAAACAGGGCTTTCATTTAATATCAAATATTTAGCTATGAAATATAACTGAATATGAAAAAAATGGGAGAAAAGATTTTTTTTGATTTTTTTAGTTCTACATGACATTTTAACTGTCAATGTCATAATACTGTTTGCTTTTACTGCAATAAAATACACATATTTGTATTCATCAAAGTCTCACATGTAAAACAGTACCCCCTATGTACAGGTCTTATGGCGTTTTGGGAAGTTTCAGGGTCAAATATAGCATGTTACATTTGAAATTGAAATTCGCCAGATTGGTTACGTTACCTTTGGGACTTTATAGTAACCCAGGAATGAAATTTACACCCATAATGGCATACCATTTGCAATAGTAGACAACCCAAGGTATTGCAAATGGGGTATGTCCAGTCTTTTTTAGTAGCCATTTGGTCACAAACACTGGCCAAAGTTAGCGTTAGTATTTGTTTGTGTGTGAAAAATGCAAAAAACGCCAATTTTGGCAAGTGTTTGTGACTAAGTGGCTACTAAAAAAGACTGGACATACCCCGTTTGCAATACCTTGGGTTGTCTACTATTGCAAATGGTATGCCATCATAGGGGTAATTTTCATTCTTGGGCTACCATAGGGTCTCAAAGGCAACGTAACCAATCTGGCGAATTTTAATGTGAAAAAATGAAACACAAGCCTTATATTTGACGTTGTAACTTTTGAAAACACCATAAAACCTGTACATGAGGGGTACTGTTGTACTCGGGAGACTTCGCTGAACACAAATATTTGTGTTTCAAAACAGTAAAAAGTATGGCAGCAATAATATTGTCCGTGTAAGTGCTGTTTGTGCGTGAAAAATGCAAAAAACTTCACTTTTACTGGCGATATCATCATTGTAATACATTTTACTGTTTTGAAACACTAATATTTGTGTTTAGCGAAGTCCCCCGAGTAGAACAGTACACCCAGGGCCGGCCTTAGGCAATTAGGCGCCCTGTGCAAAAAGTCTTCACGGCGCCCCCCCCACCTCCCACCAAGTTGCCTGAATACAGTAACACACACAGGCACCGGGGACGTGTGTATCACGAGGTAAACAAGGCATCTGCCTTGGGCGCCACTTTGCAGGGGGCGGCAAAAAAAAGCATCCCTCCAAACCCCCAGGCAGATCCCTTGCTTGCCTCGCATCCTGGGGGCTCAAGAGCTGACCGGCTGGCCACTTTTGAGCCCCCCCAAGGCTGGCAGCGGGCAGCGAAGGAGCATACTCACCTGAGCTCTTCCTGCTCAGCTTCCTCTGCGCCGCTTAATGAAGCCGTGAGCCAGAATATGACGTCAGTCCGGCTCCCGGCATCACTAAGCGCTGCTTACTCAGCCTGTGCGCCCCCTGCCTGCCTGCCCAGCAGCCACACTGGACTGTTGGTAAGAAATCCACTCCAGCTTTCCCAGGGAGGCTGGGTGGATTTAAAATAAATGTAAAAAATATTAGTTTGTGAGTGTTAGTGGAAATGTCTGTGTGTGTGTCTGTGAGTGTTTATTTTGAAGTGAATGTGTGTGTGTGTGTGTCTGTAAGTGTGTAATTGTGTGTGTCTGTAAGTGTGTAATTGTGTGTGTCTGTAAGTGAATGTGTGTGTGTCTGTGAGTGAATGTGTGTGTGTCTGTGAGTGAATGTGTGTGTTGGTCAGTGAGTGTATATGTGTCAGTCAGTGAGTGTGTATGTGTCAGTCAGTGAGTGTGTATGTGTCGCCAGTGAGTGTGTATGTGTCGCCAGTGAGTGTGTATGTGTCGTCAGTGAGTGTGCGTCTGTCAGTGAGTGAGCGTCTGTCAGTCAAAGTGCGGCCTTGACAGGAAGGGGTGGGGGAAATTTAAACTCGGTTACAGGCATGTACACACACACTCAGTTAAAGGTAGTCACACATACAGGCACAGGCACAAACAATGGCACAGCTACAGCGACACACACAGACAGACAGTCACATAGGCAGTCACACACACAGACAGACACACAGTAACACACACATAGACAGTTATACACACACATGCAGGCAGTCACACAGATAGAAAGTCACACACACAGGCAGGCAGTCACACACAGACAGATAGTTACAGACAGACACACACAGGCAGGCAGGCAGTCACATACAGACAGTCACACACACAGACAGTCACACAGACAGACAGTCTCACACACACAGGCAGTCACACACACGGGCAGTCACACACACGGGCAGTCACACAGACAGACAGTCACACAGACAGACAGTCACACACACAGGCAGTCACATACATGGGCAGTCACACAGACAGACAGTCACACACACAGACAGTCACACACAGGCAGGCAGTCACACACAGAGACAGTCACACACACACACACAGAGAGACAGTCACACACACACACACACACACACAAGGACAGGCAGTCACACAGACAGTCACACACACACACACACAGACAGTCACACGCACACAGGCAGGCAGTCACACAGACAGACAGTCACACACACACACACACAGACAGACAGTCACACAAACAGGCAAACAGTCAAACACACACACACTTACCTCTTTCCAGTGGATGCAGCTGGCTGATGGGGAAGCATCTTTCCCTCTTCCTGTACAGCAGGGGCTTCGGGAGGTATTAGCCCCGTCTCCGCCTCTCGATAAGCCCCGCCTCCGCCGCTCGGTAAACCCCGCCCCCTCTGCCGCGATTTTTTTTTAATTTTTTTTTAATAGACCCGGGTGGAGAATAATTAATCCTCCAGCCAGGTACCTCTTTTAGCTCCCCTGCACTCCGGCCATGAGTGAGCTGTGTCGGCCACAGGGCGCCCCCTGTTCCATGGCGCCCTGTGCGGTCGCACAGCTCGCACACCCCTAAGGCCGGCCCTGAGTACACCCCATGTACAGGTTTTATGGTGTCTTGTGCTATAATTTCTGGAACCAATTCCCTAGTTCCCCAAAATTGGGACTCGAGGCAACAAACTGGGGACAGATCCTCTCTCTTTTCAAGGTCCTGTGGGAGGACTGTAAATCTAGAATGACGGTTATTAACAATATTAAATCAGAATTAAGTCAATTATAAATTAACAAATCCAGCATCATGGTTTAACTATAATTCCCATAAAGGTAAATATCCAATTTCACTGTTTATACTATTAAGGAGTCCAAATTAACTTGTGCATGTAAACGCGTATGGACATGGAGTTATTACTCCTTATGTTTCTCTAGAACAGTGTGTCCTAAACCAACCATCATGACTCGCCAACAGTCCAGGTTTTGTCAGTATCTCCATTAAAATAAAAAAGGGAAATTCATAAATCCTTGATTGTTGGTGGGCCATCAGGACTGGTTTTGGAACCACTGCTCTAGAATATTTGACCCTCAATAAATACATGAGTAAAACAAGATTTCAACATTGACATGTTAAATGTAGTAATGTTTTTGGAGAGGCCTGGTTGCCAGCCTCCTACCCTGTGACTATGTCCCCTGTTATTTATACTGGCTGAGAGACACTATTTGTGCCTATTGGGACTTGGCACAATGTTTCTTGGAACTTTCAAAGTGGTCGAAGTCAAAGTGTCAAAGTAGTCGAAGTGGCCATCATTCGTAGTCGAACACGTGGCGGTGGCCATCTTATTTAGTCAAATGTGTTCAGCTGTGTTTTGTCGCTGAGTTCATGGAACTCGAATCAGACATGTGACTGCACGAACACCGCTGAACAGATACCTTTGAAAGAACTTCGACTATTCAAACAGGAGTCGAACGGTGTTCGGTGAGTCGAAGCCCATAAACAAGGGACACACATTAACTATGGCCATTCACCATTCCGTTCGGTGATTCGAATGGTACTTTGACTGTTTTAAATAGGCCTAATTCTCTGTTTTGGGTATGAAACCATGCGTGCGGTCGGTCAAAAGAGACTTCCAGGAATTTCCTGAACCCCCTGCTCTGATCTGGGTGATTTTTGGATATGTTGTTCACTCAGATCAGGGCTATCAGGGGATGTGATTATGTTATGTTTTGGGGTACTTATAGGAGTTTTTATAAATGTGTGCTTTTTCTGCCTGGGGATAATTAAATTAATGCACTAGCTACCTTAATTATATCACAGGCACAGGGGAGGGATTGTAAATGTGTTATGGGAGTGTCATACAGTTAATTACGGTTCTTATTTGTTTATTCCCTTTGTGTCCCTGTGCCCAACAAGGTCCACCTTGTTGGGAAACCTGCATAAAAGTGTGCCTCCATTAAACGTCAGATCTACTTCACCCTCAATACTGAGTTCTGTCTCTTATTGTAGGGAACTACTATATCAAGGGATTGCAAGGGATTGCTATAATCATTATATTTCCTTGGATTCTCATAGCTCTTATAAGAGCTATTACAGCTTGACTCTCTGGAGGAAGAAGGGTTCACCCACTGGAACCTGGAGCCTTGTCGTAGATCCAGCGTTGGTTCCTCGGTGAGTACTAGGAGCATCCGTCGGCAGAGGTACCCTACCGGGGTACAGGAAGCTCCGTTACATTCTGGATGATTAAATATACCTTATAAATATGGGATGTAAAGTGCTTTTAAAATAAAATACAGGTTTTTTTTCTTTTTTATATACAATCATCAAAACATTTTCTTTTAATTTGCTTCCCATAGTAGAACTGATTCTTTTTAAATGCCATGAAGCTAGCAATCAATAAGACAATAAATTTAAAATAATGAGAAAAATATGTTTGATTTATAATTGAGCAAAAAAGAAAAAGCCAAACCATAAATATAAGATATCCTAACCCACAGCTGTGAGTAGTCTGTTCAGCATTACTAAAGAGATAAAAATCAGTTTTCTGTTTTCTTTCATTACTTTTAATTCAATAACATATCATTTTGCTGGACCAACAATCATGACGATGTATTTAAACAGGCAACATTACAATCTGTTTTATTATAAAGTCTAGAAGTGTTAAAATCTCACACACACAAAAAAGCACCTAATTAAATTATTGAATCTGGAACAAAGAACAGTTTGCATGTCAAACCAGAACAATTCTAGATTGTAGAAGAAATTTGAGCCAGGCTTATTTTTGTCATGCTTGTTTAGCCTTGTCAAACCAAATTTGACATTATTCTGTTGTCACTTTATAATTTGCTACCATACAATAGATAACAATGTTGTAGGCTCACTGAGCAACAGCTGAAAGTAATGCACACTGTGAACTATATCGCAATTTTTATTTATTTTTTAGTACATTTTCACAGTTGTCAACTCTTTGTAACTCGTTGTTTAACAAACAGACCCTTTTAAACGTTTTGTTTTCTTTCTTTTTTTTTTATCGTTCTCAGCACGGAACAAAAAATTGCCAATGTAAACTATATGTATGTTTTCCTCATCTATCTTAGGCATAAAAAAAAACTCTTTTAATGTATATAAATGTATTTTGAGTGGAAAAATGCCTATTATTCTCAAGAAAAGTGTGATACGTTCTTTTATCGGACTGTGGAAGCAAACATTTGGCTTTTCAGTTCAGTAGAGCTCTGCTTCCTTTCTTTCGAGATCCGGTGAACCATGAATAATTTTCTAGAATAGCTAGTAATTCCCGTTATTGAACTTTTGCTTCAGTAATGTGTGCAAACATTTGCATGTTCCGCAACAGTGAAAATGATGTTGTTGTTGCCTGTTCTTCAGTCTCATGAGGCTTTGCTGAAGTTCTGGGTCAGGGACCAACATCAATAATCAGTTGTGAAAGCACAATCTTCAAAACAGTTTTCTTATTCACCCAGTGCAATGTGAGCTCTTGGTTGCCGTGTACTATTCTAATTGGTATTTGCTGGTTCGTTTGTAACTAGTTTCTTCTAATGTGATATTTGCTGGCACTAAAATGGTTATAATGCAAACGACCTATTATTATGAAACAGTGTGCAATTTTCTTCTTGTTTAGTTCTTGTTTAGATGGTTGTTAAACTGAATCAAATGACAAATGTATCCAGATTTTTAAAAATGTTTTTTACAAGGTTGCCATACCAATGTTTACCCTTTATAATCCTACCATTTGCCCCAAACACACAAAACAGCTATATATGTAAAGTATCTACAGAATCAGCATTTGCGTCAAAAAAATTAAATTATATTGTTTCTAAACTTCGGGAATGTAGCACTGTGGTAGCCGAAGTTCCTGATAAATTGACACTTTGTGCCAGGACACATTTTGTCAGACCCATATTAAGTAGCAGTCAGGGGACCGGACATACTGTGTTGAAGTGGTCTGAGCAATATGATTGGTTCTTTTTATTTATTTGTAGACCAGGAAGTTGTGGGCACTTTGACAATGCTTTTATTTATCCCATACAAAACGGACGAGGGCAAGGTAAAGAAACCCAGTTGGATCTGACAAAGAATGTAACAATATACTGTCAAACTGTCCCTCATATGATGAAATAATGTATAATGGTGTATAATTGTGGGAAATTAGTGCATTTTCTTTATTTATAGAGAACTGCAGCCCCTCTAATAACAAGCAAAAAACACAAATGATTGAATCTTGTTGATGTTTGATGTCCCTGATTTTAATAGTAAACCGTATAAATTTGAAACAGATTAGCAGTTCTATTTTGAAAATAAGAATGTTAATGCTATACCTTAAAAATACGACATTTATTTTGGCTTTGTTGTAAAAGAAAATGTGTCTTAGCTTGCTCTTGAGAGATGTAAAACAGTTTATTTTTACAGATAAAATAAGGTAGAATTGTATGTTATTGTAACTCTCAAAAGTATTTTGTTTTGAGAAATATTGAGATTTGGTTTAATTTCACAACCCTTGTACTGCTCCAATGCAGGATTCACTACTGTCAACATACTGCTCTGACATACACCATGGATGTACAAAGATTACAAAAACAATGGCTCAAACATATTTTTAAAGACTTTATTACAAAGAATTGCAAACCATGTCCTCATATATAGACCATGACAAGGAAATGCCAAACAAATATTATACCTTTGATTTTCCATTATAGCATTATTGTATCAAGGTTCAAGACACGCACTTTAACACAGGAAACATTCATAGTAGACGATGACAATAGACAACGATTAGACTTAGAACTCAACTGAACACATTATCATGGAGGGACAAAATGGTCGATTTAATATGCAAACATTTTTAACTCAACAAATAGGATTACTGAAGTAGCAAACATAAATATTGTACATGCTTCCGGGGTACATTCTATTCAGAGGCACGGTGTGTCTAAATAGTCTTTTATGAGATAATGGAATTTTGGGTAATTTAAGTGTGTAAGTACAATAGCCTTATTTTTCAATCACAAAGCACGGTAATATTCTAACCTTACATCATATGATTGCATACAATGATCCTCTCTTTTAGTGTACTAAATGTTAGATTTGGGCTGCAGTATTGCTACTTTTGCAATACGCTTTTGCTACTACTTTTTTAAATTATATTCTGGGGTCTTGATATTAAATTTATTACCCAATTTAATGGAACTCAGAAATTAAAAAAAAAAAGAATTAAATGTTTTTACTGGCGCCTAAACATTACTTTTTTCATGTCATGGTCACTCTGCAGACTATTATTATTATTATTATTGCCATTTAGACTAGTGTATAATTAGTTTGTTAGTTCATAATTATAGATTTTAAAATCCTTATAGTCTTGTTTATTTAAGGATGTATTGCCAGAAATACAAAACGAATAATCATTCATTATACTTAAAAATTGATTTTCTGCATACAATTATATTTATGTGGGATTTGTAATGTTATTAGTATCTGTAGTGTTCCAAGTTTGTATGCAGAAAATACATTTTTACATTGTCACATGATCTAAATCTGTATTGCAGTATGTTTTTATTACTAGGAACCCAGCCTTGTGTATTTGTTGTAAGCACTGTTTTAATCACTTATGGATCAATGATTCCATAACATGTTTTTAAGACTCCTATTCTGAAGTGGAAAGTCAGACTCCCTTAACAAAAGCAGAAATGAAAACGTGTGGATGACAAACAAGAAGAAATTGATTTTGATTATGGCTAACATTGAAATTTAAATGGACACACCAAGCACCAGAACAACTTTAGCTTAATGAAGTGATTTCTGTGTATATATTATGACCCTACAGCCTCACTGTTTAATTATCTGCCATTTAGCACTTTGTTTAAGCAGCCCTAGCCACACCCTGGCTGAAAATCATATTAATTGTCTATCCAATTCCTTTGACCCCTTAAGGATCAAACTTCTGGAATAAAAAGGAATCATGACATGACACACATGTCATGTGTCCTTAAGGGGTTAAAGAGAAATCTAATTTTTAGGCTTCTTTTATAGCACAATGTTTTTAGTTTAGAATGTCGTATCTCTTTGTGTATTGCCGGGTTGAGTCTGCAACAGTCTCCTATGTGTAATTAAAGTTCTATTAACAGTTTAGGATATGAAAACTTCTAAATGAACCACGCAGTGCTGCAATATCTAAATAAATTATTTTTCCATGGAGGCTGTGAGTTACCGTCATGGGGTATGTGGCTACAGCTTAAAAACCAGAAACAAATGGGATTTAATTCTTAACTAGCAGAGAATTGAGCAGTGAGACTGCAGGTGCATGATCTATACACCAAAAACACTTATGCTAAAAATGTTATGAAGCTTAGGTTACTCTCTAATAGTGATGTCCCGAACTGTTCGCCACGGACTCATCATTGAGTAAACTTTGACCCTGTACCTCACAGTCAGCAGACACATTCCAGCCAATCAGCAGCAGACCCTCCCTCCCAGACCCACCCACCTCCTGGACAGCATCCATTGTGAAGCTGCATTCTTAGTGAGCTGTCCAGGAGGTGGGAGGGTCTGCTGCTGATTGGCTGGAATGTGTCTGCTGACTGTGAGGTACAGGGTCAAAGTTTACTCAATGATAAGTCCGCGGCGAACCGTGGCGAACCGTTCGGGACATCACTACTCTCTAAAGGTGTTAAAATTAATGTTTTGTTTAAAAAAAAATGTATATTTACAACCAATAATGAGCTCTTTATAAATTTAAGGGAACACTCCCACACCATAGCAAACCAAACTCATTTTACCCCTTAAGGACCAAACTTCTGGAATAAAAGGGAATCATGACATGTCACACATGTCATGTGTCCTTAAGGGGTTAAAGGGACTCTCCAGTGCCAGGAAAACAATCTGTTTTCCTGGCACTGCAGGTCCCCTCTTCCTCCCACCTCCCATCCCCGGTTGCTGAAGGGGTCAAAACCCCGTCAGTGACTTACCAGAGGCAGCGACGATGTCCCTCGGCGCTGCTTCTTGGTCCGCCCACGCTCCTCCCCATCACCACGTCAGCCGGCCGGGGAGACTGATCATGCCCGCCGGCGGGGGAGACCTAATGCGCATGCGCAGAAATGCCGCGCACGCGCATTAGACCTCCCCATAGGAAAGCATTGAAAATGCTTTCAATGCTTTCCTATGGGGATTTTAGCGACGCTGGAAATCCTCACATAGCGTGAGGTCGTCCAGCAATGCTATAGCACAGAAAATCTGTGCTATAATCCCGGAAGTGGCGTTAACCCTGCAAGGTAATTATTGCAGTTGATAAAAACTGCAATAATTACAGTTGCAGGGTTAAGGGTAGTGGGAGTTGGCACCCAGACCACTCCAATGGGCAGAAGTGGTCTGGGTACCTGGAGTGTCCCTTTAAGTTGTTATGCGGGGAAGCTTGTCCAGGTGCTAACTTATCTTCATTAGCTAAATCATTTTGCAACCAATTAACCGAAATTTTGGGGCCTGATACTACTGCTAGACTTGTAAAATGGTTTAAACCCTGATGATAAGATGATGTCTTAACACTCCTACTCCTATAACAATTTAAATGAGTTTAAATTGTAAAGGGTGGGAGTATACTTTTAGGTATATATAGTTTAGCTTTATGCCAATATGGCATTCATTTGCATTACATTGATTTTCACTTATGTACAAAAAAAGTTTTTGTTTTCATTAGTAAACCGAGCCCAACTCCTCATTATTAAAGGGACACACCATCCATGCATGATACATACTGCAGCTTATAATAGTGGTTATAGGGGGCTATGATGCCAGTCCTTTCATAATTTGACATCATCAAGGTTTTTAACCAACACCAGACAAATGCACAACACACTAAGACACCCCCAAACATCTGCAGGTATTATAATGAGGAAATCCACTGGTTCTTTGCAGGTACAGAGAATTTGAATGGTGCTTGTAGTGCTTGTAGTGCTCATTTAAATAATCTGTGATTTTTTTTCCCCTTAGACATATAAAATAATTTTGATTGTATGTGTATATGAACAGCATAATAACAACAACAAATTATTCATATTTTTCAAACTTTCATTGAGAATCACAATTAGAAGTTAGACGTAGTACCACTTTAAAATGTTGAAGACTTGTATCTCACAGCTTATTTCTACAGTTATAAGAAGAATGACATCAGTTTTGTAAGTGAATCATATCGCCACTATGCTAGAAAACTAAAAATGTGCATAAATTTCATATTGCTCGTCTCTCTTTTCTTATTGTTCGTTTTCTCTTTAGTCAGATTCTCTCTTCTCCTTATTGCCCCTATTCTCTTCCTCTATTGTTTCTCGGTTTCCTTATTTTACCATGTTAGCCTTCTCTGTATTACCTCCAGTGCTATCCTTTCATTCACCCCAACTTACCCTTGCAATATTTTGTGTATTTTCAATGTCTCATATTTCCTGCCACCCTTTTATCATACTCTATCCTTTTCTGCTCATGGGTAAGAATTTTGATGGATGATAACAAGCACATAATAATGTCTGAGAAAGAGCATCCTCGAATGACTGTTTTTAAAATTGAAATACGGAAATTACCTTCAAACAGTTATACAGCATCCTGGACATTTGCCAAAAAGACTGAAAAATTGTACAATAAAAATGTTCTCAAAAAGCCAAGATCAATGAGTACATTTGTCTGAAAATGAGAAACATCTAAAAGCAACATTAAGACATTAAGATTACAACGTGAAACCCAAAAGTTACATTAGTGGATATTTTATGGGCTCTGGATGTATTACTTAAAGCACATAAACCAGAGGAAAACCAGGTACCCACAGGTGTAGGAAAGCTACACAACACTTAATTAAGTAACATATTGCTTTACATTATTACAAAAAAAATATAAAAATGCAATTATCGATATAATTAAGGTCAACAGATGTATTTCCATGAATATAAAAGCGTACATGCCAGTTTAACTCTATAAAATGACCTCTGTGTATTTATCATAAATAATGAATATACACTTGTAATGAAAAGTAAGATATTTCTAAAAAAAATATTTTACAGGCAAGTGGTATGTTTATAAAGATAGATGTTATAACTATAACACATATATGTTAAAGTGATGACATCAAAACAGTGTTTAACAGTTTATATATAAATAGCAATGTAGACCGAACGTTCAGAACGTTAAAGGAAATGTAGACCGAACGTTCAGAACGTTAAAGGAAATTATTTGTTTCAGCCTAAAGAGGCTCATTCCTTCTTATTGCTTTACTGCAATAATGACAATATCTATCATCTAAGATATTTCGGAATTACACTATATATAAGCTGGCCGAATGTTGTATAACATTCGGCCAGCTTTGAACAATCTGGAGTGTTTTCAAGATTTATTATGTTCATATGCCATATCAATTTCGGTGTGACACAGTGTTCTTTTGGTATCACCATTAAAATGTCATAGTTAGATTAGTCACATCTTCCTATCTTGCAAAAAGGGTTCTGCTTAGTAGACGTTGGTTTCAAAAGAATTGTGACTTGTGTGAAATTTAGGAATTCAGTGATTCATTAGATAAAAAAAAAAAATCGAACTCCGAAACGCTATATGAATGAATCATGAAACAAATAAATGGACAGTAGATGAACTGTTTTTCTTGTTTGACTAGTGATTCAGAGTTCTGACCATGGCACACAAAAAAAGAATGATTGATGGTAATTGATTTAACTTGGGGACCAGCCATTAAATGTACATTTTTTCCACAGAGAAATGATTAACAGAGTGGAAAAAAAGGGAGCAGTAAAAAAATGCAGCACCTCGCACTCATAAAAATATAAATATTGGACCTGGAGATGAATTTTTGTCTGAACTACAATTTCAGTAGATAGGGTGTTCAGCCGAATGTTCGAATTCCGAGCCGAAATATGCCTGAATACCGAATCAACCAATTAGCACATTTGGAAAGTGGTTTGGTTGATTTGAAGTCTGAAATTCCATTCGCTATGCCTACTGCTAGTAGCAACTGCCACTTACACCAACTCTGAATAACTAATTTGCATTTTTTTTTAAATTTTTTTAATTTTTTTTTAGCTCTGTACAAGTCCAATAAATATATATGTGCTACAGCTCGTTCCTTTTTTCCCTATATTGGTTACTTCTTCTCACTTAATGAATCAAATGGTGCAAACATTAGGCTATAAGTGTACTGCTAAATATATACATAATATATAATATTTGCCCAATTTTCACACATTTTGTTTCATTCAAATATTTATTTTCTTAACAACTGCTGTAATGAAATTCAACCGAAATACCATATGAACGAAACCCAAATCACCCGAAACAAGTTTTTATTCTCTTCAAATAAACCATGTGTTCTTTGCCATGCACAAAACTACTTCGTAAGGTTATCAGATGTACAATACAATACTGTGTTTTTCTTTTTTTCCCCCTCCACTACTATGCATGTATCCATCTGTATAGTTTATTGGGACTAATATAGTTATAATGTCGGTAAGAAGTGATAAAGGAGGTGGAGTCATACAACAACAAACAGCAACAGATTCTCATCTTCCAGATCCCATCTGAACAAAGCTTAAAATTCAGGGATAGGCCACAGATTGGGAGTGAATATGTTGGCAGTCCTTATTTCACAGTCCGTAGTCCAGAGAAGCTAAGCTGTCTACTTTGTTTTGCTAACTTTGGCACGTCATGGATTTTTGGGTCGAATATTTGCCCCATATGCCAAAGAAAGCCTGACTATAGATGAATATAGATAGATTTTCATTTACATGATGAAAAACATCTTTATAACAAAAATTAATTTATTGTGTCAGACAAATAACACCAATAAAAGAATGTGCAATAATGCATTGTACAATTCATGTGTATTTTGAAAGCATAATATCATAAAAACTCATCTCCTCATTGTATCACTGTAAATGTAGCACTTGATGATAAGACAGAAATGATAAAATATATGAAAGGTGAAATTAACGTTTTGTACACATATCGCTAAGGCTCGTAAATGGAAACACAGCTATATTTTACGGATGACTATACAAAAATAACTTACAGCTACATATATTGTGCATCGTATGCATTTTGCCATTTAATGTGTAGAGAAATGCAATATTTTTTCACACAAAGTACTTTTATAACGCATTTGATGTATGCTGTGTAATAATTATTATATGTTCAGAGAAACTAATGACATTCCAATTGTTCACTACAGCTTGATATAGACAGACATGTTATAAGTTCATATGCTTTAGCATACAAAAATATGTTTTTTTCTTATTGTGTGATACTAAGTACTAGAATTAAATATTGTAGGTGTTTTCAAATTCAGAAACTGAAGAATCAGTACAGAACTTCAAAATGCTTTAACTCACAGAGCATTTTTTTTCTTTTATATGAAACATTCACATTTTAACATTATTTTTTAAACATTTTATGTATATCCACAATGTCTTTTTAAAAAGAGGCAGTGGTGTTTTGAGACCTACTGAGGTATCCACAATTTGGTATCCTTGTGTCCATAGAAACATTATTCTTTGCTTTATTTCTGCATCGTCCAATATGGGTACTTGGAAAAGTTTGAGCATGGTGTATTTTTGTCCAAACTGATTAACTGTGTCGTAATATAAGTCTTGAACGTTCTATCCATTCATTTTGTACTCAAAATGTGTCTTTGGGATGTTTATCCCTAGAAATGCATTTAGTTTGTATGATAAAATGATAAACTCCCACATTTAAAAAAGTCCAGAATATTCTAAACACTTCTAGGTGCTTGGATTTGAGGAAGGATCAAAGATCAAATGTTTGTTTGTATTGTCATAAAGCAAATTCATGAATTTTGCGTGGTACATTAATTTTTCTTGCTTAACGTTTGTCGCTGCTCAGAAAGTCAATTTCTCCTGCTGCTGCTTTGAAGTCACTTCCTTCTGTAATTTGAAATTAAGGTTCTAAAAACAATAACCATTGCATTGTTTTCTCAGGTTGATATTTTTTTTTTTCAATTAGAAATCGGCAGGTCGAATCAACATTGTCGTAGAGCGTAAAGAGTAACTTGGACCTTTAAAATAGTGCCACTTTATTCCATTCAGTTTTCCATGATTCTGTCCTGCGTTATAGAACATTCCATTCAAGTTGGAAGGACCACAGGCATCAAACCACCATCCTAAACAAAAATTAACATAAAAAATAATTAAAATATCAGTATGATGTTAACGCAAATGGGAGAATGTGGTCTAAAAACTTTGCTTTCAGTTTGCACTTTCACCATTGGAAATGTGCAAAGATAGTTCAATCACTCATGTTACAGTAGACTTGCATCATACAACTGTTTAACTGGATACGTAATTTACATTTCACATAACTGTAAACATAAACTTTTCTAGGTTGTATTGAGCTGTAAATTGGCACTATAGCCAAAGTGGCTTTAAAGGGATCCTATAGTGCCAGCAATACAAAGCCATTTTCCTGGCACTATAGATTTCTAAGGTCCCGACCTCTCTCCCACCCTGCGTCCCTCTGTGCTGAAGGAGTTAAAACCCCTTCAGTCACTTACCTGAATCCAGTGCCAATGTCCCTCAGCGCTGAGTCAGGCTCTGCCCTGTTCCTCCCCCGCCGACGTTAGTGGCAATGGCCGTGCTCGCATTAGGATTTCTCCATAGAAAAGCATTCATCAATGCTTTCCTATGGGAAAAAATCTGACACGGGAGGTCCTCATGCAGCATCAAATAATGGACTAAAGTTTCAATTCTGGAAGCCCTCTAGTGGCTGTCTAGTAGACAGCCACTGAGGGCAAACCTGGAGCTGCAATTCAATACATTGCAGCACTAAGTGCAAAGGGGACACAGCACCCAGACCCCTGAAAGTGATCTGGGTGGCTACAGTATCCCTTTAATGTTTTTGAACAAGATATTGGTTATAGATAATTAAATGAGTTAAAATGAAGCAGGCATTTTACTTTAAATTCGGTGAGGCTATAATGCAAGAAAATGAATACACTACTGGATCTTCATGCAGATATGTTTGTATTAAATAATGTCTAAAACACAAAATAAATACACGTTTAAATAAGAAACTGTCAGATATTGTCAAACTTTATATTGTCAAAATTACAGGACTGATTGTTGAGTCATATTCTGCAGATAGGAACAGTTAAAGCGTTTAATCCTTAAGTTGCAGTTATTTACAGAATTTTACAATTATGAGCAAAAATGCACAGTTGGAAAATCATTTCAGTTTTCCTATTTTGGCCCCAATTTTTCAGTTTCAGCTCCCCTCAACAAGCTATTTGCATTGTAATAAACTCCAATGTAAGTTACAACTTATTTTCCAGTGTATTTTTTTTAATCAAAATATTCATATGGCCTTTAAAGAAATATTAGGATTGTTGTATTAAACCTAACATAGTTTAAGTAGTCCCGCATGTTGAAATATTTTATACAGATTCTGATAAATGATCATGACCAGGTAAAAATAAATACACTTGAACAAATATGAGGCTTATGGGAATTTGCATGGGATCTGTTGCCATTTTGGGTATTGAAGATTCACCAAAATTCCACCAGAATATAGATGATATGATCATTAACATAATGCACATATTCTGTTAATACAGTTTCCTGGCTGTAGCTATTCCTCATTTTTTCAAGTAATATTCACATATTTTCTGTTATTCGTTTAGGATTCCGGGGTGCAGGTGGGGAGTGAGAGCTCATGTAATTTTCAAGAAAAGTAATGGTTTATAACTAGAAAATTTATTATATCAACTGAGTAAAGCTGTATTAAAGATTATTATTATTATTGATATTTACATAGCACAAGCTTATTCCGCAGCGCTTTACAATAAGAGGGGAATTTACCAAATGAGACAAGAACAAAATTTAACAGGAACAATAGGTAGTTGAGGACTTTGCTCAAACAACGTTACACTCTAGAGGAGGTGGGGTATAAAAACACAAAATGAAGGGTATTGAGAGCGACAGCAAATAGACATGGTGGGAAAGTAGCAGATCTGGAGGTGAGAGTGGAGAGTGGCCCTTTAGGAGAGAGCAAGAGGAAGGTTTGAGAGATAGAAGTTACTCTTGGAGGCCATAGAATAAAGCTAAAATAAATATATTTATTGTAATGTAGTTTGTTTTGCATTACAATGCAGTCCAAAATAAAAAAAATAAAAACTCACTGAAAACGTGCAAATCCAAGATTAACAATAATTAATTGTGATCGAAACTTAATGTTATTCTTCATTAAAACAAGATTGGCGAATTAAAACTTTTTTTTTCCCTTACAATTATTTTCTCAAAGGATTTAGTTGTAGGTTCTATGTATAATCTCAGTGGGAATAAAGATACATAAAGAGAAAACAGCCATTAACATATTGTTCAATCTACAGCTAAGTTTTAAGAAATATTAAATTTTAAGCTTTCGCTTAATCCTAGGAAATGCTGTTCAGACCCCTAAGACACCAAACTTCAATCCTTAGCTTTTTCTCGTTGACTTTGGTTGCCTGGTAATCTATCCAAAGTGACAGCATTTCATTTATCTCCTGGGAGACCGTGAAAGTCAGAAGTCAAGGGAAAGGATTAACATGCAAACTGTGTGTTATCTTAGTACATTTTGTCTTGAAAAAATAATTCAAGAATTATTTTGAACGTCTCAGGGATAATCTATTATTCTTTTAATACAACACTTCATGCTGTAGTCAGCAGGGACCAATTTATGCCAAATATAGACGTTTGTGTTTTTATATAATTTAACATTTGTTAATTGCACCATAATACAGAGACCAACAGTTTAAACTAAACTCATACAGAAGGTTTCACATAATAAATTATCCTCACTATTTAATTTTTGTGCTCACCAAACCTCTGTACAGGAACACTGATATGGGCAAACAAAAGTAAGCTAACATTATAGAACATGTTATCACCATGACAATTACAGGTTTGCTATTAAATATTATTGTTTTTGACAGGACTGTCTCCTTAATGCATATTCTGGATTACCCTTGCTCTATGGCAGCGTTTCCCAATTGGCATTCTGCGAGAGAACAAAATTGGGGTTCCACTGCGATTTGCCCCTCACGTGGCCCAAGCATGTAGGGCCACCCGATCGGTATCGCTAAACAGGGGCACAGTCCGGCGCCGCAGCTCTTTAAAACCACGACCAGGCCCCTGTAGTGTGGGATGCTGGGAGTGTGTATTTGAGTGTCTGTGTATATCTCTGTGCCAAAGTGTGTGTGTGTGTGTCAGTGTATGTGAGTGTGTATGTGACAGTGTGTGTGTATCTTTGTGCCAGTGTGTGTATCTGATTTTGGGTGCATGCATCAGCGTGTGTATCTGTATGTAACTGTATCTGTCAGTGTTTGTATCTGTGTGCCAGTGTGAGTATATGTGTCTGTGTGTGTCTGCCATTGTGTATCTGTGTGTATGTGCCAGTGTGTGTATCTGTGTGTCAGTGTGTTTGTATGTGTGTTTCTGTTTGTTAATATAAATGTATAGCTGTGTAAGTGTGCAGACATCCCATCAAACATCAACACAATATGCAAACACACCCATGTAAACACAAATATAACATACAAAGACACTCCTGAACTCAACCTCTAAAATTATTTACAAACACTCAAACACACCCTTCACTCAAACACCAATAGTACACACAAATGTACATCCACATTTAAAATCCAACACTACATTCAAACACACCATTGCACATAAATGCAAGTATTAAATACAAACACACCCCTGTATGAAAATGCTAAAATTATATACAAACACCACCTCTACACACAGAAGCACACCTGCTACTAAGTGCTAAAATCTGTTTACTATCCTTAGAAATTTGCCAAAAAAGAAAACCTTATGTTCTGTTAATTAAAAGGTTTGTTCTACGGTGCAATTTTTGTGTGTGTGTGTTGGTGTTAGTACACTATGTCAAAGGGTTCCACAGGAAAACATAATTTGGAACCCCTGCTCTATGGAAACAGCCATCTGAATGTAGTATATGGTTAGAAGTACATATTATCTGACCACAGAACAAGAGGTCTTGTCTAGAAGAAGGTTTATTTATTAAACATATTGTAACACAGGATTGGATACAGTTTATTTTAAACATTAAAAAAAAGCTTCAATTGGGAAATTATAGTAAAAGATATAGTAGATATACACAATGTTTAAACATTATGAACCAAACACATGTTCAATACTTCAGAAAAGATAACTGGAGATCAGGACAAAAAAGGAGTGTGAAAACAAACTTCTTTCAAATAAAAAATACTATATTGATCAACAAACAGCAAATAATCAAGTGACACACAAACACACACACACACACAATTCTGTCCTGGTTTTTCAACACTTTAATATGTTTATTAGTTAAGTTGTTGGGTTGTAATATCTGTTTTCTAAATGGCACAAAATAAAAACAAATTGTGGACTATTGTGTTTTGCAACTGTCTTTTTTATCTCTGTGTATCTCTCCAGCCATCCATCTATTCATCTATCTAATTTTTTTGCTGTATTAGTTTGTGCAAATTGGGGCATTTTTTGTGTTTTTGCAGGTTTGTTTTCCTTGTTATTTTTTTTTAAATCATTACTATTTATTTAGATTGCTTGATAATATTTAGATTTTCAAACAAGATGGTTTAGTACAGACTTTTTCTTATGTATAATTTCTTCTGTAATCCGAGCAGATAATGACTTATAACACAGGCTTTTTTGGTCCAGAGACTAATTAATAGATTTTATTCTAAAATATGTTCAGAATCAGATCTGAATTGAGAGTGTTCCTTAACTGTGTTTTCACATCATTATGGAAAACCACATGTTATCATGTAACAAGCATTGCGTTATTCTCCAGAAGAGAATTAAGTACAGTCACTAAAGGATAAAGTACAGAAATTTGTCAGTATCTAATTAGCACCATTTTGACAACTAGCAGAATCCCCTTTAATGTATTATATTTTAGAAACAATCAGTTGCACATAGCAAGTATTGTGTTTTCGATTTATTCTAATCAGTCTGTAGTTGGATAGTGTGAAATTATACAAACATGCACAGCTGCAATAGGTAATCATTTAAATATTTGTATTATGTCAGAGAAATTATAACATTCTAATAAACACAATGTAACATACATTCAATGTCTATCACTTGTGATAAAGTTTGCATGTTTTGTGGAATAAATAGGTGAGTTACTTACAAGAAGTAACACAGAGTACAATATTTAAAAGAGTTACAAGTAGAGCAGTTCCTCCACTCTGATTTTAGGACAAAAAAAGCCATTTACTACTTCGTAAGCAAAGCAAGGGCAGCACTGGCAAGTTTATTGCATTAGAGCATATTCAGAAATCCACTAATGTAAGCCATTAATCAGACTTCTGATTAACATTTTACCTGATATACCTGTGCCCATTGGGGGATTTCAGCTAGCCATATTCATTATAATTTTGCAGTAAAATTTGATTTTGTTTTCTCACTTGGTTGTCCAATGACATATAAAATGTATAATTAGTGCACACTTATTATGAAAAATAGGGGGTTTACACTCACATTTCCTAGAGCCTAATCAACCCTGGCTCTGGGTAAGAAAGGCTCCTACGGAGAGGGAAAAGATCCCACAATCGAATGTTCCAGCCAAGAACACGATCTGCAGCACAGGTAATTTTATGCACAGAGAGCCATACTGATTCCCACACCTTGACAGTCATTGTGGAATCTTTTACCTCTCTCTAGGAGCCTTTCTCCCCCAAAGGCTCTTGGAAATGTGAGTGTAAAAACCCTACATTTCATAGTAAATATACACAATTACACATTTTATATCAGATGGTCTGCACTTTATTTGTTTGTATATCTATTTTTAGATGGTTTTAGGATATTACATTGGTGAGATAGCAAACTGACCATTTGTGCATAATATTTTAGTGAAACACCAT
The DNA here is from genome assembly GCA_933207985.1 of Pelobates cultripes. NCBI lineage: Eukaryota > Metazoa > Chordata > Amphibia > Anura > Pelobatidae > Pelobates > Pelobates cultripes. The sequence continues at coordinate 295,674,981 of OW240915.1, read as the reverse complement.
CTTCTGGTTTTGGGATTTTATGATTCTCTTTGAGATGATTGCTGCTGGTTTTATTTCTTTTTTAAAATACGTTTGTGCTACACATTACATTAGTATTTGTAGCGCTATCCACCTTTTGGGTTACCAATTAAATATAAGTTTACTTATCAACACTGGTAAGTGTGAACATGATGGAATTGAGCCTTTTTTTCAATCTGTATTACTAAGTAACTATGACCTCTAGTGGCAAGATTACTACTGTGTTTCAAGAGAGATTGTTTATAACTGCTGCAAGGAAGATTGTTTTCTTCTTTGTGTATTTTATTTTGTTTTGTTTTGTTTATTGGTTCTTTTCAACTACCAGTTACTATTAAATAGAAAAGTATATTTGAGTTTACAGAAAAATAATCACATAAAATTTTAGCATCCCAGTGTTTTTGTTGATGTTTTTTTTTAAAATTAACAGATACAGATATGTAGATGTCTAAATACAACTATGTGAATCAGAAGGGCAATATATTACATGGAGGCTGTCTAGCACAGACTCTAGATTCCTTGTCCACTTCATCGCTTTCCTTTCTGCATCTCCTAAATGACCATTCATGGCATTCATTGATTCTCTATGGTTTAGAAGAGAACCAGAATTGTTTGACACTAGAAGACCCTGGCTTTTTCAAGACAGAGACAGAGGAATAGTTCTAAGATAACCTAGTCTTTATCAATTCTTTGCTATACAAAAATAAAGAGAAAAAGGTTGTGCTACCTACTATGAATTCATTAAACTTTTCTTTTAGGTACAATAGAGACAGTCTGACAATAAGGTATTCGCAGCTGGCATTGTATCTGGTATGCACTTTTAACCCATTGGCCAGCTGGCTTTACCAAAAAAATAGTTTTAGAAACGAAGGTACTATTGGATAAAATTGCACCTGTGCAATCATATATGTCCTGGTCTGCTCAAGATCAGCTGGAGTTACACAGCTGCCTCCATTTCTTCTGAGCGGAATTGATATTAGCAGCTGAAACAGCTTCCTTCGAGGAGTTGTGTTGCAGCAATAAACACTTGCCCTTAATCTCTATACTATGCTAAAACTTGCACTGTCCCATACCCTAAACTGACATTAACACTACCCTCAACACTACCCTCAACACTAACTGCAGCCCTAACCATAACATAACCCTAACCCCAATATAAACCCTAATTCCATCCTAACACAACCTTAAGCACAAACCATTGTCTAATTATATTATATAATATAAAATCTATGTAGCACTGAAGTGTGTATTATGGGAAAATAATCTCACCCTGTGCTTCTGGAGATTCTTAAAGGAACACTATAGGCACCCAGACCACTACAGCTCAATGAAGTGGTCTGGGTGCCAGGTCCCTCTAGTTTTAACCCTGCAGCTGAAAACATAGCAGTTTCAGAGAAACTGCTATGTTTCACTGATGGTTAATCCAGCCTCTAGTGGCTGTCTCACTGATAGCCACTAGAGGAGCTTCCACGATTCTCACTGTGAAAATCACAGCGAGAAGACGCTGAAGGTCCATAGGAAAGCATTTAGTAATGCTTTCCTATGGGCAGTTTGAATGCGTGCGTGGCTCTTGCCCCGCATGTGCATTAGGATCTGACGTCGGCAGGGGGTGTAGAGTTCCCCAGCGCTGAGGTTTTAACCCCTTCAGCCCAGTGGGAGGAGGGCCCTGAGGGTGGGGAGGCCTAATTACCCTATAGTGCCAGGAAAACAAGTTTGTTTTCCTAGCACTATAGTGCTCCTTTAAAAATAATTCAGCTATCAGTCTGGTAGCCTAGTACAATGTCTTCAGATCTTCTGCAAGGCATTATTTGCATAAATCTAAATCGTAACGCTGTTTATACATTTTTAAAATCATTAAACTCACATTAAAAATAAAGTATATGGACTACTGACTTTTAAGGGAAGGGTACAACTTTAAGAATGCAAACCTGTACAGCTAAGAATGCAATGTATTCCTAAAGTTCTAGTGTCCCTGTCCCTATCCAGAGTGCCCCTAATTCCTGTTTTACATTTAATTGATCAAATAAAGCTTTTTACTCACCTCTTTCCAGAGTCGAGACCCCCTCAGCACGGCTCACCTCTCTTCCTCCCACAATGTTATTGAGGAGGCATAGCTTTGTCCTGTGATGGCCAATCCAATGTTCCTCATAGATTAGCATTGGAGACCTGATGCACTTGCTCGGCAATCGCAATCACTGAATCCAATGTTATTCTGAGAGCTTTTACTTCATGTGACCGGTCAGTGCAGAGGAAGTGCCTCTAGTGACTGTCAGCAATGTTTTACTTTGAAGAGTTAAACATATAGGATCACTGCACCCAGACCACGTCATTGAGATGAGTGGTCCTGTAAGTGAGAGATATTGTATGTATCATAAGAGATATCCCATTCGTGTAATATCAAACATAAGTGAATGTTATATCAAATGGGAGAAAAACAGCAAAGGTTTTCATCACCAAGAAAATGGGGGTGAATTGACAACTGAATTTCAGTCCAGGTTAGGTCAAAACAGCTCAAATTAAAAAAACAAAACAAAAAAAAAATCCCCTAAAAATCCTAAAATGAGGATTCAAATGAATTTGAAATTAATTTCAAATATTATGCCAAACTAGCTGAACTGGAATCAAAGCTGAATATTTCCAATTTAGTTATTTTAAAATAATATTGAATTCACCTTTGATTTCACATTGAATTCTCATTTCTGTGAATAACCCTGTTCATTTTTCAACTTTTCTATTTAACTTTAACTCTGCAATTGAGTATACAATTCAACACAAATTCCAATTTTCTTTAAAAAAATCAAACCCTCAACAGCTTTCTAAAACTGACTCCTTATAGCTACACATACTGAATATGTAGAATTGACTACAATAAATTGACATTGCTCATGTAAGCTTGTTAATAAACCATCAGACTTTTAAGATGAACTGACATTTAAGAGATTTCCGAACAACCCTATATTTATCTCAAAGTCAGCTATCCTGTTGTGCTATTTTATTTATTTTTTTCATGTATTTTTTTTTTTTAAAATATTGTTCCTTAAAAGATAGATTATATTTAATGCAATGCTGGTGTTAAGACAGAGCCTGACATATGATGTAAATCAACGGTATCCCATGATGATACGCATGTGTTATATGAACACACATATGCACATATGGCATCCATAAAAGGGGGGCCCAGTGCGCATGCATGTAGATAACTATATAAGATAATGTTGTCTGCCGGCTTGGAACGTCTAGGCAAGTTGTCTTGGTCTGGAAGTAAAGCCCAGGTCAATTTGTTTTATAATTAGCTCTGCTGTTTATTAAATTCTAAAACTAAACTATTTCATTATTTCTTACTATTTTCAGAAAAGCAATTTTTCCATTTTAAATTGTGATATTATTTGAATTGCCTGTAAGTGCACAAAACGTTTCAAAAGTGTTATTATATTTGTCTATCTATTTGCCTTTTCAGTTCTCCATACATCACAATTCGGGCATTTTTTTTTCGTAAAAAGTGCTGGTTTGCAACCATGTTTATATGACTCTTGGCTTTTTATCTCATGCAAGCTTTAAACTGCTAATTGATAAATTTACTAAATGTAGAATATATAAATTTAGATTTGTTTACAGCTCCTCATTTTTTCTCTATATGTTGCTCATATCTCACTTGAATCAAGTCAATATTTACTGAGTGCACCCCTAGACCCCAATCATCTATTTTTACTCCTTTTTTTGGTGCCACAGGTAGAATTCAGAATCACAAATCAGACTGAATATATTCAGCCATTTTGTGGCTCCTTTAGCTCATAATTTGGGTACATGTTGACTACTTCAGGAATTCGTGTGATCACACGATCAGCTCAATTGCAGTTAGACCGAAATTAATCTCCAGATCTAGTTGATGGCATGGGGGCTTTACGCAACATTTGCTCCCTTTTCTTTTTCCTACTGAGAAATGTCTATGGTAGCTTCTGTGAACTTTCCCCATAAAAAATAACAAACTATACAGAAGAGATCACTATACAGAAGTAGAATTTTTCACGGATACTGCACAGCATTTTCTGAGCAAAAAGCATGTACTCTACTTTTTCAAAATGCATGCGTTTTGCTACACGTTATAAAATGGCTGTGTAACTCTCTCAAACATTTAAACGTTTTCTATTTATTTTTTTAATAAGCTCTTCTTCCCTGTTCCCTATCCTTCCTGCACTGATCCTTCCCTATGTTGCTGTAAGTAGAGTTTCATTAACTGTGTATGTTTTTTTTTTTCAAAGTGGATGATTCTACACTTGCTAAGCAATTTGCAGTTCACGCATTGTCCCGAATGAAACTTTTTTGAATAAATACATGAAATAATAAGTTCATTCTTTCCTTTCATCAACTTATTTCGCCAGTTCATATTATTTGTCTATAAATGTATGTTAAGAGTACAAAACAGCTGCCAATAAAAACACTCGATAAGATATGGCATTTTACGAGCTGGTCAATATATCTTCCTTTCCACTTTAAAATCTTAATATTATTCTTTGACATCCCTACATCTATACAAATAGTATAAACAGATTTATTACATTTGTCTGAAAAGTATTTGCTGTGAGAACCTTTCAATGAAGATTGCCTATGGATATAGAATGAACCTTTCAATGAAGATTGCCTATCGATATAGAATATTTCATGAAATGACTAGAGGCATTTAAAGTTTCAGTCCTATATCCACATATTGAGACAATACGATCTTCATTTTACTCATGCAAAGGGCAGGCTAGGTGAGTTTTGGTTTTATTTGTAAAGATTTTCCCAGATGTTTTTATAAAAGAATCAGTCTGTAGTTTGGTATTTTACATTGTTTTTCTCTTGAGACTATTGGGTTTCCATGAGAATCTATGAGACTATGTAAGGAGGAATTTTATACTACAATAATCTAGGTAGATTTTATCAGAATTAGTTTGAAAATTACTGATATTCTCGAGAAATGATCTACAAATCATGGTATTTCTAGGATACAAATACATAACGGTGGTGAAAAATGTAAAAGTAGTGCAATAGATCGCATTGCATGCATCCCACGTCAAAACAAATGAGAAAAAAAAAACTATAGTTTTAGGACAAAGTTGTGTTTTAGGACTCCGACCTTGTGGAGAATTAAAGGACCATTTTGAGAACGGAAGGCATGGGAATGCATTGGAGTATGATTATATCATTAATTTTAGGTAGCAACGAGGTGCACCTAAATATCATTTGCGTTTCTGAACATTTTACTTCTTCACAAATCAACTGAGTGAAAGCACCAGTGTTCCTCTGTCTCAAAACAGAATGCACCTGTCATGGTTGATTATATATTTCCTACCCATTCTATATTACATTTGGTACATATTGTGTATTAATATATTTTTATATTTTATTGTACCCTATTGTATCGATGTAATGTTTTGTGGACCCAGGAGATACTTGAAAACAAGAGAAATCTCAATGAATCCTTCCTGGTAAAATATTTTATAAATAAATAAACCAAAGAAGCAGTGATCTGAATCCATATCTGAATCCATATTTTGGGATTTTGGTTCTGCAGGTACTGCATTCATTTTTGAAGTTCAGAGAGATTAGTGACAATGAATGTTGGTGGTGTCTTACCAGTACTAGGACTGAATCATTTCCCCATTTCGGTGAATGGGTTCCCAGGAATGGACTATGTGAATGCTATTATGAACACTGAAGGAGAATAATGTTCCAAAGAAAACAGATTAGGTATTTTTTTTCTCCATATTTTTATTTTAATGTATTTGTAAATCTGTATTTAATGTGTCCTTTCAAAGTATACAAAGCCAAATACCTAAGACATAGATGATTCAATAAATAAATAAATAAAACATTCTCTTTGTCGTAAGTGCAACTTTATATCGTGTGTGCTGGCATTGGAATTTTATTGTCAAAGAGCAAGATGGTTTTATTATCATTAATGTGTAACTTGCTCTGTGTCTAAAATGAAATGGTTTTTAACATATAAATACCATTATAAGTAAGACACACATTTACTGTTTCCTTCATGCTAAGTCGTATCAGTTATTATTATTTATCCTAATGTTAAGGATACAAACATAGGGCCAACAAAAACACCAAGCAAGTTATTAAGAGACCAGATTTCTCAGCAACAAAAGTCCTATTGTGTTATTCGCCAATGTAATTCTTCATAAAGTGCTTGTTATGGTTGAAAATAGCTACTTACCATATATCAAGGAATACTTTCATATTGTAATAATAACATGGAAACTGTTAGCACAATGGGCACATTGATACTCAATGTAAGGGAAAGGATATGTATGTTTTGTTATGACAATATCAGAGCAATGTGCATTCAGTTGTGTTTTCACAAATAAAGCTCATGTAGGCAGAATTTGTACTTACTGCACGGGGACATCGATGGGGGGTTGGACTGGTGATTCAAATATTAATTGGTGGTGCAGTGTAAGGCATTGCACATGCGTGAGAAGGTGTGTGCCTGTTTGTGCATGTGTATCAGTGTGTGTGTCTATAAGTAACTGTGAGTGTGAGGCATGTTAAGGGGTGGAGCTGGGAAGGGACATTGGTGGAGTTTGAGGAGTTCCAAGGAGGGGCTTTAGAAAGGGATCACCAAATTATTTTTGGGTTCAAGCCCCAGGTGTTTTTAACCCTAGCAACACCCCTGCTGATGCACTGTTTGTGTATCAGTTTCTGTTCTAAGCCAATCACTATGAATGGATTTGCTATCTCGGCAGTTTATATCAGTTTCTATATATTTGACTCTAGTAAAAATACCTACATAGAGTATTCAACTATGTAGAGTCTGTTTGTCACTTCTTAATGTTCAAATAGAAACTGAACTTAAAAAAAGAAAAAAAGTCACCAATAAGAAAAGTGATAATACAGCTGTATTATTTATTACAACAAATATGCAATAGTCGTTTTTCACTGTCAACAACAAAGTGAGTTATTCTGTGTTGATATACTGGGACAGCCATCATCAGGGGCAGACAGGGCAAAGCCCTATTTTATAGTTATCGTAAGAACACAGAATCAGCTTGAATCTGAAAACGAGGAGGTAAAGGAATATGCCGAACACCACAACCACTACAGTGTGCTTTGTAAATCACTTGGTCTACATGGTATTTTCAAGCGCAAACCCGTTTTTTCTTTAGAATAGATTTACCTAGAGCACAAATATATAATAGGTTTTACTTATTGTGTTTGTCCTTAAAATGTATGGTAAAAGGCAACAACATATTTTTAGCCCTCTTTCAATGTAACAGAACGTCTAACAATTCCTCTGATAGCATATCAAGAATTCCTTTCATTACATGCCCCAATGAAATAAGGAACCATGTGTGCATGTTAAAAAAGATCTTATCAAAAGCTCTGAACATTTTTACATACCTCCTGTTAGCATAAGAGCGCACTTGCACATACAGTTATCATTGTCTGCATCTTTTGTGCTGAAATCAGCTCCATGCAATATAAGGCTGCTTTGCTTTCCTGCTGTTCCACTGTGGCCTTTCAAATATAATCTGCAACAGATCATAAACACAGGAATAATAAGAACCATATATATAAAAAAAAAAAATCACAATACAAAATCAGTACTATGTAATGAGATAAATAATGGAAATTATAGAATGTGTTTATCTGGTGAGGGGGTCTTGTCTCAGACTTTGTTGACCCAGGTATCTGCTGTAAATAAGCCCATCTGAGAGTGGCTTCTTAAGCATCTGTTTTGGATCAGGATAATAGGAGTAGATATGACATGTAGATAAATCACAATTTACAGAAGGCCAGGAACAAAAGACAGATTTACTCATCACTTTGTAGTATTAAACAGCTTGTCATTCCATTCCTCCCAACTGTCCCTATTTAGGAGGGGCAGTACCTATTTTTGGCCAAACTCACCTTGTCCCTCTTTTCTAACCTAATGTTCCCCTTTTCTAGAAGGTCCATATTGGTGGCGTGTCTGAGTGTATAAAAGAGCTCCGCAGCAATAATACTCAAAATAATGTGTCTTTAAACTACAATAAATATGTTTAGAATCAGTCAGTGGAAATAAGATACATTGTTCTCGTTCTAAATTTCATTTTAGTTGCAAAAACTGTCCTTAGTGTGTCACCTACAATTTGTCAGAACAGCAACACACCTTGGCCTCTCGCATACCCCTAAAATTTAAAGAGTCCGTCATTGTCCATCTGAAATGTTGGTTATATGCAGGCCCGGACTGGCCATCGGGCACACCAGGCAAATGCCGGGTGGGCCGCGGTGGCCATGGGCCGAGGCCGGCAGGGGAGGTCCCAAGATCTCCCCTGCCGGTCTATGCAGGGCCGGCACTCTCCTAGCGCCGGCCCCGCTGTTTGCCACGACAGGCCGGTGGGGAGATCAAAGATCTCCCTCACCGGCCCAAATGCGGCCGCCGGCGGAGGAGAGAGGGAGGGAGCCAGCCAGCCAGGCTGGAGAGAGGACCCGGCGGAGCTCTAATTTGCAGCTCCGCCGGGTTCCTCTCGCGAGATCCGGCGCGTTGCCATGGCAACGACCGGATCTCGCGAGAGTGAACTCTAGCCTCACAGGCTAGAGTTCACTCACCCACGAGGACCACCAGGGAATACCGCCTCCCCGCCTCCCAGTCCCAGCATGCCGGACATAGTGTCTGTTTTTTTTTTTTTATTTACCCCCCCTACACACACACACAATAACATTTATACAGCACTCTCACACCCATCACACGCAGCACTCTCACACCCATCACACTCACAGCACTCTCACAGAGCACTCACACACACACAGCACTCTCTCACACCCATCACACTCAGCACTCTCACAGAGCACTCTCACACACACACACAGCACTCTCACACCCATCACACTCACAGCACTCTCTCACAGCACTCTCACAGAGCACTCACACACACACAGCACACTCTCACACCCATCACACTCACAGCACTCTCACAGAGCACTCACCCACACAGCACTTTCACACACACAGCACTCTCTCAGAGCACTCTCACACCCATCTCACACACCCATCTCACACAGCACTCTCACATCCATCACTCACACCCATCACTCACACCCGGCACTCACACACACATCACACACACGGCACTCTCTCGCACACACACACACCGCACCCCTCACACACACACATACTGCACCCCTCACATACACACAGAACCCCCCAACTCACTGCACCACACACATACTTCCAAATATATATATATATATATATATATATATATGTATATATATACACACACACACACACACACACACACACACACACACACACTACACTCTTAAAGGACCACTCTACCCACCCAGACCACTTCAGCTTAATGAAGTGGTCTTGGTGCCAGGTCCTTCTAGGGTTAACCCATTGTTTCTCTGAAACTGCTATGTTTATCAATGGGTTAAGCCTTCCCCCAAAGCCTCTTGCAGCTGTCTCATTGACAGCCGCTAGAGCTGCTTGCGTGCTTTTCACTGTGAAAATCACAGTGAGAGCACGTAAGCGTCCATAGGAAAGCATTATGAATGCTTTCCTATGCGACCGGCTGAATGCGCGCGCAGCTCTTGCCGCGCGTGCGCATTCAGCCGACGGGGCGGATCGGAGGAGGAGATCTCCCTGTCCGGCACTGGAAAAAGGTAAGTTTTAACCCCTTTCCAGAGCCGGGCGGTAGGGGGTTCCTGGGGGTGGGGTCACCCTCAGGGCACTATAGTGCCAGGAAAACGAGTATGTTTTCCTGGCACTATAGTGGTCCTTTAACATACACACTCTGGATCCCCTATACACACACACTAGATTCCTTGTAAGCAAACACATACTACACCCCTAAACACACACACACTATAGCCTGTATGCACACACTTGCTATATCCCCAATACACACATTCTCTACAGCCCATAGCCACATATGCATCACATTACACCACAAACACAACACGACTAAAACCGACCTTATTACACAATACCACACCACGACCAGCTCACTCTACACACACGCAATACCACAAGCAGGCTCCAAACACATGCACAATACTCTTTCCTGGCCTTTTGTCTCCTGGTATACATTTATAGACACCAGAGACAAGTTGCAAGGAAAGACAGTGCAAGCATGTTATTAAATTTGCTTGCACTGTGCAGAACAAATACAGGACTTTTTTCTCATGCTAGAGCTCATTCAGTGTCTCCTTTTCCAAGGATACCTCCTCCCCTCGTCCGGTCTCGGTTGGAGTTCCCCAAGGGTCTGTCCTTGGTCCCCTCCTATTTTCTCTTTATACTGCCTCTCTAGGTAAACTTATTGCCTCTTTTGGATTCCACTACCACCTGTATGCTGATGACACTCAGATATACCTCTCCTCCCCGGACCTCTCCCCTGCCGTCCTGCAACGTGTTACTGCTTGCCTTTCTTCCATCTCTGACTGGATGTCCTCACGCTTTCTGAAACTTAACCTCTCTAAAACTGAACTCCTTGTCTTTCCTCCTCCTAATACGGATCCTCCTCTCTCGCTCTACCTTCAACTCAGTGATATCCACATAAGTCCATCTCTGCAAGCGCGCTGTCTTGGCGTCATACTTGACTCTGGTCTCACCTTTGAGCCTCACATCCAGTTTGTTGCCAAGTCCTGTAGGTTCCAACTCAGAAACATAGCCCGCATTCGCCCCTTTCTTACGCAAGATGCTACCAAGGAGCTTGTCCATGCTCTAGTAATTTCCCGCATGGATTACTGTAACCCTCTCCTGATTGGTCTCCCCAAAAGCCGTATTGCCCCGCTACAGTCTGTCATGAATGCTGCAGCTAGACTGATTTTCCTCTCTAGTCGGTCCTCTCACACCTCACCCCTCTGCCAGTCCTTACATTGGCTCCCTGTATGCTATAGGAGTCAATTCAAAGTGCTAACCCACACATTTAAAGCACTGAACAATTCTAGCCCCACTTATATCTCTTCACTAATCCATAGATATGCCCCTCCTCGTACCCTCCGCTCTGCCCGTGACCACCTCCTGACCGCTGCTCGCACCCGTACGGCCAACTCGCGCTTGCAGGACCTCTCGCGGGTGGCTCCTCTCCTATGGAATAGCTTGCCTACTGCCATCAGACTCTCCCCTAGTCTTCAATCATTTAAGAAGGGCCTTAAAACCCATCTCTTCAGGAAAGCTTATGGCCTCCCAGAGTAATCTCTACCTTACATACCTGTCTCCTGCTCTCTCCTATGGGACAGTGCTTTGCTCTCTCCTCCAGCTCTGCTTCACTCCTACTTGATATTTCTTGTCCTAATGTTTCTAATACCCCACCTCCTATAGTCTGTAAGCTCGTTTGAGCAGGGTCCTCTTCAACCTATTGTTCCTGTAAGTTTTCTTGTAATTGTCCTATTTATTGTTACATCCCCCCTCTCAAAATATTGTAAAGTGCTACGGAATCTGTTGGCGCTATATAAATGATAATAATAATAATAATAATAAGGGACAGTCCATTAAACAGATGTGCTGTATGTAAAAAATGGCATTCTGTATCATCCATAAATTGATAGTTCTACTCGAGTCTAGTGTACAGTATAGTATTTAATTGTGTTCTATGAAGAAGTTAGTAGAAATGGAGATGAGGGAGTTGCAGTGGATGTGATCAACTTGGATTTAAGTAAAGGCATTTGATACGGTTCTGCACAAAAAGGTACATTTAAAGCTGAAATCAGTAGGTTTAGATGACAAATCTTGTTTTTGGATAAAACACTGGTGTGAAGATAGAGCACAGAGAGTAGTTGTATGGAAAATTTAGCTGGATTCATTGTGAAAATTAAACTTTGCATGTGAATTATTTGTAATGTCCCCCAATCGTTACATTAACACTTGAATTCCAGGTGGTAAAAAGCAATATATTCATTACCAGACTGGTAGTAAATAGGTTGGATTTACGAGTTTCAAGAAAAGCTTTTCAGAGAGAACATGGCTGAAATCTGTTATTTTATATTAATTGTATATTTTCTTATAAATTAATTCTTAATTTTATTATTTTTATAATTCCTCACTTTCTTGCAATGTACATGTGCTTTGCTGCTCTAATTCCATACTAAATTGTGTTGTGACTATGAACTCTTTATTTAAAGTTCTGAGTTGAGTAATGTTCTTTGTGTCACATGTCTGTTCAATCTTTCAATTGGGCAATATTGAATTAAGACCAGCATTCTGCTTCTTTCATTATGTTGCTGGAATCAGTGTGACGATTAATGTCGGTTTCATTTATTGTGTTGTATAACAGTGGCTTAAGAGCAGCAATTTTTCACTTGCAGCAAAATAAACAGCTTTCACAGTGTTGATGGAAATAGGATTTTAAAAATCCTGTTTTAAATACTTCGGTCCCACAATATATTATCCCCATCAATCTATGGACAGCATTCATGGAACGAAAAGTACCATGCAATGCATCAGCAGAGAGTGCAAATGTTTAACCCTTTATCATTGACTGGAGTAAGTTAACAAAAAAAAAGCAGCTTTGTCCATTAATGCTACTTACAACAATTTTAGAGGTGATTGTGGGAGAATGGTTAGGGAAAAAGAGCGGTTCAGATGCATTGTAACTGACTACATGACCTGTTGACAGCTTTTAACGTTATCATAAAAAGTCAAGAAGAAGAACTATTTATTTCATGTATGCAAACTAATCTGGAAACACATTTACTATAGTTTAAAGATGCATCATGTTTGTTGTGATGCTCTATAATATATATTGAAACACACCAAAAATTCCTGGGTCATAGACAATGAGTTATGTTTTCAAGTTCTAGATCAAACCCATTATAGTAAACAAGGATCTCTTAAAGATACCTCTAGCTCTGACAAGTATACATATTTTGATTATAGGAACATCTCAAGCACTATAACCATTATAGGGCCTTGGGGCACCTCCCCCATTGTAGGTAGTCAAGCCATTTTAGAATGTTTTGACTTCTTACCTGGGCTACACTGTGTACAGCTCCCAGTCTCCTTCCGACAGCCATGAGAGCTGGAAACTTCTGGTAAGAGCTAAGAGCATCAGCTGATTTTTCTCAGCCAGTGAGCTAAGCATTTCACCATTGCTCACTGTCCCCCACTGGACCATCATGGACTCAGGACCCCCAATAGACTACCTGGCAAAGTTAACCCCTGCCTAGCCACCAGGGATTACTGGATCACCAGCTCTATGAAGACGTCAGAGCACAGACTGGGAACCTGGCAACTGAACTCTGACTCCCTCACAGAGCGCTGGAACTGTGAGGAACCACGAACCACCATAGAAGAACCACTTTTAAAGATCCCTGCAAAGGGAACTTTTGATCTCCCTGTCGGCTTAAGGAGGGCTTCAACCAGCACTGATGTGGTGCCTTTAAGTGCCACCTAGGGCATGTGCCATGTCCGACATACACTAGGTACACAACTGTTTATAGAAATGCCATTTTCTATTGAAATCAGCACTTTTTGTAAAATGACAAACTGAGTTTACAAGAAAATTGCAAAACCATGCAAAAGTCATAATAACAAATATAGCTATTTAATATAGTGATAGTTTCTGGAAATTCAAAATGAATTTAAAGGAACACTATAGGGTCAAAAACACAAACATGTAATCTATCCCTATGGTGTTAAAGCCACCATCTGCAGACAATAGCTCAACAAGTCACAAAATAAACAAAAATGTTTCATCCTATCAAAATTAACAAAAATATATGGTTGTGGGCGAATTGATTAGATTTAAACTTATCAATTCACTTAAAGACAAATGCAACGATTGCACATGTCTAATATTTAGTATGTCAGTTTCCTCAGCCAATAGTCCAGATCCTGAGGTACATTGCTAAAGGAAATAAATCACTTTTCAGCTGGTGCATGCAACCAAAATCTACTTAGTGATGAGAGATTACAAGTAAAGCAAAGGGGAGTGCTGACACTGGCTATTAGCAAAGGTTTTACTTTATCGTTAGCATGCCATGTTTTGACAATAGCACACAGGAGCACGAAGGATTCTGGTCATACATATTATTGCAGTGTTTGATAATCCAAAATGTTTATAGAAATTGATGTAGTAGCTAGAAGAAACAGCACAAGAGCATAAGTGTCCCACATCCTTTCATGTCCAATCTCCAGTTTATTTTTACTGACACAGGCAGTGATGCTGTTCAGACCATAACCTAGACAGAGGGCTCAATGTCTGATGTCTACAGTTAAAACAAAAATAATCACAAGCTCATAGGCCCAGACAAAATAATTCACATATTGCTTTATGTCAATGTGATAAAAAATGGGTTGTTCATTACTGTGTTTTCTAAGCGTGAGTTAATGTTACAAGTCTTCAGTATTCATTCGGGATGAGGAACAACAAATGTGCTCTTCCCTTTGACACAAAGGGCTAATTGTATCTGTTGATAGCATTGCATTTTTAAGTGAAACCATAAACCCCATTTCGATGGAAAATTTGGGTAAATGTAAAATAACGTCAGGAACAACATTTTAACACCTGTTTGTTGCTCTGTTAGATTTTTTTTATGGCAGTCTGTTACATTTATTGTTGTTCCAGTCAAGGCAACTAGCTTTTCACACTGTGTGGCTGTCAGGTCATAATTTTAGAAGGTGTCCTATTAGAAAAATACATTTTAGGAACGTCTCTCCATACAAGTTAAGCAGTCATTTTGTAAAAGTTAAATTTAAAATAGAACCCAGCTATATTGGGGTGCTTGGATGAATTGATCAGCTCTACATACCATGAGAATATGCTGCTACTATTTCATGGTATTTTTGTTTGAAAAAGGTGATTTTAATCAGCTTTAGAAGATTTAAAACCAAATATTTTCCATGTGTGAACTGCTATTTTAATGTACATTTTGTAGAAATGTAAGACTTTGTAGAAGAATCACTATTACAAAAACTTTGCCATGTCCCACTCCACACACAACCACAATTCCCTTTTTTCCTAGAATTTAATAAACATCTAACCTAAATTTTTAACTTAGACAATCGATCCAGCCCAGTTTCACAAGACGTTTGCAGTATGAATCTTTCTGATTAGCTGACTCGCTAAACTTGTAACAGAAAGGTGAATATTTTCAAACTGTGCCTGGCTTTAAATGATTTACACAATGTGAGTCAGTTACAATAAGTGTATTTGCAATTGACGTTTGTGTAATGATTTGTGTGACAGACCCATCTGTCTGGATTATAACTGCGTTGTTCGTCTGTTTTGCCGTTTTCATGAATTTCCCCGTTCGTATGCTTTGTTTAAGGGAATGTCGGTTTTGTCGAACGGAACTACCGAACGGACGGCCACCCAGAAGAGAAGTGTGCTGCTGGTTAACCTATTGATCCCAATTAGAACGTTGCGGTTAACCACAGACACTTCTCAATTAAAAACCGAATGCCGGGTGGTCGTCGTTCGTATGTCGACCACGAGGCGGCGGCCATTTTGTCCATGCGAACGACCAGCGGTGTTCAACGATTATTTCATGGATCGGAAAACGGACACTTTTTCAGCCGAACACCGCTGAAGCCGTCGACCTCCCCTTCTCAATCGACAAAAGCATGCGAACGACAGCCGTTCGGGAGATTCAACCACACGAATGGACTTAACCCAGATAGCCGTCCCATGGAGTCAATCGCATACCGAAGAACTGAAAGAGACTTTGACTCCATGGCGATTGAACTGTGCGAATGGGATCTGAGCGCTATTCTCCAATAATGTGCCCTCAGATCCAGGCTATCTGGGGATATGCAAGACTGATGTAAAATGTTCAGCAGTTATTAAGTTATGGATTTTTGTGTGTTTTTGTAACTTGTATCTAAAATGGCGATTGCCTCTGCTCGGGGAGATAATTGAATTACTTCCCAATTATTCCCCGAGCAGAGGGGAGGGAACTGTACTGCATGCTGGGAATATTGTGGGGATGTATGTCCAGAATGTCCCCATGTCCCTCTGTGATTTCAGTCTCCCATTTGGTCCCCTAGGGGAGTGTCCACCAAGTGGGAGACCTGCATAAATACCGGGCAGGTAGCCCACAGTAAACCAGTTCGTGTTTTACCCTCAAAGCGGAGCTTGGTCTCGTTATTGGGGGGATTTGGATACTAGCGGCGAGAGACTGCTTACTTGGATTATTTGCCGCTTGGGAGAGATTGTCGTTCGGTTATTAATTGCCGTTCGTGGATTTGCGGCTTGCGAAGGGAATTAGCCGTACAGGTACCGTTCGGGAGTTTGGAGTGTTCCCTGACTGGCGGTTCGCATGGTTTTATTATACCCGCTACCCGACCACATTATTGCGAACAGGGAATACTCGCTAAACGGCGGTTTGTACATTTCAGTACTGGAGGTACCGTAACAACTGGTGGCAAGCGACGGGATGATCCTCAACGCCCAAAGAGACCATTACAACCAGGACTAAATGGAATTACAATACCAAAACCTGAGGAGGGCTACCCTAAAGGATTTATTGGAGCAAAGAGGGGGACAAGCCAGTAACCTCAGGAAGAGGGATATTATTGCGTTATTGCTGGAAATGGATGGAGTACCAGCGGCAGAGGGAACCAATGGACCCAGCGCAGCTGACAGAACCCCCGAGGAGGCAAGCTTTGACCGGGCGGTAAGAATCAGGCTGGCACATTATGGTCCCAACCCGACTATAGAGACCATTGACCGGGTCATGGCAGCTGTGGAGGCCAACCTGCTTCGCCAAAGCGGTGCTGCAGCAGCCCCAGTCACAGCAAACCCGGGGGATAGGAAAAAGGTACCATTCACTGCGTTTAAAGCCTTCAGTGAAACAGAAGGAGAGATCGATGGGTACCTTGCTGATTTTGAGCGGCAATGTGCCCTGCACAAGGTACCCCTGGAAGACTGGGTCACTATATTGTCCGGCAAGTTATCCGGCCGGGCCAGCGAGGCTTTTCGGGCCATTCCTGATGAGGAGATTGGGGATTATGTGGCCGTCAGGGAAGCTTTACTCTCCCGGTATGCCGTTACACCTGAGGCGTACCGGAGGAGGTTCCGAGACACTGTCAAGACCTCTGGGGACTCATACGTGGAATGGGCATGTAAGGTGCATCGCACAGCCGCCCACTGGATGGCGGGGTGCCAGGCTGTGTCCGGAGAAGAGGTGCTGCAGATGTTTCTTTTGGAACATTGTTTTGATAAATTGCCAGCAGGGGTCAGAGAGTGGGTAAGGGACCGCAAACCCTCCACTCTGCACGAAGCAGCTCGCCTGGCGGATGAGTATACCGACGCCCGCAAACTGGACAGTCTCATCAGCAAGGCTCCCGCCAGAGTGGAATACAGGCCAACAGCACCAATAGCAGCCAACCTATACCAGCCTCCCATGAATCGCCCATCGGCACCGCCTCCATCTGCCCCGTACCAGCAGACACCTCGGTTCAACTCACGGGAGTATGCCCAACCCATTCGGTGCTACCTGTGCAAGCAACTAGGGCACAAGCGACCCGAGTGCCCGATGAACAGCGCCAACCAGAACCAGTCCTGGAGGAGACCAGCCGGCGGCAATCCACGACCCCCCATCCCAGCCGCTCACTGTGTAGAGGAAGAGGAGTGCTGGGGCATCCTGCATGAGGCAGACCCCGTTCAGGCTGCCCACTGGGATAACAGGCAGCACCACCGACAATGTGTAAAAGTCAATGGGAAGGAGGTCAGTGGTCTACGGGATACCGGGGCAACCATGACTTTGCTCCAGAAACACCTGGTATCCGAAGCCCAACATACAGGGGACACGGTCGCCGTACGAGTAGCTGGGGGTGCCGTGTTCCGTCTGCCCGTTGCCCGGGTACATTTGGATTGGGGAGTGGGCGCTAGACATGTGAATGTGGGGGTCATGAAGGACTTACCAGCGGATGTCCTCCTTGGCAATGACTTGGCGCCCCTTGTTTCCGCCTTCGCTCCCATGGGTCCTGCTGAAGTGGACGCTGTCACGACCCGTGCCCAGACCCATGCCGCCGAGACCGGCCCACCTGCTGTTGAGACCCAGGTAAGACTCTCTACCCCGACTTGTACCTTAGACCAGGCCCCTTTAGGCTGGGATACCCCAGAGATATACGGGAAGGAAACTAGGGAAGACCCGACGCTAGCAAAGTACAGGGCCAGGGCCGATTCTGGGGGAGAAGGAGTAGATGGGGAGCACTACGAGTGGGTGGGGGATAGACTCTACAGGATCCCGAAACCGCCCCAGAAGCCGAATACCCCTCCGCAGAATCGACAGCTAGTGGTGCCCGCAAAATACCGGCAGGAGATTCTGCGGATTGGGCATGATGTGCCATTAGCCGGCCATCTAGGTTCCCGCCGCACAGCTCATAGGATCACGCAAAATTTCTTCTGGCCCAATTTTAACCGAGATGTGCGGGTCTATTGTAGCACGTGTGACACCTGTCAACGGGTAGGTAAGCGGGGGATCACCCAAAAGCTAGGCTTCAGTCGATGCCTATCATTGGAGAACCCTTTTCCCGCATAGCCGTTGACATTGTGGGTCCACTGGCCAGGGCTAGTCCATCAGGTAAGAAGTATATTCTCACGGTGGTGGACTATGCCACACGTTACCCAGAGGCAGTAGCGCTGTCCAATATAGAGGCAGAGACGGTTGCTGATGCCCTGGTTAAAATCTTCACTAGGGTCGGGTTCCCTCAGGAGATCCTCTCCGATCAGGGAACCCAGTTCACCGCTGTGCTTACCCAGCAGCTGTGGAAGGTGTGCGGTATTAAACCTCTGCTTAGCTCACCTTATCACCCACAGACTAACGGTCTCTGCGAGCGATTTAATGGCACCCTCAAACAGATGTTGAGGACCTTTACTGACACTTGCAGAGACTGGGAGCGATTCCTGCCTCATCTGCTATTTGCATACAGAGAGGTGCCTCAGGAATCTACTGGGTTCTCCCCCTTTGAGTTACTCTATGGGAGAAGGGTCCGTGGACCCCTAGATCTCATTAGAGGACACTGGGAGGGGGAGACAGAGCAAGAAGGGACCCCCATAGTACCATATGTCCTGGAACTCCGGGACCGCATGGAGAAACTGTCCCTGATGGTAAGGGAGAATCTCCAGGCGGCCCAGGGGAGACAGAAACGGTGGTACGATCGGGGTGCCCGACAGCGGATCTTCCAGGTTGGGCAGAAGGTTCTGGTACTCAAGCCTGTGAAGACGAACAAGATGCAAGCATCTTGGCAGGGCCCGTATAAAGTGTTAGCTCAGGTATGCGATACTACCTACCTTATAGCCAGCTGTTCAGATGAAAGGATTCAGCGATCCTTCCATGTGAACATGCTGAAGGAGTATCAAGAACGACCAGAGGATGTTGCGGCAGTATGTGCCCCAGCTACTGACGACCCCGAGAACTTACCGTTACCTGACTTGCTAGAGAGGGACCCCCAGACAGACCTTACTAGTCTTGTACAGCTAGGGGACCGACTAAACCCGGCAGAGAAGGTACAGGCAAGACAATTACTGTGGGAGAAGCAGGCCACGTTCTCCCAAGAACCCGGGTACACTACCCTAGCTGTACACAAGGTCGAGACACCCGGACAGAACCCCCTACGGCAACCCCCATACCGTATCCCTGAAGCAGTCCGAGAAGGAATGCGGAAGGAGATACAGGAAATGACCAGGCTGGGGGTTATCAAACATTCGGACAGTCCTTGGGCCTCGCCTGTAGTTCTGGTGCCTAAGAAAGATGGGACCACCGGTTCTGTGTGGACTACAGGCGGCTCAACGAGCGGACCACCACTGACGCCTACCCTATGCCCCGGGTAGACGAGTTATTAGACCGTATTGCCAGGGGGCGCTATCTGACCACCATAGACCTGTGCAAAGGCTATTGGCAGATCCCCCTGGCCGAGGATGCTATCCCTAAGTCAGCATTCGTCACCCCATTTGGCCTGTACCAGTTTAAGGTTATGCCATTTGGGATGAAGAATGCTCCGGCTACTTTCCAGCGTATGGTGGATAGGCTCCTCGATGGCTTCCAGGACTTTGCATGTGCCTACCTGGATGACATTGCGGTCTACAGTGAGTCCTGGGAAGACCATTTAGTACACGTGGGGGTGGTGCTGGACAAGATTCGGGCCGCAGGCCTGACCTTGAAGCCAGACAAGTGCCATCTAGGCATGGCAGAAGTACAGTACTTGGGTCACAGAGTAGGCTGTGGGAGCCAGAGACCGGAGCCAGCCAAGGTAGAGGCTGTAGCTAACTGGCCCACACCTATCACCAAGACCCAAGTGCTAGCTTTCCTGGGGACGGCAGGGTATTACCGACGTTTTGTCCCCGACTACAGTACGGTTGCCAAGCCCTTGACTGACCTGACTAAGAAGAATTTGCCTAAGCAGGTCCTGTGGTCTCCAGCTTGTGAAGCCGCGTTTCAGGCACTGAAGCAAGCTCTTGTTAATGCTCCTGTCCTGGCTGCCCCAGTCCCTAACAAACGTTTTCTTGTACATACAGATGCTTCCATGTATGGACTGGGGGCTGTGCTAAGCCAGGTCGGGGAAGATGGAGGAGAGCACCCTGTCGCATACTTAAGCAGAAAGTTACTACCCCGGGAAGTAAGTTATGCGGCAGTGGAGAAAGAGTGTTTAGCCCTGGTCTGGGCACTGAAGAAACTGAGCCCTTATCTGTATGGACAAGAATTTTCCCTTATTACGGACCATAACCCCCTCGTGTGGCTTAACCGGGTCTCAGGAGACAATGGCAGACTGCTGAGGTGGAGTTTGGCACTACAGCCATATAACTTCACCATCAGCTACCGACCCGGTAAGCAGAATGGGAATGCAGATGGGTTATCTCGGCAAACAGACGTCCCTACTCCTCCTCAGTCCGGTCATCCCCAAGTTGACCCGCCAAAGGGTCAAGCCGGGTCTGCCGGAGTGTTCCACAAGGGGGGAGCCGTGTGACAGACCCATCTGTCTGGATTATAACTGCGTTGTTCGTCTGTTTTGCCGTTTTCATGAATTTCCCCGTTCGTATGCTTTGTTTAAGGGAATGTCGGTTTTGTCGAACGGAACTACCGAACGGACGGCCACCCAGAAGAGAAGTGTGCTGCTGGTTAACCTATTGATCCCAATTAGAACGTTGCGGTTAACCACAGACACTTCTCAATTAAAACCGAATGCCGGGTGGTCGTCGTTCGTATGTCGACCGCGAGGCGGCGGCCATTTTGTCCATGCGAACGACCAGCGGTGTTCGACGATTATTTCATGGATCTGAAAACAGACACTTTTTCAGCCGAACACCGCTGAAGCCGTCAACCTCCCCTTCTCAATCGACAAAAGTATACGAATTCCAGCCGTTCGGGAGATTCAACCACACAAATGGACTTAACCCAGATAGCCGTCCCATGGAGTCAATCGCATACCGAAGAACTGAAAGAGACTTTGACTCCATGGCGATTGAACTGTGCGAATGGGATCTGAGCGCTATTCTCCAATAATGTGCCCTCAGATCCAGGCTATCTCGGGATATGCAAGACTGATGTAAAATGTTCAGCAGTTATTAAGTTATGGATTTTTGTGTGTTTTTGTAACTTGTATCTAAAATGGCGATTGCCTCTGCTCGGGGAGATAATTGAATTACTTCCCAATTATTCCCCGAGCAGAGGGGAGGGAACTGTACTGCATGCTGGGAATATTGTGGGGATGTATGTCCAGAATGTCCCCATGTCCCTCTGTGATTTCAGTGTCCCATTTGGTCCCCTAGGGGAGTGTCCACCAAGTGGGAGACCTGCATAAATACCGGGCAGGTAGCCCACAGTAAACCAGTTCGTGTTTTACCCTCAAAGCGGAGCTTGGTCTCGTTATTGGGGGGATTTGGATACCAGCGGCGAGAGACTGCTTATTTGGATTATTTGCCACTTGGGAGATATTGTCGTTCGGTTACTAATTGCCGTTCGTGGATTTGCAGCTCGTGAAGGGAATTAGCCGTACAGGTACCGTTCGGGAGTTTGGAGTGTTCCCTGACTGGCGGTTCGCATGGTTTTATTATACCCGCTACCCGACCACATTATTGCGAACGGGGAATACTCGCTAAACGGCGGTTTGTACATTTCGTTCCTGGAGGTACCGTAACAATTTGTAATTATGAGGAATTTCCTCCAAGACTATCTTCCATGTAATTGTTCAAAGTTGTTGCAAAGCCAACGCAACTCACGGAGTCCTTAGAATTCTC
>OW240915.1:295355781-295652706 GCA_933207985.1 Pelobates cultripes | reverse complement strand
CTGTGAAGACGAACAAGATGCAAGCATCTTGGCAGGGCCCGTATAAAGTGTTAGCTCAGGTATGCGATACTACCTACCTTATAGCCAGCTGTTCAGATGAAAGGATTCAGCGATCCTTCCACGTGAACATGCTGAAGGAGTATCAAGAACGACCAGAGGATGTTGCGGCAGTATGTGCCCCAGCTACTGACGACCCCGAGAACTTACCGTTACCTGACTTGCTAGAGAGGGACCCCCAGACAGACCTTACTAGTCTTGTACAGCTAGGGGACCGACTAAACCCGGCAGAGAAGGTACAGGCAAGACAATTACTGTGGGAGAAGCAGGCCACGTTCTCCCAAGAACCCGGGTACACCACCCTAGCTGTACACAAGGTCGAGACACCCGGACAGAACCCCCTACGGCAACCCCCATACCGTATCCCTGAAGCAGTCCGAGAAGGAATGCGGAAGGAGATACAGGAAATGACCAGGCTGGGGGTTATCGAACATTCGGACAGTCCTTGGGCCTCGCCTGTAGGTCTGGTGCCTAAGAAAGATGGGACCACCCGGTTCTGTGTGGACTACAGGCGGCTCAACGAGCGGACCACCACTGACGCCTACCCTATGCCCCGGGTAGACGAGTTATTAGACCGCATTGCCAGGGGGCGCTACTTGACCACCATTGACCTGTGTAAAGGTTATTGGCAGATCCCCCTGGCCGAGGATGCTATCCCTAAGTCAGCATTCGTCACCCCATTTGGCCTGTACCAATTTAAGGTTATGCCATTTGGGATGAAGAATGCTCCGGCTACGTTCCAGCGTATGGTGGATAGGCTCCTCGATGGCTTCCAGGATTTTGCATGTGCATACCTGGATGACATTGCTGTCTACAGTGAGTCCTGGGAAGACCATTTAGTACACGTGGGGGTGGTGCTGGACAAGATTCGGGCCGCAGGCCTGACCTTGAAGCCAGACAAGTGCCATCTAGGCATGGCAGAAGTACAGTACTTGGGTCACAGAGTAGGATGTGGAAACCAGAGACCGGAGCCAGCCAAGGTAGAGGCTGTAGCTAACTGGCCCACACCTATCACCAAGACCCAAGTGCTGGCCTTCCTGGGGACTGCAGGGTATTACCGACGTTTTGTCCCCGACTACAGTACGGTTGCCAAGCCCTTGACTGACCTGACTAAGAAGAATTTGCCTAAGCAGGTCCTGTGGTCTCCAGCTTGTGAAGCCGCGTTTCAAGCACTTAAGCAGGCTCTTGTGAATGCCCCTGTCCTGGCTGCCCCAGTCCCTAACAAACGTTTTCTTGTACATACAGATGCTTCCATGTATGGACTGGGGGCTGTGCTAAGCCAGGTCGGGGAAGATGGAGGAGAGCACCCTGTCGCATACTTGAGCAGAAAGTTACTACCCTGGGAAGTAAGTTATGCGGCAGTGGAGAAAGAGTGTTTAGCCCTGGTCTGGGCACTGAAGAAACTGAGCCCTTATCTGTATGGACAAGAATTTTCCCTTATTACGGACCATAACCCCCTCGTCTGGCTTAACCGGGTCTCAGGAGACAATGGCAGACTGCTGAGGTGGAGTTTGGCACTACAGCCTTACAACTTCACCATCAGCTACCGACCCGGTAAGCAGAATGGGAATGCGGATGGGTTGTCCCGGCAAACAGACGTCCCTACTTCTTCCTAGTCCGGTCATCCCCAAGTTGACCCGCCAAAGGGTCAAGCCGGGTCTGCCGGAGTGTTCCACAAGGGGGGAGCCGTGTGACAGACCCATCTGTCTGGATTATAACTGCGTTGTTCGTCTGTTTTGCCGTTTTCACGAATTTCCCCGTTCGTATGCTTTGTTTAAGGGAATGTCGGTTTTGTCGAACGGAACTACCGAACGGACCGCCACCCAGAAGAGAAGTGTGCTGCTGGTTAACCTATTGATCCCAATTAGAACGTTGCGGTTAACCACAGACACTTCTCAATTAAAAACCGAATGCCGGGTGGTCGTCGTTCGTATGTCGACCACGAGGCGGCGGCCATTTTGTCCATGCGAACGACCAACGGTGTTCAACGATTATTTCATGGATCGGAAAACGGACACTTTTTCAGCCGAACACCGCTGAAGCCGCCGACCTCCCCTTCTCAATCGACAAAAGCATGCGAACGACAGCCGTTCGGGAGATTCAACCACACGAATGGACTTAACCCAGATAGCCGTCCCATGGAGTCAATCGCATACCGAAGAACTGAAAGAGACTTTGACCCCATGGCGATTGAACTGTGCGAATGGGATCTGAGCGCTATTCTCCAATAATGTGCCCTCAGATCCAGGCTATCTGGGGATATGCAAGACTGATGTAAAATGTTCAGCAGTTATTAAGTTATGGATTTTTGTGTGGTTTTGTAACTTGTATCTAAAATGGCGATTGCCTCTGCTCGGGGAGATAATTGAATTACTTCCCAATTATTCCCCGAGCAGAGGGGAGGGAACTGTACTGCATGCTGGGAATATTGTGGGGATGTATGTCCAGAATGTCCCCATGTCCCTCTGTGATTTCAGTCTCCCATTTGGTCCCCTAGGGGAGTGTCCACCAAGTGGGAGACCTGCATAAATACCGGGCAGGTAGCCCACGGTAAACCAGTTCGTGTTTTACCCTCAAAGCGGAGCTTGGTCTCGTTATTGGGGGGATTTGGATACCAGCGGCGAGAGACTGCTTATTTGGATTATTTGCCGCTTGGGAGATATTGTCGTTCGGTTACTAATCGCCGTTCGTGGATTTGCCGCTCGTGAAGGGAATTAGCCGTACAGGTACTGTTCGGGAGTTTGGAGTGTTCCCTGACTGGCGGTTCGCATGGTTTTATTATACCCGCTACCCGACCACATTATTGCGAACAGGGAATACTCGCTAAACGGCGGTTTGTACATTTCAGTACTGGAGGTACCGTAACAACTGGTGGCAGCGGTGGGATGATCCTCAACGCCCAAAGAGACCATTACAACCAGGACTAAATGGAATTACAATACCAAAACCTGAGGAGGGCTACCCTAAAGGATTTATTGGAGCAAAGAGGGGGACAAGCCAGTAACCTCAGGAAGAGGGATATTATTACGTTATTGCTGGAAATGGATGGAGTACCAGCGGAAGAGGGAACCAATGGACCCAGCGCAGCTGACAGAACCCCCGAGGAGGCAAGCTTGGACCGGGCTGTAAGAATCAGGCTGGCACATTATGGTCCCAACCCGACTACAGAGACCATTGACCGGGTCATGGCAGCTGTGGAGGCCAACCTGCTTCGCCAAAGCAGTGCTGCAGCAGCCCCAGTCACAGCAAACCCGGGGGATAGGAAAAAGGTACCATTCACTGCGTTTAAAGCCTTCAGTGAAACAGAAGGAGAGATCGATGGGTACCTTGCTGATTTTGAGCGGCAATGTGCCCTGCACAAGGTACCCCTGGAAGACTGGGTCACTATATTGTCCGGCAAGTTATCCGGCCGGGCCAGCGAGGCATTTCGGGCCATTCCTGATGAGGAGATTGGGGGATTATGTGGCCGTCAGGGAAGCTTTACTCTCCCGGTATGCCGTTACACCTGAGGCATACCGGAGGAGGTTCCGAGACACCGTCAAGACCTCTGGGGACTCATACGTGGAATGAGCATGTAAGGTGCATCGCACAGCCGCCCACTGGATGGCGGGGTGCCAGGCTGTGTCCGGAGAAGAGGTGCTGCAGATGTTTCTTTTGGAACATTGTTTTGATAAATTGCCAGCAGGGGTCAGAGAGTGGGTAAGGGACCGTAAACCCTCCACTCTGCACGAAGCAGCTCGCCTGGCGGATGAGTATACCGACGCCCGCAAACTGGACAGTCTCATCAGCAAGGCTCCCGCCAGAGTGGAATACAGGCCAACAGCACCAATAGCAGCCAACCTATACCAGCCTCCCATGAATCGCCCATCGGCACCGCCTCCAACTGCCCCGTACCAGCAGACACCTCGGTTCAACTCACGGGAGTATGCCCAACCCATTCGGTGCTACCTGTGCAAGCAACTAGGGCACAAGCGACCCGAGTGCCCGATGAACAGCGCCAACCAGAACCAGTCCTGGAGGAGACCAGCCGGCGGCAATCCACGACCCCCCATCCCAGCCGCTCACTGTGTAGAGGAAGAGGAGTGCTGGGGCATCCTGCATGAGGCAGACCCCGTTCAGGCTGCCCACTGGGATAACAGGCAGCACCACCGACAATGTGTAAAAGTCAATGGGAAGGAGGTCAGTGGTCTACGGGATACCGGGGCAACCATGACTTTGCTCCAGAAACACCTGGTATCCGAAGCCCAACATACAGGGGACACGGTCGCCGTACGAGTAGCTGGAGGTGCCGTGTTCCGTCTGCCCATTGCCCGGGTACATTTGGATTGGGGAGTGGGCGCTAGACATGTGAATGTGGGGGTCATGAAGGACTTACCAGCGGATGTCCTCCTTGGCAATGACTTGGCGCCCCTTGTTTCAGCCTACGCTCCCATGGGTCCTGCTGAAGTGGACGCTGTCACGACCCGTGCCCAGACCCGTGCCGCCGAGACCGGCCCACCTGCTGTTGAGACCCAGGTAAGACTCTCTACCCCGACTTGTACCTTAGACCAGGCCCCTTTAGGCTGGGATACCCCAGAGATATACGGGAAGGAAACCAGGGAAGACCCGACGCTAGCAAAGTACAGGGCCAGGGCCGATTCTGGGGGAGAAGGAGTAGATGGGGAGCACTACGAGTGGGTGGGGGATAGACTCTACAGGATCCCGAAACCGCCCCAGAAGCCGAATACCCCTCCGCAGAATCGACAGCTAGTGGTGCCCGCAAAATACCGGCAGGAGATTCTGCGGATTGGGCATGATGTGCCATTAGCCGGCCATCTAGGTTCCCGCCGCACAGCTCATAGGATCACGCAAAATTTCTTCTGGCCCAATTTTAACCGAGATGTGCGGGTCTATTGTAGCACGTGTGACACCTGTCAACGGGTAGGTAAGCGGGGGGATCACCCAAAAGCTAGGCTTCAGTCGATGCCTATCATTGGAGAACCCTTTTCCCGCATAGCCGTTGACATTGTGGGTCCACTGGCCAGGGCTAGTCCATCAGGTAAGAAGTATATTCTCACCGTGGTGGACTATGCCACACGCTACCCAGAGGCAGTAGCACTGTCCAATATAGAGGCAGAGACGGTTGCTGATGCCCTGGTTAAAATCTTCACTAGGGTCGGGTTCCCTCAGGAGATCCTCTCCGATCAGGGAACCCAGTTCACCGCTGTGCTTACCCAGCAGCTGTGGAAGGTGTGCGGTATTAAACCTCTGCTTAGCTCACCTTATCACCCACAGACTAACGGTCTCTGCGAGCGATTTAATGGCACCCTCAAACAGATGTTGAGGACCTTTACTGACACTTGCAGAGACTGGGAGCGATTCCTGCCTCATCTGCTATTTGCATACAGAGAGGTGCCTCAGGAATCTACTGGGTTCTCCCCCTTTGAGTTACTCTATGGGAGAAGGGTCCGTGGACCCCTAGATCTCATTAGAGGACACTGGGAGGGGGAGACAGAGCAAGAAGGGACCCCATAGTACCATATGTCCTGGAACTCCGGGACCGCATGGAGAAACTGTCCCTGATGGTAAGGGAGAATCTCCAGGCGGCCCAGGGGAGACAGAAACGGTGGTACGATCGGGGTGCCCGACAGCGGATCTTCCAGGTTGGGCAGAAGGTTCTGGTACTCAAGCCTGTGAAGACGAACAAGATGCAAGCATCTTGGCAGGGCCCGTATAAAGTGTTAGCTCAGGTATGCGATACTACCTACCTTATAGCCAGCTGTTCAGATGAAAGGATTCAGCGATCCTTCCATGTGAACATGCTGAAGGAGTATCAAGAACGACCAGAGGATGTTGCGGCAGTATGTGCCCCAGCTACTGACGACCCCGAGAACTTACCGCTACCTGACTTGCTAGAGAGGGACCCCCAGACAGACCTTACTAGTCTTGTACAGCTAGGGGACCGACTAAACCCGGCAGAGAAGGTACAGGCAAGACAATTACTGTGGGAGAAGCAGGCCACGCTCTCCCAAGAACCCGGGTACACTACCCTAGCTGTACACAAGGTCGAGACACCCGGACAGAACCCCCTACGGCAACCCCCATACCGTATCCCTGAAGCAGTCCGAGAAGGAATGCGGAAGGAGATACAGGAAATGACCAGGCTGGGGGTTATCGAACATTCGGACAGTCCTTGGGCCTCGCCTGTAGTTCTGGTGCCTAAGAAAGATGGGACCACCCGGTTCTGTGTGGACTACAGGCGGCTCAACGAGCGGACCACCACTGACGCCTACCCTATGCCCCGGGTAGACGAGTTATTAGACCGTATTGCCAGGGGGCGCTATCTGACCACCATAGACCTGTGCAAAGGCTATTGGCAGATCCCCCTGGCCGAGGATGCTATCCCTAAGTCGGCATTCGTCACCCCATTTGGCCTGTACCAGTTTAAGGTTATGCCATTTGGGATGAAGAATGCTCCGGCTACTTTCCAGCGTATGGTGGATAGGCTCCTCGATGGCTTCCAGGACTTTGCATGTGCCTACCTGGATGACATTGCGGTCTACAGTGAGTCCTGGGAAGACCATTTAGTACACGTGGGGGTGGTGCTGGACAAGATTCGGGCCGCAGGCCTGACCTTGAAGCCAGACAAGTGCCATCTAGGCATGGCAGAAGTACAGTACTTGGGTCACAGAGTAGGCTGTGGGAGCCAGAGACCGGAGCCAGCCAAGGTAGAGGCTGTAGCTAACTGGCCCACACCTATCACCAAGACCCAAGTGCTAGCTTTCCTGGGGACGGCAGGGTATTACCGACGTTTTGTCCCCGACTACAGTACGGTTGCCAAGCCCTTGACTGACCTGACTAAGAAGAATTTGCCTAAGCAGGTCCTGTGGTCTCCAGCTTGTGAAGCCGCGTTTCAGGCACTGAAGCAAGCTCTTGTTAATGCTCCTGTCCTGGCTGCCCCAGTCCCTAACAAACGTTTTCTTGTACATACAGATGCTTCCATGTATGGACTGGGGGCTGTGCTAAGCCAGGTCGGGGAAGATGGAGGAGAGCACCCTGTCGCATACTTAAGCAGAAAGTTACTACCCCGGGAAGTAAGTTATGCGGCAGTGGAGAAAGAGTGTTTAGCCCTGGTCTGGGCACTGAAGAAACTGAGCCCTTATCTGTATGGACAAGAATTTTCCCTTATTACGGACCATAACCCCCTCGTGTGGCTTAACCGGGTCTCAGGAGACAATGGCAGACTGCTGAGGTGGAGTTTGGCACTACAGCCATATAACTTCACCATCAGCTACCGACCCGGTAAGCAGAATGGGAATGCAGATGGGTTATCTCGGCAAACAGACGTCCCTACTCCTCCTCAGTCCGGTCATCCCCAAGTTGACCCGCCAAAGGGTCAAGCCGGGTCTGCCGGAGTGTTCCACAAGGGGGGAGCCGTGTGACAGACCCATCTGTCTGGATTATAACTGCGTTGTTCGTCTGTTTTGCCGTTTTCATGAATTTCCCCGTTCGTATGCTTTGTTTAAGGGAATGTCGGTTTTGTCGAACGGAACTACCGAACGGACGGCCACCCAGAAGAGAAGTGTGCTGCTGGTTAACCTATTGATCCCAATTAGAACGTTGCGGTTAACCACAGACACTTCTCAATTAAAAACCGAATGCCGGGTGGTCGTCGTTCGTATGTCGACCACGAGGCGGCGGCCATTTTGTCCATGCGAACGACCAGCGGTGTTCAACGATTATTTCATGGATCGGAAAACGGACACTTTTTCAGCCGAACACCGCTGAAGCCGTCGACCTCCCCTTCTCAATCGACAAAAGCATGCGAACGACAGCCGTTCGGGAGATTCAACCACACGAATGGACTTAACCCAGATAGCCGTCCCATGGAGTCAATCGCATACCGAAGAACTGAAAGAGACTTTGACTCCATGGCGATTGAACTGTGCGAATGGGATCTGAGCGCTATTCTCCAATAATGTGCCCTCAGATCCAGGCTATCTGGGGATATGCAAGACTGATGTAAAATGTTCAGCAGTTATTAAGTTATGGATTTTTGTGTGTTTTTGTAACTTGTATCTAAAATGGCGATTGCCTCTGCTCGGGGAGATAATTGAATTACTTCCCAATTATTCCCCGAGCAGAGGGGAGGGAACTGTACTGCATGCTGGGAATATTGTGGGGATGTATGTCCAGAATGTCCCCATGTCCCTCTGTGATTTCAGTCTCCCATTTGGTCCCCTAGGGGAGTGTCCACCAAGTGGGAGACCTGCATAAATACCGGGCAGGTAGCCCACAGTAAACCAGTTCGTGTTTTACCCTCAAAGCGGAGCTTGGTCTCGTTATTGGGGGGATTTGGATACTAGCGGCGAGAGACTGCTTACTTGGATTATTTGCCGCTTGGGAGAGATTGTCGTTCGGTTATTAATTGCCGTTCGTGGATTTGCGGCTTGCGAAGGGAATTAGCCGTACAGGTACCGTTCGGGAGTTTGGAGTGTTCCCTGACTGGCGGTTCGCATGGTTTTATTATACCCGCTACCCGACCACATTATTGCGAACGGGGAATACTCGCTAAACGGCGGTTTGTACATTTCGTTCCTGGAGGTACCGTAACAATTTGTAATTATGAGGAATTTCCTCCAAGACTATCTTCCATGTAATTGTTCAAAGTTGTTGCAAAGCCAACGCAACTCACGGAGTCCTTAGAATTCTCTATTATTATCTACTGTTACATAAAATGTTTTCAGACCTCCATTCACTGCATATCCAAAAAAAGGTTTATCCTGATTGCTCTAAAATTAATAATAAAGGATTGATAAAGTTAATGATAAATGATAGAGAAATCAGCTCATATAATTAACCAGCTCAATACATTCTTTCTTTTTTGTATAGTTTACTTTGTGTTTTGATGTTTCACCTTGAGAGTGTCGTATAAGAACATGTATGAACCCCAAAGGGGTACAACCCTGTTTCTTTAGGATATCACATTGACCCAATAGTTAGGAAAACTCTAGTTACTGCTCACTGCATGTGATATATTTTGTGGACTCTACCTAATTTTTGGGAACTTATACAGAGAATTACTGGAGATATACTTTAGGCTATCTCTGCTATAGAGATAAAATATCTTGTGACAAATACACCCTTTTTATATTTTTTGTGCATCTATATACATAGTACTATTTAGAGGGCTGTCCTGTAGAAGGTTGATGCCTTTTTTAAAGAATATTTTGGGGAGGATTGGATTTTGGATTTATGCATAAATCTTTGTAAACTGGGTTGTGTAAGCATAGGAGTTCATTTCACCATCTGATCGGAACATTTTTTTTTGCTATAATTGTGAATTATAATATATAGGCACATTTTTGCTACACTAACTGTGTATTTGTCCTTGTCGTATGTGCAACATCATAAGGAATATTTGTACAGAGAATTTCCCACAGTCTCTCCCGCTAAGGACAAATGTAAAATGTATATAAATAAGAATCTGTATGCCTTTAAAAGAATATCTTCGAAACAATTATAATTGTTGCAAGATAGAGAAGG
This sequence comes from Pelobates cultripes, assembly GCA_933207985.1. NCBI lineage: Eukaryota > Metazoa > Chordata > Amphibia > Anura > Pelobatidae > Pelobates > Pelobates cultripes. The sequence continues at coordinate 295,643,124 of OW240915.1, read as the reverse complement.
ACTACAGTGCCAGTGATTTCTCACTTTGATATAAAACATTTAAAATAGGAAGAATAGGTTAAGAAAATATTCAAGCATTGTGTGATATCATTTTCATATTCAGTTATAACACAGTTATTTTATATTGTGATATATAAAGACAAGATATATGCTGCTAATGGTCCATTTGTGTTAAGAGTATATTAAATTTCTGATTATTTATTATATGTGCTTTATGCTTAAAGATTTATTTTTTTCCCAATGGATCTTTTGGCTGTTTCTTCTGAGTATTCAAGTAATTTACTATTTTATATATCTGCCGTTTTGGACAGTTTTGTTACATTATGTAAACATTTGAGACTACTGTGATGTGCTTAGTATTTGATATTTTTCTGAAATGAGTGTTCACTTGTTCCAGAAAACATTTATCTCTAAAAATTCCCACTGGATATATTTCAATGTACCTTATTTGATGCGTTATTAATGGGTCTGTGAAAAATGCACAGCTCCCCTGTTATTATAATTTTTAATTATTTGCTTATATCCGATGTCACAATAATTATAAAATATTGATGTCTTGGACAATTGCCAAATTTCCTTCATTTGGTTACCAATTTTTTTTATCTTCTGGGACTATTTGTATGCTCTTTGTGCATAATTAGCTAAATTGTATCTAGATCTTATTGTAGTTAATACTGTATGTAGGATTTAAAGGAACACTCCGGGCACCAAAACAATGCCACTGTTCTTATGGTGCTTGAAGTTCCCTGGCACTTTCTTACCTGAAGGGGTTAAACCATACTCAAATGGTTTAACCAAAAGTGTTGCCTTCAGTGCTTGATCTCCAATTCACACCAGTAGCATCCAGCTTCTGCAATTGACTTTCTATAAGCAATTGAAAGGGGAGCGACTGTTCTAGCCAACCAGAAGTGCCCCTGCCTGGTGGAACGCCACACATCCTAAAAGTCAATTTCAGAAACCAGATGGCGCTGGGAGAATTTGAGATCCAGCATTGGATGCAACTATTGGGGTTAGCTATTCAAAAAAACCTTCAGGTAAGAATGAATCAGGGGACCTCCAGGCACCAAAACAACTTAATATTAAATTAAAATAATAATATTAATATTAAATTGCAACCTCCCTGAATTTTGTCTCCTGTCGCTCTCCTCACATCTTGCCCCTTTGTCAATCCGTACATTGTAAACCTGTACCTTGTAGGATTCAATTCAAAATACTAATATTTACCAATAAAGCTCTAAACAACTCTGCCACAATTACAGTTCTTCACGAATTCGTAGGTATACCCCTTCTTGGTCCCTCCGCTCGGCCGGGGACTTTCTCCTGTCTGCTGCTCTAACCCTTAATGCTAATTCGCGCTTGCCAGACTTTTCACAGGCTGCCTGCTTACTCCCATCAGACTCTCGCCTAGTCTTCAATCAGATAAGAAGTCCATTAAAACCCATTGTCTCAGAATAACCTATCCTATATCTCAAACCTATCTCTTGCACTCAGCTAAAGGGCTAAACTCCACTCTCACAGTATGATTCTTGCTCTCAAGGAATCTAGTGTGCGCATAGGGGAACCAGAGTGTGTATGTCAGAAATGTTTTCTGTGTGTTGGTGGTGCAGCGTGTGTGTAGGGGACCTTGTGTGTGTTTGAAGGACCCAGAGTGTGTATAGGAGATCTAATGAGTGTGTAGAGGATTCAGAGTGTATATAGGGATCTAGTGTGTGTATATGTGTAGATAATCCAGAGTTGGGTAAGGGATCTAGTGTGTCTGGAATGTAATGTGTTTAGGGGTGGAGTATGTGTGCAAGGGGTTCTGTAGTATATATATGTATATGTTTGGAAGTATTGTGTGTATGTGAATGGTGCAGTGTGTTTGGGGGCTGATGTGTGTATGTGTGAGGTGTGCAGTGTGTGTGTAAGGGGTGTAGTGTGTATTTGTGAGGAGTATAGTGTGTGTGTGAGGGGTGCAGTGTGTATGCATGTGAGGATGCTGTGTATGTGTGCTGTGTGTGGGTGCAGTATGTGTGTATGAGGTGTGCAGCGTGTGTATGAAGTGTTCAGTGTGAGGGCACTGTGTGTGTGTGTGTGTCTGTGTGTGTGTGTTGGGGGGAGGCAGGTTAATGCCAATAGATATTTGTATTTATTTTTAGAATAATATTTTTTTTTTTAAAAAGCTTTATATCACTCTCTTACTTTTAGTCTGGGAGGGGGAACCGTGCTGCTATCTCTGGTAGGCCTAATGGTGAGTAAACTCCAGCCTGTGGGGCCAGAGTACGTTGCTCTGGATCTTGCGAGAGGAACCCGGCAGAGCTGCAAGATGGAGCTCCTCCATGTCCTCTCCTGTCTCCCTCCCTCCCCAAGCCAGCGGCCGCATTACACTGCCTGTGGACCGGTGAGGGAGATCTTCGATCTCCCCAACAGCCCGTCATGGAACATAGCAGGGCCGGCACTCGGATAGTACAGGCCCTGCATGGACCTGCCGGTGAGATCCTGTGACCTCCCCTGCCAGCCTCGACCAATGGCCATCGCGGCCCCCTGGGCATTTGCCAGTCCGGGACTACACAAAATATATAGATAAACAGGTACTGTGTGAACACAGGTCTAGTGCACAAAAATGAAATAAATAATGATAGATAGATCGATCAATAGAGAGAGCTAGATAGATAGATAGATATAATTTATGTTAAATTATATCTTGTTGATTAAAGACAATATTTTAATGTACATGTTAGCAGTCAGTATTCAGTAATGAGATGTTTGCAGAGGTAATTATTACTTTTTAATTGAATGGGAAGCTAAAGAACATGCCTGCTGTTGTTCAAAAGTAACTAATTATTTACTCTTGTCTTAGCCTAGTTTTGGAAATGCACAATAAAAGTACAAATGCATAAATCGCCATTGACATATAAATTGAAATAAATAAAAACTTTGTGAAAATAAAGTTTCATAAGATTTTCCCAAGTATTGTGGTCAAAGGCTTTTTGAGTTTAACCAGAACTTACAATTTCACTTACATATTTGATGTCAGCATGTCAGATATAGGTCACTCAAGTAACAATATGAACCAATTATTTTTTTAAAGAATATTCAGAAATTGCATAAAACTAATGACAAAATAAATTATATAAAAATAATTCAAGGTAACCTCAATCCATTGTCTGCCAATACAGATGTGTTGGCTTCTTTTGTGATAACTAATGAAAAGTAAAAAAAAATGCCTGCTATACATTTTAGTAGTTTTATTGTTTTTTTTTTTAATATTCTTTGTGTGGTTAAATAACATTTTGGTCTCTGAGAGAGGTCTAGAATTGCAAGTGCATAGGGCAGAAAGAGCACAGACAGTTGTGTTCACATTATATTGATTTTATAACATGACAGGAGGCTTCATATTTGCTTAAGTCTCTCTTCACTAGAACTCCACAGCAGCACATTAATACAGAGAAAAAAACAACCAATCAGAAAAAAGTTAGGTACAATAAAACTCCCCTCCCCACACATAATTTCCTCTTTCTTTGCTGCATCACATCTGTACAGTTCAGAGTACCCCTACCTCCTGCTCTTAGTGGGTGGCTGTGGGATTATATATATATATATATATATATATATATATATATATAATGTTTATATTGCTGCTTTTATTTTTTTTACTTGTTTTGTTAGTGCTTATATTTAATTCACATTATTGTGTCCGTTTACAATGTTTTATCTATATTTCTATATTCTGGAGAGTATTGCTTTTCTTTCTTCAGGGGGATTCCGTTTTACTTTAAGCTATTTTCCCCTCCTTTTCCGTTTTTTCCCTGACTATTCACTGTTTTCTATGCATTTCTCCTTCTACCTACTAGCTACCTAGTTTGGCGGTTCTTTATCCGTCTTTGGTACAGTCTGCTCAGGAATCGCACCGGGGCCGCAGAGACGCAGTGTACATCTCCGGCGGCCCCACGTGTTTGCTCCTGCTGCCTATCGTCCTCGCGCCAGAGCGCGGAAACCGGCAGTTGGAGCCTTTCTCCCCTTACCGCACCCTTTCTACCTGTCGCGAGCCACAGGCGGAGTTTACCGCGGCCCATGTACACCTTGGGCAAAGGGGGGAGAGCGGGGATGCTACCAGATCAGCTAGGAAGTTGGAAGGAATCCCTACATTACATCTTTCAGCTGATCTACCTGCTTGAGTTGGTTGTCCCCGTTACAGCTCATATGATGGACCCACGTTACCCGGGCCACTATACCTCCTTACGAGAGAACCTCCCACCAAATTCTAAATTCCCTGGTACCTCATCGGGCAGAACATGGGCTGTTTGATCTGGCTGTCTCTGCTACAGCTACTATGCCCGCTTTACCGGCCTACTGGATCGACTCCTGGAGGTTTGTTACTCATACAGGGTGAGCCCCAGTTATTACAGATCTATGTACGATTTTCATAACCGAGATTATGTTTAGCAGGCGATCTCATAATGTTATTTTTGTTTATGCCATTACGGGGGGCCCCCGGGCCAGTACTATATCCCGTGGCTATGAACAATTTTGGGGATAGATGGAGGGTGGACCTCCAAATACAAAGATAGAGCACAAGATTCTGTTGCGGAGGTCTCGCCCTATGTACGTGAATCACTCACGGAGGCCGCCCTGAATTTTATCCTCCGCTTACCCACCTAATTCAGGTACTGACAACGACAGCAGTGGATTTGATAGGGATAACCCTCTTTGATCCATTCCGTTCGACACTTCAAGTCATCGAAAGCTGGCCCCTGCCCATCAGGCCATTAGAGAACTTATAGATTACAAGACCAGGAAGCGCATGAAGGATGAATAAGAGTCTACCCCAGACCATCACTACCTGATCAAGCTGCTATGACCTCAGAGTTTGATTTCAGGACCGACACAGACTTCACAAGGTCGGGATGCAACCTTTTGCGGGAGGAATTAATCAGGGCCTGGGGCTGGCGCAGGTCAAGCTAACAGATGTTCTCGAATCCTGGCACGGATCCTGCCTCTGGCGGATGAAGTGCTTTCACAAAACTCTTCCCTGGTTTTTGTCTGTCATTAGAGAAGGGTCCTTATGTTCTATATGCATAATAGGTAACGCTAATAGGTCAAAGGGCACTGAACAAAGATAGGTGGCATTCGCATAGATGCCATGTTTTTAGACTTTGAGTTCATAGAACTGGTTTCCTTGGCCTAGGGCCTATTCTTGAGATTTTAATTTTAAGAAATCCACAAACCTATTTATCTCACTCAATTATGCCCTATCTTCAGCGGGACCAGGGTTCCATCAAACCCTCCTTGGGTCCCTTTTGGCAGAGCTGAACGACAAGGAGGTAGTACATCCAGCAGTTTGGACTACTCCACTCTCTCCATATGCATACAGCAGTCCAACTGGTAGACATCAGAACCCATACCCTGTTCAACAAGGACCGATTCAGATTCTCACTTTTTTTCGTGTACAGCTCCAACCTTCTGGTTCGAAAGAAGGAGGGCGAACTTACACACTACCCTAAACCACCAGATTCGGTAGGCACATGTTAAATTTACCAACATTTGCTACATGTCCTGTGGAATGACCGGCCACAACAGGCCTGCCTGTCTACCCGTCGGCCGAAATTTGACCCTTGGGTTCCACCAAGCGGCTACGACCAGTGATGGCTCATCTTTGGTTAGATGACAACGCCCTCGGACTAGGATTTCAACTTCTGTTTACACTCCCCTTGTTCTATCTCAAGGCTTTGCAGCCTACCAAGGAAATCGAGCCTCACGAGGGGTTCTTGGGATTCTGTATCAACGCGCCCTTAAGAGTTCTTTGACTACCACAGTCACAGTTTTCCTCAATCAGCTTCGAGTACCGGAGACATCTAGGGAGCAGCCGTATGGTGGAATTTTTCTCGGATGAGACCACTCGCTTTGTGGATCAAGGGGGGAATGGAAAGGTTCCATTCGGCCCTGTCCCAATCATTACAGTGGACTCAGACGTGCATTTTGGGGATTAGAGAACTGCTTGCGTGTCCACATCGACAGATGACTCTTGGACAATTGGAGAGGCTGCCTTCCTCATTAAGGTCGAGTACTGATGGCAGTTTCTTTCATAAGCCCAAGACAGCCAGTGCCTTTCAAAATATTGCGTCGAGCTGAGAATGGTCAACATTTCTAGATTACAGTACATTGACCTCCTTGACGGAACCAGATCACAGATTCCCAAGTACAGCGAATCTAACAGCGTTTTGGGTTTTGTCTGCAATTGGAGGATCATCGACGACCGGCATCTTCTTCGATCAAGCTACCGCCACAGCTCCCGATTGAAGGGTCCATTCAGGACTTATTTCTTTATCTCCAATATTACTTACCAGTAACACAAGCATTGTTTATTTGTTGGCTGAGCATTAAAACAGCAAATATGAAGCCTCCTGTCATGTTATAAAATTGTAGATTATGCTAGCTTTAGTGTACCTATAATCTTAATTTTATTAATGACAGGAGGCGAATATTTCCCTCCCTATTTCAAACCTTCCCTGTTGGGTTAGTTGTCAAATGTTTGGGGTAATCAGGTATGAATACAACTCTGCTTGTTGTCTCTGCTACCTGTCACTTGTTCATGTTTCCGCTTCCTACATAAGGGTTGGGATTTCTGTATATTACGGTAATTCTGGTTGTTACACCGGGTGCCTGCATGTTTGTTCAGCGTACATTTCATTGTCCAACCAGCCCTTCCAATTCTGTTTCTCTCGTTTCAGTTTTCAGTCAGTCCGTGGTACCAAGTTCTCGGGTGGATGACATCGTTGCATTGATTATATCCTAGGATTTAGGTTTTCTCTACATTGTTTTTTCTGCCTTTTGTTCTGTTTTGTCGCAGCTTGAACGAGGAAATTATGTGTGGGGAGGGGAATTTTATTGTACCTAACTTTTTTCTGATTGGTTGTTTTTTCTCTGTGTTAATGTGTTGCTGTGGAGTTCTAGTAAAGAGAGACTTAAGCAAATAGTCACCTCCTGTCATTAATAAAATTAAGACTATAGGTACACTAAAGCTAGCATAATCTACAATTACCGCACCCGAAAAGTTGTCAATTTGACTATGAAAATCAATAGTATCATATATAAAATAATACTATACTGTAATATAAGAGTGTATATATGCACTATATATAATTAGTATAAAAGCTAATCACAACTTGTGACAACTTACTAAACAATGTTAGAAAAAAGATGTACACACCCCTAACTGTTATTTTATTATATTTTATTAAATATATTAGTAGTACAATCAGAGTTATTTTAATAAAATGTAAAACTCAATTTCAGAATTCTCCAGTACCCTACTGACTAGGAAGGTTATCATGAAACCATCTCTATATTGGGCAGACAAACAAAAAAATAGGATATCCCAAGAACCCTCTATTATATTGTTATACATATTATCCCCTATCCCCTGACATAGCTGTTGACCTGCTGCTTATGTTCCACTCATTCACCCATTGTGTTAGCTCCATGCGCCTGTCTTCTACCCCAACTAAACATGTACCCATTGGCACACACTGGCATTCATTCACAGAGCCCACTTTTGCTCTATGATGACTCCCTGTCTGTAGACTCCTTGTCCATGGATTACTAAATTGTTAAAAAATAAATTAAATAAAAAACCACTGGAGTAATCACTGAAGAGCACCATTCCAGTATAACACATTTCAACCAAAAAAGTTATAAAGAAATCTTCTTCTGTTACAGAAGTGAAATCTCTTTTGATATTACTATTCTAAATAAAAGAATATCTAAATCAATCCATTGATTTTGTTTTGAAAGGCACCAAAACTTTGTTCAGAAGCCTTGAAACCAAGAGCAGCCCCTTAAAACTCATACAATTACATCTTTCCTTTCGCTTTTATTTAACAACCCATTATTCTTCATTAAAATAATTTGACAACATTTTTAAAACAAACATATGAGAAAGAAAAACACTGGTAATTATACAGCCAGTCCGTTTTCACTTTAAGCATTTGATACTTAGTTTTGACAGGTTTGATCAGTAAGTTAGACTACTGTGTCAGTAACAAGGTATCAAGTGATGTCCTGTTCAATATTTTTTAAAACTTCCATCTCATATGTTTGCCTTTTCATGAAAAGTAATAGAAATCGATTGAAATAAACACATGTAATTTGAGTTATCACATTGGACTATACTTATTCATTATAATTAATTATTCAAAATCATGCTTGAAGAAGACATGACTTGGTATATATATGATACAAGGCATTAGCAAGAAATATATTATTCACCAAAGAGCGTGTCAGGAATTAGAAGTAAATTAAATGTAAATTTAAAATTTTAGTTCAAAATACTGAAATTGAAAACAACCGATTTGAAGACATTTTACAGTTTTATATTTCAGCAATTAACCATGTGTTGGAGTTGAGATTGTAGCCGTACTAGTTAAGTGATGTTATAAATTTGTATTGTGTAATACCTTTTTTATTGGATTAAAATAATTTTGGAATTGCAAGTATTTGCGAGATCCTCCCATTAATTAACGTTGTTGGAGTGTGTATATAAGCTTATTTTATAGTTTGAATTTTCTGTTGCATTATTTAGTATGAAGGTCACTGAAATAGAAAAAAATATTTGCATTTTTTTTAACTGCTACCTACGATCGGTGACTGGTGACATTTGTCAATGATGGTAATTAAAGAGAGAGAGATACTGTTTCTATGAATGGAATGGCCACACAGGATTATTTTTGGTAATTAATCATCATTAAATATCAGTTATCAATGCTAGTTCTAATACGGAAAAGTGTGTTTAGCGAGCTATCACAATATTTAACAATGACACAATGTGATCAGAAAAAGAATGAAGGGAAATCTGTAACTCTCAAATGGTTTTTAAGTTTGATTTATTTTATATATTTTGAAACTAATTTCAGGGTTATTCACTAAATTGAGAATTGAAACTGAATTTTAAATTTATGGGTAGAGTAGCCAGACTAAACGTACAGCTGACTTTGAAAATCTTTCCAGTGCGGTTATTTTGGCATGAAATTCACTTTGAATTCTCACTTTAGTTTATAACCGTGAATATACATGGACATTCCAAATGATTTTTGAAAAGTCGGTTAGGACATTTGCGGCACATTAACTAACTTGTCTTATGCTTTTAATGAAATGCAATATCTATGTCTACCCAGATGGTAGACTATTTTATTAACTGGTAACTCTTTTATTAACTGGGATTAATAAGAAACCTACATGAAATAAAAATAAAAGCATTTACTGTTTAAAGTATTCAATAAACAAATACACAGAGTAATTTTGATAATTCTTCTTAATTAAAAGAATGAAAAAACTATTTTTGAAAATGTAAGAAAAAACACTACTTTAGTGTTTATAGCTACATTTTCAATGACCTACACTGTGTAAATCCATGTGCCAAAAAGAATTATGTGCTACTTATACCAGTGTAAAAATACAAGGACAATTTTAAACATATTTCAATTCCCATGACATTACTAAAGACTTTAAAACAAACCATATCACTGAATGATTCAGTCACTTCCCGTACCACCCATCTGCAGCCCAAACGCTTAACAGTTGCTAAATTGAAAAGGGCAGGGGGTTTATTTAACTTTTGAAAGTATGCGTATTACTTATTATTATAATATATTTATTTTAATCACTGTGGAGCCTATATGTGTGCTACTTTAATCTTGTTCCACTGTGTAAGCATTTTATTTAAATATCAAATAAAAGCAATTAATCAAATTAAAGAACAATATTTAACTTACGTAATTATAATATCACTGTAAACCAAATTGTTTTTATAATTGAAAATGAGAAAGTAAATTTAATTCATTATGCATTGTGTTACAAATTTTTCCTAGGGTTTAATTACTTTTCAGTAATTTATAGGTTTTTTTTTTTCTGTGTGTATGATGTGAAAGGATTGACCATATTTAAAGGCACACTGTAGTCACTATAACCATTTCATCTTTTTGAATTGGTTATAGTGCCTGGAGTGCCGTGACACTGTCCCTCTATTCAGTGTTGCACCATGTTCGTGCAGTATGCCACAAAATAAGAGTCCCTGGCCACCCACAGTCTAGCCCCTTCTGTATAAGTAGCTAAGGTAGAGATTACACACTTCCTTGTTGTCATACCCATTCATACCGTCAGATGGAGCTCTGACAGGCTAAAAACAGTCGGCTGATACTCTCAGCAAATGCCCATTGCTGCTCAGGCTAGTACTTCCTTATTAGCACAGAGGGGATGGATTGCCGGGGACTCTTGTTTGGCATTAAAACATTAAAACATTATAAACTGTTTAATGCTGAAAGAAATGATGATACCAGGGGACTCCAGACACTATAACCAGTGTAATGAGATGAAGCAAATACAGTGCCTACGGTGTCCCTTTAATGGTAGTTATCGCTCAGTTCCAAATTGCTATAATTCTGGGGTATGCTTTGATTAAAGAGGATTTAGTGCTGGAATCCAGATATCCATATTCTAAAAATATTAATTAGAACTTCTTTAAATGTCTTAACTTACTCTAAATGTTGTGTTCTTGCAGTTTTGTTAAATCCCAAGGAAATGTTTTCTTGTTATTTATGGGATGACATTTTGTAGAGAACTTATCTAAACTATAGCGCAGTGATTACTGTGTTGGCTGTTATTGCTGTTTTTTTTTCTCTTTTTTAGTTTTAAAATGTAATGCATAGTTTGCAAACATATCTAATGTTTATAGCATGTTCTTAAGGAAGACAAGGCTGAACAAAGTGTAGAAGATAACAAGTGAGGTATGATTTACTATGGTTATTGCATTATCACAAGTCCTTAAATTATTGTTAAACAAGACCTTTTGTGTTATCCATCATTTAAGGGTTCATCCATTGTTATTTTGATGAAGTGAGCCTTTGAAGAGACATACTCACAGATCACGTTTACTCCCTGTCTCAGCTTCAAAATTTAAAACAAAACTTTCTGGAAGCAGAGTTTATACATGGAAAAACAAAAAAAGTATCAAAGGGTTCAAATTTAGAACTACTATAGGAAGCTCTTGAAAGCAGAAGACTAATTCACAGATTTTACTATTAACATGACGTAAAGTCATGATTTTATTAACGACACGGAGGCAGGTATTATGCTGCACTCTTTATTTTCCCTCAGCAGCAAAGAATTAAAAAAAAAAAAAAACAAAACATAACCAGTAGTAACAGTAAACAGTCTGAGAGGAATATCTTCTTAGCAACAGGAACAGCCAATTGGATTCCACTCTCCAGCATAACAGGCTCTGTCAACCAATCTGATTCCTCTTTATTTGTGATCCCGAAGCAGTATAACCATCCAACCGAAAAAAGGGACCGTGTAACAAGGGGTATCCCCAACGATCTGAAGTAGGTTAGGCTGTAAGTCAAGAAGAAATATGGTAATATCCTAGTATCAGACTGGGTGTACGCATAAATCATAACCGTCATAATATAATTTTAATTCTCCTAAGCCATTGTGGTTAAGTGAAGTATTGAAAGCGTAACCTGCAGAAAAAAACTCCATGACTACTAGGACTTACCGTGAAATCAACTTACCCATATTCCATCCTTCCACGGGATGGGTGGGAGGGATAATACTCGCCTCCGTGTCGTTAATAAAATCATGACTTTACATCATGTTAATAGTAAAATCTGTGAATGTTATTAAGACACGGAGGCTCCTATTATGCTGGTTTAAAGCTGGGAGATTACCGTTCCCGCGAAGTGTTGAATGGGTTTAAAGTAAAAGTCACAAAAGGTAGATTCTGAGGACCAATCGTCCGCCTTCAAAATGTCTTCAAGGCGACAACCAATCGAGGAGGCCCTGGAAGCCATCGCTCCTCGTACTGAGTGAGGTGAGAATAGTGAGGTGTCAATGCCCGCTAGGGACATAATCCATTTAACCCATCAAGCCAGGGTAGGAGTAGACACTGGTAGGTGTGGTTTGGAAGGACACGAAGAGTTCATGTTTTGTTAAGTCTCAAAGTGTGGAAGTGCGAAGTTCATACGTTTGTAAGCATTTGACTGGGCATAAAAGTGGCTTGTCAGAGAACGCTGGGTATGACACTTTCTTTGATGACGTCTTCGTTCTTCGAGATATATTGAAAGTGACCCCTTCCGGGGTGTAGGAACGGGCAGTAATGTCCAGGGCTCTGACATCGGAGACCCTCTTGCAGGATATGAGGCAGAGGAGTATAGCCAGCTTGGCTGACAGTTGTTTCAGGGATAGAAGTGCATTGTCTGGCCATGATTCAAGAAAATTGAGGATGATGGAAACGTCCCATAATACCGAATATCGTGGTAGTGGGGGACGTGCAAATTTGATGCTGCATAGGAGTCTACATATCAGGACTCCATCTATCCCTTGGTGTGAAGCTGAAATGTCCGATCGGTACAGGTTCACTGTACGATAGGCTTTGCTGTCTTCAAACAATGAAGTTAGGAATTGGAGGATCGCAGTCAGAGGAGCTGACTGCCATCTGCTCCATGAAGACTTATAAGCCTGTCTCGTGCCGGACGCCCATGCGCTCTCGAGAAGGTGGAAAGTTGATTCTGAAACTCCCTCGATTGCCCAAGGTCCCGTGAAATTAGCCACACTGTTAGATGCAGTAGGCCTTGTTGTATCAGGGGGTGAGAGGATCCGTCCGGGTCCTGAAGCACGTACTCGAAGTGTGGGAGAATGCAGGGTATGTCTATCGTCATCTCTAAGAGGGGGGGAAACCATGGTTGGGAGGGCCATAACGGTGCCACAAACACCAGGGTTCCCGTCTGTTGTCGTAACTGCAGTAGGCAGCGGGGAATCAATGCGAACGGTGGAAAGGCATAATTCCTTGTGAACGACCAATCTTGGGTGAACACATCTGTTGCCAGCACTGCTGGGTCTGGTCTCCAGATGAAAAATCTGGGAAGTTGTGTATTCAAGCGGGAGGCGAAAAGATCTTTGTCCATGGGGCCCCATAACGACTGGATATCTCGGAAGACCCTGGGATCCAGTTGCCAATCGCTGGGGTCTCGGAGGTGTCGTGAGTACCAATCTGCTGTGGTGTTGCAGAGCCCCGGAATATATTCCGCTGTGACAGAGATGCCCTGAGTCAGGCAGAACTGCCAAAAATCTTGTGCCATGTTCGCCAGGACCTTCGATTTCGTGCCCCCTAGATGGTTGATATATCGGACTGCCGATATATTGTCCATCTTCAGAAATATTGAGCATTGTGCTTGAGTTGGTGAGAAGCTGCGGATTGCAAAGGATCCTGCCAGGAGTTCCAGGCAATTGATGTGGAGTGTAGATTCGCTGTCGGACCATCTGCCACCTGTAGATACATTTCCACAGCGAGCACCCCAACCGTGCAAACTCGCGTCGGATTCTATTACGAGATCTGGTGTGGTGCCGAAAATGCCAGGCTCATTCGGGATCCGATGGATCTTCCGAATCCATATAAGCCTCCCCCTCAATATTGCTGAGATCCGACTCAGAATCTACTTGGGCTTTTGCTTTTCCATAATCTAGCCAATTTTGCCCGGCTAGTGGCTCTTTTGCACGGTGGCAGAGTAGTCACGCCATTTGTGACAGGTGTATGGCTGTCCATCTGTGACATTGAGGAATGTTTTACCTTGGCCAAGGCCTTGCGGCCAGCCTGAGGTTGCATAGGGGTTGTGACAGGTAAAACCTGGGCAACAGTCGGTTGAGCTGATTTTTGTGCCTGAATCAAGGCATGCGTAAATGTCTGTGATATCGAGTCAGACAGTCCCATGGCTGACATAAGGGCTTGAGTCATAGCTTGTGACATAGTGTCAATCAGGGTCTGCATATCAGCAGAGGTATCAAACTCAGCGAAGGAACCTGCTCCATTATCAGACACACCTGAAGGTGCCTTAAAACCACCTTGGCTGGGGTTATTAGACCCAGAGGGTGTGGGAGCATCTTTGTCAGAAGGCATAATAATTATGCTATTGACTGACAGGATTATTCCTTAATATTAAGAGAACAAAACCTATGGAGGAGGGTTGAGTAACCCAAAGGAGGCAATCTAAAGTGTAGAGCAAAAATTATTAATATTACCCATATTCCATCCTTCCACGGGATGGGTGGGAGGGATAATACTCGCCTCCGTGTCGTTAATAAAATCATGACTTTACATCATGTTAATAGTAAAATCTGTGAATGTTATTAAGACACGGAGGCTCCTATTATGCTGGTTTAAAGCTGGGAGATTACCGTTCCCGCGAAGTGATAACAGGAGAAACAGAGAGCCGTCCGACCGCCACTAGCACTAACCCCCAACTCCGAGTTCCGGTCTGTGGGGGACAGTGCTAGGTTCAGGACATGGGAAAGGCAATAAAATTCCCGAAAGGGAAGAGAGCAGAAGCGTTCATGTAGACGAACACCTTTCTAAGGTTACCAGTGCGTTCGCGGAGGTATCCGAACTAAACTGTCGAATGAGGTTCATAAGTGTATGGCCGCCGTAAGCAGCAAATTCCCAAAAGGGAAGAGCAGAGGGGTTTGTGTAAACTAACGCTAGAATCCAAGTGCGTTCGCGTAAAAACACCCGAATGAGTATACCTAAGCCTACACATGAAATCAGACGAATGGGTACACTGAAGAAAGTGCGTGCGCTCGACTTCAGCAAGATGGCGATCAGATGGATAACGGGTAGGAAGGGAGCGAAAGCACCGTGACAGGGTATCAGCGGTTCCTGCAGACGTCCCTGAGCTCAGTTAATCGTACTGGTCTCAGGGGGTCAAGGGAACCAAGGAAGGGGACAAATAGTTTAAATACAATAGTAAGAAATATACATATATATATATAAAACTGTTAAAACAGAAAGATATGTAACCAAAATTAATTAAATAGGAAAGAATATTCCCACTGATAGTTAACTAATACTAGATAACATTAATAGTATTAAATAACAGTTAAACTGAAATCACAGTAAAATAACATGTAAAAACGATCCCACAGTTAAGAAACCGTGGGACATGATGTTACTTAACTGAGGGAGCAGCAAAGAAAGAGAAATCTGATTGGTTGACAGAGCCTATTATGCTGGAGAGTGGAATCCGATTGGCTGTTCCTGTTGCTAAGAAGATATTCCTCTCGGACTGTTTACTGTTACTACTGGTTATGTTTAAAAAAAAAAAAATTCTTTACTGCTGAGGGAAAATAAAGAAAGAGTGCAGCATAATAGGAGCCTCCGTGTCTTAATAAAATTTGTTTTTTTTAACCAAAACATTTTATTTGGAAAAATACGTTTCTAAAACAACTGCCACCTTAAGTGATAGACTGTACGTAAACACTTTAAAATATATAAAATGAACGCAAAAAAACAAACAAAAATAGTCACTTGTACTGAACAGACAGAACTGCTGAACAGACAGACATGGAACCCCACAATTCAACTCACAAATAAGTGAACTATTAAGAACAAAAAGAAAGAGTAGAGTGTTGCACTCAATAGTGTATATCAAGCATAAGCTTGAGGAGTAAAGAAGGGGAGAGGATGATCCTAACAGTCCTGCATGCACTGTTAACTAGAGCCAAGTATCAAGACTTCCCCCTTTTTATTGCGTGTGATATACTATTTTTTTTTTTAAAGGGACACTATAGTCACCAGAACCACTACAGCTTAATGTAGTGGTTCTGGTGTCTATAGCCTGTCCCTGTAGGCTTTTCAATGTAAAAGCTGCCTTTTCAGAGAATAGGCAGTATTTACATTGGTGCCTAGTAACACCTCTTGTAGCAGTTATCCAGACGGCCACTAGAGGTGCTTCCTATCTCAGTACTGTGTGCAGTACTGGTGTTCATCATCTCCATGCATGGAGGCCCTGAACGTTCTGCATGGAGGCCCTGAACGTTCCTCATAGAGCTGCATTAATCAATGCATCTCTACGAGGAGATGGTGATTGGCTCCACGCGGCATTTTGATGATCTTGATATCATTATCCATGGAGGCAGGTCCAGCCGTGGCGAGACTAGAGTGGCATAGGAAAAAACGGAGTAATATCCCCTTTCCACTACACACACGAGGGCTAGTCACTTAAACAGCCACACCAGCACTATAGTGTCAGGAATACTATTGTGTTGTTTTTTTTATTTTTTATGCATAGGTGAATATTAACTGCATTTTCATAGTTTAATGACAGATAACTACACACTACCGGATGCTCCACCCCTTCTTTTGTTCTAAATAATAAAATATAAGTAATGGCCAGTGAGAAAGCATTAGCCTAAGCAGCAAATGCCAGCACTAATAAGCTAAGAATGTCAGCTGCCCATTTCCAACCTATTACAGCCACCCATTTCTGATTTGAATTGATATGGAAAAGGAAGAGTAAAAAGTCTGCCTTGGCTACACCTTCATTTGGTGCTGGGCTAGAAATTGCCAGAGACACTCATTTAGTGAAAAATGATTTACAATGGTTTAGCACTGAATGGAAAGACAATGCCAGGGGATTCCAGGCACACATGGATTCTGTAAGCTTTACACTTCAAAGTGATACTTCACTTCAACCCGGCAGCAACATATTCATGACACACTCTTGACCAAAGACTATGGATGTCATTGCATTGTCTACCCTATGCATCCATTAAGTTCAAGTATGTCTTGCTCGTTTCTTCAATTTTGTACTATTTCATTTATTTTCACATTATATAATTAATCTTTATTTGTCCAGTTATTCATACACAGTTGGCCTTACCAGAAGGTCAGCAGTATTTAGATTTTGGCCTGACCTAGATTGAACATGTGTGTGGATATTCACCACTACACACATGCCTAAGTTCACTTAGTTAAATCCCTTACAAATCACAGATTGCATTATTTCTTGACACTTTTGCACTCTCCCTAAATATGTAGGTCATGTAGTAAATACTAAATAAAATAAAAACATGGTTGCAATTCCCCCAAAACATATAAGGAATCTTTTATCTTTCCTTTTCTTTCCTTACTCCCCCCTCCACACCTCTCAGAATGCATGAACCATCTATCTACACAAAACACATTACTACCTGCTCTTCCTCGATGTGGTGACTTATTTCTCTGTGGAGCTAGGTTGAATAATCTTTGGATACAAGTTAGGTGTATTATTGCAATAATCAGATGAAAGATTGGGTTTGCTTCTACATGACCTTCCCCTAACACCTTAGCAGGGTCCTGACAGGCAACTGTCGCCATATTACCTGGTCCTGGAGCCTCGCTCACAGTTAACCCTGTCAGCCAATGAGTGTGGCCCTGCACAACCAGGCTTAACTCCGTGGCAGAACCAGTGGCATAGTCTGGTGGGACCCAGGGAAGTTATATTCCTTGCACCATAACCTATACAGTGGGCTGCAGTGGTTAGTGTGCCTGGAGTGTTTATTTAAGACATCTATATATTAGTTTAAGTATAGGTGTCATAATAAAACTTGAGTGGATCATAATTAGTTAATGTCGATCTTCAGATAATATGATTCTTTTTGTGAGTAGAACGGACTTTCATACGTATGTTATCTGATAAACGTCTTTACAATACAACATGCTAGTACCATCTAACTTGACCTGTTAGACAACTAGTTTTTAGTCCATTGATAAAGAAATTAGTGACATGTTATTTCTTAGAACAAAATAGGAGTCCCACAAGTTAGAATGTGGAATTTCCACAATACTTTCTACATAGTTAGCCTTGTTGTCTTGATGGGATCTTCAAAGAATAATGGAGATGATGTAATGTTAATAATCAGAATTTATTTGCTTTTTACGTGATACTTTTTATATCATGGAGAATATGAATACTGGGTGTAAAGTCTTATTCTTGATTCAAGAAGCATAAAGAGTTTCGGAAAAAAATCGGCCTACTCTGTATGATCTGGAAGAGGGCTTCTTTAAATTACATTAAAAAAGTAAGGGAGTAGAAGGGAAAAACCATAATTACATTGAAAAAGGAAGGCAATAACTGGAGAACATTCTATCCAAACTCCATTTAAAATAAGGTTCATCCTAATTCTTGAATCAATGGGTTTAATTATGCGGAGTACCCTAGAGTTTAAAAGCAGTTAATATTAAACAACTTTGAAATCATATAATCCGTCAGTTCTTGGAATAACAAAAGGCAAAGCATGAAGAATGAATACAGACATGGAAAAAAATGTTTTAACAACCAGCATGGGTTCAAAGAGAGACATTTTTCTCCAGATCAATTTTCTAACCTTCAGCAAGGAAGTTAAAGCAGAGGTTTATTGTGATAAGTTTGCGGAAATTGTTTATCCAAACTTTAGCTACACTTTTGACTTTATGCCCCATTATAAATTAAAAGATTTAAAAGAGAAAACATAGTAGTATTAGACTCAGCATAGAGTGTTACGTAAGTAAACTTGTAAACAGGATACATTATTTGAAGAAATGTAAAAACATACTATTATGGGTATACATGTTTTTTCAGTACATTTTTTCTTTATGTTAAGACACAAAGAGAATGCAATAAAATATAAACAAGTATAATTTATATCAAAGGAAAATAAGCAAATAAAAAAAAAAGCAAATACAAATTCTTCCACAAATTCATTTAAAGAGAAAACTCTGGTTTTGTTAGAAATAAAACAATTAACTTCTCTGACGCTAATTGTGCAAAACATACCAAACGCATAGCAATTAGTCTGCAAGGTGCTTGAAAGGCAAAGTGCACTATTCAGTGTTATAGACACTCTTTCTCAAAACTTGCAAAAACCAACTACATAAAATTAACCAAAAACTCGGCTTTGCTATGAAAGTCCTGAAAGTGCAATAATAGCAAATAATAAATAATCCGAATTGCTGTCCTTCCCATATAGTACAACATCACTTTTACTTTACTTTTTACTTTTACAATTATTACTTTTTTGGTTAATTTTATTTGGTTAAATTCTCCAGCTGGCTTTAATCTAAATAATTCTAAACATATTCTGCTAAAATGGATTTTCTTGTTCTGTCAAAATAGAACTGAGGAGGTTTGAATACTTTCTAACATATTAGTGATCACTCCCTTGTGCACAATGTGTGGAAATAAGGGCTCCAAAAATATAAAGATTAGATCTTTAAAAAAAAAAAAATGTATCCTCTGTCTTTTCTTAAATATTCTTAGAAATTGCCCATAGCACAGGCTTACAACCCATACCACGAGTCTTCTATTACATAGTTACACAGTTACATAGCTGTAAAGAGACTTGTATCCATCAAGTTCACCCTTCCTCACATATGTTTTTTGCTGTTGATCCAAAAGAAGGCAAAAAACCCAGTCTGAAGCGCTTCCAATTTTGCAACAAACTAGGAAAAAATTCCT
Source organism: Pelobates cultripes (assembly GCA_933207985.1). Lineage (NCBI taxonomy): Eukaryota > Metazoa > Chordata > Amphibia > Anura > Pelobatidae > Pelobates > Pelobates cultripes. Next base: position 295,623,844 of record OW240915.1, on the reverse strand, counting down.
GCTTGACCCCAAAATGGCAGTCAGATGTCTCCTTGGATTATATCCAACCTTAGTAATAAGAGCGTACACAAAATATTGATGTCAGTTATAGACAATGGAAAAGGAGTATCTGCATCAAAGACACATCTTGCAAAACTCAACATTATGTCACTTTGTTCTTCAATTTAACTAAGATACTCACCATTGTGATAAGTTAAACAACTAAATCAAATTTAGACTTGCTCTCCACTTTTCTTGCCTCGTTCATAACAACTTATCTGGAATATTCCCACAATTCCTAAGCAATATGCTTGCTTCTTCTGCCTGGACAACTTACATCCTTTACTCCATTTCCTGCTCATTACTACCTACCCCCTCCTACCAAGCTCCATAGATGTGGAATGACGTGCCAGAATACATCATATCTGACATCATGCTGGATTCTCAGAATAGTCCTGTATATGTCTACCTTCAATCAAAAAGCAGCTGCACCTTTTGACAATTAATTATATAGATTGCAAGTTATTTATAATTTTCTTCTATTACATATAAATGTAATGTAAATAAGTATGTGCTCTCTGAGACGTACATGGAAATGAGACATTTGGAGAACAGTTTAAAAATAAAAAGAAATAAAAATACAATATAATGTATTTGGTAAAATCGAGTATTTTTTTTAAATCATAATAATAATGATTTACTGTTTATTCAAGAACAAAAATGTAATTTTAAGTAGGTTTCAGGTACTGGGCATAATTATATTGCTTCAGTCTATTTGTTTACAAGCAATTAGAGAGTAAGTCTTTGTTGCTGTTTTGCAGAATTAATGTTTTTAGATCGCAAATTATTAATGTATCTACAGAAAACCAACAAGCATTTGCAAAGATATTCACTGAAGTGAGGTTTCAAAGTGAATTTCAAATTTAATGTAAAAATAGATGAACTGGAATCTCTAACTCACCAGTTACTTTGGCCTCTGATTTAAAATTCACTTTGAATTCTCATTTGAATGTTAGTGTACACTTTTACCGGACTGATTACTACAGATGTCATGCAGAGTTACAAGGTGATGGGGCAATGTATTCATTTCTTTGGTGCCCACCAGCTGCTGCTAAATCATACCTCATGCTGCATCTACCTGTGGAGGTATGGTGGCAGGCCAAGAAAGGAAGTGGTAATGCTTGAGGCAGAATGTCTCACATCCCTACTCCTTCCTGTAACTCTCGATGTGTCTTCATTGCAAACAAGAATATCATATTCACACACTTTCTGGATAACAAAAGCAATTGAAATAGCTCAACACAATGAATGTGTCAACTGCTTTCTCCAAATTCAACTGGAAATGCAATTTATGATGACTTCTTCAGTCTCAAAATTATTCATCCCCTTTATGGCAAGCATCTTTAGTACTTAGTAGAGTACCGTTTTGCTGTTATGATCTGCTGTAAATGAGATGCAAATCCAGACACTAGCTTCTGGCAGCGTTCTTCATGAAATGCTACTCCCCCACCCAAAAAAACAAACAAACAAAAAAACCATCAACATATATGCTTCTGCAATGGTTGTGTCTCTATGTGGGTGTGCTGGGGATGAAGTGTGTGTGCTGGTGATGTAGTATGTCTGTGTGCATCCTCAGGATGAAGTGTCTGTGTGTGTGCTGGGGATGTAGTATGTGTCTGTGTGTGCTTGGGATGTAGTATATGTCTGTGTGTGCTGGGAGTGTAGCGTGTGTCTGTGTGTATGCTGGGGATGTAGATTGTGTCTGTGTTTGGACTGCAGCCAATACACTTACCTATACACTGTGTGTGTGTATATGCATGTGTGTCTAATCTTTTTGTGTTTTGTATCTGTGTGTCAGTGATTGTATCTGTTTGCCTATGTATCTGCATGTGTGGCAGTGTTTGTGTGTCTGTATATCTGCATGTGTATCAGTGTGTCTGTGCAACTGTATGTGTGTCAGTATATGTATCAAAAACTGACACACATGCAGATACTGACACACATACAGATGTACAAACACACTGATACGCATGAAGATACACAGGCATACAGACATACACACACATACAGACACTGACACATAGATACACACACTGACACACATGCAGATACACAGACATACAGGTACACACACTGATACACATTACACACAAACAGTATACACAAACTAGACACTTTACACTTACAGACACACACACACACACACACACACTACACATACACATACATACACTATTCACACCCACAATACACACACCTACAATACACACACTACACATACACAGAGATACACATACAAACACACACATACAAACAGATACCCACACTACACACATACAAACACACAAATACGCACACTACATACAAATACACACACTACATACAGATACCCACACTACACACAGATACAAACACTACATACTACCCATACACAGATACACACATTACACTCATCCAAACAGATATACACACTACATATTCACAGATACACACATACAAACACACACAAACTACAGATACACAAACTACACACATACAAACACACAGATACCCACACTACATACAGATACACATACACACATTGCACACATACAAACAGATACACACACACACACACATACACAAACACACTTACATTAAAAAAAATTAAGCAACCCAGCAGGTTCTTCCCTTCTGCTGGCTGTGGCTGGTGGGAATTAGGGGTCTGCTCTGCCGATCCGGCCCCATCCTCACTGCTCCCTCCTCCTCCTCCCATGTGGCTGGCTCTGTGTGAGCTGGGAGGAAGTGACAGCAATACGCTGTCCTTTCCTCCCAGCTCTCCATGCGGATAGGAAAGGGCCCAGTCCCAATCATAAAGCGCCGCAGAACACGACCAGGCCCCTCATTGCACATGTCCATAGGGTGGCCCTAAGGGCATGGGCCACCCTATGGACCCTCACACAGGTTCCCAACACATGCGGTGCTACTGCACCGCCACCAAGGGTTGTGAAATCCTGTTTTAGATTATGACAAGGGGCAGCAAAATGTCCATGGCTCCAGCGTGGTCTAGGGACAGGCCAGCCCTGCTTGGAATCATTGTCTTGTTGTAAGGTCCAATGACGCCCATGTTTTAGCTTCCTCACAGACGGCATGATTTTTTTTCTCCCAATATTTCCTGATACTTCAAATAATCTTGCCTTCCACACTGCAGCTTTCAAGTGCCAGAGGATGAAAAGCAACATCAGACCATCATCGCGCTACCACCATGATTAATTGTAGGCAGAGTGTTCTTTTCAGCATATGCTCCATTCTTCTTCCTCCAGACATACCACTAATCCATTAAGCCAAAAAATTCCAGTTTTGTTTAATGTTTCACAGAACAGAATAGAAAAATTCTGTGGCTTATTTATATGATTTGGAGCATATTGGAGCCGACTTTTTTTGTGTGCTTTCATGTCAGTAGTAGTGTATGTCTTGGAGTTCTGGCATGGAAACCTTCCGCATTTAGTACGTGCCATACTATGCTCACTGAAACCTCAGTGCCAGTTGCAGCCAGGTCTTCCTGCAGGTCTTTTGTAGTCACTTGAGGGTTTTTCACAACCTGCCTTCTCAGAAATCTGATAGCTTATTTTTGCCCAGGTAGTGTAACCACTGTTCCTTCAACTTTAAAATTGCAAACTATTTTCAAATGCTGTCTCTAGGAACATTCAGTGTCTTCATTATCTGTTTGTATACTGATCCTTGTTTGTGAAGGTCAATGATCTCTTCTCTTAACTTCGTGGACCATTCTTTTGACTTGGCCATATTTCTAACATGCAGTCACACTTGACACTGAACAAACTCCTAGCTAGTTTAGGTATTTCAAATGTTCCAGTTCAAGCACACCTGGTGCAACTAATCAAGCTCTTGATTAGTTACATCAGGTGTGCTTGAGACAACACCTGCATTGCATATTTGTGCTGTTGTGAAGTATTTTATTCAGGGGGTTGTATAATTTTGAGATGTGAGAAGGCATTAAAAGTTGCCTTTTCAGTTGAAGTTGAGGAAACCACTTGAAGCATTCCTTGTGTTGAGCTATTTAAATTGATTTTGTATGGTTTGGTTGTTGCAAACAGTTGAAAGTATGTACATTTTGACAATAAACCTGGTTTTCAATGGGTTTAAATAATATTGATTACAACTGTATATAAAGGTAGGTAAAAGGAACATTTTAATATGTCTTAATATTACTTGCTGTTATATGTCCTCACTGAATGATTGTAAGGCACTACTAAATATGTCGGTGGAATCTAAATATTTATAATAATCCAAATCAAATGTTTTATTATAGAAAATGTATATATATACACACACACACACACACACATATATATATATATATATATATACAAACAAATAAATATATAATAGCAAAGATAAATATTTCCAAATGGTAATTTCTAAGTCACATTTAAAGTAATTTAATTTGTAAAGATACAATACAAAGTTAATGCAGATTAAAGAAATGTTTGTGATCAGAATACTGGTATAAACTGCTGAATACACATGCTGAATACAAATTGAACATACAGTTTTTGTTGTACTATAGCAATGCCTCAGGATTCTTTAGAAGTGTTTCTAAGATACAAGCATACATGGTTTAAGAGATGGAGATTTTAATATTCAGGATTAAGCGTTTCCTATATTTTTTTTTAAACCATTCAATAAACATTAGGGATTCTGTTGTGAGAAAAATATGGTGGTTTGATTAAGCCTAGCGGCCTTGAGATTCAGATCCCTATAGTAACGCCTTTATGGTGGATGGTCATTTTGTATTAGAAAGGGTTCAAAATTAAATGTTCTTTTAACAGAACATTATTAAACTGAAGATATAAACCCTTCCATTTTAAAGAGGCTCATTTAGTTCCAGTCGAAACAAACTGCTATTTGATACCACAGAAAGACAGTTTAACATCCGATAAGGAAGGTTATGTTAAATAAAGACTGGAAAACACAGCTGCTGGGAAGTTTTAATCTCAAACTGATTTAGCTGTGTCAGACACAATGTGGAAGCTTTGTAAAGCAGCAAAAAAACTAAGTACAGACAGGTCAAGGAAACATGAGAATACTAACTAACTTTAAGCATTTCTCACTTAACTATTAAACATAATTAGCTTTTTGATAGATGGCCTGCAAGTCACCGTCGTTTATATAATTGTGAGTTGTATAAACACTGCTCGAGTTTAGATATTGCCGGGCTTTTTTAAGATTGTGGGCGATAGTTAATCATGTTAGCTTTCATGGCATAAGAAGTTTAGGGACTTTTTGATCTCTGATGAAATTATTAAGAACTGTTCTTTCTGTTTCTGTTTTTCACGACAAATTGTACCACAAAGTAAACCAGAATTAACAAAATACCAAAAATGAAATACATCAGTGTCATGTGCTACACGTTTTGAGTAAATATTAATGTCCTTTAAACCTGGTTTACTAACTGAACAATGATAAAGGTTGGAGGATGGACTTGATTTCCAGTTATTATGGCCAAAATATTGACATTTTTTGTAAAAGTCACTTGTCAGCTCATCACAATCCTTTAGGGTTTATTTCATAAAGTCTGATTTGGAACCAAACTTTTCAAAATCAGGTAAAAAAGCTGATTTTGAAGGAGTCAGTGCGACTGACTCTCACTCCCAAGCTTCTTCAAGATGAGTACTGTTAACAAAATATCCAATTTAATGTACAAGTGCATTGGATATCAACTTAGCACCAAAGTGTGCCCAAATTTGAAACAGAACCGAGTCAGTTCTTCAAGTGAGGAGATTTTAGACATCATGTCCATATTGTCCTGAGGAAGAAAGGTCAAGCACAAAAAAAAAAAAAAAATCTTAAAAGACAACTGTCACCTCAGAATGTTTGATTGTATAGGGAGAGGTATTAGCAGTAGAAAGAGGGAAGTGCTCATGTCATTGTACAGAACACTGGTGAGACCTCAATTGGAGTATTGTACACAGTACTGGAGACCGTATCGCCAGAAGTATATTGATACCTTAGAGAGAGTTCAGAGAAGGGCTACTAAACTGGTTCATGGACTGCGGGATAAAACTTACCAGGAAAGGTTTAAGGATCTTAACATGTATAGTTTGGAGGAAAGACGAGACAGGGGGGATATGATAGAAACATTTAAATAAATAAAGGGAATCAACACAGTAAAGGAGGAGACTATAATTAAAAGAAGAAAAACTACCACAACAAGAGGACATAGTCTTAAATTAGAGGGACAAAGGTTTAAAAATAATATCAGGAAGTATTACTTTACTGAGAGGGTAGTGGATGCATGGAATAGCCTTCCAGCTGAAGTGGCAGAGGTTAACATAGTGAAGGAGTTTATGCATGTGTGGGATAGGCATAAGGCTATCCTAACTATAAGATAAGGCCAGGGACTAATGAAAGTATTTAGAAAATTGGGCAGACTAGATGGGCAAAATGGTTCTTATTTGCTGTCAAATACTATGTTTTTCTATGTTTTCTCAAAACTATTTTAAAATATAGTAATCAATTCATTAAGCAGGGTAGACCACAGACACTGTCGGTTTTCAAACACTGTTTGACCCAAGGTACATGTATATAGCTGAAGAATCCTGTCGAATATTATAGGAAGGGACAGTTGTTTTTTTATATTTCATATATACTTGATTTAAAAAAAAAAACATTTCCTTTCCAAGCTTGATGAAATTATATTATTATTATTAATACTATAATTATTACATATAAAAAAGTTTTGAGATGATAAAATTAAAAGCATCTGTTTAAAATACTAACCTGTTTATACATATAGTTTTCATGTGATGATATTAACATTATTTTCTTTTTAGCAATGTGTTCGATTTAACATTTTTTTGTCTATGATCTTGTGAGTGGTGAATGTTTGGTTCTCAAGCTAATATATCACTTGAAACTGCATTGTCATTTCTCACCAGATTTAACTTACCTTCCATTTAATGGTCCGCCTATTTACAAGCTTAACTAGATACAGGTATCCTATCTTTCAAATGCTTCTCCCCTCGGAAGCATTGTTCTTCCCCTTGTTTACCTTTACCTTAAAGTTGATTGAGTACCTCTTGTATCTACCAACATTATTTTTTTTCAATTATTTATTTTTGTGTGACCAATAGCATATTCAGGGGTTACATTCAAATCCAGTAATAACTAGACTTTCATAATACAATACTTATCAAAGGCATCTGTGCATAACATACATGTAACCACGTTTCCAAGCCCATAGGCCCTCAGTTATTTGCTATCATCATATTTTGAAATTTAGATTGTTTAATATGCCTATCTGGGCAAAAGGAGCTTAGGCATTGGAACTCTACTGTTGACTTAACGCATCTGTCCTAACTCATTATAGCACACTTGTGCATTCGTCTGTGGCTCATTGACACCGTGTGGGCGATTGTCTATCTTGTACCCAAGTGTAGCTTCTATACCTCAGAGGAGGTAGAAAAAAGACAAAGAGAAGAAAAGAAAATAGAAGATAGTGAAGAGAAGAGAAGACACTCTCGTGGACAGTAGAACAGGACCAACCTCGGGTCCCAACCAATGTCCTCTGTTGGGCTCTGGCGGGGGGAAGGGAAAGGTGAAAGAGGAGGGGCGAGAAGGGGCGGGTGTGGGGAAGGAGAGGGGCAGCACTCACACCCTCAGTGGATTGGCTGCTCCTTGCCTTGTCTCCCAGCAAGCGATTGTCTTGTCTTCCGATTAGCTGCCAATCCACTAGCTAGGGACAGTTTCCTCTCGGTCTTCTGCAGGAGTTAGTCCGCAGGTAAACAATCCATCCAGGGGCCCCAGAGTTTGTCAAACCTTTTAGTTGTCCCCTCACTCTTGCCGTTAAGTCATTCATGAGATGGGACTCTTTTAATTTACTAATAAGCAGTGATACCGGGGGGACTCAGGCCTGAGCCAATATTGCGCAACTGCACTGCAGGCTGCCAGTGTTACTTTATGCAAGAGTTTCTGTTCAGTCCTGGTCCACCCTTCTATCGATCTATTCAGTAGGAAACCCCATGGGTCTAGGTCTGGTGTGCGCTGGAACACCTGTCTAACCACATCCGGTTCTGCCTCCTAGCAAGCCTTCAATTTGGGGCATTCCCACCACATGTGGAGATAGGTGCCTTTGTTGCCACAACCCCTCCAGCATGTATCAATTGGTACTTTGTTCATCCTGTAGAGTTTTACTGGTGTGGTGTACCATCTGAAAAGAGTCTTGCTCCCAAATCTCTTGCCACTCTATGCCTTCTAATACCTCTCCTAAGTCCCTATCTCACTGGTCTATATATGCCATTCTTTCGTCTCTGAGCAGAGGTGAGCATACAACGTAATCATCCCCTTGTGTGTGGATTCATTTAGGCATCTCTCAAAGATTGTTAAGGATTTATGTGCTACCTCTTCAGTGTGTGGTTGTTTTGCTAAATCTCTAATTTGTAGGTATCGACAAAAGTCAGAAGGGGTGAGATGTCTCCTCAATTTAAGTTCGTCAAATGGGATAACCCGCCCTCCCTCAAACACCTGGCAATTCCTCTGTAACCCTGTTTGCTCTAGGTGTTTAAAGTCCCAGACATTCATACCTATAGCGAAGGCTCTATTTCTCAAGTAGGGTATAAGTGGTAAGGGTAAGGATGCAAGCGCATATTTCTGAATAGATGCGTCCCAAATCCCGAGTGAGTTCAGGATTGCCTGGCAATTTGTCCGCAGTAGCGGTCCATGTTCCATGTTCCAAATGCTTTATGCGTGTCAAGGGAAACTACCAATGTGGGAATGTCAGTAGTCACCTGTCACCATATCACATCAATATTTCTGCGTGTATTCTCAAGCAACTGCCTACCTGGTAGAAAACCAACTTGGTCTGCGCTTATTAATTTCCCCAACAGGGGTGACGGTCTGTCTGCTAATATTTTTGCAAAGATCTTTGTGTCATGGTTAATGAGTGAGATGGAAAAAAAGACAAATTCAAGCACTACTGGCGCTTTAAACAGACTAAGGAACTTATTGGTAAAAATAGCTGCACCTCACACAGTGTACAATCCAAAAAAACACTAAAAACAATAAAAACTACAAAAATGTGCGCTGTGTCTTTAAGACAATTAATAGAATATTACATATGACTGTGCAATAAAATACAAATCAACTTTGATTGTACTTCTATGTAAGTAAAGTGTGGCACTTTACACTATTTTTGCAGCACTTTATGATATATATGTATGTATTCTTTTGACACAATCGCACTAGAGCTGTTTGCACATAAGTATATGCACTTTAATTGTATTTTATTGCACATATTATATATAATATTTTGTTGTCTTAAAAAAACAGCACATCTTTTTGTAGTTTTTAATGAGTGAGATGGGTCTGTAATTTTCCGGAAGTAGTAGATACCTGGTTGGGCTTAGGAATCAGGACTATGGTAGCTAAAGACATATCTCTCTATGGAAGGCCCCTGTCCCTGAAGTCATTAAAAATGGTTACCAGTTGTGGCGTCAGTTCCTCTCTGATGGTTTTGTAGTAACTGCTGTTGAAACCATCTGGCCCCGAAGCCTTATTTCCTTTAAGTCCAGATATAGCTACATCTTTTTCCTCACTTCTGTGCTTATCTTTGGAAGTCCTAGATTAGCCAGGAAAGCGTGTGTCAGGTCTTCTTTGGTCATCTGTTGGGCCTGGTCAATAGGGGAGTGGTTGTATAATTGTTTGTAAACATCAGTGAAGACTGAGGCAATCTCCCTCCGGTCGCTTTTAACAGAGCCGTCTTTGTGTTTTATGGAAGTGATAGGCGAGGGTCTTTGTCTAGGTCGTAGTGACCGTGTTAACAAGGTATCCATTTTATTTTAACTTTGTCATAAAAAGCCCGCTTGGACCATGTGATGGACTGTGCCATATTGTCTAATGGTAATTCGTTAATAGTTTGCCTCTCTACTTCTAACTGGTTTTGTATCTTGATAGTGGGGTTCGTCTTGTGTCGCTGCTCTAAGGACATCAGCGAGTCAGTTGCATTAAACCTTTTTCGCTTCTTTTTCATAGTCACTAGTCTAATGAGTGTGCTACTTATCACTGCTTTGTGCGCAGCCCATATAGTTTCTGGGCTCAAGTCTGTGGTGTCATTTCTAGTAAAATATTCTTGGATATCCTTCTTGACTGCTGTCATTATTTAAAGGGTCCCGCAAGAGGGACGCGTTAAGCTTCCATGTCCATGGAGATGCTCTGCATAGGTTACCAGAGGTTGTACTTGCCCTTGTGTGGTCAGACCAGGTAATAGAACCCACAGCTAAACCAGTGACCCTCGCCATTCCCACATTGTTCACTAAGAAAAGGTCAATGCGTGAATACATGTCGTATGGAGCCGAATAGAATGTGTAATCATTGTCGCTCGGGTGATGCGCTCTCCACATGTCTATGAGCCCCGTTTCCATCATAAAATTATGTAACAATTTATCTTTCCTACCTCTTTCCCTGGGATCTTAGTTGTCCACTCTGAAAGCTCCTGTCTACGGCTGCACACGGCACTGCATTGAGATCTCCACAAAAACAAGCACACCGTGCAGGAGCGATAGTACCTTAGTTTTCAAATTCCTCCAGAAATCTTCATCCGGTTCATTAGGTGCATATAAATTAATGAAGTGAATGGTATGTGAATAGAGGGTACCTGACAGCACAATGTACAGTTCTTTGGGTCTAGGTCTGTCGTCGTGACCTGAAGGGGGCATTAGTTATGTATGAGGATTGCCATGCCATTGCACTTGCAATGTGTTCTAACCTCCAATGAGTTATTGTAGGTATGGTCCCTTAGCTTAAATGTCATCTGTTTGATATATGGGTCTCCTGTAAGAAAACTACATCTGAGCCTGCTCTTTTCAATTCTCGGTCCCGTGGTACCTTCCCCCACCCCAAACAGTTTGTGTCTGCACCTCTGGGGCTTTTATACATTACCACTGACTTCTCACATTTGAAGACCCGGGTTCCGAGACGCTGCCTCTTGCCACTCTCTTGGTAACAGTCTGAGTTCTTCATCCCCTGTAGGTACAGCGGGAAAATTCAGAGGTGGCTGTATACCCAGATCACCAAACAGCAAAGCAGGGTTTCTGTATGGTTGTAACACATGAGTGCGGTTCTCTTTAAATATTAGTAGCTTAAAAGGGAATCCTCATGCGTATCTCAGATTAGCTCACAGTAGGGCATCAGTGATCGTCTTCCACTCCCTGCGCCTCTGGAGCACGGACAGGGCCAGATCTTGGTATAGATCACTGCACTCATGTTGAATAGGGCCCTCTCTACTGTTCTTCATTAGTGCTTCTTTAGTCTGAAAGTAAAAGAACTGGATCACCAAATCCCTAGGGATGTTAGGGTTGGTCCTCCTGGTGTGCAATGCTCTATGGGCCCTTTGAATATGCCATAGGTGGTCCGGCAGTTCTGACAGGAGGGGCCGCAGAATCTTTAACACCAACTCTGTTGCAGGGCCCTTGCCCACTCTCTCGGGTAAGCCACTAAGACGTATGTTGTTTCGGCATGATCTATTCTCCGTGTCTTCAATTATCAGTTCTGCTGCGGACATGCGTGCTGCTAGGTTGTTTACTTATGTGGAGGCCATGTTATGTGCTGTCGTGGTGGTCTCCAACCGCTGCTCCAATCACACGGTTCTCTCGTCCAGTGCTTGTATTTCTCCCTGCATGAAGTTGGTGGATTTGACAATCTCTCCTGCCAGGTAGGTTCGGAGCACCGCCAGTTTAGAGAGAATTTGTGCTGTCTCCCATCTGGCTATCTATTTCTGCCTCAGCACGCATTGAAATATCCGGGACTGATGGGCCTGCTCCGACTATCTTGTGCACTCTGTCCCGCCGCTCTCGAGACCGCAAAAAAGTCGGCCACCGTTGCCCCCAGGTTTGAGCTTTTCTTTGGATGCTTCTTGGGGTTTATTTTCTCCACTGGTAGCGTGGAGTGTGTTTTGGCTTTATGCAGCATGTTTAGAGCGGAGCTTCAGCCGAACACATCCAGCATGCTCCCCGGTCAAGCCACTCCCCCTTACCAGCATTATTTTGCCTGTCCTTGGTGTATGATTGTCAAGCCCTGCTGAATATGTTGTTGGAATCTAAACAATAATAATAATAATAATCACATGTTTTATTGTAGGTAATGTCCATGCTTCATGGTGGCTCTTTAGACATATGTATATAATAAAAACTGTAAACACATTATTATACATGTATTTTCTTCTTTGCAATGCAGCACACCATAGGTTGTCTCTTGAGAAAGGCATCAGATAATGCCATTACATTTGGGCATGGGATTGGTGACACTGTGTCTTTCTCTCTGCCAGACATGGAGTAAATTGGATACTTCATAATATTTATTTTGCAAGTCTGTTTCACTTCCTATTACTTTGTGGGATTATTCATTTCTATTTGGATGCACATTTGAATGTGGTGGCAGACAGATTACTTCTCTGTGATTGACAGATTTGCAATGACATCACATTTCTTACCTGAAATTCTGTTTTTCATTTCCTATGTGAAATCTGTCATACTGTGAGTGTGCGTGATTGCCTTCCCAGTCTGTTAACTCAATTCTCAGAGAGTACTGCCTTTGGCTGGTTATTGCAAAGATAAATTCATTCCCCAGCCAGTATTCACCAGATGGACTGCCAAACCCCTAGAGGAAAATAAGCAGAACAAAATATATTTATTTTTACAACACACAAACTATTTCAGCTTTTTCAAAGTCATTATGCTTTCTTTTATTTAACAAATTATCAAGAGCTCAGTTACAATACCATTATCTTTACATAATCATTATCAAATGTTTGTGCAAACATTATAAAGTACAAATTAGTTGAAATAGCTATGAATTGCACAGTGGTATATTACAAAAATCCTTATATGCAACAGAATATTTATTAATCCATTCATAAGAATTTTAGCCATTGTCCAAGGATATGTAATTTTAATTTAGCTCCAAATAAGAAAACTTGAAAGGGTTACTATAAGCACCATAACAACCTACACTCAATTGCATAGGCACATAACTTTTTCAAACAGTTTTGTGAATGGGGAACTGTCAGCCTATTGACGGCACCAAGTCTGAGGCTAATTCATTGAAGCTTTGGATCATTTCCAGTAACCAAGAGGAAGAGTGGACGTGCACCGGCTTTACTACTTTGGGGTTCAACCATTTGTAAATGGTTTAAAGTAAAATTTGTTCCCGGTCCTACTGGCACCAAAACGACTTTCTTAAGATGGAGTAGTTATAGTGCCAAGAGTATTCCTAGGGAAATACTTTAACATATAACATGCAATGTTGCCTAGAAATACTAAAACCAACTCTAATAAATTAATATTATAAAACGTTATAACGTTGGTTCTGTTTGAATGGCCAAAGTTATGTCTGCTACACCTAGACATAGATAGAAAAAAATGACACATACTGCATGAAAGATTCTTTAAAGAAACACAAAGTTGTATTCCTAACGCTAACATTTTCGTCTGCCCTCATGCACCCCTGTAAAGTGTTATATAACCATTTATTCTCTTACTCGTCTCCAGCGCCAAATTACCGGATGTGGGTGCAGACCGCCCAGGTTCTCCGTAGAAAGGCAGCGTGTGCAGCACTAGGCTTCACCCTAAAGTAGATCGCACCCCTCTTATTAGACCCAACCCTCTCTGCCACCTGGCGCGGCGAGGCCTAATAATAGGAGGCAGGATCTACCCTGCCTTTCTACAGAGCACTGGTGCTGTCTGCACCCACCCAAGATCGCCTCTGGAGTGCCACACACACACATCAGGCCTTGTCCATAGGAAAGCATTGCCTCAATGCTTTCCTATTAGGTTTTCCTTGACATTGGATGTCCTCATGCAGAGTGTGAGCATGTCCAATGTCATTTCAAGGATTCCAATTCTGTGAAACTCCAGGAAGCGCCTCTAGTGGCTGCATGGTAGACAACCACTAAAGGCAGTCTTAGTACCGCAATATGACTATTGAAGTTTCTCTAAAACTGGAATGTTTTGCATTGCAGGACTAAGGGGGACAGGAACAGTGTACCTGACCACTTTAATGCGATGAAGTGGTCTTGGTGCCTAGATTGTCCCTTTAAACCTTTCAGCACAACTAAAATATTTAACGGCACTATAATAAAGTTTATTTCTGCATCTTCATGTAAAATGTGATTCCTTCTACATGTTAGATGTATATAGCACACCACGTATAAAATGCATTGCCTTATGTACATGTGTAGCCAAAGAAAAATGATGGCAATCACAGGGTAAATGGTTCGATAGCAAATGGCTTGTTTGTAGGGAATTCAGAATCCCATTAGGCTAAGTAAGTTGAAAATCGCAAAATGCACTCAAATTGTCTTTATTTTAACAATCTCTTTTGTGAGAAAGTTCAATGGATTTAAAACTAGCGGAGAATGCATGATGGATGCTGCTATCATGTAAAATCAACATTAAGTAAAAGGACCTGGAAAGAATTATTTTGATTCTGATTAGAGTAACCAGTTATTTTCGCTTTGTGATCTCTCCATGTGCACTGTATAAGGGAGTTCTTTCTTTATGTCTTCAATCTAATCATCCCTCGCTCAATCAATATTTCCTACTTCAATCTTCAAACTTCACATTTATTTTCTATATTGTTTTCTGCAATTATTCCATCATTTTGGTGTGCTCGAGAATAAGCAGAATCTAATATATAGAATCCTTTCACGTGAAGAGTTATAACTGGTGTTCAGTGGATTGGAACTAAGGAAATAAGAACGATAGAAACATAGACAGACAGACAGATCCACAATATATACCTCCCAAAAGATGCAAAGCACCAAATCTCTCATCCTATTCCATTTCTATCAAAAAGGTGAAGGATCATGCAGATTTTAAACAGGGAGAATCCTTTCACATGCAAATGTGTAACTGGTGGTTTGGGACTGAGGAAGTAAGAGCATCTATCTAACTATCTATCTATCATCTATCCATCCATCTATCTATCTGTAACTGTGATAGTAGCACTGCAAAGCTGTAATGTAGTACAATATCAACAAATTATATATTATGGGAAACTCACCGCAATATGGCATTATTTTCCCCAATATACAGTTAACAATTTTGCATGTTTTATACTACTATTTGTAGTTTAGGATTTAACATTTCCACTGCAATGTTTCATATTAATTTAAATTATATTATAAGACTGTTTAATATTAATATTAAACTTGTATGGAAGAAAAACATTTTTAATCTAAAAAACATTAATTCTGCATTATCCATCCAACCTTGACTGACACTATAGCTGGAGGCAGGTTAGCCCAACACGATTATTATTCCAAGATTTTAATATCAGCGTATTACCCTGAGCTCTCACTGGCCAGATTTTATTGGCATTTATACTAGCTCTCCATATTTTCAGAATTGCCATTGAATATTCTTTTGCAAGAATGCAGTAGAATTCAAATGAACTGATCTGCTGTATATGCTACACTTCTAGTTCATGCTTCATATCCTGTAGTCTGTGAAAACTGAACAGAGTCATACAATTACCTAGTCACACTTCCATCCACCTCCGATCTGTTTCCCAGGTAGCCCTGCTGAGTTCCCTGCTAGTCTCTCTAGTTCCTGACTTCTTCGAACCCAGGACACTTTTGTTGTTGTCTGGCTTGATAACCCTGCCCGTTTGCTGATCATATCTGAATGTATCATATGGGCAGAGCTATGTCTCACAAGGTCTAGAGTATAGTTCAAACCCCTCCTGTATTCAAGTGGCTAACAACGGGATAAAATATAAGGGAAGTAGAACTACCCATTGATCCATGTCTCAGCTTCTGTTGCAGCTTTTTCTAGTGTGTTAAATGATGTGCTTTGTCTGATCATGTTTCTCAGTTCCAGAATTCTCCATTCCATGCTACTTGTCCTTCAATAAGCCAATTATAAACCAACTGTTTGCTTTCTTTAAAAACTAAAGCAAAACGTTACTTGTGCACTATCCTAAATCCCTATGCATGTTTGGTGTCTGTGCTACATTTTTGGGATTTAATCTTAGTGTTGTAATGGCAGTTTCTTCTCTTTTGCTTGGCTGACCCTTTAGAGAAACATACAATGCCTGAGACAGGATTGTTACATTCACCTTTCCATTACTGAGGTGCCATTTGCCTCTACAAACCACTCCATTACAGTTTTATTGTGATACGATATATTATATTTATTGCAGCCGTGTAACACTCAATTGATATCTTGCGGACATTGTACTTTTAACACATCTGTACATTCTCTGTGTAGCTGTTAAGATTTATTTTGGAAAAAGCAAACTTTTTATTTCTACCCTCGAACACAGAACACTATTTAAGATTACACTCTGGTTTTCATTCTTTGAAAAGTATACCTAAATAGGAGCAAAATGTTACACCGTGAAACAAAATATTTGTAATGTATTACAGTATCAGAGTGTGTGTGTGTGTGTGTCTTTGATTGTGTGTGTGTCTATGTGTGTGTTTAATAATCACACATCATCTACATACACATGATTGACAGGGTCTAGGTCAAATAATGAATAGAATTAAATATATGCATAATTCTTACAAATCTACCAAGATATGTATAGATTTAGAATTATTAATTTCAGGGTTTCCTTCAAGATCTGAATATTGGAGGTATTTTGACTCTTAGGTGATAGATCAGGTGGTAGGTGTTAAATAAACACAATAATGACCTTTTGCAATTTATGTCACAGATAAAATAACCTGCTATCTTTAATATACAGTAAAATAACATTGTTATATATGTCAGTAGCATTATTTGTATCTATCAAGTAACCAAATATCCATTTTGCTCTTACCATTTTGTAATCTTTCCATCCCCGCTGAAAATCAACGCTGCCATCTTCTCGATGTTGAATAGAAGTCCAGCCTCCACCTGCAGTCTCCATGTTGCAGTAAACCTGACACATGAAATGTAAACATTAAAACATGAAATATAAAACAATGGTATTCTCAGCATATTTGTAGACTGATAGAGTTTAAGTTATATTGCATTTGCAGCTCAGGATTGTATCTCATTTGGGGGCTCACTTTTCCAGCTAATAAAGTTACTATCGTCTTAGAATTTGTTAAAGTGAACCCATTTTTGTTACTGTGGTCAGGCAGTATAGTCAGGCAAACATGCTCTTTTATTTTCCTATAAAAACATAGCTAAATTATAATTTAATTGATAAAATATACAGGCATGGGAAAAAAGAAAATACACCCTCTTTGAATTATGTGGTTTTATATATCAGGACACAATATAAATCATCTGTTAATTAGCATGTCTTAAAATTAGGTAAATACAAGCTCAGATGAAGAACAACACATGACATATTACATTGGACAGACCAATTTCCGACTTCCAGGGATTCCTATTATTTCTGTATATATATCAGTGAGTATACCCCTAAATTTCTATTGATTCATCTATCATGTGTCCTTCTCCAGTCTGCTGCTTGTACCTGTACTGCTAACTCTCACTTACAAGACTTCTCACGGGCTGCTCGACTCCTTTGGTACAACCTGCCTCATTCCGTCACAACTTCCCTTAGTCTTCAGTCATTTAAAAAGTCCCTCGAAAACCATCTCTTCAGAAAAGCCTGTGGTCTCCCAGGGTAACTTATTTCACAAACCCACCTTTCAGTTCTGCTACCTTCACACCCTGTCGCTTGGTTGCTACCTAGCTGCCCTTGCTACTGTGTTTATACCCTACCTCTTCAGATTGTAGGATCTTGTGAACATGATCCTCATCAACCTAGTATTACTGTAGTAATTTGTGATTGTTTCATTTATTGTTAATAACATCGTGGAATAAGCTGGTGCTAAATAAATGCTAATAATAATAAATCTGCTTCCACACCAAACTTCCTTATGTGAATTAAAAGTGTGAGTTCCTCCTCTTAACCTATAGGATCAGAATATTTTGCTAATCCCTAGTTACTTTTTTTCTGCAAGATTTTTTGAAAATGACAGTGGCCATCTATTGGGTGAGTCAACACAGGCTCCAGTCTCACTCTTTTGACCTTGAAGGTCTCAATCAAATGGCTCCAACACTGACATTCTGGACAACAGGCAGCATGCTAAGGGTGACTGTGCTGAATACACCTTCAACATTCGCAGGCTGGGATGGATTCAACATTAGACAGCTGCCCACAGGCATGGGGGCACCTATCATAGCTTAAAATCACTACCAAGCATTTTCATTAGAAAATTAAATGTGTATTTATTTGAAACAATCATATGTATACCTAGCATTAACTTATTTATTCTATGAATTGCAATTTTAAAAAATCTAAACGTATTGTTAAGCTTACAGACCTTGAAAAAATTATATTTTTCCCTTTTTCGTTTGTCCTTTGACGAAAAAAAGGGGATAAAAGTGTTACATATTTAGTAGTGTCCTATGCTTTGCAATACTTCATGTAAATTATGCAAGATTAAATGCAATTTGTACACCTATAACTGACATGAAAGTCAATATATAAAATTTCACAAGTTGAATGCTTCAGCAAAATAATAATCACTTGTTAACCCACCACTATCGTCCTTATATTGCAAATATTAATATTGTCTTTCTTTTATCTGTTTCTTATTCTTCAATTATTTATTTTTGATGACACATATGCTCTATTCCATTTTTAGGTTATCACTAAACTTACAATTTGAATAATTTATGTAGTGATTGGGAGTAAATTCTCATGGTTTCAGAATGTTGTTTAACAATTAAGAAACAAAAACCAGTGCCTAGACAAACAGAATTATGGGCTCCATGCAGCAATATTTTACGCACAAATGAATAAAATACATGGTTAAATAGTAGTTACATGCCATAGTATTATCATTGGCATCTGGACTGCATGGGTGATTAGAAAGAGAAAATATATTACATGAAAAACCTTATAATGTGGGAAGCACTATTTATGGGTACTTAATTGTTCCCTTGGAAGAACACAGTGTGTAATTTGGCTTATCTGGCAGAAATCATAATGTTGCACGACATAGGATCATGTTCATAAAAGGAATCTAATATTACACTTCTAAATATCCCTTAAGAACTTCCGTGTTGTTTTTTAGTCACTAAGCAGCATTGTTGTTAATGGATTATATGGTCCCGGTTAGGGGACTGTGAGTAGCCCCAGCTATGCTTTGGTGTCTAGCTCTGCAAAAGTTATTGAATTAAAACATTTAAGCAATGTTGTTCCTTCATTAAAAACCCACTTCTTCACTTTACCCCACTCCCTCTATCATGTAAGCTCATTGAGCAGGGCCCTCAACCCCTCTGTTCCTGTGTCCAACTTGTCTGGTTACAACTACATGTCTGTTCGTCCACCCATTGTAAAGCGCTGTGGAATTTTGATGGCACTATATAAATATCATAATAATAATAATAATAATAATAATAATAATAAATGCACATGTGACTTACATCACCAAAACTGCC
The DNA here is from genome assembly GCA_933207985.1 of Pelobates cultripes. Classification (NCBI taxonomy): domain Eukaryota; kingdom Metazoa; phylum Chordata; class Amphibia; order Anura; family Pelobatidae; genus Pelobates; species Pelobates cultripes. The sequence continues at coordinate 295,604,420 of OW240915.1, read as the reverse complement.
TCAACCACAATAGAAGAAACCTGTTTTAACAGCACTATAACATATTGGGCTTACCCTGGCTATGAACTATATAAATCCTAAGTACAGATATTTATTTTTTCAGGGTAAGAAAAGAAAAGGTGCACATAAATTTTTTATTATTTGGAAAATAGAATTAGTGACCACTCGGTAGCTCTTGGACAAAAAATAAGCATACTATTTCCAAGAAAAACCATTTACCCTAAAAATATTGTATTTTGTTTTTTAATATTGATCATTTATATTGCATTTCTCAGGACTAAGAATTAAGTTAAAGTCTTTACTAAGCTTTGATGACAAGTCCCCTAAAGTTGGATACAATTATTAATAAATGTGCAGTTGTTGAATGAAATGGAATAGTGCGGAAAATTGCTTTTTGACATAATGAAAATTAATGTTAGATACTTTCCAAACTAACGCTAATATTAAAGTAACATAAAGAAAGAATAAGACACGTAGGAAGTCCTGAGGGAGAGAAGCAATCCAATAAATACAAATGCAAAATTATTATGTAGACTAATAGTGATTTTGTTCAGACATATAATTTTTTATGTGATTAGCTTAAATGAGCCTGTCATCGACAAAGATAAGGTTCCTTTAAGTAGGACACACATTGTGGTTTGTATATTTTGTTAGTCATTTTGCTTTGACGTGTATAGGCAATAATATATTTTATTGACAGATTAATAAAATACATTGTAAATTCTGAAAGAATATGTTCATTTATTCCACTATGCCTAAGAAATAGGTATCATAGTAAATGGTATCGTTTGATATCAATATGTGTAAGTAATAAGGCCAAATTATTGACACATATATATATATATATATATATATATGTAATTTTTTTTCTGTTATTTTGGTATATATAGGTGAAACATGTGTAATCAGTAGACTGAAGGGTGTAGCATAAACTTACAAGGAGAGTGATAGAGAATTTCTAAGAAGCTCAGTTTTAGAATGAATGAATTTTAAAAAGTTGGAATACATTCAGTTGGAGACAGAAAAGACGCAACAGAAGACACATTCAAGAAGGGCGGTAGAGAGATAGGTAGAAGTATATCTAGGTGTCATTGGCATATAAGTGGAACTTCAAGCCAAAGGAGTTCGCAAAGAGTCTGTATATATATAGAAAAACAGAACTACACCAAAATGCCAAAGAAAGAGCATTGATGTACTCCAACTGAGACACATCAAGAGGAGGAATTGTCACCAGAAGACATTGGCAGAGATAGAACAATAACCAGTAAAATGTGAGCATCATAAAGGACAAGCATGTGAAGGGTTTGGAGAAGGAGAGTGAGATGGCATCAGAGGATAGAGAAAAATTGAAGATGTGTGTTAAGGATAGCACAAGGAAAGGTGAAAGTATTCTGAGTAGGTGAGAGGAAATGGGATCAAGAGGATAGGTGGTAAAGGTAGAGGAAACAAGAAGTTTAAATTACTCCTGTTCAGTAACTGGGGTAAAGGCCTGAAGGATATGATACATTGCAGAAGACAGGATGAGAGGGAGGGGAATGAAGAACATAATTCATGCTGCTGACTATGGGGCAAAGATCTACGAAATGTCATGTGGATTCTGGGCCCAGTTTTAAAGAAATTGGAGCCTTACTCCGACAGCCAAAGAGAACCGTGCCTCCCAAGATGGCCTTTTCCATGGCTCAATGGAAGATGAAAGTCTCCATGATGACCATTTGTCTGACACTTCATAGTATCACTCACTGCAAGGGTGGAGGATAATGCTCCCTCAACCAAGGCGGACATTATAATTGTGTGATAAGTTATACTTTAGGCATATATGTGCATGCAAGCTGGTACTTTGCTTTGTATGTGAATTGAGCAGAAATGTGGATTTAAAAAAAAATAGCTTTAAAACTTAACAGTGAGGTGATTCAAGGAGGCACGGCAAAATAATGAAATGAAAGCAATGCTTGGGATCATGAGTAGATGATTAAGTAAGGAAGGGGGCTGTGCTGTGAAAGCAAAACATATATTTCTTAGATGGGAAAACACATCTCCTCTAGTGACATTCAGAAGCATCATTGTAGACAGCAGATATGTGACTACCATTAGGTATAAGTTTTTATAGAAGCTACCTTGTCCCGAGCAGAGGTGAGGGAAAAGTTGTATAAAAAGACAGCCAAGATGAGACTGGAGAACTTAGAGATGAGTCAGAGTGGAGACTGAAGATCCACAGAGAATTGCTGATGAATTATGTTAAGGAGAGCTAAGCTGAGGATGTTGATTGAGAGTACTATTGAGAACAATGATTAACATGGTGTGATTTAGAGAGGAAATGGGATGTTAAAATATTTAAAAACTGAGCACACATTTGATAAGATGAGGTCAAGTAGTATTGCTTGCTACATGTGTAGAAAAAGTCCTCTACTGGGTTAGTCCAAATGAGGAAGTAATAGAAAGATGGTTTGAGGCTACTGAGCAAAAGGTGGATTAATTTGAATATGGACATCTTCAAGAATTGGCAAAGAAGTGCGAAGTCAAGCAGAGAAATAGTCACGGAAAAGGAGAAGCGAGTATATAACAGCCAGTGGCGTCTCTACGATTAATTTTTAAGGAGGGCACATGGTGGGCCAGGGACAAAAGTAGGGGGGTGGTTATAAAACCTGTATGTATGTGCTTGTGTGTATACATACTCTCACTTAATCCCTCTGCAAACTGCAGTCTCAGCCAGGTAGGTAATGTGTCACACCTTGGATGTAACCGCACTGTTCGTTCAGCTCGCATCTACCCCATAGATTGAAGAATCCATGTCTTTTTTGCCCCCCCCCCACCATCCATGTCTCTGTTAACTTCCCTATCTATTCTTCCTCCTTCTTCCATGTTGTGGATGCCATATGTATTGTATGCAGTGTGTGTGTGTGTGTGTGTGTGTGTGTGTGTGTGGTGGATACAGTGTCTGCGTTTGTGTAGTGTAACTAGTGTTTGTGTGGTGGATGCAGTATCTGTGTAGTGGATGTAGTGTATGTACATGTAGTAGTGTCTGTGTAGTGCATGTAGTGTTGGACAAGTGCTGGGGAGGGTGAACAATTCAAATTAAATTGGGCTTAAACCCCCTCCCTGCCTCTTACCTGTGGGCTGGAAGGGGAGGGACAGTGTGTAGGAAGGTGACAGTATAGGGGGGCAGTGTGTAGGAAGGTGATAGTAGAGCAGGGAAGTATGTAGGAAGGTGACAGTATGGGGTGCAGTGTGTATGAAGGTGACTGTGTGTTGGAATGTGAAAGTGTGGGGGGCAGGGTGTAGGAAGATGACAGAGTGGGATGCAGGGTGTGGGGATGACAGTATGGATTGTCAGACTAACAGACAACATGCCCTCACTGATACACACTCACTGACAGTCATTGTCTTACACACTGCTTAACTAACACACACATTCACTGACAGACACACACTGACACGAACACACTCTCAGAAACACATGCACTCACTGACATACACACACTCACTAACAGACACACACATTCACTGACACAGTCACTGAAAGACACACACCTACTGGCAGATACACACTGACAGTCACGCACACATTCAATGACAAACAGACTCTCACTGACACACACACACATTTACTGAAAGGTACACAAACACAGACTCTCACTGATGTGAAAGACACTCACAGAGACACACACACATTCACTGGCAGACATACACACATTCACTGGCAGACATACACACATTCACTGGCAGACATACACACATTCTCTCACACACACACACTCACAAATTACTAATATTTTATTTTGTCCACCGAGCCTCCCTACCTTTGAGAGAGCTGGAGTGAATCTGTACCTTGGGTCCAGTGGGGCTGCTGTGAGCACATCAGAGGTGGTGAGGGAGCTGTAATCGTCCTGCTCTAGGAACTTCCATGTGAGCACTTTGGGATAGATAAAGCCAGGGCCGGCCTTGACCTTGTGCGAAAAATCACACACACAGGCTTACAGTCACACACAGGGAAAGTGTGATGCACACACAGTTACAGTGACACAGAGGCATACAGTCACACACACAAAGGAATACAGTTACACACACAAAGGCACACACACATACAAGCACACACACACACCCAAACACACACAGGTACAGTCACACAGAGGCATACAGCTACACACACAGGCACACATACACACACACAGTTACTGTCACACATAGGCGCACAGCCAAACACAGAGGCAGTCACACACACACACACACACTTTTACAGTCACACATAGGTACACAACCACATAGACAGAGGCAGACAGTCGCACACACACAGTTACAGTCACACAAGCACACAAAGGCAGACAGTCACACACACAGTTACAATCACACACACATTTACAGTCACACATAGGCACACAGCCACACACACACAGAGGAAGACAGTCACACACACCGTTACAGTCAGACACAGGTACAGAGCGGCAGTCACACACACAGTTACAGTCACAGATAGGAACACAGCCACACACAGTCTCTCTCTCACACATACACACACACATTTACAGTCACACATAGGCACACAGCTACAAATACACAGAGGCAGACAGTCACACACACACACACAGTTACAGTAACACAAAGCAGACAGTCAAATGCAGAGGTCAAACAGCCACACACAGAGGCAGACACAGTCACAGTCACACACACACACAGTTACCTCTGTCCATTATTGGCTGGAGTGGAGGCAGTTCAGCTCCTGCTTCCCCCTTCATGTGCAGCAGTTACCCTGACTGATGTCTTCTGGGTACCTTTAGCCCTGCCCCACTGGCTTTTGGCCCCACCCCCACTGCATGGTAAGCCCGCCACTGCTTTAATATATATATTTTTTTAATAATCCCGGGTTGAGGATTCATTATTCTCCACCAGAGATTATTAAAAATTCAAACACATTTCCCTAGATACAGTGCCTGCATTTGGGGGTGTGGGGGGGCAAAAGGGAGGGCCATGGCCACTGATAACAGAAAAAAAAGTCGAGATGAGTTTGAATGGGCGGATTGAATAACTTTTAATGAGGAGAATGAGAGGGAAAGGGAGGAAGTGAAAGAGCAGTAGGTGGAAAGCAAAATCAAAATCCTGATGCATTTACAATCATGAGTGTAACTTAATTAAAGGCCACCAAATGGTAATGAGGCAGGGGAGAAGGATATACTTACTTTCCCTGTGTGAATCAAACACTGCATTTGATAGGCACTTGATAGGCACAGAGCATTTGATAGGCACAGTGCATCAATTTACTGCACATGAGCACTAACCTCTCAATGCTAGAGATCAGTAATCTTGGTTATCTTAGCCAAGTAGTTGGGATGGCAGCAATAACTGATATATAACCATGTATTACTGCCTAAATACTCATTTAGAGCCTTTATTCATTTATAAAGTCCCTGTTAGAAGTTGAAGTTATGAGAAATCAGTAAACACAGATTTCTAGATTTTTTTGACAATGTCTCAGATAATGTATTTTTCAATTAAACAAATTCACGGCAAAAGCTTGATCAACACATAACTTTAAGGCCTAGACCCAGCAAATTAAAGAAGATTGTTTTAGAAGACCCAGAATGTTGGATTTTGCACGCTATTTCTCTGTAGAAAAAAAATTGTTAATATAGTAATTGTGATGGAATGTTGGCCAAAATGAAAGTAAAGTACATTATCACACAGATAAAACCATTATTTTTTACTAAAGGAACCTACTGAAAGTGTATTAGAGATTATTTTCATAATGTATTTTTTCAACATAATTATACACTACACATTGTCTGACTCAGAAAATATTAAGTGGGTTAAAGGAGACACCAACTCAGTTTCATGCATTCTCTTGTCTCATCCATAAATTAATGTGTAGTAATATTTCAATGTATCGAGCCAGTAACAAATCTTGTTAATCTCAGAGTTGGTGGTTAAACTGCACACAACAGTCTTTAATCATGCTGTTTTGGGCTCTAGAAAACCCTTCTTCATAGACGATGTCATTAATAATAAAGAAGGGGTAGTTTATTAAACTATTAACATTTGGCAGTAGATATGATATGATTCATTGTATGTTCATCATCCCTATTCTTTTAGAAATGTTTTCTAATAAAGAAAAGACAATAGAGCATTTAAACTAAACTACCAGCAGTAATACTGATAATGAATAATAAAATAATAATTGCCATTAAGACTTATGAGATTTTAATATCCTAACCTTAAAATGAATACATAATTCACAATTGTACAAATATTTCAGCATACATAAAACTCAAAGCTACATAGTTGAAAGATTTATATCGATATTTCAGCTATCTTCTCTATCATATATTTTTATTATTACATAGCATTATGGGTGTGAAGCTCTATAACTGCTTAAAAGGCTAACATTAAAATTAGTTCCTTTAGCTTAGCCCAGCTGGTATTTGTTTTGTGATTTTCAATATGACTACTATTGTTTTCATTATTAAACATTATGAAAGAAAGTGTATTATGAAAACAAAATAAAAGGGTGTTGGGGCCCGATACCTAAGATGGCCAGAAGAGTTCTTCAATAGCAAATGCTGATCCAAACTCAAATCGAACCGTTATCCTACAAATCCGTGTTGGTTGACATATGGTGCGGACTGTGAACTTACAACTTGCAATTTAATGAGCAGTACAGCACAAGCCTGGATTGTGGTGCTCTAAGAGGTACTTACCTTGTCTGACTTGAGGCCTAACCAGCAGCCCCATCGTCCACCCTTTGGACTGGTGTGGGATATCCTGGTCTCCTCTGAGCAGAGTAGACCTCAACTCCAGTTCTTTTAGTGTCTGCATAGTGCACCTAAGTTGGTTGCCATGCGGAAGCATCGGCAAGGCTCAACGGGCTGGAGGGCAGACATGGACGGTTACCTTCAATATCAGATTTGATGAACTATGCCAGGCATTCTGGCACAGTTCCCTTCCTGCTGTGACACAGACCAAAGTTGCTACTGTACCACCAGCTCTTCTTCTGGGACAAGAGCCTATTTGAATTTACACCCATCCCACCGTCTACTTACCTGGAGGGGTTTCCAAACCAAACCCCAGAGCGCCTGCAGCGGACCCATGATCCTGCCATCCACCTAGATGGATCTGTGGACATGGGGCATGGGCTCTTACCAAGGCCTGGGCTCGAGGAGGGGAAACGCTGATGCATTTTGATGCAAGTTCTGGGGAATTCAGCGATTCCTACAGAGTTCTGAGGGTATGAGAGGAGGGAAGTTGCCTGACAAGGAGTTGGACTCTCTATTGTGGCCTACATGTGGCATTGGATAAGAAGCAGCTATGTCTCTACTAAGCTTTAATATTAATTAGCAATGCAGGGAGCCATCTCTCTCTTATTTTCCTGTCTCTATTGCTACTAGAGCCCAATGATAAAACAGTTAACTTGTTTAGCTGTCAGAAATAGCCAGACTTTTAAAAATATGCAGCCTCTAGTCAGCATTCACTAAATCAGCTCGACTTAATCTCTGTGTTTCTATATTATGCTTATGTAATCTTAATAACTATTATCTTATGTTGCACTTAAAATGTGGCTGAATATGCTTTATTTCTCCTGTATGAAAATGCTATGCTTCGATAAAAATTATGAATTGAGAAAATAAATAAATAACAAAAATGTTGTTATGTCTAAGGCATGTAAAAATGTTTTTAAAGAATCCTTAATACATTTGTGTATATTTATGCGCAAACAATGTAAAACTTTTTAAGACATTATATTTTGCAATCCACCCTAGCTAACAGGTTAAAAATTCACTTACTAAACCTCAAATGGATTGGTAGTTAAAAAAATAAATACAAAATGACTCAGCACAGATACAAAAAGGTGCGCGCTTTTTTCTGTATCTACAGCTCAATTGTATCAATGTCTTTTACTACATTAATCTCTTTGCATTTCACCTAATATACACTAATGCCTGTCTTATGGTTGTCAGTGAACAGGCTAGCTGAGCCTCATTATTTTTTATATTTTAATTGGCCCTGGGCAGGGAAAGATGTGCCACCATAACTAGGCAATTAGCTGGCAAGTCTGATTGCTATTTTGTCTGACAGACAGGTGGGTATACATCATCTTGACATTTTCTATATTGTTTTATACTTGATTAACACCATACGCAGCATTACACTCAATAAGGTGGCTTCAACTGCGAGCCGTATACATGAATTAAAATTGTTTTAGTGTATCCAGGAAACAGCATTTGGAATCTTGATAAAGCATTGCATTCCTGTTTAAAAATGCATGGGTATTGTTATTTTAATTCATAGAAGTATTTTTTGAAGATTTTATGATGACTTATGTAAAAACACATTTTAAAATGATGCTTGATCACCTTGTGCACCAATAAATTTTAAAAATACAATGAAAACCAATTAAACTAATGAAATAATACTATGTCTTATATTTATTCATTACATAGAGGAAAGATATGTCTAATTTATTTCTGTACTCTATTCTAATTTGCATTAGCATAAGCAAATTTGCATACAAGATAGTTAGAACACCATTAAAAATGTACATTAATTGAAATGTTAATAAACTGATATATGTATATATATTCATAACACCATTTGTTCTTGCAAGGAATTATGGAAATAAAATAAAAAAACATGATTTACCTTTTTGAGCAATCATAAAATAGTTTAATCTTAAAATTTTTAAAAACACTACATAACGCAAATATAAACATTTTATGTAATGTTTCTGGAATCTAGAAAAACTATTAAAATGTGGAAGCTCTTTCTGCAATTAGTTATACACTGAAATGTCAATTAAATGATTAACAGTGATTATGATGAATTTAAAATGTATTCATTGTGTCATCTGTTTCATAGAAGGAACACTTAGTTCTCCCATTCTGCTTAAAATAACATGGATTACACTAAATTTAATTCAGAGTATTATATATTAAGTACTTTTCAACAATGCACTGTCTACATAAATATCTGCATGCCATGAATTTTGCTTTTTTAATTATATAACCGGTTATTAAGCTTATTATTCTCTCCATTTACACACTTATTTTATGTGAACAAAATACCTAATTACCCAATAATCTCAGGAGATATGAAAACAGGATGAGAGGTGTGGACTAGAATTGAGAGGTAGGACATTGAATTATAAATTGGTCATCTTCCATAACTCTTAGTAAATGTGTTAATTCGGTTTCAAACTAATTGAGATTCTTTTGAATTTCAGGCAATCGGCGATTCGTCCAAAACTCTGAACTCTGAATTACTATTTGGATGAATCACAAAACAAATGAATTGGATAATGAATGAGCCATTGCATTTGTTTCGTGATTTGGAATTCTATTGGTGGCATTAAAAATAATACAATAATGATGGGGGAATAAACAATGACAAATAGAGGGAAAAAAGGAGGAGCAGTAAAAACAAATTAAAAAAAATAATTAGCATTTGTAATGTGTGAATATATAAATATATATATAAATCAACCTTATTACCTTATTATATATATATTTGTGTCATTAACAACCGAAGAAACCTTAAAAAATATATAATTTGATTAGAACATAATTTGGTGAGGTGTGCAGAAACCTGCGAGTGTCCACCTGTTGAGATTAATGTGAATAAGAAGGGGGTGAGAGGGGAACTTCCGAAAACCAACAACATGTAAGAAGGCGTTACCTGGGTTTAATTAGGCTGAACATGCCTCCTACAATTTCAGGCTTACCCCATATATATATATCTATATGTAAAGGTCCAGGTTCTGGCACTCAACCCCAACAATCAGAATAAAGCAAAAAAATATCCAGGTGCTTACCAGCAAAGTATAAACAAACTAAAGACAGGAGCACTCTCTCGGTTTTTCCAAAGTTTATTCAAACAACTCAAAGCTTTACATCAATGTTTCAACCCTCCTGGATCTTTATCAAAATGTTGATGTAAAGCTTTCAGTTGTTTGAATGCACTTTGGAAAAACCGAGAGAGAAACATAGAATGTTTCGGCAGATAACAACCATTCGGCCCATCTAGTCTGCCCAATTTTCTAAATACTTTAATTAGTCCCTGGCCTTATCTTATAGTTAGGATAGCCTTATGCCTATCCCACGCATGCTTAAACTCCTTTACTGTGTTAACCTCTACCACTTCAGCTGGAAGGCTATTCCATGCATCCACTACCCTCTCAGTAAAGTAATACTTCCTGATATTATTATTAAACCTTTGTCCCTCTAATTTAAGAGACAGGAGAGTGCTCCTGTCTTTACTTTGCATATATATTTATATACACATGCACATTATATTTTTAATACATAAATAAAGATATAGTATATGTTTTATTTACGGCTCCTCTTTTCCCCCTCATACTTTTAATCTAACCTGCCAGCGTGTGAAAATACCAAAAATACCAAAATATATTTATTTTGATAGGTGTGTTTTCATGCCATTTAGATTTTTCACTTTTTCTAAAATGATCACAAAGACAAAATTTGTCCAAACCAAAATGCCCCATGTATGATACTTTAATTATCTGAATTTCTTTTTTTTTCCTGCATATAAATTGATTTGAATGAACTCCATGTGTTTTGCCTTGCACAAGTCTACCTCTTTTTTTCTAATTTCTCTAAATATACTCTTTTAGAAAAATTAAAATTTAGATGAGGTATTACTGTTTCTTTAAGATTAGATATGGGTTTATTCAACTTCTAAGATTCCAAAATTTCTTATATAATAAATTCCTAGTTTAAGAAAACATTTTAAGAAAACTATTTTGGGTTGGCGAATTTTAGAATGACTGTGTTAAGGTGCTACTGTTCTTTATCTACATGAGCGCTTGTAGAATTTTGACGTTTTTCCAGCATGAATTAGTAAGGCGTTAGTTACACACATATAAAAGGAGAAGGGCTGAGTGATTTAGATTTTCTGCGTTGCTCTTACCCTTAGCATCTACATCTAAAGGTTCACAGTTGTATGACTCAATGTGATTTACAATCTGTACAAAATGCACTTAACAAGCTTTCTGTATTAAATGCAGGTGCCAAATGGGTGTAAAAACATGCTTTTCCTGCACACATATAGGCTTTGCTCCAAAGCAAGTTCAAGTTTCAGAGATTATTCAAAATAAGCAATATTAAAAGCCAATAAACTGGGCTTTGTACAGTGGCAATCTATGGATTGGCTCAGAAAATGCCTATTAAAAAGAGCTTATGCTTTATAATTCAATGTTCTGTAAAACTACCATTTATACAAATATCACTTTATAATAAGGTCCTAAAACGAGACTGATTTGCACAAACAAGTATTATATTTTCGTTCCAAAATATATGGATGCTTTTGCTGGCCGGAAAAGGTATTGCACGTTAAATACTAAATCAGAACCAAATGTCGCGATTCAAAAATACTGAGCTATAGTGAAATTACAAATAATATCTAGATTTTAGAGAACAATAGAACTGTTTAGCGGATATTCTGATCTAAACCCCAGCTTAGTTATTTTGCACACAAGAAGGCAACAGGGAAAATGTGTTTTACACCCCACCTCCTATAGAATGTAAGCTCGATTGAGCGGGGTCCTCTTCAACCTATTGTTCCCGTAATTTTTTTTGTAATCGTCCTATTTATAGTTAAATCCCCCTCTCATAATATTGTAAAGCACTACGGAATCTGTTGGCGCTATATAAATGGCAATAATAATAATACTACACTAGTCAGCACTGGTGCCTCCTAATCGGTTACAGAGGAACTCAAGGGCATCACCCAAAGTAAATTGAACAGAAACTACTAAATGGAGTCAGGATAACTCCTCACAAATATGTGGGGGGTCCCTCCTCCATAAACGAGAACCTCTATATGAATTAAGTATCTATAAGTATGGTATAAGCCTTTGGTATAGACGAAAAAAGTAAAAATTCGTATAAGTAGTATAAACCTTTATTAAAGCTGAATTGAGACTACTCTACCCAGAATTTTAAAGGTGTATTATCACTCTGTTTATTCACAATGTCACATTTGTTTGGGTTTTGGTTTTTCACATAGAACCTACTGTTCTAGTAAGGCTCTTTATGTTTTAATATCCTAATATTCGGCTTTAATAAAGGTTTATACCACTTATACGAATTTTTACTTTTAAAGGTACTTCTTTTGGTGGAGTGGGAGTCCGCACACATTAAGTGGGCGGTCTTCCCATCCCGCTTTATTTTTCGTCTATAACAAAGGCTTATACCATATCAAACAGACAATTCGACTCAGCTAGCTTTTCATGTCCCAAGACAAGTCAGAAAAAGTTTCACAGTGTGAATTTAAAGTAACTAGTATGAAGTCAAAGTCATTTTTAAGTTCAGGCCAAAATAAGCAAAGGACCCGTTAGTAATGAACTCACTTTAAATTTCTAACTCTTCGTACATCAATAACCCAGTCAATGTTTTAATATTTAATTATATTTTTAATCTAACTGTTTTGTAAAACAGATATAGGAATGTTTAACTTTCCCAACATTTCAAACAGACAAAGAGGGGCAATTAAATTGTAGGGGAGCTGGATGGGGTGTGCCTAGGGATGGGGCAGTTGTAAGAATTTTTAGCTGAGTTACTAATAACACTTTATGTGACTAACATTTAATTTAGTGCAAGAACAATGTATCTTATTTGCACAGACTGATATCTAAACACATTTTTTTGTAGATTAAAGACACATTACTGTGAGCAATATTGCTGTGGAGCTCTTTTATCCAATCAGACACACCAGAAATTATGAGCAGCTAAAAATGAGGGTCAAAAGTGGGACAGGGGAAGTTGGACTCAAAACCGGGTCTGTCAATCCGGAATATGGACACTTGGGAGGGGTGCTTCATTTATTTATTTATTTAAAAAAATATTTTACCAGGATGGATACATTGAGATTCCTCTCGTTTTTTTGTCCTGTAGTACTATGTATAATCGCAAGCAGCATCATAGTTCTTAAGGAAATGTGTTGTATGCCTGGCATCCCTAGTAGTTATAAAAGATATACAATGTACAATATTGGAAATATTTTAATAAGCGCAGTTACCTTTTTTGGTTCAGACACATTATTAATGTATATGGAGTAGACACCACTTTTGTTAAAGCCAGCGTGATACAAATCACCACAATCTCTGAATGGCTTTTCTTCTTCTCGTTTCACATTCTTAAATGCAACTGCAATACAAAAACAAATTACACTAAATATTTTTATAGACAGGTGCTATTATTTTTTGTATGAAAAATACTGTATAGTAGTGTAAGTTATAGTTTTTTAGTAAAATTTCCTTTCCACTGCAAATGTGCATTGATTAAACATTCAGTAATCTATTGATATACAAAGTTTAATGGATTTCCACAACTGCATCACTGAGTGTTTAATTAAAATAATTTTAATTAGCTGAGATTATATTTTCCCCCATTTAATTAGACTCCAAATACTTAAAGAAAATAGTATATAATGTTGTTTTCCTGAAGAAGAAAAAACAGCTGTCCCTTTTAGTCAACTTCATATTTTAGTATTTAAAAAGTATTGTTTTTTAATGTATTTATATGGCTTTGTGAGACTTTCTTTCTACAGCAATTCCCAATAGTTCAGTTTTATTTTATGTAGGAATTAATAGTAATTTGATCTCTGCTATTAAAGTTGTATATTATTAGTTATGCAAAACTTACCCCCATTCATCTACTCCATTTAATTACATCCCAAATATTATTACAAACTCTAACCTTAAACTATTCTAACAAATAATCACTATTTAAATGTGAGATTGTCCATTTCTTTAATGGAAATTGTTATTCTGCAAAAATCAGAACCACATTAATAATTAATAGTTAATACGTTCTAATGGACTTTTGTTTAAACTGATTTCTAACTGCAATCTATAAGAAAAGAAAACAATCATGATTAAAATTGATGTCAAATACGCAATTTATAGTTAAATTGCTGCTTAACTACGATTAACTTTAAATGCATTGATTTTACTTTTTTAGGTAAAATAATCCAGAGTTAAATCTTGTGCCTGAATGTTAATGTCTCTTTAGGGACGTTGTGTTATTAGTTGGGTTCAGATCAAACTAACCTTTAAATTGTGACATTCTCACAAACAAAGTTCATGGCAAACCTTGCAGGTGCTTGCGTGAATACAAACATGTGTAACTCACAGCATCTTTTGTTGCTTCTACATAGACTTTTCAATATACGTAAATGGATACCTTCAAAAGAACCAACAATTTATTTTAGCTAAAAAGCTAGTCTGTCCAGTAGTGGTCTAGATCTTGGAAACCCATTCTTGTAGAGGGACTGATAAAGTGCAGCACATTGACCATAGGCCAAACTACGAAACACAGTGGTTCTGCTTTATGTCAGTTTAAGAGGAATTGGGAGAGAAAGAAATATGTATGTAACAACAAAGGACAGCTTTTTGCAAAGATAAAAAACAGTTTGATGGAACCATTGATCATGTAGAACACAGAACACTTGCCCTCCTTTCATTCTGCCCTCTGGAATGCACGCTCTGTGTGCAACATAACTAAATCTACTTCTATCCATGACTTATTCATCTCACGCTCCCTAAACTTACTTGCTTTAACTGAAATTTGGCTCTCTCCTTCTGACACAGCTACCCCTGCTTCATTATCCTATAATGGTCTACAGTTTACGCACAACCCAAGAAGGTCTGACAGTAAAGGTGGCGGTGTAGGGTTTCTCCTTTCTCTCCACTGCTCCTTCAAACCTCTACCCACCCCTCCTTCTCCCTCTTTCTCCTCCTTTGAAATTCACTCAATTCGCTTATTCAAACCTAAATCTGTAAACATTTCAGTTATTTATCGGCCCCCAGGTTCTCCTCGTCTCTTCCTTGACCATTGTGCTGCCTGGCTTCCTTACTTCCTCTCAAGCAATATTCCATCTCTAATTCTAGGGGATTTCAACATTCCTATTAGCCCACCTTTGTCCTCAGTAGCCTCAAAACTTATTTCAATCACCTCCTCCTTTGGGCTAATGGGCTAATTTTCCCACACATGTAGCTGGCAATACCTTAGATCTTATTTTTTCAAATGCATGCTCAGTCTCCCGCAATCCTAGGCATCTCTTTAATACATTTTACTCTCTTCTTTGCCCTGGTGTTGCCACCCCACAAACTAATCTCTCAGCTTTGCATGTTACTTTACTGACCAGATTAAACAGTTAAGGAATTCATTCTCCTCCCTTCATCCCTCTCTATCTCAACCTCACTTGGACCATAACATCCCTACCCTCCAAGATTTCCCTGCAGCTACTGAACAGGAGGTGGCTGCACTTACTCGTATGACTCACTTCCTAAAGGCCAACTCCCTCCTCGATCCTCTTCAATCTGTCTTTTTCCCCCTCCACTCTACAGAGACTGTTCATATTAAAGTTACAAATGACCTAATCACAGCCAAATCCAAAGGCCACTACTCCATACTAATTCTTCTTGACCTCTCTGTTGCCTTTGACACTGTTGATCATGGCCTCCTTCCCCTAACTCTTCAATCTCTTGGTCTCTGTGACACAGCGCTCTCATGGGTCTCCTCCTATCTCTCCCAATGCTCCTTTAGTGTCTCTTTTTCCAACAGCACCTCCTCTCCTCATCCTGTCTCAGTCAGAGTCCCTCAAGGTTCAGTTCTTGGTCCCCTTTTGTTCTCTCTCTATTCTGCCACTCTTGACAAACTCATTCATTCATTTGGATTCCACTACCACCTATACGCTGATGACACCCAGAGATATCTCTCTTCCCCTGACCTCTCCCCTGCTGTCCTACAACATGTCACCAATTACCTCTTCTATCTCTGATAGGATGTCCTCCTGCTTTCTAAAACTCAATCTCTCTAAAACGGAGTTTCTTATTTTTCCTCCTCTTAACACTGATCCTCCTCCTTCACTCTCCCTGCAGGTTGACGTAACTGCTTCACCCAATCCTTTCATGCTCGCTGTCTTGGTGTCACTTTTGATCTTGGCCTCACCTTTGCACCTCATGTCTGTCTGTTGCTAAAACCTGTTGATTCCAACTTAAAAACATTGCCCACATACTTCCCTTTCTTACGCAAGTTGCTGCCAAGGAGCTTGTTCATGCTCTAGTAATCTCTCGCATCGATAACTGTAATTCTCTCCTAATTGGTCTCCCCAGAAGCCGTACTGCCCCCCCTATAATCTGTGGTGAATGCTGCTGCCAGGCAGCTCTCCTGTTGCTCCTCTCACACCTCACCCCTCTGTCGATCCTTACACTGGTTTCCTGTACCCTACAGGTGTCAATTTAAAGTACTAACCATTACCTATAACGTTCTAACCAACTCTAGCCCCTCTTACATTTCTTCACTGATTCATAGGTATGCCCCCTCTCAGTCTGTTTGCTCTACTGGTGACCTTCTCCTTTCTGCTGCTCGCACCCTTACTGCAAATGCATGTCTGCAAGACTTCTCATGGGCGGCTCCTTTCCTTTGGAACAGCCTGCCTACCCCTGTCAGACTCCCCCCTAGTCTTTAATCCTTTAAGAAATCCCTCAAAACCCATCTTTTCAGGAATGCTTATGGTCTCCAAGAGTAACTTCTACCTCTCAAACCTTCCTCTCGCTCTCTCCTATAGCGCCACACTCCACTCTCACCTCCAGATCTGCTACTTTCCCACCATGTCTATTTGCTGTCTTTCTCAATACCATTATTGTGGTTTTATACCCCACCTCCTCTAGACTGTAAGCTTGTTTAAACAGGGTCCTCAACTACCTATTGTTCCTGTTACATTTTGTTATTGTCTCATTTGGTAAATTCCCCTTTTATTGCAAAGTGCTGCGGAATAAGCTGGCGCTATATAAATACCAATAATAATAATAAAACAAGAGAGATTGATGCCGAATATAATTTAAAAAGAGAAATTTTCTGGATGGAGATTTTTCTTCTTAAGACCATTTTAAGTGGAAAGTTCATTCTCAACTTCTCCAATGAGGTTGATTTTTAAGAGTGGTCTAAAAAGTGTCCTCTATTTTTGGTCTTCTGGTCTGTTTGCATTTATTAAATTATTCTAAAATGGTCGGTTTATCTCTGCTTAAATTCCATCATTTTTTATAGTTAAGTCAGATTTCAGATAAGACCACCAAATTTAGAGTAGTAAAAAAAGAGAAGTGACACAGAACAGGTTTTTTTGGTGGAAAAATGTGATGGAAAGGCCAATGCTAAAAATTTTGCATACCATCAAAAATGACTGTTAGGGAGCAAAAGAACTGATGAAATTGGACAAATTAAAAAGACTGTGCTAAAAAACACAGAACGGTTTGCAAAACTTTAATAAATATCCTCAATGTTTAGTGAATAAATTCCTAATGTTTATTAATAATGCTACCACAAAGTTTAGAAATGCGTATATAAAAATAGAAATAGTACAGATTTTTTTTATTGTAAACCATTTGCAGTAGCTGACATCATTATCCTTCATTATATTTTAAACAGCATTCGTAAAACACCAATCGGAAGATAGTATCTCTGAAGGTAAATTAGATTTCGGAATATCTTGCAATAAAAGTACTTACACCTTCACAAATTCTAAATGAAAATTATTTAGCATGTAAGCACAAGATTATAAAAGATCTGTTCCAAAATGTCTCTTGCATTTATCTCTTGTTTTAAAAATGATTATATTAAAAAATGTAATTTACTTATTTGAGGAGTTTTTTTTCTACTCTTTCCAAAGCTTTAGGCAATGGCCATATAACAGTTTATAGTGAAGGTTATCGTATGTTAAAAATACTGAACCAGCTTCCGTCGTAGAGCTCTAAATTAGTTCTAGTATCTGGGCTTTTATGCTTTTGGTCTAAGGGCAATGTTTGTGCTGTGTTGGAAAGACATTGTTTTTACTACAGGCTGTTGCTAAGTCTCCGCAGTATTTCTTTTATGACAGGAAATAGGTTTACCCTTCAGATGTAATATTTTACAGTAGCTTTGATGGCAATATATGAACGGGGAAACATGTTTTTGTACTGGTGTATCATCAGCACATATTTTTTTGATCTTCACTTTTCAAGGCTAAAAAATATTCTAGGAAGAAAATGTTAGCTGTCAATTTTTTCCTGTGGAAATCTTAATATTTATTTAATAAATAAAAATATAGGAATTAACATGGCTACTAAAATACATATAATGCACAGACAAGGAATACAGATCCTGAAAGCACTCCAAAAAAAAAAAAAGGTTGCTCAAAAAAAGAAGAACCATAACTCAGATTTGGAGTGTTTTTGCAAGAAGATTCGCATTGATCTTAAAATAAATCATTAGCCAGGTAACAGTTTTATCATAATGTAAAGAAAGAGTTATTTGTATTACAATGGGACATTTCATGTATTAGTGGAAGAATACATTCCATCTCAATAACATTCTGCAGGTCCAATGTTCTTCCGAGCTCATACATGGAACCATCTATCTCAGTTATATTCAGTAGTTGAATCTGAATATACATTCTATGTTTTAGACACCAAACATCTGTCTCGTATTAAAACATCTGAAACATATGTCCTATCTCATTTGTTTCCTCCATGGGGGATTTAACATTTCCCTGTAACTTATTTGGAAATGATAACCAGGTGTCAATAGAGTTCCATAAATACACAAACAACCTTTATACCCAAAACATTTTACTTTTCTATATTGTACCTACATTTTAGCTCTTGATAAGCTATACTTTTGTGCAATTTTTAGTGTGTTTAGAAAATAGTCGAGCTAGAAAAAATTCTCCAGTTTGAACAAATATCCAGGTAACTACAATTCACAGTCACTGACAGAAACTGTAGCATTATCTAGACTTGTGCATGTTGAAGAGAACTGGTGCAAACAAAATCAAACGGACTGAATTTCGTCCATGTGCCATTTAAGCTTGGGCAAATTTCGTCCATGCAATCATTTTGGAATTTTTTTTGGGATGAATCAAATAGTGCAAAGATGCACCTATTAGTGTACTGCAAAACATAGATGTAATATAAATATTATGCACAATTTAAAATTCTGGTTGCTTACAAATCTCTATATCACTGTAACATATTCCTCCTCACCTTGCGGTATTTGTGCCTAGCAGCCGTGCGTCTGTGCTAATGAGTTTTGCAACATGATAATGGACGCTGGCTGCTGTGGATCCATGCCAAATTATATCCCCATGCCCGCCCACGTTAATGACGACTTCGGCGTGTGCATGACCTCACGCGGGAGACGCGCACGCATGTTTTGGGGTCAAAGGCCATTCTCGGCCAATCAGAAATATAAAGCACTTATTTAAGCTCAAAATTACTTTTCTTCATTGCCCTGTCGTGGTTTCCCTAGTGGTTGTCCGAGAGTGTGTTCCTGAGCATTTAAATTCTGTTTTTTTTTTACTTTGGCTTCCCTGTATTCTGGTATCCCTGACTTCTGGCTTTCCCTAATCGTTGTGTCTCATTCTGTGTTCCCTGACCTCAGCAAGTATTCTGACTATTCTTTGGTGCGTTAAGTCCGGCCATTCTAATGTCCGGTAATACCTATTAGTCCTCAGTGTGACACAATCCTACATGCTGGATCAACTTTTTCTTATACATAAAATACATCCTACCCTTACCTCTTGTATCACTTTACCCTAATGTATACTTGTTTGAGCAGGGCCCCTTTACTGCTGCAGATTTTTCCCTTGGTTGATTACTTCTCATTTGATCACTAAAAAATGCAAAAATCAGTGGCTGCCTCCTATCCATCAATTATCTTTTTTCTTTCTTGAAAACCACAGATGGAACACGAATCACAAAACAAACAAAATGACCTGTCCATGACCATATGTTTTGTGATTCACCCAAATGTTGGATGACTTGCAATTTCTTCGAAACACAATGCACAAATCTAGAATTATCTGAAAATGTTAAGAAGCAGGTTGTTGACAAATATAAATAAACGTTCCAAATGATTTGATATTATTAAAAAAACTATACAAATGATGTATCTACAAAAATCTCCATACACTTTAATGGGGACTTCTGTATCAAAATCATTTGTAGAGTTTTTCTAAAAACATGTTTGGAAAGAACCATGGCTGAAATCACTTCCAGTTGACTTCAGTTCTTTGTGAACATACAGTAGTGCTGTTTTCAAAATATAGTTTTTGACATATTTTCCTGGTGCTCATTACTTTTCTCTATGTTATGCCCTATAAAGATTTGTGGGGTGTTTCATATTTTCCTTGATTGAGTGAATTTATCACTGTGACAGAAAGAAATGAGCAATTTGCTTCATCACATGCACCTAAAACACATGGAAATACTTTGAGAAACATTTGGATTAGTTCCTGCAATAGAAGATGTACAGAGCTGCCTACTTACAATTCTTGAGTTATCCTGCTTCAGGTAGTGATCTAGAGATATATTGCATATTCTTATCATATATTTGTTGATATTTAAAATATCATTATTACATATGTGAGTTACTATACAATTTAATTCTAATATTTTATTTTACTGTATTTAGCTAGTAAGTGCTATGTAAGACAAAATATACAAAGATTTTTTGTTTTTTAGTTCAGGAAAGCTCAGAAAGACTTATGAGCCCTCTTGTTTTTGTTTTTTTACAGTTTATATTTTTGTATTGTTTTTATTTTCCCATAATGCTATATAGGTTACAAATGTGTGTTCTTATTTCAACTGTGTCGAAACAAAAATACAAAATAACACATATCTGAGAGGTCAGATATAAGGGATAAATTTAGTATTCTCCACATTTCATCGCAAACGGGAATCTATGCGAGTAATGTCAAAATGAGAAACTATAGCTGAAAAGTGCCAAATTGCTAAATAAATTCTAGGTTTCCATGGTGACTGCTCCTGAATTAGCACTTTGCCTCAGATTAGCACCTGCCTTTATAAATCTCCTTCTTTATGTTCTGGGCATGTTCAGAGGAATTCAGAGATTGGAAAGATATTTGTTTTGTAGGGAATACATTTACAGAAGAGATAGTTTCTTAACAGAAGGGCTTCCATGAAGAGATATTACGTGCCAATGAGCAACAAAATAAAGTACGCTGACAATGATGTACACAAATCATAATATGTTAACATATATCCATTAAAACATTTAAAAGGTGCAAATGTATTTAGGTGTGTGTGTGCGCGAGCCTGTATTCCACATATACACACACTTTTTGAAATCTAATGTTGCAGTGGTTCTGGTGTCTACTGCCTGTCCCTGCAGCCTTAGCTACGTAAACACTGCCTTTTCTCTGCTGCCTTGTAACACCTCTAGTGGCAGTCACTAGACGGTACTAGAGGCACAATGTGCAGCACTGGCATTCAGCATTTGAACACACTGCATGGAGGAGCTGAACATTCCCTATAGAGATGTGTAATATTCTCTGAATGCTTTCCTATGAGAAAGCATTGGATTGGCTGAAGTTATCAGAATGCTATGGAGGCAAGGCCAGGTGCAGCAAGACTGGCGCGGGATAAAAGGTAAGTAAAATCTAATTTCCACTGCAAAGACAGGGGTGCTGGGGACCTAAACAGCCACACCAGCACTATCGTGTCAGGAATGCATGTTTGTATTCCTGACACCACAGTGTTCTTTTAAGATTATTTTAAGTATTTTAAAAACACATGCTCTGTTAGAATTTCAAGGAAGACATAAACTATAGAAATCTGGAACACAATTGACGGCCTCGTACCATTAATTGCTTTATTGTTTACTACAAGACTCACACACAGAGAAATATGATGAAATTCTGTATGTCACTGCATTTACATTTCTCGTCTGTGCTAAATCCTAAAATAATGCTAAAAATGTGTATAAGTGTGCAGCTATAAAACACAAAAAACTGTTTAAATTGTCCAGTAATCCTATTTATTTATTACATGAGAACATTGCAAAGTTTCTCAGTCATGCTAGGACCATCCATTTTGGATTCCTGGGGTTGGTGGAACTATGATTTGTGTGGCAGCTGGAGTTTTATTTCAAGTAATGCGTTCTACTATGAGTCTACAAGTTATTTTCGGTCCAGTTCTCTCTCTAATTTATTTCTAATAAGAAACAATATATTCTATTGAATTAATGAAAACAATTATTTTGATTTAACGACACATTGATTTTGTACAAGCACTCTGGTCTGCCGAACTACACAAATTTCACAGAGTAACAATAACTGTTGCATGAATCAAATCCACAACAACAAAATACATTTTTTAAGTATACAGCCCAATTATCCATGCCTAACTTCATTCAAATTTGTTTTATTTACATATCATTTAATGGTGACAGAGTTGCAGCCATTTTGTCTTAACGGTGTTTAAATAGGTCTTACCTCCTTCTTTCGAGCAGAGTTTAATCAGGTTATGAACAGTCTCCATTAGCTCAAGCTGCTGCTTCTGCAGAATGCTGTTGTTCGTTGTGGCCCTCGTCAATTGTTTCTCCAGCTCGTGGATTATGTAGTTCTGACGGGAGACAAGACCTTGTAAGGTTTCCTTTTCTGTTTTCAGAACATCGAGTTCTCCTTTATGTCTTTCTTCCAGTTCTATCATTTTGTTCTCCAAAAGACTAAATGTAACAGAAATAATAACGGATATTTAACTAAAACAGAAATATAACGGATAATTAACTAAAGAGTTGTAGCAACTAAGGTTGAATATTTATGGCCATCTTTTGTACTTCTTATTGAGCGGAATTAATGTTTTATTTGATTGTAATGTTATACCACTCACTGTGCCTTAACGCAGCTGACGGCAAACTGTAAAATGATATATGACATTATGTCAGTGGCAATTACTGAGCCTTCACCTCATCCAAATGGATTGTGCAATAACTCTGCAGGAAGAGGTCTGCCAGAATAGGACTGTGATGGCATTCATTCAAAAGTGAAATACTCACTAGGGGAAAAACCATGAGCAAAAAAGAAAACTCCAGCAAGTCATTGAGATTCCAGAGTATTCCATGGAGCAAGATTATTAAATCAAGTGGACAATGTTGTCTAAAGATTTTTTTGTTATGTTTGGATATTTTGTATGATGCACCCAGGTGTACTATAAGACATAGTGAACTTCTGTAAACATTTATTATACTTCTAAATCATTGTCTATATAATTTATTGTTTTTTTGTTTTTTTTTCCAGAAGGATGCAATAATAATGGATGGGAATGTACAATTGTTTAGTCTGTAACATCCTAAAATTTGTTGCGGTTTGTCATCTTTAACCCCTTAAAGACACAACTTCTGGAATAAAGGGGAATCATGACGGAATATTTCCGTCATGTGTCCTTAAGGGGTTAAATGTACTAAATAGTTTTCTACTTAGACAGCACTGTAAACGGAGAAAAATAGCATGAAATATGTAACATTTCCTTAAAGTGTTACTCCAAGTATCATAATCAATTCAGAGTCAGATGACAATCCTGCCAGGCATTTATTGGCATAGAGCGTCAGCTGATCACTTTTGGCCAATGACTGAAATTCTGTGCATAGATATAGAAAATTGACATTAGCCAACAGGGGTTTAATATCTGTATGGGCAAAGACATATAGCAAAATGCTGCACTTAAAAACTCCAGGCACCATGAACACTTTAAATCACTAAAGTTGTTATGGTGCTTGGCGTTACCCTTTTACTACATTAGACATTTCCAAATAGAAGGCATGCATTATAAACCTCTATCCACTGAATTATTGGGTTTCAAACTTATTTTTTTGTCAATCTTTGTTTATTAGATTATTTTTCAAAACATTAGGTGATACAGAAAGAAAGGAAAGAGTAGTGTTTAAATAACGCTATAAGGTTCATAACGCTTCAAGATACATAGATCCAAGTGGGTACTTTTTTCAGGTTGCTCCCCCCATAAAACATCCCCTTAAACATTGTGGATTAGTTGGCTGGGTGTGTTCATGCATTGGTGGTTGAACTCAATTTTGACCCCTGGTTATCTGACTTGTTGCGGATCCTTGCGTCTCAATTAGAGGGTGAAGGGAGTATGTAGGTATTACAATCTCATATTTTAGCCTCTGTGCCCCCTTCTAACCTTCCCGGGTACCCCCTGCCTTTTCCCTGTGTCTGTCTGTTGTGTGCGCCAGGTGTCCCGGTGTTGTGCGGGTCATGTGGGTTGCTCGTCTTCGTCTGCGGAGACTTGTCTGTTTTTACCACCTTTTGTCTGTCATATATCATATGCCCTTGGGAATGTCGTGTATCTGTCTAACCCTTTCAGGTTTGGCGTGTAAGGTTAGCTCAGCTGTACAAGCATGGGGAAGAGATAGAGGGGAGAGGGAGAAGGTGTGGTGAAATTAGTGATAGTAAGAAGGGGGTGTGAGAAACGGGCTGGATTGGATTGCCCAGCCCCGGTCTCGCGGGTCGCCCCCATCCACCACGCCGCACGCGCGTTCAGGTCCCTCACTCCATCCCTTACCCGGCGGGTTGGTTTCCAGGGTCATTCCTGTTGCATAGGTGGTATGTCCACATCCACCAGATCTCCTCATGTTTCTTCAGCCTGCCACTTACCGCCGCTATTTCGGCTTCAACTTGTCTGATCTCCTCCACTCTCTGAAGCCAGGCTTGGAACGTTGGTGGCTGTTTCTGCCACCACAGCGCTGGGATCAGTGATTTCGCTGCCGTTAGGAGGTGTCGGGACACCGTTTTCTTATACCTCGATATGGGTAAGTCTATTCTGTCGAGTAGGATATCTGCCGGGTCAAAAGCAACCCCCTCTTCAGCTACCTCTCGCATCGCCTCGTATATTTGCTCCCAGTACAGTGTTATGAGTGGGCATGTCCAGAAAATGTGAAGGAGAGTCCCCATCACCCTCTCGCATCTCCAACAGTGCTCAGGGACCTCTGGTTGGTATTTATGAATCTTCTGTGGTGTGTCGTACCACTGAGTGAGTATTTTATAGTTGATTTCCTGATATTTGGCACATCGTGAGCTGAGGGACGTGCACAGGGCTATCTTGTCCCATTCAGTTGGAGTATACGAGGTATGTAGTGCCTCTTCCCATTGCGCCTGGAACTTCATAGGAGGGACTGCATCCGCCTGCTGTAGGAGTGTGTAGAGGATCGATATACCTCGATGGAGGCCTCCACCCCTCAAGCAAGTTTCCTCAAATGGGAGCAGAGGTCTTGTAAGCTGTAGTTGGTGGGTAACCGACTCGTGGAAGTGAATCAATTGGTGATACCGAAAACGCTCAGTCATAGTTGGTTCGCGGTCTTGCAAGAATTCACTCAGGGGTAACAGTGTGTGTCCCTTGCAGAGTTCTGAGAAGCGGAAGTGTCATCCCTTCCCTAGGAACCCCAGGGCCCCTGCCTCCCATCCAGGAGGAAACGCTGGGTTGCCTGTGACTGGTTACATTGGTCCGGTTAGCATTGTTAGGGAGAGCCGAAAGTGTGTCCGGTACCAAACCTTCAGAGTTGCCCCAACAAAGGGTTGTTCACGTATCAATTGTTTGGCTGTGTCGTCCGGCAGCCATACCACTCCCGGGATACCTCCCTTCAAAGCATCTCTCCCCAGCGTTGTCCAGATCCTCTGTGTGTCTGTTTCGTGCCAGGCTACAATTCTCAACAGGTGTGTTGCTTTGTAATAACCCACCATATCTGGTAGGCCAAGTCCCCCTTCCCCCTTTGGTCTCATCAGGTGTCCCAATCGTATACGTGGTGTACGCCCCTTCCATATGAATTTTATCAAAGCCAAATTAAGGGATCGGAAAAAGGCAGATGGGAGGTTGATCGGAATGGTCTGGAACAGGTATAAGATTCGAGGGAGGATATTCATCTTGATTGAGTTGATGCGTCCTGTCCATGAAAAATGCGGCGTAGTCCACGCTTTCATATCCGAGCAGAGGCAGGATAGCAATAGTTGAAAATTCAGTTGGTATAGCTGGTGTAGGTTCTTAGGGACCCAGGCCCCCAGGTATTTGATGCAGTCTGTGCATCAGCGAAAGGGAAATTGTGACTTTAGATCGTCCAGATCTCGTGTTGGAGACGTGACATTGAGCGCCTTTGACTTATCCAGATTGAGTTTGAAGTTGCTGATGTTTCCGTACGTTTTGAATTCGGCTATAATGTTCGGGAGGGAGATTCGCGGTTGCTCTATGTAGAGCAAGAGATTGTCCGCATAGACTGAGACCTTATGCTCCACTCCTGCAAATCTGAAACCATGGATCGAGGGGTTGGACCAAAGAGAAAAGAAAAGGTTCCAGCGTGAGGACAAATAGTTTGGGGGAGAGAGGGCATCCCTGCCGCGTCCCGTTCGTAATTCGTACTGGCGTGGAGAGGCCACCGTTCACGCGCACTCTAGCCGTTGGTACAGAGTAAAGAGCCCGGATCCATTTACAGAAGGGTTCCCCGAATCTCATCTTCTGTAGTGTGTTAAGCATGTATCGCCAGTCCACCCGGTCAAACACTTTTTCTGCATCTGTTGAAAGTATGACCAGGGGATGGCGCAAACTTGAAGCTAGGTGCATAAGGTTGAGGAGCCTGATGGAGTTGTCCCTCACTTCCCTTCCCGGTCTGTACCCGCTCTGATCCGGGTGTATTAGAGATGGGAGGATTGTCTTCAGCTGGGTTGCTAGTATCTTGGCTAGTAGTTTGCAGTTGGAGTTAAGTAAGGAAATCGGCCGATAGCTGGCACATTGTTCTGGATCTTTGCCTTCTTTGGGCAGAATGGTGATGTGGGCCATTAGTGATTCCCTACCCAATCTGCCATCTTGCAATAACGAGTTAAATGAGGCAGTCAGCGGTGATAGAAGGACGTCGACAAATTTCTTGTAGTATTGCAGTGGGAGGCTGTCTGGGCCTGGTGTCTTTCCCATTTTGGAGCATTTGATTGCCCCCTGAGTTCTTCTACGGTGATCTCCCGGTCCAAAGTGGATGCCAGAGATTGTCTTATGGACATGTGTCGAGAGGTACTCCTCCATCTTCTCGAGTTGTCTAGCGGAGAGTTCCGGTTCTGCAGTTTCGGAGATATTATAGAGCTTTGTGTAGTAGGCATGAAATAGTTCTGACATTTCAGACAGGTGTTCGGAGTCACGGGTGGGGCCCACGCGGAGTCTATGTATATGGAATCTCTCTCTGCCGTTTTTTGGAGCATTTTCGCCAGTAGGCGCCCACACTTATTGGAATGTTTGTAGAAGAAGCGCCTGGACTTTTGTATCATGGAGAAATGTTGTTGAGTGATGAGAGTCGCTAGGTCCTTTCTGAGCGAGAGGAACTTGCGTAGGACTGAGTCGCTGAGGGTTTGTTTGTGGTGTAGGTCCACAGTTGCAATGCCATCTAGGATGCTCCGTATACATTCCGCCCGGCTCTCTTCTTGTGCACTCCTATGGAGATGAGAACCCCTCGGCTCACACTCTTGTGGGCCTCCCATATGGTAGTTCGGCCTGTGTCTGGATTGGTGTTTTCCTTGAAGTAGTTAGTTAAGGCTTCTCGTACAGTGGTCCGTACCTCTTCATCCATAAGTAGCGACTCGTTCAGACGCCATGTTTGCTCCTTTGGTTTAAAAAGGGGGCAGGTCATCTGGAGCAACACCAGGGCATGGTCGGACCATGTGATGTGTCCGATGGTCGAGTCCTGGAGGAGGGACAGGTATTGTTGCGGAAGAAAGAGGTAATCTATTCTAGTGTACTATCCGTGCACCGCCGGATGTAGGATCCTCCAGCAATCCACTATGTGTAGTGTCTGCAAGGTTTTCTTGATGCTTCAAATACGTGGATATGTGATCGCACTTCTTCCCCTGGATGTGTCCATGGAAGGGTCCAATGATGCATTGAGGTCACCTCCCAATATCAGTAGCCCCTCCATATTCATCACAGCCGCAGCGTCTTTGTGATGGATATGTGTTGGCGGGAGTTAGGGGCATATATCGTGGCAAAGGTGTAGATCTGTGAGTTGATGCGCCCTTTCAGAAAAAGGTATCGTCCCTCCGGGTCCTTCTTTTGATCCAAGAGGACGAACGTGGTCCCTTGCGAGAACAGTATTGCCACTCTGGCTTTCTTGCCCAGAGGGTGCGATGCGAAGTAAACACTAGGGAACCTCCTGTCTTTAAGCACTTGTTCTGAGCCTAGCTTGAAGTGTGTCTCCTGTATCATTGCAACTGACGTCCGGGATGACCACGGTTCCCGCAGCAATCTGGTGCGGCATTCAGGGATGTTGAGGCCCCGCACGTTGAGCATACGGACGTGTAGTGGGAGCGGTGCGAAGGCCGGGGGGGTCATGGTCCAAACCTGTGAAGCTGGGCTGGAGTAAGGAAGCGGGAGAGAGGACGGTAGACAAAGAGGGGAAAGAAGAGCTAGTAGAGAAAGAGTTGAAAGGAGGAAGCCCCCAAAGGAGGCAGGAAAGAAAGTACAATATTTACAAATGCAGTAGGCACTTAAGGTGCCCAATGGACCACACGTGTCTACCCGGTTCACCGGGAGCCACCAATATTAAGGTGGTGGTCCCTACAGTGCCCGTGCAGAGATTTGTCACTCCTCCCACATTGGCGATCCCCAAGGATGCACGGCCCAGCACTCGTGCTATACCCCTTACTCAGTGTGTCTTATCCAAGTGTCAGGTGTTAGTCTCAACTGTGTTAGTTCATTCTCCCGCCCCAGTAGTCCCAGTCAGCGTGTAGCCCTCCAGTCCTGATGTCGTCTCATCTTCATGTTGGCCCGTCCCTTACGCTGCTGGGGCACTAGCGCGGTCGTCCCCCCAACCAACCATCCCCCAGGGTATGTGTCGCTAAGAGGTGGTGAGAGGACATCCCCGCATAGTGTGTTTCGGTATAGTGCAGCTAGGGCAGCGCCATGTTGCGCCTCCCGCTGGAGCCAAGGAGGGTGAGCTATATTATATATTATAGGACGCAAGCCCTGACTCCCAAAGGTGAAGTAGGAGCCCAGTCTGGCCCGCGTCCCCCCCCACCCCGGAAGCCCAGGTGAGCCATCTGTAGTGTGGAACCACCCCTGTGCGTGACCTGCTTTCAACGCGGTCCTGCTTTCAACTGAGCCAACTAGGGTGCACTGCTGTCTGGCGTTGTCTGCAAACAGGAATTAGGAACCCTGGACCCAGGAACACCAGGGGGGGGAAGCAGCAGGAGAGCAGAGCAGACCTAAGCTTGGAATTCAAATTGTAGCTGATGTGTATTGTACCCCCCGGAGCAGAGGGCCACAGGCGCCATCCCCGGGGGGGGCAGCAGATCCATTTGCAGGTTGGTGTATCTCAGCTCTCTCATTCCTCTGGTCTGTGTGGCATGGCCCGCCCAGCTGTGGTAGGAGTTGAGCGGGGCGCACGGAGCTGGCGCTGGCGCTGGCGTGACCTTTGTTCTCCAGGCGGCAGGGTAGTCAGGTGCAGTTTTGAACCGTCGTGCTTGGTAGCTCAAGGGCCCTGAGAAACCCCGCCACATCCTCTGGCGTCTTGATGGTAGCCCAGGCTTCACCGGACCATGCGTGTAGGCAGAAGGGGAAGCCCCATCGGTATGTCAGGTTGCGGTTGCGAAGGAGACTCGTGATAGGGCGAAGCGCTCGTCGGGCGTCCAGAGAGAGCAGGGACAGGTCTTGGTATAAACTGCCATACCTGGCGGTCTCTGGCCTGATGCATTATCCGTTCTTTTTGTTTGAACGAGTGTAAGCAGCACACTACGTCCTGGGGCGTGCCATCTGACCTGGTTTGGCGGAAGGCCCTGTGCGCGCGGTCCAGTTGGAAGGTCTCTGGGTCTTCATTTCCCAGGATGAAATTGAAGAGTGCTTGCAGCATGGCCTCCAGCAGTTCCCCCTGCATGCTGTCAGGTAGGCCCCAGATCCTTATATTGCACTTCCTGCCCCTATTGTCTAGGTCTTCTACCTGCCTCCTCACATCCAGCAGCATATTCCCCTGTCTTGTGGCTGCTAGTTCTGCAGCCTGATGTCGCTGAGTGGAGGTGGTAGCTACAGCCTCCAGTGTGGTCACCCTATCCTGGAGGGCAGTGACATCCTGCCTGATTGCTGCTAGCTCTGCCCGGATTCTACCTTTAACCCCTTAAGGACACATGACATGTGTGACATGTCATGATTCCCTTTTATTCCAGAAGTTTGGTCCTTAAGGGGTTAAGGGAGGCCTCCAGAGCCCCTGCGTCTGTTTTAGTGAACATCGCCTGCGAGATGGCACGCAGGTCTGCCCTCAGCTGCGACATGGGGTAGGGTGAGGATGCCTCGCTGATCTCATAGGGTCCCAGGCTGTCGGGCTCCTAGGACATTACCACATGGTGTGCGGCCGCGGTACCCACGAGCTCCGCCGGCGTGGTCAGGAACTCATCCATTGGGCCTGGCTGTTGCGCGGCAGTTGCTGGGGACAGGACTTTCTTGTGTGGCCCATCTGGACTGGTTAAGTAGCTTTTAGCAGCTGTTAACGGGACCCGGTATCAGGAGCCAAAGGTCTCAGGCAGCCATCTTGCCCGCGCGCCAAACCACACCCCAGGGTTTCAAACTTCTAACACTTCTTTATTTTCAATTCTGTAGCTGGTACAATTAATTTTGTTTTATAGCCTTGAGTGTGATATTGGCACTAAGGGGGCAAGGTGCCAGATTTTTGGAGATGCGGTTGCACATATTTCACATGCAATGGTGTCAGCACACTAACACAAAGTAACTAGACACACTGATTTCATTTGAACAATTTTCTTGCAAAGTTTATGACACGGATAGTATCCTACACCCTGTCTCACTTTTTAAGGTGGCTTATTAATGTTGTGATCTGCAAAATGTTGTGTAACTTTAAACCTGACCTCTGGAGCTGAGACTTCAAAAAGAACAAATAATTTGCATTATCAGATCCTATAGAGCACGCATACACACAATTAGGATAGATCTTTCTCTGCTCCCCTGGAGAGAGCCATAGTGACAGGTACACTCAAGTACAGTAACAAAACCATGAGCCAGGCTGTATATAAACGGGTAATAGCTAGGGTATTTCTGCTCTCAGGTAATCAAGCTGTTCTACTCATGTGATGTGAAGAGCTGTTCCCAAGGGATAAACTTTATAGACCATAAGCTTCTATGGTCAGAGATTTTGGAATAATAAAAGAAAAGAAAACCTTTAAATCAGAATGGTGGTTCCCGATTGGTGAACCCTTTTGTCTGGTTATGGAGGAGCCTTCTGGCTGCCTGTGGAAGTGCAGACGTTCTACGCACTTAAAGTTCTTTTTTTGTATTTTGTTTTTGGTTCTTTATATATTTTTTTCTTTTTTAATATTTTACTATTATTATTATTATTAATTTCTTTTGCATTATTTAGTGCAGTGAAGACATTGGGAGCTAATCCTTGTTTATTGGGTCCCTTTTACCCCTTTGCTATCTTACAAACTGCAGAAAGTACTCGTATACATTATATACTTCCAGATATTGTATATAAAATATCTCTCTCAAATTCACGTTCCTTTTGCATGTATACAACACCATGTGTGTGTAAGCGTGTAGATTAGCATGTTAACCTTGATTAAAATTGGTAAACACATATACAGACAATTCCTCTGAGATCAGAACTCTGTTTGTATTTTACAGATACTTTTATCTTGCATTGTTAGATTATTTTAATGACGGTCTACAGCATCCAAATCCTTATTTATATTTTGCATATACAAACATGTCAAATGTTCATCCGCGACTCCATAAACATTCACAAAGAAGGCACAATTATGATCAACTAACATTCTCTCCCAAGAAATACTTTATTAACACACGTTTTTGTTAGATAATATTGTCATACAGTGAGAATAAAAAAAATAAAAAAATATTTATCAAATTATTTCCAAATGGTTGAATCACAATCATCTTTGTTGATGAAAGTCAAAGAATTAAATATGTATTTCTGTTAGCCCCGTCACTATCAAGCAATATCTAAAAAAAAGTTTTTTGTGCTCTCAAAAGTCCTATAAATTAATGCATTTATATAAATGTATATTTATTTTGTTTTGGAATGCTTAAATAGCACTTTTTATTAGTGACAACAATATCACCAGTGATTACGTATTTGCACACTTATTATGATATTCAGGCTGTTTTGTTGCGGGTTATTAATAATATTGTTAGATATAATATATAACGTACATTTGTAATGTTTTTATTTTTGTTTATAGTTGAAAAGCAAAATCGTTTGGTATGATTTGTAGCAGACAGAAACACTAACAAGAAGAAACAATCCCACATACAGGTAAGTACAGATAAGTACTATAGCTGTAAACATAAACTTAAGATACAGGGAGTGTTGGAGAAGCAAAATCATTAATCATATAATGAGTGACCACTGCAGCTCATTGACGAGGTCTGGGTGCTTTGTCCCTTTTGCACTTAGTGCTGCAATGTTAAACATTGCAGTTTAAATTGAAGCTCTAATTCTGCCCTCAGTGGCTCTCTGCCAGACAGCCATCAGAGGGCTTTCTGAATTGAAACAGACTTTTGGTCCATTATCTGATGCTGGACATCCTCACACTCTGCATGAGGACATCCAGCGTCAGAATGTCCCCATAAGAAAGTATTGATTTAATGCTTTCCTATGGAGAGGCCTAATGCACGTGTGGCATTTGCAGTGCATGTGCATTAGATTCCGCTCTTCACGAGACGGAGAAGGGGGCGGAAATGCGGCCTAGCACCGAGGGACATCGGGATCAGGTAAGTAATTAAAGTTTTTTTTAACCCTTTATTTACTGGGTAGGATGGGGCGCGAGGGAGGGAGGAGGCAGTAGGATCGGTAGTGCCAGAAATACAGCTTTGTATTGAAGGGCACTACAGTATCCCTTTAAGGCCCAACATTTATTTTCGGTTGTTTTGTGACAAACATTCGTTTTTGTTCAGAGGAGTTAAACAAACATGTACCACTACAAAAATGATCAAAGGGCTACAACATCACAATCTATGTGGCAATTCCATGTGTTTCTAATTACTCTGGAAATGAATCTAATGAACTGATTTGTATTACAACTATATTAGTGTTTATCCACAATATCTTTATATTCCTGAAACCACACAAGGCTGTGGTATGTTTGTTTAATGTTAATTTCTAGTCCCTTCCATTAATTCTCTTATTCCCTTGTCTATAAAATTCGATTATGGGGCGTATTATAGCATTTTCTTTTAAAATTTCAAGTGTGCCCTTATTCTATTTAAAAGATGTATCAACATATGAGCTATAGACAATTAGAGAGAGATTACTTACTATACCACAGATTAGCAAATAAATATAAAATTCTGAGTAATATAAGATCATCAATAAATTGCAACGTTCTATGGAGATAGCTGTGTCGCTGTTCATTTGAGAACTATCAGGGTTCTTCATCAAAGAGTGATGTAATGGGAAATTAATTTCAATTTCATTTTCAGGCCATAACACCCAAACTTGATGTTGACTTTAAATTCAATTGAATTCTTAACAATTCACACGTTCCTGAAAATCCCTGTTTATGAACAACTAACGTTGAGAGTCCGAAGCCTCTTTTTTCTCAGAAAGCATGCTCTAAGGTACACAATTTTAATCTTCATAAAGTAGAGCAATGAGTTTAAGAAGAAGTGGAAATGTAAAGGTAGATACATGAAGCGTGAGTAGAACAACCGAGCAGTACCCACAAAGAATCGAAGGACATGCAAGAAAAGGGCCACCAGGACCTACTGATAACCAAATAATAGTTCAGCCTAATAATAGGCCTTTCTCAAGTTCCAATTGTGAACTTAAATCTGGAATGCTTTTTAATCTATTGATGTGCGCTGGCCATTTTTTTTTAGACCCACAAAGACTGATTATTTGTTGTGTCGTTTCTCATACTTGACATACTTGAAAACGAGAGAAACCTCAATGTATCCTTCCTGGTAAAATATTTTATAAATAAATAAATATGCAAAATTGTTCCTCCATCAGTGTTTATGTTGTAGCTCCTCAAGGTATTTATCCCAAGGACCAATGCACAGAGACTGTACAAACCTCCATAATATATTTGCTTCTGTCCTTTTAGAATGGCAAAGAAAGGAAGGTATGGATGCAACAGCATGGCATGGACCTAACACTATGGGCTGAAACATACACTGTATGGGCTGATGAATGTACAATAGAAAACCTTATTTTTTTCAAAGTACATTTAACTTATTTTCTTAAATTTCAATGTTTGCATAAAAAAAAAAGAAAACAGCAAAAGCCATGGATATGTGTATTTTTCTCCAAACATTTTCATATGTAAATTTTGAAAGATGTGCATAATACGGAAGATTGGTTTAAAAAAATAAATAAATAAATAACTTTGCATGCAAACAGTGTTATCACGTATGATGCCATCAACAAATTAATTTCTCATTGATCATTTTCCTAACCTTGTTTTGTGGATATGACAGCCACCCGGGGTTATTCAAATACACATTCTTGTTTTCATTCATGCTTGGCTGCAAATCACATTTCCAGCTTTTATTAAAGGACCCTTCAGAATACATCTTCATTAAATTTTGGTGGAAATTATGCCCCATGGGAAAATGTATTGCCAAGTAACATTTTATAGTAAAAGATTTAGGACATGTCAAACTTGTGAAACTGCAACACACGTATTAAAAAAAAAAAATAATAATTACTAAAAGGCATTTGGTGTACTAAATAATTAAAAAATCCTACGTAAGCAAACTGATTCAGAGTTGGAATGAAGAGGCCACCACAGATCTTTATAAAAAGTGATCCTTAACTCAAATACTGACATTTCCTTGTGCTTTCTTTAAGCATGCCTCACATTTTTCCTCAATTCATATCTGATCTCATGACTGCTTAATAACGGTTTGATCAAGTACAACATTATTATACAGTATAATACAACTTTCAAATTATTCTACAGAATAATAGAACTTTGAAATTTAGTCTAGAAAAGGTAAAATAAATAGCTAGTGTTATTTAGTGGTAGAGTGGGTTCAATGTAAAAAATCCAAGGACTTCGAATTGAAAAGGAAGATACAGAGTTTAGTTTTCAAGCAGTGGCTTGATACCAGGAATGCAAAATGTAGGCGAGGACATTAACTTAAGAAGAAACTTAACCCAACATGCACAGTTTGGTTTCCAATTCACTACAGTTCACTCTTTTCGTAAATAAACGTAATATGTTTTTCAAAGTAATTCGGTCATACTTGTGAATGACTTTACTATGAAATATGGAGCTTAGATAAAGGAATTGCAAGTTTGTGGCCAAAAAGCCAAATTAGACATTTCTTTAACTCAGCTCTTTTTAAAATTGATGGGTTTACTCAGATTGTAACTGATATAAATCTGAACTGAATAATTTGGGCAAATATAGAAAAAATTTAATTTGGAGAATATTTTCAAATCAGCTATTTTTACCTGAATTCTTTAATTCAGATTCCAGTTTACTTGAGTTGTGTTACCAAAATAACCTGAGATAGCAATTGAAAGCAATATTCCTAAAATGGCAGTCCCACGCTTCATTTACAGATAATCAGTAACAGATTATATAAATAGATATACTTATAATAAGCCTTGTTATCTTCAAATTACCAGTGTGTTGGCCACATACTAACATGCTCCTACCTATCTATCCTCCCGAATACACAAGTATGTCCCGTCTAGGCCCTTACGACCTGCTGAAGACTTACGTCTATTTTCTGTCCTTACTCCCACCTCTTATGCTCGCCTTCAAGACTTCTCGAGGGCTGCACCGTTCCTGTGGAATTCACTTCCCTCCTCCTCAAAGAGTAGCCTTCAAGACAACTAGAGAAGCTACCTTAATTATTCTACTTATGGTTGTGACCTGTAGTTTACTTGTGACATTATTTATATTTTTGTTTATTATTATTTTACTTTACTGAATATTTTAACATATTTTGCCTCGAGGTACGAAATATATATAATGAAAAATAAGTAAATAAAATGATAGTCACTAAACTGACAGTCCAGTCTGGTAAGTGTTTAAAAAAATAATAAAAGAAATATCATCAAAGCTCATTAGGTTAAGATTTATTTTTCTGTTGGATTTCCAGAAAAGATCACAAATTTTACGCTACTCATATTGATTTACAGATTGTCTCCAACTAAGCACATCAGGATGCCAATACAAATGGCTTCACATGAATCGGCTTCCTGTTCCAGCTGTATAATGATTTTAGCACATTTACCTCCCTATAAACTCAACATTTATAAATATCTTAAAATATATTTACAGACTTCATGGTCAGTTGAGAATGAAAGGTATGTAGTTTCATGGTTATACATTGTTTGCTTTAATAATCGGTGTAAAAGAAAACAGGTTCCAAGTCTGTGTTTGTGGCTACATCTCAAGGCAATTCCAACCAAAGAATGTGTGTTTTGACGCACATTAACAAAACTATTTATTGCACTCTGTGATGGTTACAATGGTGAAAGAAGTGTGATTTATTACACAGGAGTTTAGGATTTATCCATTGTCCAATATTAAAATATTGCTATATTGTTTAAAACTAAGACGTTATTAAAGTTGCATGTGGAGCTCTTAACTCATTCAATTAACTGCTTTAACTATTTTTGAGACCTGATCCCTACAGAAAGATATCATGAACTACAATGTCATAATAAAACAAAAATGTATGCTCCTGTAAAACAGTTTAAACATATTAAATTCAATTCTGTAGGATTTGAGTGTTTAAATACGATGAAACAATGGAGTACTCATGCTGGAAATTTATTTTATGATTTGACCATGTTTTGCATCGTATAACGTGACAATGGAATTAAATAGAAAACACATTTCACAATGTACAAAACATAAAAATGGTAACGGTAAATTTCTCTAAACTGTTATCCTGTACAAAGCTTCTTTGATAGTGTTCTGAAGATCGATTAGGCTAGGTCACCAAATTGAGTTGTCCATCAACTTACTTCTTCATAGATAGGTCTTGAACAAGTGTGGTTTTGGACTATAATCTGGCAATAAAATTTAAGGAATGCCCAGATAAGGAGTGTTAAGGGAGACACAAATGTGATTATTTCTTTAGACTGATCTGCAGGGAAGTAGTCCTAGATTATGACACTGTCTATTATATTATATGCCAAAGAGCAATAATTATGGATTTTGTTTTAATCTCTCATACATTATTTGTAGCCTGCCAATATACTCTCCATTGGACTGATAACAGCATAATGATGGCATTATTCCATCCTAAAACTCATTATGTTCTCACAAAACTATTTAATTAATTTACAGCAAGTGACACTTCCTAAATGGCAGAGTGGGGACTTAGCATTTTCAGCAACACTGAATTTCTATCTTTGATCTTTTTCTATTACTTTCTCAGTCTGGGGACATGGGGCCTGAACAAAGGAACGAGTGTATCTGGCTGTCAATTCTTTGTCCTCTCTATTTTTCTGTGATTGCATGCTGGACGTGCTAAGTCTGACATTAAGCCTTTTTGCTATTTGCATTAAGTGCACTATGGGAATACAGCAGAAAATTACCGGAATAATTGATTTTTAAATTTATGATGAAAACACAGAAAGGTCAATAGAAGCATTTAAACAGTATTCACCAAGTTAACACATGCATAGGTAAAAATATATCATATAAAAGTTAGAAATATTAATTAAGTATTTAAAAACAAAATTAGAAAGTTTGAGGATTTGAATAAAAATATAATCAGGTGAATGCACTAAAGCCAAATGAGTGGAACCAACCCACCCCACAGTGAAGCCATCTGGTGTTAACACACAGCCATCTGGAGTTTAAGGGGATAATGCTATCCCACATAATTCCCTCCAACAGCTCGAAATAGAGTCTGTGGCACAACTATGTAACTATGTATAAGTAGAGTGTGTGTGCGTGAATGCAAATGTAGGTATGCACATTTGTCAGAGCAGATGCATGTCTGTAAGTGCCAATTTTGCATGTATATGAATTTAGATGTATGTGTAAATGCAGATAAAATCATTGTATTGAGAAACTAAATTTGCTAATGGATGAATCACAAAAGGTGAAAAGTAATAACGCCTGGCTGACAACTTTTACTTTCATTAAATTATCGTGCAAAGTATGAATTCATTATTTTACCAGTTTGTTTTTTAAGATAATTTTTCACATATATAGTATTAAGGAAAAACAAAATAAGAATTCTCTTCCCATCCCACCTAACATCTCTTGCCAAAGAGGCTTGCTGGAAATTAAATTATGCTCTGTTCAAATTACTCAGTCTGCCCAAGAAATAACTAAACAGCCAAACTCTCCAATTAATTTTGACCCCTTAAAATTGAAAAACTATAAATAAAAATGAAGAAAAATAGCCTTAAATTTAATCTAAAATTGTGAACTTTTTCTTCTTGATCATAGTTTTATTTCCAATATGTTGTAGCATAGTGTCATAAAATAATTAAATAGCACAACAAACACTATATACAAACACATATAGGTAATATGTATCATATCATATAAACAGAGTATTATGAATTCACTTCATTTAGAAAAGATGGAACACTTTTAGTACCTGGTACCTGGTGTAGTATTATCTTACTTTCTGTAATTAAAATTCCATGCATATAGTAAGTATCTTTATATATTAACACCGATGTCTGGCTAAAATTTGCTTAACAAGAATCCCGAGGCATTACAGCATGGAAATTGTTATTACTTACTTCCTCTTATCCTGTGGAGGGCAGTACTAGGGCATGAATACCCTAAGGCAGGGGTAGTCAAACTTCAGCACTCCAGATGTTGTGGACTACATCTCCCATGATGCTTTGACAGCAATATGGCTGTATGAGCATTTTGGGAGATGTTGTCCTCAACATCTGGTGTGCCGAAGTTTGCTTACCCCTGCCCTATGGAAAGTTCTCCTCACCTCAAAGGTGGTTTCAAAGTATCCAGAGATACCAAGAGATGAAATTGACAGATATGGAATTGAAGGTCTTTATGGGAGACTGTTGAACAGAAAAATGGAAGTTTAGTCATTCCTTGCAGCAGAGTTTAATGACAATACATTTTTGGGATAAGAAAATGTTTTCTTTAGATAAATATAATCCAGATTTCAAGGAGCAGCACAGTCATATCCTTTGTCAGGGACAGATTTTGCACTGACCTTTTCTATTTCTGTATGCTCATCTATGACTCACATTGAATAATGAATAAAAGAGGAAGTTGATTCTTATTGATGCCGACTACACAGCTCTAGAACACATTGTATCCTCGTCACAAGAAAGACCAAGGACCATCCTTTATTTTGGTCCAAATTGAAGACAAGGCTCTTTGATGTGGTCTTCTCCTATCAGCCACACAGTTCAGGCTTTTTCCATAATCTTTATCTCTTCTGTTGTTTGACTCCAAGCTTTTGGATTTCGAGAGCATAGAATCATGACTTGCTCTGTTTCTGCATTATATAAATCAGTAAACAGACAGAGAGATAGACAGATATGCAAAGCTTCCATGTAGACCTAATATATGAACTTATAGCAGAGGAAAAGCAAAACCAAAATAAATGATGTGTCTTATTTTCTTAATATTGTTCAAGTAAAAAGGAAACTTGGGTGGATGACTGTGGTCATTTTTATCTATTTAACATATTTTGCTTTAAAATGTTATGACATTTCTCCATCCACTGTTTCCTCATGAGAAATAAATTAAGAACACATTATTCCTTCAATTAGTGCCTAGAGCAATATCATTTCATCAGTGTTATATTGAACTAATCTGATTCTGTCTTCACATATGTCAACAGGCAGCACAGTTTGAAATTCTGAACTCGCCTTTTGGGATTATACAACTACAGCCCCCATTGTGTTTGATGGATTTTTATGGATGTATACCAAGATTGAACATTATGTACTTGAGGCTAAATTATATATTGTGTTTTTTGTTTTTTTT
This sequence comes from Pelobates cultripes, assembly GCA_933207985.1. NCBI lineage: Eukaryota > Metazoa > Chordata > Amphibia > Anura > Pelobatidae > Pelobates > Pelobates cultripes. The sequence goes on along the minus strand of OW240915.1, from coordinate 295,564,676 downwards.
TTTAAATCTGAATTCACTTTGCATACCTTTAACGTGTCCTCTACATTACAAAGATAAAACATTAAAAGTAAACTTAAAATAAAGTAAAAAACCACCGCTACTTGCACTACTACAGGAATACGTCAGCCTCTCCGGTTACAAACTGAACCTGGACAAAACGGTAGCACTCCCGATTAGAATGCCACAACCGACTATGGACCGAATAAAATTAACACACCTATGCTCTAAACTACTCACCCCTACGCCAACAAGCACAAACTGATCTTCATAAATGGAACTCCATGCCCGTATCCTGGCTAGGCAGAATAGACTATCAAAATGAACCTCCTCCCCCGGTTCCTCTACTTATTTCAGGCTTTACCTATTCCCATATCCAAGCGAGACTTCAAAACACTCCAGACAAAAATAGGTAACTTTGTTTGGTCAAACAGAAGACCAAGGATAAAGAGGTCCATGATGTACAAAACCACAAAGTCCACAGGTCTAGGTCTCCCGAACTTCTATGATTCCTTTCAAGCCACTCAACTGGCGCAAATACAACATATATAAGCACAACCAGGACTTAAATAATGAGTGGACTTCAAACACAACCTTCTGGGTAGGGACCATCCCTCACTCCTCTTCTCGCTCCCCAAAAGGGAGAGGCCACAAACTCCACAGGCGACCCCAGCCCTCACTACATCTTTCCATATATGGGACAAAACCACACCCAGGTACCACCTAACGAACACAACATCACCACTCACTCCAATCCTGAGAAATAAATGATTTCCCCCAGACATGACACCCCAACACTTCGCACATTATGAAGAAAATGGGCTCCTCAGATTTTTCCATATCTTCCGTGACCACCAACTACTGCAATTTCCGGACCTACCCAAGAATACACCACTAAACACCTTTGACCATTTCCGGTACTTACAAATCCGTAGTTTTTTAAATGAACCCCAACACACCGCCATTTCTACCACTAAACTAATACAATTCGAACGCGCTTGTATACACGCCCCTGTCCACAAAGGACAAATCTCCAATATTTACCTCCAAATGAACTTCAGCTCCCCAGCTGATGCACTCACACACACGAAGGCTTGGGAAAGAGACATAGGTCCAACCAGAAACCACCACGCTGCTGCCTCCCCCAGCTACTACTGTCTGTCCTGCTCCCCAAAACCCCCATCCTCCAATCCCCTCCACTATGCCAAACACCCGCCCCTCCACCCAAGTCACACACCTACAAATCCCACCTTAATACGGAAATCCTACCCAACAAACACACAACCTCCCAGAGGAAAAACGACTAAATAAAGACCCCTGATACACAAGACAACCCCAGGACACGCAAGAACAATGACACACAACACCCACACCCAATACACGACAACCCATTGTAGCAGTACTTACCTTACCCGGGGGCCGGCCGAGGTCCTCACTTCTCGTCGCGCGTGGCTCTCGACTGAAGGTGGGCATGGACCGCGAGATGTGGTCACGTGTCCCGCGTAGCTCTAAGAGCGTGCCGTGCGTCTCGGGCACGCTCTTAAAGGGGCAGTGGGAGCCAAAAGATGAAATGTGCTCCCATTGGCCCCTGTCATCCCACATTCCCCAGACACTCACATTTTGGGGGCGTGGATATGTCAGGGGCCAATCAACGTAAAGTTTAGGGTATTTATACTTAGCTCTCCCTTAACTCCCTGCCCTATCGTGGTTTCTGTTTCAGTTCCCTTTAGCGCTTGTTGTGTTCAGTTGTGATTTTCATGCTTGACCTTGGCTTTGTATCTGACTCCGTTTATCTCTCTATCCCTGTTTTGTCTTGTTTGCCGGCTTACTGACTACTGTGTACCAGACCTTGGCTAGTTTTTTTTCTCGCAGTCTCTTTGCTTCCCTTGACCTCAGCTTGTTCTTGACTCTGTCTATTCTCTGCTATACGGCGAGTCCGGCCATTCTAAGGTCCGGTAAGCCGTATCTGCTCTGTCGATTGTTGAACTAAATCTGTAGGGGTAAACTACCGTGACACCCATACAATTGATCACGAATTACCGACCACACAGATCGAGGACAGGAACTGCCCTAAAGCAGCCCGGGACACACCATCCTCCCAAGATGACAATACTACAGGGGGCCAAAGTCGAATACCCCACCTCCACCCTGCTCACCCAACACTCAACTGTTACAAACCCAATACCCCAGACTGCATCACAATCACCCGCTGAACACAACAACAGCTCACATAACCTAGGGTGACTCTCCTACACCTCCAGATGGGACAAGTCATATGCCAAAGTCAAAACGGGGATCTTACCCTCCATAACAATAATCAACTAGAAATTGAAATGAAACGGCTATTGTCTAGACACCACCACTATTAACGCAATTGATGACAATTTTCTAATCGACTCTAAAGTGACATGTACCCCCTCCCTATTCTTCATTCTGTACCCCATAATTACCATTGATAAAACATGGAAATAAAGAATTTACAAAAAAAAAGTAAAAAACAATGCTTCATAATTTGAAGAATTAAAATAGATATATTCTGCAAAATCTCTAAACCCAGATAACTACAGAACTACATATACAAATAGTAGATAACCTGATTTAACATACACAAACTTGTTTATACAAAAGAGTGTATATATCTAGTAAGGCAAACTTGCCCAAGATTAAAGGAAATCAATTTCTAGTTAACACTAAGATTAATAAAACATGCTGTGAATGGCTTCACCAAGGAGTTTAAGTTAAGAACAATGTTTCTCATAGAAATGTTATAACAACACTTACTGTCCTGCTTCCACGAACATCACAGGCCCACTGAACTAGCACTAGTATGCTCTGCACATTCAATTCCTATGACACTTTGGTTCTGCATTCACAACTAAATGTATAAATTACCCCCAATGCTATTGAATGGTATTCTCATTTATGCCCTCAAATAATTAAATTAATAAGTCAATTAAAATATATGGTTGGCTGTTCATACAAGTATCCATTTAGTTTGCTATATTTTGCTTATAAACTATACACATGTAAGAAAAATAAACATAAATTAAAATAATTTAAGAGTTAACTCCTTATTTTACATTGATTAAGTAGATGCATTGGTATGTTTTATTTTTCCTTTTTTATTCTTATTATTACATCATTTTCTTACCTGTTTTTCTCGTGGATTTTTATAATTTCATGTGTTTGCTGTACTAATTGTTTTTCAAGTTTATATGTTGATAGTGAATTTTCCAACAGTTGAATTTCTAGTCTCGATGTTTGATTAAGAACCTAGAAACAAAATCGATTAAAGAGCTTAAATGATCTATTCAATTTCATTGATGCTAAAATAAATAATATATTTACAATCATAATCAAAAGAAGAAGAAAAAATACAATTATATAAGTAAAACTGCAGTTCCCATAAGATAACAGTGAAGTATTACAAAACATAAAAAATAAGAAATTAATTTCTGCAATAATAAAAATAAAATAAAACAGAAAATAAACAGAATTAGTTAGATGTTACGTCAGTCTAAAGGAATATTTATGTCATAGGGTCATGCACAAATAATATTATAAGAAACCTGTCGTTTAAAGCTCCCAAGCTTTTACCGGGTGGTCCAACCGAAAGCTGTCTCCGATGACACAGTGGTTTCTTATTGGCTGGTGAGAACATTGAGGTTTGACAGCCATTTTTATTTTACACAAGGGAGTTACAATGATAGCAATACTACTAACAGAATCATAGGAGCTAAGGGATTTGGGGAGCTAAAAACAACTGGGTCAGCTCCTGTTTAAATGAAGAAGAAAGGAAAGGCTGATATTTCTAATTTAACCATGACTGTTAAACAAACTAAAACTCTTGTTTGAGATGGAAAATAGAAATTGTATTTGGCTAAGCAACTTCAGTCCTTTTCCCATTTTTATTTTTTAATATACAGCCCATATATAAATAATGGTTTTGTCTTATTTTATTTGGAGCAAGCAGCATTACTACAGTGCTTGTCAAACACCGCTCAGCATTCAATATTTTGAGTGTTTCCAAAATGTCTAAATTTTTTATTTAATTCTTTCGTACTCTCGTATTGGTAACATAACTATGAAATAAAATTCTGTTTTATTTGAGAAACAGTACAAGTGTAACTGCCATCGATCTCAGACTACAAAGTCATAACTTTAGCCCTATCGTTAACACTAGCGTTAAGCCTAACTTTTTATTAAAATAATGTATTATACAAAATACGTAAAACCAATAATGCAATCTACAGAGAGTATGAAAAGAGTTTAAGGGAATAATTACAGAGATAAGGTGGCAAGTTGCTTTGGAATTAAGGAGACTAGGTGGAAGGCTGGGAAAGATTAGGGAAAGTTGGTAATTGGCTGAGGAGGAATTAGAGAGATTAGGTGGCAGGCATGAACTAGGAATCGGGAAATAAAACACAATAAACATTGGGCACAAAAAAATTCAAGACAGTATTCGATTCCAGTGCTCAACTCTGAAAATCTAGGGACATTTGATAGATTAGATGGATTAAAATGTTAGATGGCACACTACGCAGTGTGAGTAACGCTTTAAGGACATTCTTTCTCTCCCTTAAGGTATATGGTCCATATAGAGAAAGTCATTGTGCTTACTTAAAGGGCACCCAAATAGCTTCATCTAAAATACATTTTTATGGTGCCAAGAGGCCCCAAGGCGCACTCTTACCTCAAAGGGATAAAACATTCTCGAACAGTTAAACCCCAAAGTCGCTTCCAGTGCCAATCTCAACTTCCCCCAGAAGGTTTCCAAAGCTTTTGTTAAGCCAGTTTTGTGATTGGTGCTGGAGGCAAATTTTGGGTTAAAACTTTGGAGAACAGTTTAACCCCTGAGGTAAGAGTGCATCCGGGAGTTTCCTGGCACTATAACTACTATATTTAGATTAAGTTGTCATGGTGCCTAAAGGTGCTTAAACTGTCTTTTTAACTGAGGGTTAGGTCTTTGATAGAAGGGATCCTTACTGCATGACCATTTTTTTACATTAAATAGTTTTTATATGTATTTCTGTTTGCTCAGGTGTAGAACACACATGCTCTCACCTTCATATACACATTCACTCACATACATATGTTTACCTCCATATATATACACACGCACAGGTGTCTACATCATGTCTATATCTATACACACACACACACACACACAATGTTGGCACAATCAAATATAGGAGTGGTATAATATACTTTACATGGCTAGTATTTATTTTTATTCCCAGTCTACTATTGAAATTAAAGGGACACTCTAAAGAGCAATGTCCATTCTGCCTAAAGTTGGACAGAAGTGACAGAAGGGGGACAGTCCTAGGTGGATTCTAGCACTCCTAGTACTGTACAGCAAAATGCAGTGGCTATGATATTTAAAATATATATTTTTAAATTGTGATATTGTGGTACTAAGGCTTATCCCCCAGGTAGCGAAAGGAAATAAATAAAAAATGAATTGTAAACTTCAGACTAAAATAACCAACCTGTGACATTAGTGGAAATGAAGGATTTGTCCAAAATCAGATATTTTGCCCTTACATTTGCAAATCAAATTGATCAACTTTCAAATAATTAAATCCCAGTTGTAGCTGATAACTTTCTTGGCTCACGAGTAATCTTCAAACGTTCTACATTTTATTATTTACACTCGAAACTGTAGGCAAGCTGGCAACTATGAGATATGTTCAGTAATAACTCAATCATTATTATGAGTTGAGCCATAATTAATTTGCCAAATGTACCTTAAAATACATGATTTAATAAAAAAATCAAAAAATCTTAGAGTTCAATTATTATTACTATCATTTACAAAGTGCTAACACATTCAACAATATTCACTTAAATGGTAAATAATGAGAAGGGCGCAGGGGCACATTGAGGAAACTGGCCTTGGTAAATTCTTCATTAACCATGTTTAACTGTTTTAGATTATATGCTTTTAGTACTTTAGTCCTCTTGGCATTGCTTAATTCAAAAAGATGCCACATCTTTGCATAACATTCTATTAAGTAATTCCCATAATTCCACAGCCAACAATACATTCGTCTTTGTTTCTCTTCATGCAGAAGTTGTAAAAATGTCACAGGTGCTATTTTGAAGTGCTGGTAGTATTTCTAAGAAAATAAATAGATGTAGCGACATACTGCATGGAAAATTAATAATGTACTTCAAAGCCAAGCTAACAGACCAAACTAATTTATTTAGACTGACATGTGTATTACCCGCAGCCATTAGCTATATTGTTTATTTGAACTTACAAGTTGTTTAGTTTACTGTGTGACCTTAACCTACAAATTAATGGAATATTCAATAAATTCATCAAATATCATTAAAGACTTAAAATACTGCATAGTCGGTTCAATATTCTAACCCAGCTCAGTTAATGCTGATATTTCCAGTTTCGATACAATTATATTGTCCCTCACAGATTCACTTTAAAAAAAATGTTATTCTGGTGAGCTGTTCAGTTAAACCAAATGTTTGTCTTGTGCCCAATTTTTTGTAGTTTTATCTTTTATTGAAGGGTGTAATATTTTTTACCTAATCTGGTTAATTTCATTCTATGTGCTACACAATGTGATCTGATTATTTGATTATATACAAGATGCAAACACATTATTTTTTTTGATTGTTCAAAATGTCAGCATTAAAAGGAGTTACATAAGTTAGGCCGTGTGCAGCTCATTTCTACTTATCTTTGCACTATGAAGGCTAGAGTAAGGACTATGCACATATCGACAGTTGTAACTGAAGTCTGCAACTACTATCATTCCCAGATGAGCAATATGGTAGTTAATGCTTCAGAGTATCTGGAGTATCTTTATTTTTCTTAATTCTGTGCATTAGTGTTTGCAGCTTCCGTATTTAAAGGAACACTCCAAACACCATAAAAACTACAGCTCGCTGTAGTGGTTCCAAGAGTCCCTGGCACCCACCTATTGTAAGGAGTCAAAGCATGATTTAACTGATTGGCTAGTTATCTGGCATTCACGAGGTGATGCTTCCCACCTCCACAAATGTTGAAGATCTGGAAGTTCCTAAGCGGGAAATTCCATTAATGAAATCAGCCAATGCAGAGCTTAATTCAAAAAAGCTAGAAGAAGTTATTAGTAATCAATTATGTCAACAAAGTAAGCTACTTAGGCATCATACTTTGCTGATATCACATTTTGGAAATACAAGCAACCTGGCCATTAGATTAACTTTAATGTAATAAAGCATTGCAGAAAACTCAAATACTCAAAAATACTCAACACTACAAATTTGTAACAGAACAAACAAATGTACACAGCGTGGATCATGGACAGTTTCAATGAAGTAGGTTCCCTTTCTAATGTCACAGGTTGAGTTAAACCTTGTTTAAGATCCACTATTCATATTTCTGTTCTTCTGGACATGTGCCTGTATCCCTAACACTCATGCTCACTATTTCGGCTTACCTGTGTTTCAACATCTGTAAGCTTTCTCGTCTGCTCGGCCGTTTGACTCAAGAGGCTCGTTCCTATCTCCAGCATGGTCGCTGTATGGTTCTGCACAGCATTTTGTTGCATTTGAGCCATCTCGGTCTTCATATTGTCCAAAATATAGTTCTCGAGCTAAAATAAAATTAGCATAATTAGAAATTATTAGAAAGCATAATTTGTGAACATACACCAAGCTAAATAACAGTTTGAATATTAAATAGGAGATTCCAAACACCATAAATAAGAATGACTAACAGCCCCGGAGATATTGTTGGACTACAAAACCCATGATTCTCTGTCAAGATCATAAAATATGTGTACAATAACAGCTGGAGGGTAGCTGTTACTCAGGGCTGCCTAAGAGGGTTGTCTTAATTTCTAAACTTACTCCACACAATTCATGTTGACTGGTAATTATATGGTTGGAGAATGTGATAAATTACAATTAGACTATTGTGAGAATGGAGCTAAATGGATTAAGGGTACAGGAAACTTAATTTGTAAAGTGTTTGGAAACAAGGAAAAGATAATCTAACATTTCTGGACAAAACTAAGCTTTTCCCAGTGTGGATGATTAATCTGTCTGTTGAAGTTGAATGCATCGTTGGGTATTTTAGAAATGTATATAATGTGATTTCAAAAATGTTTAAACAATATTTAAACACAAGCATTTACTATTAGAATTTTATAATCAAATATTTTATCAATACTATTGCTTCTGATCCATATGTTAATTTGTTTCCATTATAATTCATACTTTATAGTTTTTTTATATGGTAAGCTTTTTTTCTCAGCTCAGCTCAAAACAATACACACACACACACACACACACAAGAGATGAAATTGTGGAGTAGCTTTAGAAAAGTCTTTAAACCGGGAGACAAATAAATAGTGATATGAAGTAATTTAGGTAATAAAAAGTAACAAGTTGTGTTTGTAAACTGTGCAACTTACTGTAAGCTTTGTAATTTACTTGTCATTTCATTTCTCTGCAATTAACGGTATTTTCCAAAATAAAAAAAGTACATCAGAGCAATTACAGGATCACAATCCTCAAATTCTCAGTTTAGATGGGAAAAAAGTAGGATTTATTTTATTTTTTTACACAGAGTGTAAATAAAAAAAAAAATGTTTGGAGCTCACATGCCACATCAAGGTAAAGCTCTAATACACATATGACACATACAATAGGACACATCGCATAGGACACATAGGATAGGACACATCCGATAGGACACATAGGATTTGACACAGCTCACATGCCACATCAAGGTAAAACTCTAATACACATATGACACATACAATAGGACACATAGGATAGGACACATTATTATTATGATCTTTATAGAGCGCCGTCAAATTCCGCAGCGCTTTACAATGGGTGGACGAACAGACATGTAGTTGTAACCAGACAAGTTGGACACACAGGAACAAAGGGGTTGAGGGCCCTGCTCAATGAGCTTACATGCTAGAGGGAGTGGGGTAAAATGACACAAAAAGGTAAGGATAGTATTAGACTAGTGACAGTTGCAGAAGAGGAATCAGTCAGGAGCTATTAAAAGTTTAATTGATACGCTTTTATGAAGAAGTGGTTTTTAACGATTTTTTGAAGGAGTGGAGACTGGGTGAGCATCTAACGGAGGAGGGAAGCGAGTTCCACAGGAACGGTGCAGCACTCGAGAAATCTTGAAGGCGAGCATCAGAGGTGGGAGTACGGACAGAAGATAGACGTAAGTCTTCAGCAGGTCGTAAGGGCCTAGACGGGACATACTTGTGTATAAGGGAGGATAGATAGGTGGAAGCAGCATTATGTAGAGATTTGAAAGCACACATCCGATAGGGCACATACAGTAAGACACATAGGATATGACACAGCTCACATGCCACATCAAGGTAAAACTCTAATACACATTTGACACATACAATAGGACACATAGGATAGAGCACATAGGATAGAGCACATAGGATGTCCTATTAATAGTTCATATGAATATCCTTTTCCGTCTCATTATGCTGTTAGTGTGAGATTCACTGAAGAGGTATGCATTGACACAGCAGGCAAGTTTACACATCCTCCGCTATTAAACTTTTTTTTTTTTGATCATGTATTTAAGCTTTCCTTTTATTTTTTGCTGAAACAGGTTGAAAAAGCTAATCAGCAAACTTTGTTTTCACATTCGTCTGACACACAAGGGGTTAACACAACTCAAGCATTCCTGGCTAAAGAGTAGATAGAGGGTACCTAATGCAATACTTTATGGCCTAACGTTGAAGACCTGAATAAGAAAAAATAAACGTGTTTTGAGGCCAAACTAGAGTCAATAAAATGTATTACATTCACCAATGAAGTGTCAGTTTCTTGTCTTTGGCGATGATAATAAAGACTGCTTGATATTATTATTGGATCAGTATTAGTTTGAAAATGAGAGGCTTTAAAACCCTCCGGTGTTCTTCTTTTGGCTCATAATATTTAATCTGAGTAAGCAATGCAATAAAAATCTGAATTATTGATACTGTATTTTCACATTTTGTCTAGGAGGTCTTCCAGTAATAAAACATTTATATATATTTTTATTTTACACACTTATTCGTAGAAAGTGGTGGTGGCAGGAGAACAGACATTTAGTATAAAACAGCAGTATGGGATAAACCCTAAAGTTTGTCCAAGCTGTAGATTTATACTTACCCTGTCATGTTTGAATATTTTTCAAAGTTGGTTTTGAAGATTCCGCAATCATTAAAATTATTATTAGTGTTAGTGAATAAATGCCAATGCGTTAATCTTGCATAAACTATAAGGAGAAACATTTTATTATTGGTCATGTTAGGACCATTCCAAACTAAATTAACAATTGCAAGTAGTCAAGAATAATCAGGATTGAAGCTATGTTAGTTTAAAGGAATAAACTCCAGTAAGGAATCATCTCCTATGCTATTTTATAGATGGGGGTGTTGGAATTGCTGGGAATTCTTAGTGATATCAAAGTGAATGTTACATTTTAGACCGACATAACTGAATTGAAAGCATAGCTGACTTAGACAACTTTTCCAGTTTAACTATTTGGACTGTTTTGAAATTCACATTGAATTTCTAAAAATTCTCACTGTAGTAAATGATCCTGAGATACATTGCAGCATACGTATTGAATCTCCTAAATGTAGTGGGATAGTCCTGAATAAGGATCTTTGTCCCCTTGCCCAGGGTTACATTCCTGGTGTCCCTCTTTTCAGAAACATCACAGAAGATATTCTAGTAGCATGTTGAGTGTGCACCTTTGTCTGTGATCTTGAAAACGCACTTGCCTCATATCTGCAGGTGGCTCTTGGATGTTATTCCAAGCCCATTGTACTGACATGACATCTGTCTGTGTACCCATTTGTCTGTCCATCATTTTGTCTGCCTGTCATTCTTTCTGTCCATCACCCCATCTGTCATTCCATTCCATATTTGGAACCATATATCTTTATTCTTGTTTATGAAAACTGATAATTGCAGAGGGTAAACACAGTCCTTAACTATTTCCCACACTGAATAATAAGATTCCATGTGGTCTTCCAGTCCATCCCATTACCTCTAAACGTACTTTCCCAAAACAAAAAAAATCTGTTAAATATACACTCTAGCACCCTCACACAGTTAGAGAAAATTATCTCTTCGGAGACATTGATTTGTTTATCCACGTTATATAAACAGAAACATCTGTCTTTCTGACGAGTGCTGCTCATGTTAGTGTTTCTGTAGCCTGTAGATGCAATGCTAAGCAAATGTATAAGTCTATTATTTTTCCATTTTGTCTTGCTGAAATAAAATATATCCATGTTTTGGAAAACTTTTCACAAGAACAATTTTAATAATTAATAATTAATAATTAATAAATAAATAATAAATATTAATAATATTATTGATCGATAGATTGATCTGGCAAAGAAAACAATATTTTCAATCCAACCACTTGAAATTGTAAATAAAAACCAAAATTAAAAAAATGATATAAGCAATGTTTGGAGTAGAGTAATTGGTTTATGTGATTTCTCTTTTTTTTTATTTTAATGTTAGATATAATGTCAGAATGTGAAGCTACAAAAGAGCTATGTGTGTAAATGGTACATTGACAGAAAATTCCATCATAGTGTTTCAGTCTTCTACAGAAGGTTGTTTAGTTAAGCATAGTGGATTTCTGAGTTTTTTAAACATTCCCAGCCTCATTTCTCAGCTGGAAAACTGAAAAGTTAATACAACTGTTTACTGTAGCCTTAAGGCTCACACAGTCGACTGGAGCTGGAATCGTATATTTGGCTGTTTAAGCATACTTTATTGATTTGCAAATTTACTGCACTGTCTAGCCATTTCGGTCTGCAGAAGCAGGCTACCCCTTCACACTTCTTGGTTCCAACAGTTTCACAGAGCTACTAGTTAAACAGGCAAATAAACAGAGGCCAGCATGCAAGAACAACTCAGAGTTGATGATGCCCCTTACAGATTAGTGGAGATTTATCCTACGACCTCCCTGATTACAACCAGTAACACTGTATTGCTGCAAAAAAAAAAAAAAAGTACCTTTAACTTTCTGCAAAATGTAGTAAAATTACATTGAATTGGGTTCTTAAATTTATCAGGAATAACAGAATTAGGACAACTGAATAAATAAATACATAAACTAAAATCTGAATTGCAAAATCTAGGTTAAAATAGTCAAGATGTGACTACAGTGGAGTTAGAGAATTTTTCCAGATTAGATATTTTTACCGAAATGTTGCCATTCAGATTTTAATTTACTACAATTTCCATGTTAGAAAAGGATTTAATTTGTAAAACAAATTATAATAACCAAACATTTTAAAGCAAGAGTTTGTATCTGATGTAAATATAACACTACTGTGCATTGATATGATTTGTGGACCCAGGACATACATGAAAACGAGAGAAATCTCAATGTATCTTTCCTGGTAAAATATTTTATAAATAAATACTTTTATAAATAAAATAATACACTAGAATGCTTTGAGTTAAGTGATCAGATCTAAGAAACCATGCGATAATGAGAGGTTTGAGTAGTAACATTATTACAAAAATACCATTCATTCGAAATCTACTACAAAATTTAATTAGAAATTATACACTCCACCCAACTTAATTATACTGAATAAGAAAAATAGCTGGTATTCATTTATTTTTTTGTTATTTCATTAAATTCAATGAACTCGTCATACAATCACAGTATGTATATGTGAACATACACATATAATCTGCCTGGCATTTAAATGTATATAAACTTAGTGGGTGGCTACTTCGTCTGTCAAATAGTTCTAATGAAAAAGGCAGGCTACGTTAAACAAACTCTATGCTTCAGGAAAATATTCTGGATGCTCTGCAAAGTTGTTGTGAAATAGGAAATCAGAATTAAAGCAGAGGGGAATAATTGATATGCAGTGTTTACAGTATTCTTTATTTATACCTGTAGGTTCTATATGAATACAAGTCAAGTGTTTTCTACCTGTACAATCTATTGACTGTTTACTCTAGAGAATATTATAGTGGAAATGGCACTGACCAAAGTATCCAATGATCTACTCGCTGCAAAATCTCATGGTCACTACTCTATCCTAATTCTCCTTGACCTGTCTGCGGCTTTTGACACTGTCACTAGTCTAATACTATCCTTACCTTTTGTGTCATTTTACCCCACTCCCTCTAGCATGTAAGCTCATTGAGCAGGGCCCTCAAGCCCTCTGTTCCTGTGTGTCCAACTTGTCTGGATACAACTACATGTCTGTTCGTCCACCCATTGTAAAGCGCTGCGGAATTTGATGGCGGTATATAAATAACATAATAATAATAATTGCAATGCGCAGATCATATTTTCAAACTACATAAGTTACAAATACAGTATGTTGGCATCTTCATCCTTATTATGGGGTTTAGCGATACATGATCAGCTGCTGTCCTCACCTTACATGCATGGCATCTTGGTTTTGCTTACTAGATGATGAAGGGGGATTTGGTCCTCCATTGGCCTCTCTCTACTTTAGAGGCAGTCCTGTATGATCCTTACCACTAGGACTAGACTCATCTCAGCAGTAACAGTTGTGGTTTCTATTTAAATGTAACTATGCCTATATGTGACTGTGGGTATATAACTCTATTAACAACTTCACATTACTTTTCATGAACTAGAAAAGCTACAATTTCTGGGGAAATTGTGTGAAGTGTTCTTGCCTCCACCAGTAGTCTACAACTGGAGTGGGCGGAGTAACTATTATTTATTTATATAGCACATTTAATTGCAACGTTGTTGCCCAAACTGCTTCACAGTTACATTAAAACACACATTTATAAAAACATTAGCAGGTGTACAAAAGGCCCTGTCTATGACATCACTTGCTGCTCCAGTCTGGCACAGGTCAGAGTATTTTGGCGGATGCCATCTTCAAACGGTCGTATTTTAAAAACTATACATCCTACAGCGAAGAGCGTTTCAGTAAACCATTCGGCAAAACGTTCCACAAATGTAATAGCAATCCGATCGGGAACAATCCGCACGTTTTGGTATATTACTGTCTATGTAGTATAAAAACTGTGGGACGAGATAGGGTGGTAAATTTGGCTATAATAAGAATAAGAATAATATATATGTGAGATAACATTAAGTGGTCTTGCTATGCAAGAACACTTAATAAGAGGAAAACAAAAAAGACAATACACTAGACAACCACAAAGGACCCCTTAGTGACCATCGGAGCTCCATCCCCGGGAACTGCAATCAGACAATTGTACATCTAATAAAGTATAGACAGGCTAAATGATGTGCCAAAAGAACCAGATTTCTGGTCTAGTTAATGTCAACTCTGTGCATTTCTCTATGGACATAAGGTCATTTATTGGATGAAAGTGCCCAGCTGACTCTGTTATCCAATGAATGATCAGTGGGGTTGTCTTCCAACTTCTGTAGTTTTGCAGAAGCAGGTTGCAGTTTAACTGCCATCACTGGGACCTTTAGTAACTGGCAGAACCAGTTAAGAGGGTAGACCATTGAAAAATGTTTGTCCTATAAAACGATGAACTTGCCAGGGTACTCCTTGTATCATAATCACAACAGCAGATTGTAGTGGTTATGATGGTTTAAATAGTCCTTTAAAAACTGCAGGTCTGCATGGATCTTCAAAAGCTTTACAAGTATTATATTCCATGCTTTTGGGTGTATTTCGGGATCAGATAGTGTTGATGACAAAGCAACACAGTTTAGTCCTTAAAGTGTTAATCCAATTAAAAACTATCTGACAAGCATACTTAATTAAAGGCATTGGATACAACTGGAATGGTCTTTGATGCTTAAGTTATGGAAACTTCATGTAACTAGGATGTCTTCTTGAATTCATCAAATTCATCAAAGTTTGCAAGAAACCTGACAGCTCATCTTAATTCCCTTTTTAGTAAAACGACACTCATGTTTGTTTCAGTTGTAACATATCCAATAGCATCTACATTTTTTAAAATGAAGAGAAGTACAAGAAAATGTAAGTACATATTTAATTCTGTTACATGCAGTTGAATGTTCCCAATATTCAAATTGAAATATCGTCAACTCAGCAGAAATGAAGATGTTGGGATTTGCCCACTTATGATGAATAAAGATATTTACATGCAATATGATTAAAACAGGAATAGGCAAACATATGTAACTCGTTTGACTTGATTTGATTCTGTTGAATAATTATCTTAAAACAATCTTAGCAGAAAAGATTATGTTTCTTAGCTGAAGGATTAGTTTCCATCTAAATGTCCAAAGATCTACTTTACAACAAAAAGGAAATCAACAATTAAATCTTGTAAAAAATATTATCTGGCAAAAAAAAATACAAAAATTTCAAAGTGTATTGATGTTAATCTAGTTTACAGTCCCCTGCCAGGTATGATGAGAATAAAATACATTTTATGGAGGTATCTGTTTTCACAAGGTTTCTTGTTTCGACAATTACGGGACAATGTCAACAATATATGCTATATCACCCTTGTAACTATAAATGACACATAAAACATTATCCTGAAAAATCTGCGCTCTTTTGTTTAATGTGCCATTTGATTTATTCAGAGTCTTTAGTTTTCTTATGCAGGCTCTGACACACTCACACACACACACAAACACGCCATTGACTATCTACAATGAGTGATGATTTCTAAAGAAGGTTTGAAAAATAATAATATTGGCACACAAAGTAGATCCTTATATTTACTATCATTGTGATACAATTATTTTTAAAATAAAACAACGTTAACGTTGAATCTCAGATACAACATGCACCTTTCTTTTCTATTTTGTTACAACTTACCTGCAAAATTCCCACACTACTTGATCACAATGTTCACTCCTGTTCTCCACACCTACTATAACTTCTGGTCCACTCCCAGCACTTCCCTAAATTTGCCAAATTACATAAAGGAACTAGACCGAGTTGTTTTCCCAGGTAAGAGGGACACTGGGATCGACTGAACTGGATGGACTCTCTTAAAGATTGACATTTGGAAGGGAGGATGTCTGTAATATGTGTGCATTCAGTTGTTTTTATTAATTATATTTAAATATGGCATGTTATAACTAGATAATTGCATTGTAAGTTGTGACCATAGCTGCATCATAGGCCTACCACAGGTATTTGACACCTAAGGAAGAATTGTTCCTCCACCTTTTTGTTTACAATTGTGAGAATTCAAAGTAAATTTCAAATTTAAGGTCAAGTTAACTGGGAAATTCACTAAATCAGCTAAGATTTCATTTTGGAGACTCTGGCTTTAAAACTGAAATACTCTTGGAATTCACTTTGAATTATCATTTTAGTAAATGGTCCTGTTTGTGTCTCTTTGCCCCCCTTCACTCTTTTTTTTGTTCTGAGTTATCCTCGTACACAACTGCTCATTACCTGCACATTTTGTTTTTGAAGAGAGCTATAGGATAACCTCAGAACTATAAAACTCAACAATAAAGTGCAGAGTTTATTCATGTATCACAGAGATCCTTGGCAATAAAACTCACGATTATGTGCACAGTGTATGACTGTATCACAGGGCTCCTCAGCAATAGAACTCATTGTAACTCCCATAGGAAAGCATTTGATTGGCTGAGATAATAAATTCTGAAGATGTCAGTCAAGGAGACTGGGTGGGGGAACAGAGCCAAATGCTATGCTGGCCAATCAGCATCATCTCATGGAGAAGCACTGAATCAATGAAATTCTATTGGGAAAGTTCAGTGCCTCAACGCAGCACTGCCCCAGGAAGCACCTCTAGTGGCTGCCTGAGTGACTGCCACTGAAGGTGTTCCTAAACAGTAATTTAAACAGTATTTTAAACACTGCCTTTTCTATGAAAAGGCAGTGTTTACATTAAAAAGCCTGCAGGGGAATACTATACGTACCAAGACAACTAGATTAAGCAGTAGTTATTGTGGTGACTATAGTGTCCCTTTAAATTAATATTTAGCTGCTTTTACAAAAAATGAAACATGTTGAATATCAATGTTTAATTTTATTATCATTATTACTATATTATTTTAAAAAGACAAATACAGTTCAAAAATAAGATTGTTATCTAAAATCAACATTCCACTACATTAAATTATTAAATGTTACCCACTGACATTTGAAAGAGGACACTTCTCAATATATGAGAAAAAAAAAAGCTTTGTATTTTTTATGTCAATTCTCAATTTTATTTAAATCTGGAGTTTGGCATGGGAAAAGCAAACAGTAATGCGGCAGATTTAAAAAGCCTAAGCAAGCATAGCTTGTCGAGCTTGCATGGTAAAATCACTTTCTTGCAACTGCAGACAGAAACATGTTATTTTACATATACTGCAATTTAAGTATCAGTATTCCTAAGAGGCAAATAAAACATACAGTTTCAGATTAGCTAAGTAGAAGTGTAGTAATGTTTATATTTAAAGTGAATTCATATTACTGTTAAAAAATGTAATGCCAATAGGGAATTGTATGTGTTTCATTTTTATTTAAAAGAAAGTTTCACTAACCTCTTGTTTTTCCAAAAGACCCCTTACAAAAACAGTTGACCAAGTAGACGAGCAAAATATTTCTGCTATGACAACAATACAATGTATAACATCAGCAACACATTTCAATGAACTAGAAAATGAAGACCAATTCAACAATATCATTAAAAAAATTTTTTATATTTTACATATAGATAATCGTCTGGAAGTCTATAAAATATTTATTCTCTTAACATGTTGTACATATTTATTTTAATGTGACTAGCAATTATGTAACATAGGATTAAAAGCTTCATTTTTATTTGTAGGGAAAAATAGATTTGGCTCATGTAAAGTTGACTTGGGTTATAAAAATACCCAATTAGATATTTCAAATACAATTGTGGAACAGTAGAAAGTTAATTGTTCAAGATGGGGACTTTGGGTTATGTACTCCTGTTGTCTCAGCTTGGACAACTAAGTAGCCTAAAAATCAGCTAAAAAGTAAAATGTATTAAATAAAAAATATAAAATAAAAAACAATTAGTTGGCTAAAGTAGGTAAGAGCTATAGTACTGGCTCCATCACTTTACTCACAGTAACAGGGTTACACATTAAAATGCTTCTATAGCATAAAGAATACAAAGTTGTATTCCTTACACTATAGTTCCTCTGGTTCCCTTTCCCTTGTGGCCCCCGGCATGGAAAGGGTTAAGTAAGCCTATGTTTACTCACCTGATTCCTGCACCAATCTCCCTTGGTGCTGGGTTGGCTCTCTGACATCATCCAACTGCGAGCGCATTATGCTCTCCCCATAGGAAAGCATTGCTTTATTGCTCCCCTATGGAGATACAACTGATGCTGGATGTTTTCATCAAGAATGTGGCAACCAAAAGTCAGTTAGCTAGCAGGAAGTGCCTCTAGTGGCTGTCTGATTGACAGGCACTAGAGGCAGTCTTAGGTCTGCAATATCTCAGAAACTGCAATGGTTTATATTGCAGGACTAAGGGGGACTGTGACACTGCACCCAGACCACTTCAATATAGTGTCCCTTTAAAGTGAGATTGGAATATTTCAAAGTTAATTCCAAATTTTAAGCCAAAACAACTAAGCTGAAAACTAAGATGAACTGGAGACTTTTTCCAATTCAGGTATATTATTCTATAATAGGAAATGGATTTTAATTTCACTTTGAATTCCAGCCAGTTCTCATTTTAGTAAAAAACCCTGAATGTGTTGTTGGGACAGCATAAAACCAGCATAGATCTCAGATCTCTCAGACTCTTTATTAACCCTATATTATAGTTAATGTTTTCTCCAGGTAAAGATAATAAGATGTAATGCTCATAGAGTTCAAGGCAAGAACCCCTTTTAACTAAGCTCCCCAAACCCTAGGCTCTCTAATTCTAAAAACCTTCATCGCTAACCTGAAAACATTGCCTAATCCGAATACCATCTAATCCTAATCTTAGAACTAATGGTTAGTTTTTTATGGTGTGGTAGTGGCTCAGTTTTCGGAACCATTTCTGTTTAGCTCAAACCATGCTCAAGAAAAAAAAGAGTTACCTGCACACTAGCCCAAATTCCAATGCATTTTTAAATAAATGGAGGTTATTTAGTAACTCCAATGGCCATTAGATGTAAGCCCACCTGCCACATAAAGGTGGTCAATATTAAATATGCAACATTTCTGAAGGCTATATTTTAAATAGAGGTTATAATTTAAATAGATACCAGATGATATCCTCCTGAATATAGCAGCAGGTAAAGCCACTGCAAAATGAATTGCAACATAGTATCGATATAACATTCTTCTTGCTGCCAGTATACTTTCAATATTTTTTTCTGTAGGAATAATCTCATCAAAAACTCAAACTAATCCAGGGGCTTCCATGTAAACAACCATGTGTAAATCCCAAAGATGCAGATAAGTGATCCTGCAATCCCTGAGGGAAATGCTCTTTATTTACAACAATTAAACTACTGAATTAATTTACCATCAGCTATAATTTACTTTTCAGTACTGACAAAAATGTAATAGCAATGTTTATTTGTGTGTCTATGTGTAAACTGTAGTTTATCTTTTCATTTCGAGATTTACCATACTTACCTTATGTTCCTTAAATTTAAAGTTTAGTTTATTTTAACGGAAAGCCCCCTTATACATTGAACATATTACATAGATAAATTATATATTCAACATAAAGTTTTATTCTTACTTGCATCCACTCCAGCACTGCCATGACAGCAGTTCTGAGATGTTGTGCTCGAGAACATATCCAAAGGCAAAGTAAGCCTCCACCATTACTTAGACATGCTGGCTTCTCAACTGAATGATACCAGTAACTCTAAAAGAGCAGGCTTGGAAGCATCCATAGCAACCACTGAACATGCATTGTGGTTGCTATAACAGAGAGCAGGAGACTCGTCTGTAGGAGGGTTCTTCTGCACTCTCAGTCAGTCATTTCTTCAGCCAAGTCTATGGTTTCTCTATGCTGAAAACATAATTGACAGTAGAGGAGGGAGGGACCGGTTTTTAAATAGTATTTCCCCTTTACCTGTACATTTGCTAGAAAATATGCTATATCAGTATAGATTAATTTGAATTTGCTTTTTAATGTTGCATGTACAGGTAAACAAAATAGTTGGTGGCTACAGTATTAAGAAACATATTTCATGTATGTGCTTTATAATGTAGTAACTAACATTTTGAATTACAATAAGTGCTAATTAAAGTAAATTATGACAATCATTATTTTCAGCCAGTCTGTCCCACGCTCATGGCATTATTTGGATAATCAGTTATACAGTGTGATGAAAGATATTTAATGCTGGTTATAACTTAGTAACATCGCCTAGGACTATTATAAATAAATGATAATGAAAGTTAATGGTGACAATAAAGTTCATCCATAAAGTTACAGATAAGGGTCGACAAATCATGAAATAGCTGTGGGTGGCTGAAAGCCAGTGGAGTAATAGAAAAAATAGAAAACCGAGTCAGAAAATAGCTCATATTTGTTATGGGTCCAAGAACGTTATTCACTGATCCATGAAATTGGACTCTCATTAAACAGTGTTTGGCTAAGTAAATGTGTTTTTATATTCCATCTTGCTCAGATTTCTCTCATTGGAGTATAAGGATCCAGACTAAATAATAATAATAATAAATAATAATTAGTATTAATTAATAATTAATAATACACATTTTTTTAGGTAACCGGATTATTGTATTCTATTGTAGATGTCAAGTGTAGTTGCTTTCTCCAAATATAGATATTACTTGCATTTTTAGGATATAAAACATTAAACCGAGGGTGGTCATAATTTTTAGTAAAAAAAACTAATTATCACCAACTCAATCCATTTAGAAGATAACTCAAGTGTTTCCACGTTTCCCCAGTCAATTGGTATCTGACTCAGGAAACCTTAATAGAACACTACAGTGTTTGGAATTCAAACCTTGCCCCTGCCCGCCTTCTCAACTTGCGGATAGAGGGTTAAACAGTCCTTTAAACACTTACCCGATTTTAGCATTGATGTCCTTCAGAGCTGGGTTGGACTCCTTCTCCTCTGACATCATCCGTAAGGGAAGTTAAGCATTAGCGCATTAGACCTTTCCCATAGGAAAGTATCCTGAGTGGGTTTTTTTTTAACACACTGGATGTCCTCATTCAAAATGTGAGGACATCCAGCATTGTTTCACAGATTAAAACTCAAACTTAGTGAAACTGCAGGTAGCGACTTTAGTGGCTGTCTGGTAGGCAGCCACTAGAGGCAGTCTTAACACTGCAATGTACACATTGCAGTTTCTCTAAAACATCTTACAGTTTTACATGGCAGGGTTAAAGGATCAGGGACACTGTACTCAGTCCACTTTAATGAGTTGAAGTGGTCTGGATGTCTAAAGTGTCCCTTTATAGATGATTAGAGAACTTTGAATTGACTAACAACTTTATGAGAAAACATTTAAAAAAAAATAATGCTTTGTTGCACAATGTATTTGTAACTTACCCAATTAGCCTGCTTTTCCCAAAACAATGCAGGGAATCCAAGTGGGAAGCATTTTCTTAAAAGGCTGGGTCAGATGAGGTTAGGGTTTAAGTTGCAATTACTGCAATCATTGGGTTTCCATTTCAGCACAAAATGTTAAATAGGGCCAATTTTTATAAAGTTGTATATGTTTGTAATTTATATTTTTTATGTTTCACTTGACATTTTAATAAGGAGAGTTCTGCATTAAAGATTGGTTACATTTATTTTAATCAAAGTGTACAGTCTTAAAAAGTGGTGCAAAAATATAAAAGGGTCAGGTTCACCAGTGGAATTTGTCTGCTGGTTCCATTGGTTTCCATGGTGTTTGCCCTAACTTTAGTACTTTAGAAGACTTTTGATAAACAGCCCCCATTGCTTCGAGAATTGCCCACAAACCACACAGGTCCATTTTCCTTAAAGATGGAGCTTTATAGCTAGTAGCTAGTAGATTGGAAAATAACAAATAGTACTCCATGTCTACTGTTAATTATATATTTTATGGGTCCTAAAAATAAAAATGGGCATATTCCATTATACCTTTACAAATATTTTGAACACTTCTCTAAATGTGTTTTTTTTTATCTTAGATCAACTAATATTTGACATTAGTGTCCTCTAAACCCACTTGATTAAGAGAGTTAGTGATGGATTTAAATGTGTGTCCTACGGGGGCACCATGAAAGATGGGTTGAGGAGAGGCATTTGTCATCAGGAAACATCTAATGAAGGCACCAGGGCACACAGGTGAGAACCAGCAAATGGTGACATCTTTATAAAGGTAATCAAAAGCAGGATGACACTTGTTCAGATGACAACTCATGTTGTTTATGACCACCTGCATGCTTCAAGGAGCAAATAACTGGGATGAGAACACCACAATTGTCCTGCTGGTACATGTCTTCATCATGTTTGTCATGTACCAAGAATTTTATATTTAAGTTACTGTATCAACTATATAGGTCAAATTAATTATTTCCTACCAAGATACTAACTTGTGCGGAGCAGAAAAGGACATCATCATATTATTTAAGAATAATTAGTTGCTTAGTGGGTACCATTTTAATTAATTGCTTAGTGTGATGTACTTGTATTTAATTCATGACCATAGATGTGTTCAAAACCTAACTTTTTCAAGATAATAGCTCAAATGTTTTTTGTTTATTTTTTAAGTTAAGGTGAGGGAACACACTTAAGGTGAGGGAACTTAATATACTTGTTACACCTTTGTTTTCAGTATTTTACTTAACTTTTGTAGGTAAGGTGTCCCATTTTAGAATCGCATATGGGAATTATATTTATTTCTACCAACCCCAAAAAAATCTACCAACCCCAGCAGGGCCATCTTCTCTTCCAGCAATGCTTCTTGCCAGGATTCAAATTACTGTAGTCACTATTGTGCTCATAGACATGAAAATAAGAGACAATATGATAAATCCTACAAGAAAGCTGATGGTATCAGGACATTTATCAGTATCTTCTCATACACACACACAGTGTTTACAAGGAATTCAAAGTGCATCATGGAAAAGGTGCCAGAGATATCAACAGCCAAACGAGTAATAACATATTGCAATAGATGTGGTTTTTAAAGCTAATTTTCTCTGAACTATTTCAATAAAATAAATTATGCAAATTGTATTATATCATGACAGCTTTGTGTTCCATATTTCATTTCAGGGCTAAAATTTGTCACTGATGTCTTTCTGTTTTATCGTCGGCACCTAAAGTAACTGAGCCTTTTTGAATTTTGTAGAGTTTTTGATGCAAAGGTATGAAAAAAATTAACTAAACCTGCATTTATTTAATGCAGTGGGACTGTGTTGCATATCTTTAACACTAAAAGTGTTAGTGTCTGCCATGTATTACTTAGATCAGGGGGAAATCGTTTAGCAGCTGTTGTTGATTGAGATTTTAGGAAAGCTGTTAACACCATCCCTGCTCTAGTGATAACCCAAATAGACTGGAATGGAAAGTATGCCTCCTTGTAGATAATGGAGTGATGTTTGCAGAGGAAAGATTACTGAATTATGTACTGTACAAACGTATTGTACTTAAGAGCTATATACACAGTATAATGTGATCCTAGAAAGTTTTAAAGAGTTTGTTAAAGAGCGAAAAGAAAACCACACATGGCATTATCATTCCAGATTTAATACCATGCCAAACTGTACTAAAAAGATCCACTCACCAAGAATGGTAAAACGGCAAACTTGAGAATAATTATCAAAATTTCCATTTGTTCTTTCACTGAAAGCTAGTGGGTTACATCGACTCACACCACCCCATCCAGATATTGTTTTCAAGAGCATTCAGATACAGTTAGCATCCAACCCTTGTATTCTGGTGCATGACTTGAACTGCTTGTTAAAAATACTATGGCTAATCAATATATTGGAAAGAAATTTTAAGCACTCATTTATCCAATGAGAAATCTGCCACCCCATCTATCACATGAGGCACTCTGGTAGAGCGACCATGACTATTACATATTCAAATAAGGATCCCCAGGACTACCTATTGACCAAGGAAGACCCTAAGTTCTTAATGTGGGAGTACGCACCAGCTTACTCCTCGTATCAGAACATCTACAATATTTTGTAGTGATTATAGTAATTAAATTATCTCTTTAATGCTCAAAACTGCTTATAGTACAGGATATTATTTTTTAGGGGGTTGAGCGTCTAATTTCTCAATAGATCAATGAACTTCACTTTAACTATCCATTCACATAAGAATAATAATGTGGGATTTATCTGCTGCTAACATTAACAGAAATAATAAAGACCAGATTTTTCAATTTAGATTTTTCCACTGTGCGATGGTGAAGCCAAAATGTCTGTAGGTTATTGGGCAGTTTCATTTTGGTTATAAGCAGCATCTCCTTACTCTCCTCCCCTCAAAAGTTGGTGATTTTGAGGCAACAAAGCACACAAGTCAATGTCTTATCTCTGAGTGGCAGGGTAAGGGATTTCTTATACAGGTTTGTTGGAGTTATGTACAAACAATATAGCAGGTATCATATGATGCATATCTTCTTTTTTTAAATGTCAGAGAACATTTATATGTATAAGACATAGGAACTTACTTGTGATCTATCATGGCTCCCAACTCTTGTCGGCATGGCAGCGCATACAGAGTGCCACACCAACAGAGATAATTTGTACTTATCGGGTCATGGCGGATCGCCGCCCCATTTTCTCCTGTTCCAGTCCCCAGCAGGTACGGCATTCTCATGGTTGCCGGCTGCTGCCAATCCGGTTTAAATAGGATACTTACTTCCGTCCACAACAAACATAGAATGTGACGGCAGATAAGAACCATTCGGCCCCATCTAGTCTGCCCAATTTTCTAAATACTTTCATTAGTCCCTGGCCTTATCTTATAGTTAGGATAGCCTTATGCCTATCCCACGCATGCTTAAACTCCTTTACTGTGTTAACCTCTACCACTTCAGCTGGAAGGCTATTCCATGCATCCACTACCCTCTCAGTAAAGTAATACTTCCTGATATTATTTTTAAACCTTTGTCCCTCTAATTTAAGACTATGTCCTCTTGTTGTGGTAGTTTTTCTTTTTAAATATAGTCTCCTCCTTTACTGTGTTGATTCCCTTTATGTATTTAAATGTTTCTATCATATCCCCCCTGTCTCGTCTTTCCTCCAAGCTATACATGTTAAGATCCTTTAACCTTTCCTGATAAGTTTTATCCTGCAATCCATGAACCAGTTTAGTAGCCCTTCTCTGAACTCTCTCTAAGTATCAATATCCTTCTGGAGATACGGTCTCCAGTAATGTGTACAATACTCCAAGTGAGGTCTCACCAGTGTTCTGTACAATGGCATGAGCACTTCCCTCTTTCTACTGCTAATACCTCTCCCTATACAACCAAGCATTCTGCTAGCATTTCCTGCTGCTCTTTTACATTGTCTGCCTACCTTTAAGTCATCAGAAATAATCACCCCTAAATCCCTTTCCTCAGATGTTGAGGTGAGGACTCTTTCAAATATTCTATACTCTGCCCTTGGGTTTTTACGTCCAAGATGCATTATCTTGCACTTATCCACATTAAATGTCAGTTGCCACAATTCTGACCATTTTTCTAATTTAGCTAAATCATTTGCCATTTGGCTTATCCCTCCTGGAACATCAACCCTGTTACATATCTTAGTATCATCAGCAAAAAGACATACCTTACCATCAAGACCAACAAAGATGGCACAGACGTGCATGTGACATCACGTCATCGGCATGCACAT
Source organism: Pelobates cultripes (assembly GCA_933207985.1). Classification (NCBI taxonomy): domain Eukaryota; kingdom Metazoa; phylum Chordata; class Amphibia; order Anura; family Pelobatidae; genus Pelobates; species Pelobates cultripes. The sequence goes on along the minus strand of OW240915.1, from coordinate 295,538,936 downwards.
TTTGGGGTTAGAGGCAAAGTACAGCCAATTACAACCTTAGGAGGGGAACCTTTAAAACCCAAAATAACATTTGGCCAGTGCCCTGTCATGGTTTCCATTAGATGGTTGTCAGAGTGCGTTCTTGACCTTGATTATTGTTTGACTTGTATTTTGACTTTCCCTAATTGTGGTATCCTTGACCTTTGGTTTCTATTATCGATCTGTCTCTTTCTGTGTCCATGACCTCGGCTAGTATTTTGACCATTCTATTTTTACGTTCCGGTCCTGGATATGTTGTCCTTCTTCTTTTATCTTATATGTTACATAGTTCTGCGTGTTAGGTCATATAGTAATTGGGACATGATCTCACTCCACTTTAACCCCTTAAGGACACAACTTCTAGAATAACATGGAATCATGATGGAGTGGGGATGGGGTATGTAGGGTGTTTGTTGCAGTATTTGAAGTACTCCCTGCATGGTGCCTGAGTTAGGTGAAGGCTAGTAACTGGCAAGCAGATTCTTGCAATCTATACACACCTTTAATCTGTTGAGACTTGATACTCACTAGGTTGCAGATCATTTGTTCCAGACAGCCCTATGCAAAACTTCTAATAAGATGTCTCTCATCATAAATTAGAATTAAACCATGTGTGCCTTTTGTAGTGTAATGCAGACAAACGAATCGTGTTTAGAAATGAAATGTGGCACAAGTAAGTATGCATGAGGATTAAACATTACAAATGTTTGACTCATTTATAGATAAATGAAACAACTGTTTAACTTGGAGTTTGCATGAAATCATTTTAAAAACATTACAAAATCATTTCATAAATCTTAGGACAAATTGAAGTCCTTGAAAAGTGATACATTTTACATGAATGTATTTATCAGATTGGATCCTCAATTTGGAAATATACAGATGTGAAGTCAAATGTAATTGTCTAATGTAGCAATGTTAAGTTTAACGTTATGTGAGCCATTGATACAGTATTCTTCAACATGACTTAATTATGTACAAGGAAAAAGGGAAACCTTGCAGGTTTTAAGATCCAATCCAAACTTCTCAAAGTAAGGGTGATATAAAATGCAGAGATGAAAATTCACTACTTGCCCTATAATCAAGTAGTAAGGGGTTCATTTATGTTGGGTTACGGTAAGTACAATAAATCTACATAAAACACACACAATTCAGGAGAAATCTGATTGCCATTATGGAGTCGAGAAGGATTTTTCCCTTTTTGAGGCATAATTGGAAATGCAATTATTGTTTTATTTTTGGGTAAAAAGTATAAACGAATGGGTTTCAAGGTTGAACTTGATGGACTTTAGCCTATTTTCAACCTAGACAACTATGTAACATCATTCTTATTTACAATTATAATTTATATACTTATCTGAGTAAGAGTATTTTACCCTTCCAACTGCCCATCCCAAACATCGTGCTGTTGAGTTCATAACTAAGGCTATTATAGTCATGTGACTTTGGAAGTTCACTAAATATCAGAGATAAGTTTATACAGCCTTTTGAGTGCCATTGACCTGTCATTTTTTGCATGGATTCCCTTATATGGAACATTAGAAGGACATTTCAGGCACCTGAACTACAACTATGGATATAAAAACTTACTGGATGCAAGATGTTGATGATGGTCAATATAAATACCAAGCCTTGTCTCATAACTCTATGTTCTCTATCTCTCAGTATGTAAAGGAATGCCACATTAGTGGGAAATATACTTATATAAGAGTTCTAAAATAAATGTGCAGACGTTTGCCATACAATTGAATAGGCACCACTTGATCACGCATGATAAATCCATGAGTGACTTCAGACTCCTTTTCTCCTTGAGAACTACCACCATGTTGGTTTGTAAACACAGTAATCGCCCCACTTAACTTAGGAGGCCAAGCAATAGATGGAATGTTTCAGCCATATTTTGTCTAGTGCAATGATGGATGATGGATGGACATATGAAACCTTAAAGGTGAGGATCTTTTTAATTTAATTTATTTTTTTGTCTAATTGTTAATGCATCATCTATATAAAGAAATTCTCCAATTATATATTTTTATTTTATCAATGCATGAACAGTTGATGGTAATATTCCCACTAAGCTGTCCATTTAAACTTACATTTTACTCTTTGGGCATTTTATCAATTTATTCTTCAAATGTCTTAACTTAGATTAAAAATAATATTTTGACAGGGCCTCTGACATTCCACATAATTAATGAATTTACTGCAATAAAAATAAAATAATGTTGAATTAAAGCCAACTATCTCATGGATAATAGGATATGTTTTGGAGATTTAAAAAGAAACTTCAAATACCATAGCCACTACAGTTTATTGTAAAATGGCTACAGGTATAATCTCTCCATTTTTTGTCAAACTGTTTTCACCAATAATATTATCTTTTTTCCATTCACATGTTAGTATGGTATGAACACTTGGATATAAGAGATTTTAGCTGTGCCAATTTGCCATTAACCCACTCACGGATCCCGTGCAAACACTAGAATACTTTAAATGTCCTTATTATATTCTTATACTGGCATATGCCTTAGGCGCAAAATAATGCCAATTTTTGGACACACAGCTTCAAAAATAGATCACCAAGAACTGGAAGACCTGCAACCATAGAGTTCTAAGATGATAACCTATAAAATAAACTAAAGTGGTTATGGTCCTGGAACCATTTCTTGGAAACTAACTGTCTGAATGATGGGTGTACATTACCAAAATTCCTACGCAATAAAAAACAAAACCAAAAAAAAAACCATGTGAACTTATTTTCAAGCTCTTCTAAAATAAATAGATTTTAATGCAAGTAGGCTTAATGGTAAGTCAGTAGAATTTAGCACACATATTTAGAAAATGGTGCATCATTTTTCAGGATTAGGGAAAGTTACCTTACAGTAATTACCTGATGTCTGTGTGCTACACTTGTTGCACATGAGTAGCTTTGGTTCAGGAAATGAGTGCAACGGAAATCTCAACAGGAGCAGAGTCTATAAAAGCAGTTACAGATTCGCTTGCCTATTCGGCAATAGTCTTGCTGTAATTAAATATATAATTATGTCAATCATGTATTCATCATGCAATCCTTTTTATGGATTTACTAAAATTGTGTATTTCATTCCTGGATCAGTGAAGAAACTGTCGTTAAACAGGATATGTGACTCTAAAAATGATTCACTGTGCTGGTAGAATTGCAACGAGGATTGGCAAGATTAATTGAACACACTGTCTAACTGAGGATTTCTAAATACAGAATATTATTCAATTCAAGAAACTCTAAAAGCACCATCATCACTACACTACAACATAGTAGTTATGATGCCAGTAGAGCCCTGGCACTGCCACGGTGTAATCTGCCAAATCATTTTAGTTTCACATATATCTGGGTCTTGTTGGGCACCCATGCTGCTTTCAGTTTTTTCAAGCTGAAGAAACTGGCTACAGATATTGATGTTCATTCATTGACTTGAGAGCACTCTCGGTCAGTGAATGAAGGATTTCCTTTCTTGAACACAACTTATCTACTTGGGACCACTTTTTTTCTTGGACAGGAGCCCAAAATGCAGTACTGTCCCAGCAAAAAAGGAGACGATTGGCAAATATGTAGTTATGTGGCTCAGGGTCCTAAGAATATTTACCAAGCTCAGGACATGGCTCAGTATGATGGCAGTGACAACTAAAAACATTGTGAATGGAGGTACCCCTAAGCCTAAGCTACACCTAACCAAAAGTCCACTAACCCTATGTTACCCCAATGTACAGAATTACAATGGAACCATTGCCAGTTCAGCATTATTGTAATAATGCTCATATGTCACACATTGACTTTCCAATATTAGCATTATAAAAAAATAAGAATGTTTAAAGGACGTTTAGCAAAAACACAGCATATATGATATATTTTAAGTTAGAATAGTATTACTATTGGTGTATTTGACCTATACAATTAATTGTAATACAGGATAAGTTCTGATTTATGACCAGTGACCAGAAAATACACACATGAAATTAAATGGTAGTCAGTATCTGCTATAAAATCTATATTCCGTATAGCCAAAAAAGTAAAAATAGAAATATTCTGCAACTTTACATACAGAGTGTAATTGAATGTCTTAAAGTACTCTCTGGGATATAAGTTGTACTTAAGTCAAGGCATTAGTTTGTCTTCAGGTTTGATTCATTGAAATGATGATTTGCGCTGAAATTTACTTTGTACGAAATAGGAAGAGAATAGAGCCAATTCTCATTGCAGTAAACCTGGTTTGGAAAAAAATTTAAACCAAAACCGATAAAAAAAAAAAAAAAAAAAAAAAGCATTTACAAATTTGTTATGAGCGTGTATATTTTTTTCATCTGGTTCTTATAATTTTTAAAAGCACTCTTTTGAGAATTGCAGAATATGTCTGCTAATTTAGTGCCTAATACATCTTCATGTGCTGGAGTCCAAACACATGTCAATAAAATAAATATTTAATTTCACAAACAGAAAAAAAAGGTCAACTGAATCGAAATGTTTTTGTGAAACATATTTTAATAAGTAATAATATTTTTTGTGTGAATGATAAGTGCAATGTATCCTTTTATTAAAGAATGTTGCCAAGAGTTCTCTCATTCCATCCACTGATAAGGGGTTTGGGAGTAACTTAACATTTTACAGTACTTCTGATCTTTATGATGTCATGTTGCGGCTAAAATAAAGTTCAGATGCCACTTTAGCAATGTCATTTTTGTACAACTTCTCAGGTAATGACTTGACTGAGAGCCCTAAGATCCTCCAGCGCCATAAACACAACAGTGCTTTGTAATGGTTATGGTGACTACCATTCCGCCCATCTAGTCTGCCCAATTTTTAAAAAAAATACTTTAATTAGTCCCTGGCCTTATCTTATAGTTAGGATAGCCTTATGCATATCCCACGCATGCTTAAACTCCTTTACTGTGTTAACCTCTATCACTTCAGCTGGAAGCCTATTCCATGCATCCACTACCCTCTCAGTAAAGTAATAATTCCGGGTATTATTTTTAAACCTTTGCCCCTCTAATTTGCCTCTCCTAGAGTTCATATGCTAAGTAAGGGGTACATACAATTTGGGAGAAGCCATGACCAAAAGCTCTGAGCGCTACCATTGACCCAAGTGACAATCCTAAGTAGGAGGACATCAAACAATGAATTAGACTGAAGGTACAAGCTGAATCACTGGAATGTCTGCTGAACATTAATCACATTACACATACATACCCTATTTCTCATGATACTTTCTTAGCTTTCATTGTCCTGCACCAATAACATATACACTGGTTTTAGTCTAAAAACTGTTATTACAATATTTGTATCATTTCTCTTTAAAATGAAACTTATCCAAATTTAAAAGTCTTTCTGTGACATTCCAGATGTTTGGAAAATGATTGCTTACAACTCATACAAAAGCTTCTTTTTACCTCCTTCATAAATAAATAAACCACGAAGGCATAGTTAATCTCCTTGGGATTCACAAATAATATACTTACCAACGCAACTGGTTAAAAGCATCAAATAACATCCTTACTATTTTATTATTTTTATTCTATGTATTTTTATAGCTTTAAAGTACGTGTTATCAGCTGGTTCATTGTATACAACAAAGTTTCACTATTTGTAACTCTATACAGTTTACTGAACTAAAGACCGCGAACTGATTTTACATTGCGTCTGGCTCCCCCACAGACATTCTGTTCAACAACTGAGCAAAGCATTAAAAAAAGCTTTATATTTTTCTTTAAAAGACCAGTAATTCTATACATTGTGTGCAACAGAAATGTTTTTAACAGTTATGTTAATGCTGTAAGTTATTGTCTTTGTTGGAGACAAAAAACACAATATAACAGTTCCTGTCCCAAATCTTCAAAACCAGCTACTCTGCATGGGGGACTGCCTTGTATATCAGTGATCTACGAGAAGCATACAGAGAAGAGACTTGGTTTAGTGCAGCAATCGGAACAAGGGAACAGAACACTGCACATCTGCTCTTTGAAATTAATCATATTACCCATAAATACCTTATTTCTAATGATTCTATATTAGCTTTCATTGCCCTGCACCAATAACATATGCACTGTTTTAGTATAAAAACACTTTAATTTATAGCATTTCTTTTTAATGTGAAACTTATCCACATTTAAAAGTATTTTTGTGATGTGAACACATTCTTAATGTCTTGTTTTCCGCACCATGGTTTTACTGATACAGAGTGGTCATTGTGTTCTTGTGGGTAATGAACCAACACACAGACTGTAAAAAAGTCCTACTGATATCTGAGAAAGTAGTTAGATTCAAGATATCTGATGATACTCTGAAAAAGCTCAAATAATTTATAAGCTAGATGAAAATGACCAATGTTTAAGTTCTCAGATCCATCCATACATTCCATGGGTAATATGCCTCCCACATACACTAGGCAGATCAACTTTCATAACAGATTGTAATGTTGAAGGAAATTACCCTTTTCTTCTTTTTTATCATTTCAAGTGGTTTAACTTTACATGTATGTTTGTAGTTTAAAGTGACAAATTAGCCACTTATTTTCCTATTCATGGATAGTAATAGGGTTTATGGAAGTGCAGTTGAGATGGTAGCTTATGGCACTCAGCACCTCCCCCAGCTCCACTTTTCCATGTTGATCTATAAGGGTAGCTCTCAAAGTCCTCTGTGACTTTCAAAAGAATAATAGATTGCTTGGACCTTAAATGGAGTCCTGGAAAGGAGTTCCATAAACTAGATCGGCTAAAGGGAAACTAAAGAAGTAAGAACATTCTAGAGCAGTAAGAGATTGAGTACTCAAACTATATTCATTAGGAAAAGGGTACAAAATAATATCAACATTTTTGGAAATCCCAGTTGCCCCGTTGGATGAATTACCCAGACAAATCTGTATTACCCAGACAAATCTGTATTACCCAGACAAATCTGTATTACCCAGCATTGCCTAGAAAAGATATGAAAACTCATCATCCAAGCTAGAAAGATACTATTGAGGAAAGCCAAGAAGAGGTCATCAGTCACTTTAAATAAACTTTAAAATAGTTCCAGATTTCAGTGGTTGAGGCTTGAGTAAATGTACACCAGCTAATACATTCAAGAGCTTTGTATCAAACTCATCTAGGAGGAGGTCAATAAAGATGTCATTATTCAAACCAGTTGTACAAAAGATTATGTCCAGTAGTTGACTAAAAAAAGTATATGACTGACTCAACTACAATATGGAAAAGGCTTTTTGGACAGATGATACCAAGGTAAAACTTTTGCCCACAATTTGAATTCTGTGTGGCAGAAACAAAACATTGCCCATACTACCACAAACACTATTCCTACAGTGAAGTTTGGAGGTGGATGTTTCAAGCCATGTAGGAGCTTTTCAGCAGGAAGTGGCCAATCTTGTGAGATATAAAGTAAGAGAGGAAAATACAAGGGTAATACTGCAGGGTAACCATTTTCAGTCTGCCAAAAAGCTGAATCTTTGACGAAAGTGCACCATTCTGCAAGACAATACCCCATGTAAAAGGCAAACGCCACTTTGTAATGGCTCAAGAACAATAACATGAATGTCCTACAGTAGCCCAGTCAAAGTTGCTAGCTCTAGTCCCATTCAGTCCGATAGCCATGTAAGGTGTTCAAATGTTCTGACAAAGTCCTGATATGAGTCCTATTGAGAATTTCCTGTCTGAAAACTGCAGTCCACAAGTGCCACCTAACCAACTTGAGCCACCTGGAGTAAATCTACTAAAAGAATGGGCAAACAGTATTCCCAGCCATAGAATGATGAAAGGTTGAGTCTACATTGATGGGACTCAAACCAGTAACTGACACACTGTAGCTGGAGGTGTATCAACTAAGCTATCTCACCATACATGCAATAAAATTGTCAATATATTAAGTGTCAAACCTTAATCAGGTTCCTTTTTAATCAGAATATTCTTGTTACAAGCATTATTGATATATATAAACTAAAATACCTAGTATACCCATTATAATATGACAATAAACTACTAAATAGTTATTTTAAATCATGAGAAATGCATAATGAGTCATACTGGATGGTCAATGGATGCAAATAAAAATAATAGCAAACACACTGAGAAAACACAACAATAGGACCCTAACTGAAATAACATGTTAAAGAAGAAATATGTTGGCATACACATTCATTCACTTACAAAGTATTCTTACACTTAATTGAGGCAACTCATTTTCTGGATGTAGTACATTATTCTGTGTGTTCTCTTGTATGCAACCCAATCTATTTTTGCAATTCTAATTATTTATTAGCTCTGGTATATTTGGATAGAAATTTAGATTAGCATCCAGATGTTGAGCACATGCTCATTTATTTACAACACATAGGTCAACATATAAATATGAAAATATCTGGAGTGGTTTTTCTTTAATATATTCAATAAACAGCAGTAAATATTATATTAAGCCATGTTTATGTCCGAGCCAAGAGTTGGCAAAATGGTTTAAATACGAGGAACAATCCAATTTGTCATAATAAATCACAAATAAATAATTAAGAATAAATAAATGAGAGTTTAAAATATATGTTCCCTAGTCTGAGGATAATGCTTTAAAAAAAAAAAGCACTAAAAAAGGTTTATTTAGCATTTCCAATAGTTTATGTATGGCGCTAGGCTAAGATGTCCAGTTTATTTCCTAAATACTTACCTTAAGGGGATATTCATTTTGTTCTGAGTTGACTGATGATTAATCTCTATTCGTTAAGTAATCTAAGTAAAGTAAGCTTTGATAAAAGCCAACGTGCCTGCACAGCCTCAGAACTCTACATTTTAGCCATTCTGTTTTTTTTCATGCAATATTTACCCGGTGCTTTCAAATACATAAGAGACTTAAAAGGATAGGATTTCAAACTTTAAAATCTATTGTCATCCCTTTGTCTGAATAATGAATACTTATTGTTTCATGTAAGTAAATATATAGACATGTATACTTGGATAGTAGACATGGGATGTGACCATAAAGATATTCAGTTGAGTATTTCTTGTCTGAAACGTCATTTAATAACCTGACTGTATTAGCCACTGATTTCCTATTTAATTTATGCCCAAATACCCATGAGCTTCTATACAACTTCAAGCTATTTTAGTTATTAATTGGTCCACAAAAACAAACTATTAAATAGACCAACATAAATTTTTTTCATATTTAACCCCATGACAACAATATATAGTTTTTAGTGTAATATATAATATGGACTTTTGTCTTTGTCCATTGATATATATATTCAGCCTCACTGAAGTTCACTCATGGGACTCAGTATTATTTCAATATATATTATATCATATATCAACAGGTTGACTGTGGAAATCCTGTAAATCCACCTCACCAGTAAGTGTCCCTGGGACACCTAGTGATATGTACCCAGAAACAAAAAAAAAAGAAAAAACAAGAAGTACTGCTAAGGAGTATCTAATCATATCAAGGGTGAACATATAAAATAAAGAAGAAGAAAGTGTAATTGAATGCAATGTACAACAAATAAAACTTAACTTTTAATAATATAAATCTAAAAATGGGATGAGATGTAGAGAATCAAGGTATTTCTAAAATCACAACAATATTGTGGGAGACAAACATTAACACATTGCCGGTTTCTAGAACTGTGGGAGGACCTGTTTGGCTATGTTCAGGATTCTAACGGTCATGGATTTCTTATATCTGGATCTGGGGTTGGCGGCGCATCGGAGAACCTCTCCAGCATACCGTATATTTCCACCCAGTAAGTTCTTATTTTTTCACAGTCCCACCAGATGTGTATTGCGAGCCCACACCCTTCCCACACCTCCAGCAGAGGTCAGTGTGATTTGGGTCTATAGCGTGGAAGAGGGCAAGGGTTCAGTACCAATTAGTTAACAGTTTAAAGGTCGTCTCCTGCGTTCTACTGAAAGCCAAACAGTGGTGCGTGAGATAGCACATCTTTTCCCATTCATTGTCAGTAAATGTTCAGCCTAGTGTGGTTTCCCATTTCTCCATGAAGGCAGGTTTCTCCATCAGGGTCTTCATCTGTTATACTGAGCAGATGAAAGAAATCCCATGATGCTGAGGTTCTGGGTACATACAGCTCTCTTCAAATATGGTTGGTTCCCTGTTAAGTACTCTTCCTTTAGAGAGGGCTACCGCAAGGAGGTCATTTAACTTTCTATGGCCCTCCTGGGTGTAAACATGATGAAGTCGGGGAGTGGGTGTACATATTATGTCCCGAAATGTGGGTCCAGTCCATGTGGGAAGTCCTCGTTATGCGTCAAGTGGAGGGGTATGGCGATGAGCCGTTTTTCCCTGAGACCCTCTGCCATAGTCATAGGGTGTGTTGCGTGTATGGTGAACACCCCCTTCCATGTATCCCCCCCCAGGTTGCCATGGCAGAACGGAGACTGGGCTGCCTGCCTACGATTCCTCCACTACCTTGTACAGTTTGTGAACATTAGTCTTTGTCCATTCCAGCACCCTTTGGAGGTAGTAGAGGTAGAAGTTCGGCATTGCCAAGCCTCCCCTGTCTTTAGGTTGCATAAGCGTAGGGAGCTTAACCCTCTGTCTTTTCCCATACCATACATAGCAAGCGGAGGGAGGTGAAAAATGGTTTGGGAACCATGGTGGGAATGACAGACAATGAGTTGATGTTTGGTGAAGAGGGATTTGATCATAGTTAGTTGTTGGGTTGGGATGTGTGACGTGCCTGTGGAGCAGTCCCATTTAAGGTCCAGCGCAACATTAAAATTGCCCCCAACAATGAAAACCCCTTCGGCGAAGGTCTGCAGCTTGCGTATAGTGCATAGAAAGAAACAATACTGTCTATGTAGATGGATGCGAATGTTTACGTTTGCCCTCGGATCTTGCCCTTTAGGAACAGGTATCTGCCTTGCCGGTCCACCTGACTCTCCCCCTCCTGGAACAGCACATTCTTGCCAATCAATATTGCTGTGCCCCTGGAAAGTGGTTATTGGATCATGAATCCTAACAATGGAGGCTCGTTTTGCATGAAAATCCCCATGGGTCCCGGTTAGTTTCTCTGGCTTATTCAGCCCTCTAGCGTTAATGGAGAGGATAGTGAGACTGGTCGGTGTTAGCGTCATCTTGATCCTGATGAAATGCTGATTGCTCTGAGCTCAAATGCAGTCCTAATTATCCAGGTTGGGGTGGGGTATTAGGAGACGTCTGAGGGGGTGGGGAAAGTGGGTGTCAGGGAAAAATAGGAGAGAAGAGTAGAAGTATAGGTAGTAAGAAAGAGAAAATATATGTAAGTAATTGAGAAGCCTGATCCCTCAGAAGTGGCGACTTGGAAAAAGTGTCAGGGGGACTGAGATGCGCGGAGCCACCAGTTTCCCACGGGTCTTGTTCACCTAGCTCAGGACGCTTTGTCCTATGAAGAAACTGGAGGAGGCCGGGAGCCTCCACGCAGGTCAAGTTTGAGAAACCTGATATCTCGACTAAGCAAGGTACCACAGATTTTCAAATTGTCTCTCAAAATCGAACCCTGTCAGAGTCTCACGTCTCTCCAGTACAGCTCCAGTAGCAATGTTGATAACATGTAAACAATCCTCATCTGTCAGTAAGATGGCCCGTGAAGCCTACATGGGTATGAAAATGATCAGCTCCTCCGAGCTGTAGCATATACAGAGCATTATACATGAAACATTACTTGAAAACTTAAAAATAATGATATTTTAATGCAAGAGGAGGAGGTGAAGAGTTCCAGCTAAGTTATTAGGGGAGAGATACTGTGTAGCTGGAAGGGTGGTCCTGCTAGGTTGAGATGGGAAACTGAGGAATAGTTATTTGCAAGATACTGTGCGATTGTTGCAATAAGAGATAGAAACTATATAGTAAAAGAAAGTTGCAAAATCTGCAGACAGACTCTATATAGCCTGTGTTGATAAGAATCTATGCACAATATGCTGTCCCTAATGTGCTTTCGATGGCACCCTTTAATAAAGAATTTCCTCTCAAAGAAAAATGATTCACAGATAAGTCTCCCCTTAACCTCCAAGAATAATCAGTGCACAGATAACTAGTAAGACTGCAGAGGGGCTTCCATGATGCTAGCTCGTGATAGCTTATAGAAAGTTTCTCAAATAAGAGGAGTTCTACAAGGGCAGTCTAAGCTTAAGGTGCAAAAATAAAGGAATCTCTAAACCTATTGGTGAAGTCTCCAAGTCCCTTAGTGTTGCTGGAAACCCCTAAAGCGCATTTCACCTTTCGGCCCATCTGATGTACAAGTACACCCCATCATGGCAATGATGTTCTCTGATTGCAATGGCCTCATTCAGCAGGAAAATTCACCTGCCACACTGCAAAAAATGTTCAGGAGTGGTTTGAGGAACATGACAAAGAGTTCAAGGTGATGTCTTTGCCTCCTAATTCACCAGATCTCAATCCGATTGAGGGTCTGTGGGATGTCCTGGAGCAACAAATCTGATCAACAGAGGACCCAACTTGCAACTTGCAGGACATAAAGGATATGCTGCTAATATCTTGGTTTTAAATACCACAGGAAACATTCAGAGGAGTTGTGGAGTCCATGCCTTGATGTATCAGAGCTGTATTGGCAGCACAAGGGGAACCAATGCGATGTTAGGCAGGTGGTTTTAATGTTGTGGCTGATTAGTGTAGAAATGGTGACAAATAAGCATTGTTGTTTAACTGTAATCTAGCTTAACTGTCATATCTAAATGCTATCTTTAGTAAAAAGATGAAGTTGAAAGCATCAATTTAGGTAAAGTGCTACCCAGGGATGTATTTACCACAAGGCAAACAAGGCATTTGCCTATGGCGGCACTTTCAGGAGGGGGCGCCAAAAATTGCCTCCCCAAGCTCCCAGACAAATGCCTTGTTTGCCTCATGTTCTGGGGCTGCCCACCTTACTGTGAGTGAGTGTAGCTGTCAGTGTGTGTCTGTGAGTGAGAATGGGTGTGCCTGTGAGTGTGTGTCACTGTGTGTATGTCATTTTATGTGTATCTGAGAGTGTGTGCCTGTCAGTGAGTGGGTGTGTCAGTGTGTGTCTGTCGGTGAAAGTGTTTGTTGGTTAAACAGTGTGTGCCAATGACTGTATCTGTCAGTAAGTGTATATCAGTGCATGTATCAATGAGGGCATGTGTCTGTCAGTCAAAAAAATGGCCTTGACACAAATTCGGGGGGCAAACTTAGATTTTGGGGGTGCCCAAATTTAGTTGTATCTAGGGCAGCACAAATCCAAAATACACCACTGGTGCTACACTTTTATTATTTGTAGAAATCTTATATGAGATTTTATTATATGGCAATGCTTTCTAAGCAGTCTTATAAAAACAAATTGCAGCATGATTCATAAATCAAGTGTTTCCCTATATGCAGTCCCCAAGATACATTACAAAGTGCGTGTTATAGACATTGATCATTAGTGTGGTGATTCAAGTAAAATGATCAGTTTATGCATACTTAAACTAAGTGTATATGATATAATTTTCCACCAATCTGTGTCCTGTGGACTGGAAATTTTAAAACACTCCTGTACTTGCTTGGCTTTTCATAATCTAAATTTTTTTTTTTAAACTAGTGCTTATGTCACTTGTTTATGTATGAATGATAACTTAAACCATAATGGAAAAGACAGACAGTTTTTCAATGAGTCACTGCCTTCGCTACAATATGCTTACTAATACTCAGACATTCCTTTGGTTAGTCCCAGAAGTCTGGTGGCACAATTAGACTTCTGGATAATCAACATACCAAAACGTTATGCTCTTTTTTTCAAATATCTAGTCAACAAATAAGTCAAAAAAATTCTTCTGTGTCAGTGCCATTAAAAATCATTAAAATACGACATTGCAAACTACATTACAGTTCAAGAGATTTACTTGGTGACCACACGTGCTTAAGATGACAACTGAAACTCCATCCGAGACTTTCATATTCTTTATCAAAACAAAACATGTAAATGTATTGAAACATTTAAAACAAATGCATTGTTCTTAACATACTCAGGAGTATATATTACAGCCCCTAGAAACTTCAGTCTACAAAATACAGAATTTGTTTGCTGTTTAGGCTAGTAGCATTGAAAGGATATGTTATCAGCTTCGGTCATTGATCAAAGTAATGGACATTGCTGAAAGAAACCTAAAAACAAATGGTGTGGGATATACTGCCTATGAAACTATTCTGTTTGTGCATTATCGAATGACTCGTGAGGATTAAATATGACACATATACAAGATATCATATCATATATTGGAAAATTAGGGTTTTTTTTTTTTTAAGTAGTTGGTTTACTTAAAGATATGTATGCTAAATATGGTAAAAAATAAGGTTATGAACAAGAACAACACCCCAATGTCTGGCAATGCTCAATTTTTAAAAATAAAATTTAGATTTTTGCTTTCTTGCTATGTCTTTTTAATTATACATCCAAAATGTATCCTCTTGCATGTTTTATTTTAAAACAAATGCTTAGCCCCTTAAGGACCAAACTTCTGGAATAAAAGGGAATCATGACATGTCACACATGTCATGTGTCCTTAAGGGGTTAACCTGTAAGGCTAGTCAACTTCAAAACAAGGAACAATGCCTTACCAAAAACTAACACTGTACCCAAAGACCCAGTTACCAATCTGTTTTTTTGTTTTGTTTTTTGAACTAAGAATTGTAGAGAAGTGAAAAGATAACTGAAATTTTTAGGCAAATTTGTAAACTTTAAAGAAATCTATAATATAGGTCATTTTTCAGTTTGGCAAAAATCTGCAATTCACCTGTCAAATGCCCTTTTTTCCTAATTTAGTGACAAACTACAAAGTGTTTACCAAAAACTCTATGTGTACTGATCAGTCCAGTTGTATACACTAGAATAAAACTATTAATAAATAGAACTAAGTAGACAACCTGATGCCAAAAACATGAAAAGATTAAAATAATCCTTGAAGATCTGTATTTATTTTGTTATAGTTCTTGAATTTCAGGTAGCTAGAACATCAAATTCTCAATTAAGAGTCCAATATCCAATTAATTTGAACCCCCTTGCCTGCTCTACTTCTACCCTCTCCATAAATATTACTACAAATAATACAAGACATGAATATATTGTTAGTGAAATATGAGGAGTCGGGTAATTCAAACACAACTATTGCCAGCACCTATGTTTAAAAGATCTAGAACATAGCCAAGAAGCCTTCAGAAGAAGATGGCAGAAGAATGGACTTTGTCATTTTAAACGGAATTCAGATGTCCGGTAATGTTGTAGAATTACAATGCAATAATTAGTCAAATTTATGCCATGATAGATCTGCCATAGATGTGTAAGTAGCATAGAGTAGAGTAGAAGTCCACGGGCATCACAAAGTAGGGTGAAAACAATACAAGGCCGAAACTGATAAAATGTTGTATTTTTTTTTTTCTTTTGCTCCAAACTAAATATATTTTTTGTTTTCACCTTACATTATGATGCCTGTGGACTTCTATTCTTAGCGGTTTTCGGTGGGTGGCGGAAAACCTAACACAGAGCTCCAACGTACTCATTGCTTGTATGCAGCACACCACTTACATTGTGCTTAGATCCGTAAGTACTGTAATTGAGAAGTACGGTTTGAAACAAAGACAGCTAAGCTGTGAAGTAGTAAGCCAAACAAACACAAAACAGAATTGCCAAATGCGAAGCTCTAAGTTCCAACTTGAAAATTAACGCATGAAATGTTTATCAAGGGTGACGTGATGTGGGCTTCCAAACCAAACATTACAAACAAGCAGAAGATACACACATTATTTACAATGCCAAGTAAAGTGCATTCTCTGGAGTGATGAATCCAGAGAATGTAAGCATCTGGCAGTCTGATCTGAGTTTGTTGTAACTACCTGACTGTAAAGTACAAACTGGGAAAAGTGATGAATGGGGAGTAAGGTCTGAGGCTGTTTGCTATAGTTCACAATATGTTCACAAAATCCCAACGTAGAACCAACAATGTTAAAACACACAATGACATTCTAGATGAGTCTGTGTGTTCAACTTCATGACAACAGCTTGGGAAAAGCCCTATTCAATGTCAGCAAGTCCCCTGTACATAAAGTAAATTCATGTTGACATTGTTGACACTGATGTGGAATTGACTTGCCTACAAAAAGACATTAACTGAACTCAAATAAACACCTTTGCAACTCGTTGGCACTTCAATTACATACTAAGATTATTCTCCCCCCAAAAAATCAGTTTTAAACCTAACCACTGATTGAATGCAAACAGGTCTTTAAACTAAACTCTCAAAAACTAGTGGGAAACCCACATATTAATGTATTTAATTATGGAATGAGATGCTCATTGAGAAAGTGTCCAGATCGTTCTGCCCACCTAGTGCATTTTGGATCCTTCTGTCTATTTATAGAAAAGGAAATTCCTTTCTTATTAAGGTGCACTTAATAAGAAAAACGTCACTACAAAACATCACTAAAAAAACACATATTGATTAAAAAAAAAACATTTTTAATATGTGTTCATATAAAAAATTATTTTGAGCAATGATTACTGCAAAATTCATAGAATAAAATAATGATTATGTTCATTTTGGATACTGACTAAAATACACTGCAGCCACAAACGTGGTAATGGGACCACTGAACATGATGGCATATCCCAAAAGTGTTTGTTCAATATAGCATCCAAATTCCATTAAAGCGACACTATAGCGTAGAGTTATCTAATGTTTATACTTCCATTATTGTCTTATCTCCTGCTCTGTTAATAGCTTGCTAGACCCTGCAGGAGTCTCCTGTATGTAACTAAATTATGTAAAATATGTAATTAACCCCTTAAGGACACATGACATGTCATGATTCCCTTTTATTTCAGAAGATTGGTCCTTAAGGGGTTAAAGTAATTAAAGGACTTACTTTCAAAGTAAGTTACATCTGATTGAAAATTAAACCATTTTGTTTTCATTCAGTCACAGCCAGGGGAGGTGTGGCTTGGGCCACATGAACAAAAACAACATTTATTTAACTCCTAAATCGCTGAGAATTAAGCCGTGAATCTTCAGAGGCATGGTCTATACACAAAGATAGCTTTTTTTAAGCTAAGGTTGTTTTAGTGACTATAGTGTCCCTTTAAGTGTCACGAACTTATACCAACCTTTTCACTATGAATTTCTCCTCAATAAAATATTATTTTGATAAATATGATCGATGACAGATAGATAGATAGATAGATAGACTGATTGAATACGGACATAATTGTATCAGCCTAATGTTTTTACCACTGTATGTATTAAAATCACTTCCACTTGAGCTTTGTATAGCTTAGATGTTCTTTGTTTAATATGCGGTATTATAAGTCAAACGTTGCACTATTAATTTTTCCCATTAATAAAATAATTATACTTATAAATATACACAAGGTAGTGTTCAGCAACTCTTTTAGACAAGTTTTTTCTTACACACACACAAACACATACATATATAATTACATATTCACAGTATATCATAAGTGACAACAGCTGGGCTGAGTGAATGCTACTGATATTATGGCTTAAAATGTAGAGATGAAATGGATCTTAGAGCTAACACATGCACAGAATAGCCTGGAAGTTAAAGGTATTGAATAACCATTCCTTGTATAGGGTTTGTAAGGCAAAGAATCTGCGCAAAGAAGATTTACCCTACAAAACATTGAATCAGATCACATACTGAACAAACAAACTACTCTAGAATGCCTGAAGATAACATATTCTGTATTTAGTTAATGCAGAGTTATTATCTATGAACAGTCTGATTTTATATCCTCACCCAGACTGATGATTAGCTTAGCTAAAAAAAAAAATGGGTTTAGAAGATACGTTTGGGAATGGCTGGGCTTGATGAGAAACAGACTATTCAAAGAGGTAGAAAGCACAATACCATCCTGGTTTCATATAGTCTCGGAAGACCAAGCCCACGCGTTTAAGTAATAGAAGAACAAACTGGGC
This sequence comes from Pelobates cultripes, assembly GCA_933207985.1. NCBI lineage: Eukaryota > Metazoa > Chordata > Amphibia > Anura > Pelobatidae > Pelobates > Pelobates cultripes. The sequence continues at coordinate 295,520,966 of OW240915.1, read as the reverse complement.
TTATAGGAAGTACCGAGTGTAGTTTTATTTACACACAAGAGCCTTTTTTAAGCTTGAAAAAGGCTCTTGTATTAAGCCAAAACACTGTCTTTTATGTGAATAGAACTACACACAGTGCTTTTGGTGAGCTCAATCTGTTCTTCTATTACATTAATGATTACCTTGATTAGAATTAGCATCAACACAGGTTGCCTACCTATACTTTTATCCAATACTCATATCAGTGACGGAACTACTGCGGTCGCAGGGGTCGCAGCTGCGACCGGGCCCGTCACTCGAGGGGGTCCGGACGCCCTGCGGACTCCTGCGACTGGGTGCCAGCTGCCATGTGTTGCAGCCCCAGCCGTGCAGTAGTTCCACAAGGGCCGCACGTTAAGGGCCATGCGATGGCAATGAATATCCAAGGAGCCCGGTCAGCGCTGTGGCGCTTTGACAGCACGACCGGGCCCCCTGTGGTTTCTAGTTACGCCTCTATCCCGGGTGAATGGACAAAAAAGTTGGTATCTGACAAGTAAAGTATGATGGTCATAATTCCAGTCTAGAGAATAACAACATAAATACATGCTTGAACCATATTGTAAGTACAGACTACAAAATAATGATGCTGGTTTTGGTACCGAACATATTCTGTGGTTTACCCACAACTTTGAGGCTTCTCACACCAAGATATTATGTTCTCACACCAAGATATTATGTGGACAAGCAAAATGGCCTATTGCTTTCCAAACAATCAGATATTGTGTACTAAACCACAAAATGTTTTGTGCACAAGTAAAAATTAGATTGTCTGATTTTTCCTACTTGTTTATCACTGCAATGGAAAGCATAAAAAGAGTGGCTTCACAATAAGCTGTCATTTCAGTTTTGCCCCCTTTAGCATTGTTTATAATGTCGAGTGACGCTTCAGCACTTGAATGCTATAAAAATAAAATAAAAAAAATTATGTTATCAGGAAACAATAAGTGCATACGAAAAAAAAGTTTACATTTAAGCTCGGGTTATGTTTATGTATCCCAAATTCTCTGACTAAGAATTGATGACTTTGACCACCGTGATCATGAATTATGCTCCAAATTATATCATTCAAAGCTGAATTGCTACAAACCTTTTATTAAAGGATCACTATAGCATCAGGAAAAAAAACTCGTTTTCCTGACACTAAGTCATGCTTGGGGGACCCTCACCCTCAGGGTCCCACCCCCGGTGGGCTGAAGGGGTTAAAACCCCTTCAGCAGCTTACCTTAATCCAGCGCCAGGCTCCCACGGAGCTGGTGACCTACCTCCCCCGCCAACGTCAGCTCGTGATTTCTCAATGCTTTCCTATGGACGTTCTGGACGTTGGAAACGAATTTCGCATCCAATATCGAAGAAGCGCCTCTAGCGGCTGTCAGGAAGACAGCCACTAGAGGTTGGATTAACCCCGCTATGTAAACATAGCAGTTTCTCTGCTATGTTTACATGGGAAGGGTTAAAACCTGAGGGACCTGGCACCCACACCACTTCATTGAGCTGAAGTGGTCTGGGTGACTATAGTGTCCCTTTAAGGTACATCGGCCCAAAAACTTAAAAAGAAAGTTAGCAAAATACACTGCAGCAGATGCTGGCACAATGATTTTTAATGAAATATGATTTTATCAAAATAATTTTTTTATTTTTTTTAATTACACCATTTCTTGCTATATTAAAAGCATGTAAACCAACACACCTCTCACAGTATCTGAACATTATATTTGTGTTGGATACTTATGGAATCCGGCACAGTCCTGTATTCAATATTCTGTTGTGTTTTACTATAAATATTATTTTATTCAAATATACGGTTAGCTTATTGCAATCCAGGTTGTGCATGGTACTGTTGAAGTAGTTATCTGCAAAGCTGATGTCACTATTTGATGAACGCAATCATGACTCATGGCTGCTTTTTTTCTTTTAATTTGCCAATAATCTGTTTGGCTCGTACTAGCTCTATCTGGAACATAAATATGTTAAACCTGAATAAACCAGCAAAATATGACCTTAACACACCTTGTGTGAAAGGAAACAAAAGTTACTCCCTTGTTCCTGATGATTTATGCTTAGGCCCTATTTCCTCGGAGAAAAGACTGTATATATGTTAAATGTCACAATTTCAAATAAGGAAAAAATGAATCTCTGATTTTAAACTTAATGTAATATCGCCCATTGCTGTTGTCTCATTACGTCTATTCTGAAACCAGGACAACATTTATTGTCTGACCATATTCTCCTCTTCACTGTGTAACCCCCCTCTCTTTAATTACATCAATATATCACTAAACTAAACTTAGCATAATTATTCCATCATTACTTGGGTATGGTGTTAGACCCCAATCTATCTTTTGGCCTCCACATAGAAAAACTTGCATCTAAACTTTATCCAAAACTAGGTGCCCTGTACAGAAACAAATCCTGCCTAAGCCCTACAGTAAAGGAAAAGATTGTATAGCAAATGCTGATGCCAATCATTGACTATGGGGATGTAGTATATGCATCTGCATCACAATCCCACATTCATAAATTCAATACATTGTATAACTCGTTCTGCCGATTTGTGCTACAATGCAATTACAGGACCCACCATTGTGACATGCTAAAAGAACTAAACTGGCTGTCGCTGGAATCCAGACGCACCCTTCATCTTTCCAGCCTTGTGTTTAAGAGCTTTTCTGGGAAACTCCCACCCTACCTGAACAAAATGCTTTCCCCAGCTGTTCCCACTTCCTATAACCTCCGATCCAGTACCAACACTTTACTTAGTCTACCTCAATACAAAAAGAAAGCAACACGATGCTCCTTCTCCTACAGAGCGCTGCAATTGTGGAACAACCTCCCGCACAATTTAAAATCTTCCCTAAGCCTAAAGTCCTTTAAGAGATCCCTCTCTACATACCTCAAAACAGAATACACCTGTCATGGTTGATTATATATTTCCTACCTGTTCTATGTTAAATTTTGTATTTATTGTGTATTAATACTGTTTTTGTATTTTATTGTACCCTAATGTAACAATGCAATGATTTGTGGACCCAGGACATACTTGAAAACGAGAGAAATCTCAATGTATCTTTCCTGGTAAAATATTTTATAAATAAATCATTCCAACAACCCCTATTGCAGTAGGTTTGGTGCAATGTCTCTAAACTCTGGCCCACCCTGTATCCAAAGCCCATCTCCTTTGAGGCCACTGAGATAATGCAGAAATTGCACATCCACGTCTGACTAGTCTACGATTATTGTACGTGAACCATGGACTAAGCTGTCCCACATTCAGAATTCATTGTTGGTGTTCAAATTTCAATGCAATTTATTGCAGTTTAACGATGATCGGCGGCCTTCCTTGCACTGCAGAGATTACTACACAAAAAGAAAATGACGGGTGGTGGATGAGTTTTTGAATGTTGAAACCCAGAATGTTTTGGAGTTTGAACCATTCTTGGTCTTTACAACCTTTGAGTCCTTACTGTAGGTTGGTTTCTATGCTTGTTGCAAAAACATACCAACAAGCTAATAATTGCTCAAATGGCAAGATTTCCTCCGACAAAACCTGACTTAACAAATGAAAATCAGTGGCAACAGCATATTTTACAGTTTCTGATAAAGTTTAATAGGAGATGATATTCACTAATACCAGGTTTCAATACTGCACAGTAAAAATTACCACATCATGCTATCTGACTGACTGGCTTATTAACTAAAGTGTGAATTCAAACTTAATAGCTGACTTAAAGGATTTTTCTATGCTCCACCTCTCTAACCCAAGACAAAACTTCAAAACAGTGAAAAGAATATGTTCTGGATAATAACCCCACTGAACTATTCTGGAGTTATTTTCCAGAATTTTTTTTTTTCACAGTTTCAATAAATACCTGTTAAATTAAGTAAATCAGGTGTATGGGAGGTTTATTGTGTAGCAGAGAGTTGTAGTGAATTGAGATGCAAAATGTTAAAGTATCCAAGTTGTTACAAAAAATGAGTTGGAAAAAGTTTCCAAATCAGCATTTTTTCTTAAGCTGAAAATACTTTGCGAGCAATATGGGCTTTGAGAACATTATGGGAGATGTAGTCCGCAACTTCTGGAGTGCCAAAGGTTGCCTTGCCCTGCTTTAGAATTATCCAAAAAGAATTCTTAAAAAAATTACAACAAACATTTTCTATTTAGAATTATATTTCATCAAAACCAGAGTATGATCAATTATTTTATTGGTAACATGTTAGCCAGTATACTAAATAGGAATAAGGTAAAACAAACAAAAAAAAAACATATAAATGATACCTTTATTGGCTAATAAAAGAGGGATATTTGTAAGCTTTCAGGACACAAAGATGCTTGCATCATGTATCCCAATGAAAGGACATTTGTGTCATGAAAGCTTGCAAAATGTCCCTCTTTCATTAGCCAGTAAAGGTATCACTTTTTTGTACAATTTTTGTTTTATTTTATGAAAATAGGAAAATCAGCAAAAATGTGCCATTTGTTCTTTGTTTTCCCCCCATCGATGGATAATATTTAATCAGCATTTGTTATAAGAATTCACACTAAATCTTTGAAGAACTATTTTAGTTAAGTTTATGATTCATTAAAACAGTCATTAATTTACTGCCTGCAGTACAAGGTCATTCTAATCTCCTCCATACGGGTACACAATGTCAAATAAACTTCCTGAAGTTAAACATGGCAGATAGTACAGTAGTAAACAATGAATAATCTGTTGTAAGCAAACTAGAAAAACAGTACATAAATTACTTGGAACAGCAGTCCAAGCAATTATTGCCACTGTATTGCATATTGCAATGTAACTTTAGTATCCGGTCATTAAATTATCATATATCCTAATTAGAATTCATGTCTATGAAGTTAATATCTAAAGCTTATCAGGAATTATAATTTGTTTAATTAGTACATTCTGTTCATTTACATGTAATAGTACCCACTGCAAGCCTTTTGATCAATTATGTATAAAAAAAATAAAAAAGAAGTTTGACTGTCAACATTAAGAATTTAGAATTCACAGCAGCTTTATTTCTTTCCTTTGTAGAGGTTATTGTATCTAAGTTTATGGTAACATGAAATGACTTTAAATATTATTATGTTATCTATTTGTTGTTAACCGAAAGGCCTAAGTATCCCTACATGAATGTAAAGGTTCTATGATGATAGCTATCAGTTCTTGAGTGAAATTAGTACAGTACAGAAAAAGGAATTTATCCAAAAAACAAAACTAATAGTAAACTGGCACCCAGAGGTACTGCCTTAGATGAGAAGAAGATTGGCTGGATTTTCTAGTTCACTTTTTATAGAATGCTTGCTTTGCATGGTTCCATATATGATAAGTTACGCCCCATGTCAATAAAGCATTATGGTAAATTAATGTGCCCATCTTAGACTGCATGAAATGTTAGGAGTTTTGTGCCTACTCTTATACTGAAAAATAAAAGAACAGGCAAGCCACAGGATTTCTTATTTTATTGTTTATAAAATCTTTATTACGTAAAAAAGTTAGATTATGTAAAAATTTTACAGTGTAAAGTATGTCAAACTGATGTCATATATGATGAGGGACAAACAAAACAATAAATTAATAACAACATAAATTAGGAAACACATGAGGACTTTATTCATTACAGTTGTAGTTTTTTTTTTTAAAAGCAAAGTGCAAAATTTAGGCAAAGATTTGGGAACTTTCTCCTGCTCAGCAATAGACATGGCTTGACTAATTAGTATACACTTTGCATTTAGTGTTTAGTGAATATCAATATGATCAGATCCAAATTTCATGAACTATTTTACTGCTGAAAATGTTATCAAATCCAAAACCAAGCCTATTTTATGATTTACTTGTTAATTTTGTGTTGTTAAGTCTTTGCAAGCATTTCCGTTATATAACAGGTTGAAGGTTACAGTCAGTCAAGTGCACTGATGATGCCCATAGGTGACAAGTGTATCATTAACCTTTTGTGTTCCGTGTGGTTATTGCAATGTGTGTATGTTTCTTCGAGGTGTGTCTACACAGACATTTAAGGTTTTGTGCATATTTGTTGTGTTATTTATTCCATTATGTGATAATACAGTTATCCATTAATTTGTTTAATATATTGGCATGGAAATGGAATCATTGGTTAAGGTTAGTTGACTTCATGCACATGTTATTCACTTAGGATAACTACTAAGCAGGTATTATACTCATGTAGATATTCCTCTTACACCCAACACCAAAATTAAAATACATAAAAAAATATATATTTTAGAGATTGACACCTCAAAAGTGCTCCACTCATTTTCTGGTGGACCTTTTTCCAATATATATTTTTTTTCACAAGTTCTAAAATATATTTTTGCTTTAAACATTTACATTCTCAAACGTCTTGAACACAACTATAGTGTGTGTATGAACTTTTTTCTTCTTTGGGTAGAATTACACAGTATTGTTTTTTGTTTTTGTTTTTTACAAAAAACATTTCATGGTTCATATCACATAACAAAAAAATAAATTTAATGCCCAACTGCATGTCACTAAAAAAATTAAAAATAAACCCTAATTCATGATAGCATCTTGGAAATTACAATAAGTAGTTTCAGATATTTGACCTTCAGTTTCAAGAATTTTTAAAACATGTTCTCTCTAAATGGAATGGACACGTTTGTGCTGCATTATGTCTACGAGGATTTTGCATTATTAGAATGTGCCTTTTGGTTGAATGACTTCACACTGAACATCACAAGGAAATCTATTTAAAAGTTAATAATACGGGTAAGACAAGGATGTAAGTAAATACTGTTTTATTATTCCACAATGGTGAAATGTAAAGCATTTAAGTGCAAATATGCAAGTGGCTTCTAAATGAGAAAGGTTCCCATGTCAATCTTTTTCCCCCCGAAAAAAAATCATCAAAGCTCATGCTGCCTCGTTATTGGGAGGAGTTTTTCACGCTTATAAGTAATAATGTGAAACTCCATTTAACTTTGAAATCGTAATGTGTTGTAATTAGCCTCTTAATCATACTTGTGAAAAGACCCCTTTCACCATAATTAACTTTTTAAAAACAGAATACATTCACAATGAACAGAAGCATCGGAAAACTGCACATGTAACCCCACTTCAAATGTGGCTGGTGTGAAATTTCAAGTTCTAGGTTGGCTATGTCAGTGGACAAAAAACTAAGTTGCTAAATAGCTCATTGTTTTGTACTTTGTCTTCTTGTTATTATTAGGTAATCAAGGTACAACATTCTTGGGCAAACTATTTTTTTTACTTTGATTATTCAGCCACTTTTTTTAAATGCCCAAAAGAAAAAATACTAATGAAAAATGAAGATGTATTTGTAGAGACCTATATATCTTTTGCACATGGTTTGACGGGTTTTGAAAACCAATTTTACACAATACATTGTATGCGTTTTCTCCTGAATTGCTTATGATAAAGATATACATGTCGCTATATGAGCCAACACTGTGACCGAGATAGATTTGAGAGGGATTGAGGATAAATGGTTCCTTTGCTATATCGATTGCACAAAATCCTATGAAAGGGTTTGTCTGAAATTTGGCACAAGTGTCCACATCTAGGTCTATGGTTGTTCAAACCGAGCTGATATCTAAGTTAAGATGATAGCTAAGAACTCCTACAGCAAACATATTCAAACCTTCTTGTGCTCCAGATGTTCGAACTGTTATGTGGAGATACGCTGTGACCTAGATTCACATTCATTCAAGATAAGTCAAATGGTCTACTACATCAATGTTGATATTGATTACAAAACATTCTTCAAATATTTTCTCTCAAATCATCAAAACAATGTAAAATTTGGCACCAATATCCAGAGCTAGCTCATCTACCATAATTGTTCAAAGTATAATTGTTCAAGATTAAATTAAGAAAGCTTTCAAAGGATGAATATTATTGACTCATTATTATCTCATCTCGCTAGCTCAACTGTTCAAAAGATAGGGATCCATTAGATATAGAATTTATTAATATACTAACTTTGGTTCTCATCCAGACCATAGAGTTTCAAATTTTATTTGTGGTTTTATCAGCTATACCATATACCCTTCTGAGATTAAAAATAAGCAACAATATTTGTTAATGTATTAATCAGCTGCTTACGTGATTATGATCAGTTCCTAAAAGGCACTTTTAAACAAGTTTTGGGAAAAAGTTGGGAAATAGATTATTAGTAATATTACAACTTACTATAGATTGCATTTTCTAACAAGAGGTGTCATGTCACAGGTTAGAACATCATTATGGAAACAAGACGCCCTAAAAGTTTACATACATGAAGGATCGTGAAAAATGTGCACCACCTAATAACTAGACGTTTAAAGAAGTAGGGTTTTTTTGTTGTTTTTTACCATTCATCTCTTTTATGACTCGTTTATAATTTCAATTAAGCCTCACTCTAATGAAATCTTCAATTAATGGTGGATGGGATAAAACAATAAAAAAAACTTTACTTTGAAAACAATGTTTTATAAATCAGTTATAAAAAACTTTAAAAACAATGCATTTCTGAACTTTCAACTTAAGAGATGGAGAATACTAGAGCTGTCATGGACTGAACTTTCTTGGCTTTTACACTTTATATGATCGAGTTCACTTTATCCTGTCCTGATATTTGTACTTTGGCCCCTAAACGTATTTCTCTTCTGTTGATATTTTCAAAACAATATACTTTAAAGACTTTAAAGACTGTAGAACTCCTTTGTCGCTGAAGTCATAGTTGGCTCATGACTCATTAGACTTTGACATACGGCCAGTGCTATGCGCGGGAGGAAACTCTGGTTTTCTGATTCACTTTTTGAATCCACTTCCAAAAAGTGCAAAAGAAGCCAAACATTCTATATTTATTATTGGATGGATTGAGAAGATGATCTTGCAATATAATAAAACATATAGCACGTGTTTATGTTTGGTGTTCATATTACTTGCAAAGACTAAATATTTTTTAGATGGGAAGAATTATATTCTGAACACATTCCCTAGACAGTAAACTGGCATGAAATTGAGTGTTCGAATATAAATAATGTTAAAACACTGATGCATTGTAACAAGGAACTGATACATTTGATTAATAAAGTGTCATTTATACAAGAAGTAATTGTATATATAAACAATAAGTAGTCATAATGATGACTTCAAAAATTCTGGCATTTTGACCAAACCCAAGCACAAAATATTTAGATTATTTAATACAAACAACTTTTTGTCTGTTTAGGGTGATGAGGTTCGGAATATTTGTAGAATTAAATAGCGCAAACACAAAATGAAAATTATTTTCTAGAGATAAGAATATTTATTATCAACCTGAGAATCTTTCCAACATATTATAGGCTTATAAAATGGTACATACTCATTATATTTTCTATAATGGATATAGTTAATATAAATAACGTAAACAGCTTACATTATTTATATTACCTTAGTAGATATTAAATTCAGTGTTCTCAAGTAGTAATCCGTCTACCTGTTTTTCACAAATTGTATTCTACACAGTATGCACATAAAGAACAGGCATTCTGCAAACTGGGTTTCAGCTTATTGGATATGAAAAGTCACCCAAACATAGTCACTAACTACAAAGCAGGCAGGAAGGTCACACAGCCACCACTTCCCTCCTATACCACCCAATATCTACTCTCAACTGTCCCTAAAGGGACAACTCTACTCACGGACAAACAGAACTTTAACTACCTCATAACAACACACAAAAAAATACACATTGTAAAACCAAATGGCAGAAGTAAGGACACCCCACCGAATATGGGAAACACAAAATGTATTCCTAGTGCTCATCCCCAATCCTCTTTCCTCATGTTCAACTCCACCATTATCATTTAAAGCAAAATAGGTTTGTACTGGAATAACAGCTCTGCCATATGTCCAACTGAACTAGCCAACAAATAATGCAATATTATGAAAATTACTATGTACATTGTCTTAATGATGTATCCATGTTCCTTTGCTTTAGTATATGCATTGTACAACAGTTCCATGTCATATGTTGCTCCTGTGAACCAATGCAAATTGTCAAATAAAAAAAAAATAAAAAAAACAGCTATCCAGTGAAAAGAATGAAAAAACAGCAATGGCTGAGAAATCTTAGCTATTTCTCAGATTTTGTCAGCATTTGCAGATTTGCAACAGACAGGGGAAATTCAAAAAGTATTCTTGTTTTTTAATTTTTTAATTATTGTTTTGCATTTTTTTATAATTAAATTTTAACTAGTTCAAACTCACAGAGAAACAGAGTATAAAAATACAAATAAATGACAATGGTAATTATAGGAAAGCATATATAGACATAGATAACAGATTTAATATATTTAATATAATCTGCATCATAAAAAACAGCAAGCCATGTATAAATTGGCCTTTAGAATAACATACTATTGATAAATTCTTTAAACCATGCAGCTGCTATATCATGGCAGAAACTAGCGATCTGACCCTCTCTGGTTGCAGGTCCCTAAAGACAACTCTGGATTGTGGTAGTGTGCATAGTGAGGTTTAAATCTCTGTGCAGAACTTTTACATATATGCCCCACAAAGGGTTGATTAAGGTGGATAGGAGTTAGACTCACTGGGTGCAGCTGCATCTTACTGGGCCATCAGAGACTTAACTAGAATCCATTGGGCCCCGGTGCGAAAATTGCCCTGGGGCCCCCCTTCCATGTGTTTCATTCCCATCCTCTGTTTCTCATTCCCGCACACAGGCACCCCCATATGCCTTATCCCCTTTACCCCACAGCCCCTCCATGTGTTCCATTCCCTCTCCCCCCTCAGCCCCTCCATGTTTCTCATACCCTCCTTCCTCCCAACCCCTCCATGTGTCCCATCTCTCCTACTCCAGTCCCTGTGTCCCATACCCTCCCTCTCTCCCCCCTCCCCTTCATGTGTCCCATTCTGCCCTCTCTCCCCCTCCCTTCCATGTATCCCATACCCTCTCTCCCTCCTCACCTGCCTTCCTTGTATTCCATACCCTCCCTCTCTCCCCCTCCATGTGTTCCATTGTTCCCTCTCCCCCATCTCCACTATCCTCCCTGTGTTCCATACCCCATCTCTCCTCCCTTCCCTCTCTGTGTCCCATACCCTTCATCTATCCCCCTTCCCCTCCTTGTGTCCAATACCCTTCATCTCTCCCCCTTCCCCTCCCTGTGTCCAATACCCTTCATCTCTCCCCCTTCCCCTCCCTGTGTCCAATACCCTTCATCTCTCCCCTTCCCTCCTGTGTCCAATACCTTCATCTCCCCTTCCCCTCCTCCTCTCCCCTTCCCTCCTGTGTCCAATACCCTTCATCTCTCCCCTTCCCTCCTGTGTCCAATTCTCTTCATCTCTCCCCTTCCCTCCCTGTGTCCAATACCCTTCATCTCTCCCCTTCCCTCCCTGTGTCCAATACCCTTCATCTCTCCCCCTTCCCCTCCCTGTCTCATTCTTATCTCTCTCCCCCCTCCCTGTGACCCATACCCTCCCTCTCTCCCTTCCATGTGTCCTATTTTCTCTCTCTCCTCCCTCCCCTCCATGTGTCCCATTTCTTCCTCTCTCCCCCTTCCCTCCAGGTGTTCCATAACCCCCTCCATTTCTCACCCCTCCTCTCGCTGTGTCCCATTGTTCTTTCTATCCTCCCTCCCCTCGCTGAGTCCCATTGTTCTTTTGCTCCTCCTTCCCCCCCCTGTGAACCATTTCTCCCTCTCCCCCCTCCCCTCCCTGTGTGCCATATCTCGCTCTCTCCCACCTTCCCTCCAGGTGTTCCATACCATCCATTTCTCCCCCCTCCCCTTCCTGTGTCCCATACCCTCCATTTCTCCACACTCCCCTCCCTGTATCCCATACCCTCTCTCTCTCCCCCCTCTCCACCTGTATCCCATACTGGCTCTCCCCCCTCCTGTACCTAACTGGCCGCGGATCCCGGTCTGACAGGAAGTGCTCTAACAGTGAGCATTTCCTGTCAGACCGCTTGGCCATGCTACACTCAGACAGGAGCAGAGCAGCACAGTGCAGCTCTCCCTTCCAGCCAGACCTCCGGAAACCATGGACCCAGACCGGTGCGGCTGTGCACCGGCCTATAAGGTATCCAGGCGGCCCATATAATGAATAGAAAAGAAACAAAAAGGTATATATTTCATACACTGCTTTAAAAAGCATGTGATTGTATTAAATTATCAATATTTAACCCATTTTTCGTACGGGATAAGGAAGTAAAATAAAGGGAAAACTAAATGTTGCAAGCAGTTGCACAGATTATATATTAGCATACAAATCACTGATAGAGTTGGCACATTGATAAGCCATTCCTCTGAACTTATCATGAGTGAGCTACTCTGCTTTCAATCTATAACATCCCATGTAAGATATGCCAAAAACCACATATACACCCTGATCCAACCAGCTCATATATCTCTAGTAATAATATTATCCTATCTTTCTTGCACTGATTTCCTTTAAATAAATCTGGCAAATATTTCTCTTCGTATAAAACAAGTATTTTTTTTTGTATTCACTAAAGATAATCCCAATATTTTATGAAATATATTTATGTTCATTAATTTTAGGAATAACATACAAGTTAGGCATTGTGCTATTTTTTTTATTTTGAGAATATTATTTTTATTATGACCTAATTTATTTTTGATGTATTACTCTATATGGATATCTTTGTTCTCTTCCCCAACCCTTCTCAATCTCCTTGCCTCTCAATGTGTGCACATCCTTCTCTCCTCAATATTAACAGGTTTAGAAGGATTATGGACTGGGTTGAATTTGCTGGGAACAAAAATACGGCCGTGAGGATTAATCTGGTTTAACATTTGTATCAAATGGAATTTCATTTAAGAATTTATTTGCATGAAGATATTATTTATTTTTAATTGTAGGAGCAACTTCAGTTAAATGGCTTAATAATAGAGCAACAACACGTGCCTGCTTTGCAAATTAATCTATAAAAAGTTCACTACACAATGGCTAGTCTTTATTACAAAACAGTTGCCCTTACCAAATATAATTTGATGGAGAGCCTGCATGTTGAGAATAGAACAGTTTCAATCAGGTTCATCAAACTGGATGTTCTGTATAATAATGTCAAACAATTGAAACTCTGTTAAAAGTTATTTTAACCACAACAGTTCGGGGAGACAATTGGCCAACTGTCCCATTTTACATATTCTAGATTGTAAATTAATTTTGGCAGGACCTTCTTCCGTTTCTGTGTCCAGTATGTCAATCCTGTTTTGTTAGAATGTAGTGTTTTTCCTGGTTACCAATAGTACATTGCTGTGGAATATGTTGACACTATATAAATAATTGTAATAATATAAGAGAGAAAACAACACAGATTGTAGATATGTATCTGTCTAACAATAGCATGTCTTTGGAAAAACATATGTTGAAAATTGAAATGAATAAAATATAATACTGCACAGGTGTATTTTTAAATATGAAAAATGATCACCACAGACATCTTTGATATACATTTTCTTCAATGCTTGTAACTGCAAACATTACTTTGTCTGTCAATTATTTGCGGTCACATTTCCCCACTGCATAAATGTAAATTGCTTCAGAATATGTGATCACTATAAAAAGAACCATGTAATTTTTATATATTTTAGAGGAATAACATGGTGTATTGCAAGTGTCTTTATTTGAGACGCAATGCCCTATTTCATTCTTTCTCTATCCTGATATCTTTATGGTGTTCTCGAAATGTTATGTGTATTGTGATCCCTGTCAGCAGGTAGCACGGTCCTCTAGGGCAAAAACATGCACAGTCTTTTAATGCAACTTCATTCCAGGCACTTTATTTGTAGGTTCACACAGGATACAGCAGTAAATGAAAACATAAATGTAACACAAAACCCTATAAACAAAAACCTAGCTCGTCTGAGCACTAATTGACATTAGGTTCCCTATCTCTCAGGGTTAAACTAAACAAAACAATATTGCACCAACCTTATTAGATAGCAATACTCTGCTAGCTAGCCTGTTGCTTTTCTTTCTCCACTCCCAGTGCTCCAAGCCAGCCTTGCCCTGACTGCTTTCCTTTCTGCACTCCCAGTGCTCCAAGCCAGCCTTGACTGCTTCCTCCTGCACTCCCAGTGCTCCAAGCTAGCCTTGACTGCTCCCTTTCTGCACTCCCAGTGCCTAGTCTCCTTGACTCTCTATCTGGAGAGAACAGCCTCTCTCCTACCTGCTTCCTGGGAGGAAGCCAGCAATTCCCCCCCTTTACCTGCCTAGCAGGGAGGAGTTTATTCCCACTGCAACAGTTGATTAACTGCAGCTGAGCAGTGGGTTGGAGACGGTCCAAAAAACCCTGGCCTGGATCTATGTCTCCCCAGAAAACCACTAAACTGTGGAGTGGAGCACTGGCCCACCCTGCTCTCCAAATGCTCCACCCCAGGGGCCCATAACTAAACAAAGTTTTGTGTTGTGCAACACACAAACTACACGTACTTCCCCTGGGGTTAAAAGGCCTATCTGCCTTCACTTTATCACAGTATGAATATATCATAGAGATCCACCACAGTTAAAGGTCATCTGTCATGTTGAATATGATGTAGTGTATATTGCTGTCACGTGTATATATATATGTAGTCCACCCATTGCACAGCCATGCGGAATTTATTGGTGCTGTATAAATAATAATAATAATAAGAGTGTATATATATATATATATATGGCAATGCACAATTACAGAATGTTTCAAAATGATAGACCCAAATTCAAAACAGTAGATTTCATGATGGCAACATGTATACATCAAAAGTTCCAAACAGTTTAATGAGTTATCCAGTTTTACTACCCATTTTATAAATGTGCTATATGCCCTGCACTTGTTGTAAGGACAACATCAAGATGATAGTTGAATTAGTCTCGAATACCCCTCAAAGTGTCTTCTTTCACAGAGGTCACCGTTGTTGCGATTCTGTTTTTGAGCCCAGATTAGTTACTAATGATGGCACAAAACACGTTCTTTGACATATCCCCACAAAAAAAAAAAGTTCTCTGGAGAGTTTGGGGGCCAAGAGTGTAATGCCAACTCGTGGGGTCTCATCCAACCTATCCAATGTTGAGGCAGTGTGTCATTTAAAAAAAAGTCAAATCTGCAGGTGCCAATGTGGGCAGTGCTCAGACAGTTGTATGAGAGATTGAAAGTTCTCAGCTGGCACGACAAATATACTTGTGTGGGCTCTGCTGAAAACTCTCTTGAGTTCTTCTCACGTTTTCCTCTAAAGTGTGTGGTCACCCTGTGCTCTTCCCTTTACATAAACAACCAGTTTCCTCAAATTGTCAGTACCAAAAACAAATACTCTTTGGCATTGGCGGATCAATGACAAAACGCCATTGAAACACATGCTGCACCGCAATTACAGATTCCATCTTGCTGAACTGCAGAACGCAAAGCATCTTTTCTGAGGGTAGGGACTGTTTGTGCGCTGGGTGAGGCACCTAGAAACTCAATGCTATATAGTGGTAAGAGTTTCATCCATGGGTGATCTATGGTTGCAGAGATATAGCGATTTCAGATCGGTCCATTTTTTTTGAAACACCCTGTATATCATAGTTAACATGACAGGTAACATTTAACTGTCATGGATCTCTATGACATATATATTGTCCTCTGTATGGCTATTAAATGGACATATACAAAGTCATTCCCAGTTCCTTTTACTAACCTTCTTTTAGAGGTTTTAAAGATTGCACCCTACTTTGCAATATTTCACACAGCAGGTGAAATATTTGCACAGAAAGAGAAATAGCATGTTTGTTATATTCCATTTTAAAAATGTCAAATAAATACGTATGTAAAATTGCAATTATTTCTGGGAACGCAATATCTGCCACCAGAGTGTAAAAATAATGTCTACACGTGGTCATAATGGATATTTGCAAAGATTGCTATATAGGTAACTATATATATATAAAATATATATATATATATATATACACATACATACATACATACTCTCATGTGATGTCTATTACCTCCATTAACATAATGTAGTATTGCGGCAACTTGGAAACTGCTTTACAAACCGTATATAAAGGCAATGCTTTTCAAAGAAGCACGTGCTATTCAAGGATGATTTGTGATGTACCAGTATTCTATCTTTTGGAATTTGGAATTCAGTTCTTTGAAGTTAACTTTCACTCTAGCTATCTGCTTCCCAGAATAGTTTAGATTTAGATGTACGATGGTTTATTTTGAGAATAGGATCTTATAGAAATTACCTACTGCAACCGATTGCATTATACACAGATAATCTTATTTAAAACATCAAATATTGTTGCAAACCATGAGCTGGGATAGCATTTTATACATACACATGTTCTTCTATATATGGAGAGGATACTGGGTGCAGTCACAGTACAGTACGTTAAGCAGGTTAATGATATTCAACAAGTTTGATGAATTCATAGAGGAGAGTACAAGCCATATCACAATTAAGATTTATACTTCAGAAGTCAGTACAAAGAGGTAAGAAATTTCTTTAAGAGAATTATAAAAAATATATACACACATATTTTTATATATATATATATATATATATATATATATATATATATATATATCAATACACATACATATAAACATACACACACATACACACATATTTGTATATATTGCAGCATAAATATAAGCTACTTTTCATATTTAAAAGCTGCTTTTATCTTATTTAGACCCTCGATAACATTTTTACACAGTATGCGTTTTATTACAGTATCTATTTAATTTGAATTCACTCTAAGGCTAAAGATTACCTTTTTTGCATTGCAGCAGTGGATGATGACGAAGTAGAGATTTAATAAAGTCAAAAAAGATCAGAAAAGATAAGAATGAAATAATCAGAAATGAGGAATTCAGGCTAGAGAGAGATGGGCACACTTAAATTACCTGAATTCTTGCCAGCTACATTTATCCTTTGCTAAACCTGGCTTGGCTTCACTGTTAGGCTGGGCAGATTGCCAGGTGGCAAAGATTGCTACCAGCACTATTTTGTCTCTAGCAATAAGTGTCTGAATAAAAAAAAAAAAATGTATTCCAAGCACTTCAATGCAACGCGCATTTTCCATCTTCTAACTGAAACCATCATGGCAGGAAATATGATTTGTGTAGCTTGATGTTAAATACCCTATGCTATATACCACTACTAGAGATGTCGCGAACATCTCGCGAACGGTTCGCCACGAGCTGTTCGTGGCGAACTCCGGTCAGCTGACACGTCCCGGCCAATCTGCAGCAGACCCTCCCTCCCAGACCCTCCTACTTCCTGGACAGCATGTTGAAACATGGATGCTGTCCAGGAAGTAGGAGGGTCTGGGAGGGAGGGTCTGCTGGAGATTGGCCGGGACGTGTCAGCTGACCGGAGTTCGCCACGAACAGCTCGTGGCGAACCGTGGCGAACCGTTCGCGAGATGTTCGCGGACAGTTCACGACATCTCTAGCCACTACCATTTGGTAGGAAAACATATTTGGCTATAGCTTTTCTTTCCTTGGTAAGCTGATCAATGTGCATTATGGTAAATTATACAATTGTATGATTACTTAACAGAATTGGTATTCATTTCTTTCACTTTGGAAGGGAGAAAAGCTCATAAATAGTATATAAATGAATAATATATTAATATATTATACATTTCTTGAACTTCTTTGCATGCAGCCTTTTTAATATTTTATAATAAAGTATTTAATTAATGGTGAAGCCTAGTATGTTCAACGGTATTCCCTACTACCAAAAGGCTTTTTTTCCATGCCCATTTACACAAAATCTGTGCTCAATAAGTGAAATCTCAAAAAGCATGTCGTTTTTCAGTCAGTGCATAGCAGCATTTTGACATGCTATTACAGTGCTTCATCCATCTCTAAAATTAAGAGGTGAGGCCGATTTAAGTAAAAGATACAATGAAACCTATTAGTGAAAGTTGAAACAAGCTCCCAACCATCCCGATTTTGGTAGGACATTCGTAATTTGGGCGTCCTGTCTGGATGTCTAGATTTATCTCCCCAGTAGCCTACACCTGAGGGCACCAGGGAACTGTCCTCAGGGAGCTTGGTGAACAGGCACTATGACCCTGTAGAGAGTGCTTCTGCACTCTCTGCAAGGTTGTATAGGTTGGGGAAAGGCCAGAGAGACCCCTTTATTGGCAGGCTCACACCTTCTCTGGTGAGGATTGCATATTATGGCCATCACCAGAGTCATGTCACTGGTGGCTCCCCCATCAGGGCCCATACTCTAATCCTGATCTCAACCCTAGAATGTAAGTGAATTAAGTACTGAGGCCTTTTTTAAATGAGGTTACTATCCACAATGTAGCATATGGGCCTTCATCTAAGGTAGTAGATAAAAATCTGATTAAGTACTTGATAAAACATGTTTTTATTATACTATATCAGTACTTCATCTGAAATGTTAGAGTTCACAAAACATTTAGCATATATGAGAAGCTGGTCTAGTATGATGCACAAGTAATATAGTTAGTCAAGGGCCTAAAATGTTTTATGAGCTGTTACATTTAGATTTTATGGGGTTCTTTTCAAAATAATAACCCAGTGAGTCCCAGAAATCTTTGCAAAATGCATTCTTCAGAAACTGGTTTTAGAATTCAAGGGGTTAATGAGCAATGTGCAAATTAATGATGAGCCAGAGTGTGTTCATTCTTTGTCAGAACAAGGAGCCTAAATAACAGTTACTTAGGAATTTTCTTTCATCTCTCTCAAAATATGTTTGTTTTTTTGTCAATTCCTATCTTATCTCCATAGCCAAAGAAAAGCAATTCCAAGATGTTTATGAATGAGGTTAAGTAACACAAAGTATTTCGTTTCACTTGAAGATAAATAAGATCTGGAATAAAAGTTGTTTCAACACGAAAGAACAATCTGCCACTTTTACAAATATATGTAAGAGAAATGTCAAATGTGGGCATTTAAAAAAAAAAAAAAAAAAAAAGTCCTATGGAAATTTATCATATTTATTTGGTTTCATTTTGATGCTAGACACAGACCACAATAATTCAGTACTAAAAAGGTTTGCTTCCATTTACTGAAACTAATATTACCATTAATCCATTACATGGAGACAAGATTTCCAAAATATTATCGAGTTTTTACAAGGTCCTTAAAATACACTTTGTATGAGAAACTTTCCCACCTAGCTGTTTTCAAATTCTGCATCAGAAAACAATGGCACTAAAATACAGGGGGAAAAAAAATAATTCAACTCTACTTAAAAACATTTTGGAGGAACTAAAAATCACAAACAACCAGGGGGAACTGTGATGGAGTCGGCAAATGTGGAAGGCCCATTGCATTGGAAATAAATTGGTGACTGAGGGACACTAGGATTCCAATTTACCAAGTATGGCTTTGTAGATAGTCCATTAGTGATATATTTTGTGGGCAATGATGTAGTGTGCAATAATAAAGTCAGTGAGTGGCCCTGCTCTATCCTCTTACCGCAGTGTTTCGATGAGATGGATCCCCAGTCCCTAAGCCACCCCGTGAAAAGAACGGGGGTTGTCAAGTTCAGTTTTTCTGTTCTGAAAAGTGGTGCAGACATGGGAAAGGGGATTATTCACCAATGCAATGAGTCTGCTGGTTTCCATGAGGCCTGCCCCACTCTTGGTACTTTAGACCAACAAGACACTTTTTATATACATCCCCTTTGTACCACGAAATCCACAAAACCCTTCTCCCTGATTCTGCAAAGCTACTTCCACATAGGACCCTGCATTCCAAATACTGTGGTTCTAAATATCAACCACCGAGCCCATACCCAAAGGTAATTGGGTTATCTGGATAAAAACTATATTAATAAACCCCTTTGCAGGTCTTAACTTAGGTAATAAATTAATGAATACGCCTATAAAACCCACTGCTTATCTCTACCTAGGTTTGAACAGTTTACTCATAGGTTCAATTTGTTTTCTGGAAACAAAAATGTTTGGTCGCAGATTGCCCTCCCTTACCCAAGCATTCCATGTCTTTCCAAGGATACAAAACCAGTGTTTTTGTTGACAACCAACCAAGAAAATGTAGGCAAAAGCCTAAAAAACAGCTTGAAATGTGCTAGAAATTGTTTGCAACTTAGCTACTGTACCCTAAGCATCTTGGGAAAGATAGACCATAAATATCGCAATGGCAATAGCAGACATGTCAGTTATTTGGTTCTTTTACTGAAACTCTGAACAATTCATCTTTTTATTTGAATAATGTTAAAATTAACTAAATATTTTATAGACATACGAGGAAAAAGAAAATGCTTTCTTTCCCTCAAAAGTAAAAATGTTTGTATTCAAATGATAATCACACACTACATTCTTGTCAGAATAAAAACAAGAGATGCAAATATTTTCTTTGGTGACCGCAAGTTTGACTGTAGCATTTTAAATCATCCAGAGCTAAAAATAATTAGGTTCTGTGTTGTTTGGCAAATTTCATATCACACTGAAACCACCAAGGGAACACTACAGTGCAATAAAAATGATTACTTTACAAAACAAATTTGTTCTGTTTGTTCTAAACACATTAAACAATATTTTTTATGAACTCGGTTAGTTATCTAGTAATAATTGTTTTGTTCATAAATACATTTATAATATGCCCTTTTTAAGTATATTAAACACCACTTTAGCTTAATGAAGCAGTCTGGGTGTAGAACATGCCCCCGCAGTCTCTCTGCTCAATTATCTGCATAAGTACAACTCCTATACCAGGCAGCAAAGCTCATGATTGACGTTACAATTCTTCAGAGCCATAAGATCTGCAATATTTACTCTTTACACATATTTTATTATTTGAGAGTTTTTTATTTTGATTAGTAAATTTGCTTAGTTAATATAACTGCACAGAATGTCCAAATGTTTCAATTACCATATTTGTTATTAATCATTTTAATTGTCATAAGCCAAATACTCTTAAAATTGCGGAGATCGACATGTATTGTCCTTGCTTATGGATTTTCTGATTAGCAGCCTAGGGAATGGGATTGAACTGATTAGACAATGGGATAGCAGGGTTAGTATAGTAACCCTTATTTTGATAGCATGATGGGATTACTTTACAACAGCTCTAAGGTAAAATATCTTTCATGTAAGTTTTAAATGTGAATGCAAATGAGTAATTATCAATATCCTTCACTTAAATACTTTTTAACGTCTGGGTGTGGGGAAATATTATGCCCAGTAACATTTCCTTTAACACTAATGAATGCTGGTATTTTGTACATCCGCTCATTCGTATGCACCCGAACTGCTAGGAACTTATAGCCCGCAGCGCTGGTTCGTACGTTTCCCAAGAATCAAAGTGCAGCATGAAAGTAAATTCAGCAGTTCGTCAATCACATACTCAAACATCAGTCGAGACTAGATGAAGGGAATGATTTTATTCAGGCCAAATGGTCGGCTTTTCTGCAATTCAGGAGTACAGTATAAACACCCACAAAAACTCCCACAACATGCCCACGAAATTCAGAGTCACCATGACTCTGCATAAAATACAAAATATTAAAAATACATAATAAAACATGTAGGAATCCCCATAAATGTCATATCCCTGGATAACCTAGATCTGTCGCCCAAGTTATCCAAATAGTGCTCAGATCCCACGAACACAGCCGAATCGCCACCGGTGTAAAGTTTTGACCGACTGCTCATGAGGCGCCTGTCCGAAATAGTTCCATAGTTTCTGTGGTAGTGGTCGGTCAATTTCGGGAGTTCCAAACTGAACAAAACAACGAACAGTTCCCCTGGCTCATAGGTAGGTAAGCCAGGGGGTGGTCGGTGTTCGGTAGATTTCTACCGAATAAAAATAAATAAATTTGGGAACCAAAGTATGTAATTTTATCACAAACACCTATAGCACCAATGGACAATGGTAGTATTAGGATAGTGGAAAAATATTTATTCCATATGCATTTATAGCAAGTACCTCTGGTATCATGGGGATACTGTGGGATGTAATTCATAGACATGTGTACTAATTAGCATCAAACACATTTGCCGTTTTTCTTTATTAATGTATATAGTTTTCCTTTTGCTTTTACAGGCCAACATATGAAAGCAGAGGAGGCCTGCTGGCCTCCGTTCTCTATATTAAGAGACTATGTTTTTAAAGAGGATCATTCTCGACCTTGTATCCTCCTAAAATGTACTTTAACTCCTCTTTTTTTCAAATATAAATATGTATTCGCACGGTTACCCTCTTTAGATGAATAAAAGTCTCTAGATTCCAAACCCCTCACTACACAATAGACAACCTTTTTTTACATACAAACATCTAGCCCAATATACTAGAAAGACAGTTTTCACTATGGGGAAAGGGGCGTTTTCCCCCCTTTTTTCTGTTTTTTGCTTGAACACAAACAAAGCTTTTAAGCTAGCCCTGCACTCAGGAATAGTCCTTGACTGTCCTGTGACATCTCCTCCCTTCAGGACTTCCGTTATATTTGGAAAGTTCTATGGGTCAGATATGCTTTTTTCAACCCCCTCACCACCATCTGGCCCCCAGATATATTCCCTCATGAACAAGACACAGTGTACAATTCTTTCTATTTCTGCTTCCATGATAAATACGTCGTCTTTATACTATAATACACTACTATGCACAGTTTAGTATGATTTTGTACTTGTCTGCATGTACCTGTCTATGCCTGTGTTTGTTTCTGTACCTATCTCTGCCTATGTGTACATGCCCCTACCTTTCTGTGCATGTGCCTGTACCCGTGTATGCTTGTGCAGGTCTGTGTGTGCCTGTCTCTGGCTATGTGTGTGTAACTGTAATTGTGCCAAGAGGCATGTTACATGGTGGAAAAGGGGAGGGTGGGGAAGAGCTTTAGGAAGAGGCCACCACATTATTTTTACATTTTGTTTTTTGACCCTAGCAACACTCCTGGTTTTCAAACACTGTTTGACACTTTATATGGCTAAAGGATCCTGTTATATGCTAAAAGTAGGGATGATTTCAGGTGACAGTTGTCCTTTAGATGTAGTGGTTCAGGTTCTTAGAATATTCCTCTAAAAATTAGAATATTTTTGCAAACTGATCAGGTGTTTAGAGTGTCCCTTTGTAGTTTAGTTATTACCTGTCATTGGCAGTTTAGCTGTTCATGGGCATGTTTTGAGGGCAGGAGTTGTCCCAGCAGGGACATGTTAGGTCAAAGGCTATATTGTCAATTCATTGCTAAGACGGACATTGCAGCCTTGATTTATTTTCTTCTGAAAACTATTTTACTGGAATAATAAATAATGGCCAAATTTAAGGTCATTGCAAAGTAATGATATGCCAGTTTTATTCCCTGGCTGCATGCATGGAGGTCTGCCAATTAGACAATATGATGTATATGTGGCAATAATGTAACTGCATGCATTCATGTTACATTGTGGTTTAACACATCGATTGCCAGAATATTTATACTTATGCCGTGCCATACAATGATCAACAGTTTCCAGTAGTAAAATGGTTAAAGCTGACAGACAGCAGACGAATAAAAATCAATTTTAATTGTGACAGCCTCAGATAATATTTAGTTCCATTATATTATTTTTTCATCTTAAAAATACTCTCTAAATATCATAACCACTATAGTTTATTGTATGGTGCAAGGAAGCTAAGGGTAGATTTTTCTTGTATACAACATTTGTTTCTTTTTACTCAAACATTTTATTGTTTTAAATAAATTTAGACGAGAATGTTAGGCATGCGTGTTACAATACCAAGCACCCTAACACATATTTACATTTTGATAATAAGTAGACAAAGTGAACATCAAATAAAAAAAACAATATTCACATTATAATTATCTTGGACAGTTTCAAAAGCCTTTATTTAATATTTTCGGATAAACTTTTCAAATGATTTAATATTTTTGGATAAACTTTTTATATGATTTACCTACAAAAATTGCCATAAGTGGGATTTCTGTAGATAAATCATTTGAAGTGTTTGTCCAAAAATATTAAATCATTTGAAATGCGGATTCAAAAATATTAAATTGAGGCCAGAGTGTATAACTATAAATGTAACAGTTCAGTCGGGTAAATTTGTAGGCCTCCCACCGTATATTCACAAAGAATACCAGTCTGTACAAATTCACAAAGAAGACATGTGTGCTGTCAATCTAGGCATTGTATATAAGGTTCTCAAGAGTTACAAAATTGCAAAACCTTTCACTCTTTACATTGGAAAATGGCAACCCAGTCTAATTTAAATACATGAGCTAGTAGTAGGCTTCAATTTAAGAAACTTTCCAAATTAATTTTACAGTCACCTTTAAAACCTATGTGAATTTTTGTAGATAAATCATTTGTAAAGTTTTTCTAACAGTATTGAAATATTTAGAAAGCGGATTAAATGGAGGCCTTCGTTTGACAAATTACCATTGTCTACCTGGTAGCTACCAGGACCTTTTGAGTAAATCTAGGATATCTCAGGGTAGTGCCAGAAAATACCATGCATTGACTCACATTTAAGCAAAATACCAATAACCAATTAAAAGTAAGCAGTAAAACGAGATGACATCTGATTTTAGATTTTAATAGTTGTTACAGAAATTTTCTTTTATAAACTATGTTTTTGGCCTAAAGTTTGTGGTTAGCCATTCCCAATTCACCACAGTTTACTATTTAGTGAGTAACTAGTGAATAATCATCTCATTATTGGATACACTTTCTTGGATAACCATTAAAGTAACAGAAACTCCTACACCAGTCTAAGAGTGGCCTTTTCATACAGGTCATGTATCACGTGCTATAAGTCTGGAGAACTAACAGTAAAGACAATGATAAAGAAAATATTGACTGTGTTCCATATACCTCCCACTACATGACTAGATGTTTGCAAACAGAACACTGTTCTACCAACAATCTGTGATTTACAATCTAACAGCTGCAAGTGTATCTGCTGCCTTTAGCTCTGCTCTGCTGGGGAACACAAATAGGATCTTCATAACCAGCAAATGTACTAGAGATTAAAATCTTAGGGGTAATGTTAAAATAAAAGAGATAAATGCTAACTGCACTTATTTTTGCCTATGCTTTACGGTGTCTTGATCTGGAGACCATAACATGCAGTTATTCAGTTAGAGAATGTTGCCAGATCCAACATGCTTTATTGTGTTCATATACGTTCGTCATTGTTAAGGCTGTAAATGAAAAGTGCTTCGCCAAAGTGTATAAAATTAATGAATCCATTAGGGATACCAACAAAACTGCCTTGATTATTTGTTTGGATATTTAGTGTAGGAAAGGATGAGGTTAGTTGCAGGACAATATGGATATCTAGTGTAGGAAAGGATGGGGTTAGTTGTAGGCTAATATGAATATCTAGTGTAGGAAAGGATGAGGTTAGTTGTAGGCCAATATGGATATCTAGTGTAGGAAAGGATGCGGTTAGTTGTAAACCAATATGGATATCTAGTGTAGGAAAGGATGGGGTTAGTTGTAGGCTAATATGAATATCTAGTGTAGGAAAGGATGTGGTTAGTTGTAGGCTAATATGAATATCTAGTGTAGGAAAGGATGTGGTTAGTTGTAGGCCAATATGAACATCTAGTGCAGGAAATGAAAGGATTAATTGCAAGGCAATATGGGTACCAAGTGAAGGAAAGGAGGGGGTTAATTGCAGGGCAATATGGATATCTAGTGTAAAAAAGGAAGGGTTAATTGCAGGGAGATGTGGAGATCTAATTTGAGGAAGGGGTTAATTGATAGAGAATGATTGGCATTGGATAGGGAGGCACTGTGGGGATGTAAATTGGGGAAGGAATGGTTGATTGGCAGATTAATGTTGGGATGTGAATGTTTGGGAGAAGGGGAAATTCAGCAGAGGAGGTGGGAATTTAAATGGGATGGGATACTTAACATTGGTGTGTAAATCAAAACGATAAATGAGGTGTAAATGGGTAACTGAGTTGGGTAAATTAGTAAAGTGGTGTATTATACAGCAGTAATTTGCAGCACATTTGAGTGTTTTATATAGGTATGCAGTAATGTGCAGCATATTTGAGGGTATTAGAGAGATACGCTGCAAAGTGCAATTTATTTGCATATTACGGAACTCCACGATAATGTGCAGTGTATAGAATGTATCACATTTTTTTTCTCTTGCCTGTAATATAATCTAGCTGTGGCTCCACAGAGATTAAACTCTGGATCCACCCCTGATTTGCCCCACGTAATTCCTGTAAATAAATACATTCTGCAATTGTTTAATTTATCTTTGTTTGGTTATACATTTTATACATTTATGTTAATCCTATCTGAATTTTAGTGTAAGAAATGGTTACACTCTAAAAACAAAGATTTGATCTTCCAAAAAGGACTGCATTTACAGAAGAATTAACTAGCAAGTGTAAATATTTTATCAGATTACATAGTTCACAATAAGAAATTGCTATATATATTTTAATAATGTTTTATTTGGATTATTTCTTACCCATGGGGCAGTCTTACTGCTACTGGTGCTTTGAAGAATTTATATTTAATACTTTTCAAGCATTTCATTCAGTTCTAGCAGAACTGATATCTGGCAAATGTTAAACTTTTCAACCCGGCAAAATAGATAAATTAGATTTGGAATCCTAGCTCACCTCATTGATCTTTGCATCCTCGTACACTTACTGGACATTTGCAATCACTTAGTGTCTGGACATAATGCTTACTGTCCTTAGCCTTAAGGTTTCCTCCCGATATAATCAATAGACTGACTCAATCAGTCGGCATTAATTCCTCCTAAGTCCATTACTCCATCAATATTGCACGCATTACTACAATTTTGAAGTCCTATAATATAATGCAGTTACAAACCAAATTAATTCCACTTAACCCTAGTTGGCCTTCCAAATTCTAGCTGGGATATTTGCTAAAGAGGGATTTTAAAGTGAAATCAAAGTGAATTTCAAATTTAAGGCCAGAGTAGTGAAAGTGAAAACATGGCCGAGTTAGAGAATTTCGGCTTAGAGAATGTCTGCTATTTTGACCTTAAATCTGAACTTCACTTTGAGTTTACTCTGAATTTTTAGTTTAGTGAATAACTCTATAAATTACAAAATACAATTTAAGACATGGAGGGAAAATAACATGCAACTTCTATTAGATCTTTAGAGGAAAACAATGCTGTAAGATCACTGAATACTTTTGTGAAAGTCATAGAAGTTAAAATATTGAGGTTTATGTGACAGGAACATCAATGACATTGCGATCATTAGGGAACACACCTACCTAAACTAAATGTCATCAGATATATGATAATAAAAAAACCATATGATAATAAAAAAAAAAACTAATAATTTTGATTTAGTGAATATGCCAAATGTGATTTAGCATTTCAATTGTTTTCAACTGGTAACAAATTGCCAACAACAATCCCATAAGGCAAGGATGGCTAATAGTGGCCCATCGGGAGTTCAGTGCAAGTCACAATACATCAGCTGTGCTATGTTAGCCATCACTGTATGATCTCATAGGGACTGAAATATGCGGGGGGGAAAACGACTTTGTCTGGGCTACACTTAGACTATCTAATGTTTTACTTTGCATAAGCAGTTAACGCTCTAATGAGAATTTTTAGTTTAAAGAAATAAAAATATTTGGTATTTTCTACTACAGAAATCTTAAAACAACTGAAATATTCTAAACTATTTAAAAATGTACAGAATTTAGGCCTCAATTTAAAAAGCTTTCACAATGATTCAATGCTGTTAGAAAAACTTTCTAAATGATTTATCTACAAAGATTCCCATTGATTTTAATGGTGACTTCAGTAGACAAATCATTTGAAAGTTTTTCTAACCGTATTGAATAAATTTGAAAGCTTAAATTGAGGCCTTAATGTTCAACATGGTCAAAACTGATATTTACATCAATAAAGAGAAACATGAATAGTGATAATACAATAATACATTAACTTGGCAATTGTCTCAAAGTTTAATAAATAACAACTCAAAACAATAGTAATTGTGGGACAAAGTTTTCAAGGTGTTGCAATTAGAAAATAAGCAAAGAAATTATTCTATTAAATGCTCCTTCTTCGAGACAGAATTGCTGCTTTTTTGTGTCGGTCCCATCATAACAGAACATGATTGATTTACCTTACGTTTTGTTTATTATTCAGCTGAAACTGAAGCTTGATGAAAACTACATGCATCCAGTCTAATATCACCTTTCAACTCTTCTTTAAAATGAATGCGCTATCCAACTCTACTAAAGATATTTTTCTTGTTTATGCATTCAATTAATCTTTTTACCATATTTCCAGTTCTTTTATCTCTTCCCTTTTTTCCCCTCCTCTTTAAGTCTTTATTGATCAATACACTGGTAAGGTTGACACAATATATAGTGATCAGTTCTGAGCTACTTTGTGAAACAGTCCATTTCTCATGCTAAACACTTTCCTTTGAATCAGATCACATCTGGTTTACATGTATCACCTACTCCTCTGATCTTATAGGTGCATGTCGTGTAGAATCTTGCATTACCACCAGAAGACTTGACTACCTCTTAATGATCTTCTGCTTCAACATTCAATTCAACAATTTTATTGTCATTTAGTTCTAGTGAGCACTGAATGGTTAGTAGACCCAAGAGGTTAATGTCAAAAATCTGAAACCCGTGTCTTCTCCTGAGTGGACAACATTTAATGACCATGCATCCTCTCATCCTCGTGTAATGTATTGTCAAGATCCCCATGGAAATAAAAAAAAATTCACACTTTGCCAAGACCAGTGCTCAATCCTCAGCTATTATACATCCAGTTCTTGCTGTTCATATGCTTGACCAATGTTTATTTTTCTCAAATCACCAAGCATCTGTTAAGTAGATTATTCCTCGCTTCCATCCTACATCTCTCAACACATTTCCTACGTTCAAGATGTCATCACGTTCTCATCACAGTTCATCATTATAATCCATTCTCATTTAAGCATCGTCCCTACTATACTTTAATGATAACCAACATTGTTCTCCACCTACTAGAATACAGCTATATCATATCTTGCAAACAGCTCATTTAGCAGAGTTAACGGTCCCTTCGAACATTTTAGTATTATTTTTTAGTACATTGTGAAAGACAGAAATCCTCTAGTTCACTGCTGGGATGTAAGGTGGTCTCACTGACTATTTATGTACTTTATCAGACTGTTGTATAGTATTGAGGTTTTTAATATTACTATTTTAGTAGAGCTGTCCATTATTAAGCATTGCATAGTTACATAGTAAAATAGGGTGAAAGAAAAAGTCTGTTAAATTCAAGATTTCATACTTTCCTTTTTCTGCAGCTGAGATAGATAAAAAACAAACAAACAAAAAAAAAAACACACAAATACATTTCCAGCTGCATTGCAAAATGGAAACTGCTTGTACACTCCAACTTGGAAATTAGATTTCTCCTTGAAGAACAATAATAGTATCCATGTTAACTATTACAATTTTAAAAATCCGGATTTGTCAAAAAGTAACCAGACCTTTTAAAACATAACTACCAAAATAAATAAATAAACTCTCTTGGCACACAATCCTTTATATTTATTATTCTTTTTTTAAAGAAACCATTTATTCTCCTGTAGGTGAAATCTTCTTTCTTCAAGTCTCAATGGATAATTTTATTCTTTGTAACCACATGTAACAAAAGAAAAGATATATTTTGCAATCCAATGCCATTTTGTTCCATAAGACATCGTATGGTATTGTTGTAAAAAAAAAAAAACTAAAAAAAAAAAACCTTCTCTTAACTGTTGTTATACTAAACTTACCAGGAAAGGTTAAAGGATCTTAACATGTATAGCTTGGAGGAAAGACGAGACAGAGGGGATATGATAGAAACATTTAAATACATAAAGGGAATCAACACAGTAAAGGAGGAGACTATATTTAAAAGAAGAAAAACTACCACAACAAGAGGACATAGTCTTAAATTAGAGGGACAAAGGTTTAAAAATAATATCAGGAAGTATTACTTTACTGAGAGGGTAGTGGATGCATGGAATAGCCTTCCAGCTGAAGTGGTAGAGGTTAACACAGTAAAGGAGTTTAAGCATGCATGGGATAGGCATAAGGCTATCCTAACTATAAGATAAGGCTAGGGACTAATGAAAGTTTTTAGAAAATTGGGCAGACTAGATGGGCCGAATGGTTCTTATCTGCCATCACATTCTATGTTTCTATGTTTCTCTCCATAAAAAGCACCTAGAGGACACACTGACCAGCTAAGGCATTTGTAATGGCAGATCTGCACCTGCGACTGAAACATAAGGGTATATCAAAGTTTGCATTTAACAGCAATGGGGAATGAACTATTCTCCCCCTCCATAGAAACCTAAACTATTTTACTTCCCATTTAACTGAAAATGTACTGCTTGTAAGAGAGCCATCAAACTAGAACCAAGGCTGTGCAGGTCAAAGTAAATGCAAGGTCTGGGTACTGGTATCATTCATCTTGCTGTATTTCCTAGTTCCTAGTTCCTAGATAGTGAAGTTGTAACTTGTTTTATGAATTTGTTAAGACAATAAACTGGTTTGCTGAAGGAACATAAATACCAAAGTGCTGCTGGAATATTATGATTCCAAATTCCCCATATATTGTGCATATATAAATAAGGGAATTAATTGAGGACATATGAGTTTCAAAGTATACAAAGTCCAATTAAAGTTTTATTTTTATATTTTAATTGCATTTTTGTAGTAGTGATGGATCCAGTACAATCATCTCAGCGTGCATCATGCAAACGGATATAAGCTCTGTGCTAGGTGGCACAATTCTTTGCAAAACTTGAATCAACTAATACAATTATAATCAAAGGAATACTATTTAGAAAGAATTGATATTGAATTAGTATTGCTACTATTATTAGCAGTATTAAGGAAAAGTGATATTGTGTATTTCTTTTATGTGTTCAGGAATCGGTAAAGTGTGGCAAGCGGCCGTGGCGAACTCCGGTCAGCTGACACATCCCGGCCAATCTCCAGCTGACCCTTCCTCCCACCTCCTGGACAGCATCCATGTTGAAGCTGCCTTCAACATGGATGCTGTCCAGGAGGTGGGAGGGTCTGGGAGGGAGGGTCTGCTGGAGATTGGCCGGGATGTGTCAGCTGACCGGAGCTCGCCGCGAACGGTTTGTGGCGAACCGTGGCGAGCCGTTCGCGGGAGGTTTGCGAACGGTTCACGACATCACTAGTGGCAATCTTATTGCAAATGGGGGTTTTAAAAAGAGGAACGTGAAAGGTGGAGAATTTATTTAAACTGGTATAATGGACAAAGACAAGCTATATTAATAATAAAAAGGTACATTTCTTAAATGTTATATTTATCCTCATTCATGATGTTTTTGGATCCAAAGGAGCTGACAGTCCTTTATACTGTGCTTACCCATGTTTTCCCTTTTTTGAGTATACGGGTGTGTTATGTATGTATAAGGTGAGATGGACATTTTTACACTTACACTATCCCAGCACTTACCTTTCTCTTAATACTTTATCGCCACAATACTGGAATACACTACCCCTAACCATATCACTAACACTAACCTTAACACTGACCTTAACTTCAATCCTAAAACTAAGCCTAAATCTAACTTCACCCTAACACAATATCCCCAGACTTAATCTCAGAGTTCTCAAGATATTTATTAACAGCTTGACTTCAATTATTTCAGCCTGAACTACATATTAATAACTATATATTGGTTTAACTATATATATTGGTTTAGTGTTATACCAAGTCAAAATGTGATAATTTTCCAGCAGATGAGACAATCAACAAATCGGTTTTCAAACAATCCTAAGAATTATGTTTAAGGGGCACTTGAAATTGAATTGGCAGCTGCACGCATGAAATGGGCTATTTTTGCTACATTCCATTAATAAGACGTTTTGTTATTTTGCAATGTCTGATTCTTAAGAGTGTCTGAGATTTTACGTTCCTGAAGGAAAGTACCTGCATCAAACATTTTCCCACTGCATTGAATGGTAATGTTCTGTGGTATAACCAATATACATTGGATGTACACTGACAATAATAATATATATAACTGGTCTCAGTATATGATGTCAGATATATGCATTATCTGATAAGTCCATATACAAGCTAAGAATTGACTCTTTTAATCTGAAAGTCAGTTATCCTTATGTGGTACAGCTTTCAACACCTTCACAGTTTTTTTTTGTGTACTGGATAGTTTTGGAATCTTGAACATGACATCAAATTTCATTTAGTTAGCTATAATGGAAAGTAAAGTATCTGGATATTCTTGTGATTGTTGGAGCAGCCTTCATGATTCATAATCAAGATAAATTTGAGCCCCTGTATTATCTTCAGCATATTTTTAACATATATGTCAAGCCATTGGATTTCCTCTCTGTTTAATAGGCAAGGATTTGTATTGGATCATAAAAAATTTTTGGGCAGATTTTTTTTACTGTGGTTGACATCATGATCCATAATATGGAGAGAGCAACACGTAGGAACTTTAAGAGTGTCCAAAAGCTGATCACTAGAGGGAAATTAGTAAAAGTCATTTTAGAAGGCCTTCTAAATAGAATTCTGATATGTGACATATCAGGGGGTCTTTCAGAAGACATTTCTTCAGTTTTAAGCTAAAAATCATAAAAAGCTGGATTGTACTCTGCCTGAAAAAAAAAAAAAAAAAAGCATAGAAAAACAAAATCCAAAGAAGCAGACATCTCAAATAAAAATCAGTTGCAACCGCATGGCTCCAAAAAAGAGTGGCGTTAGCAAGGAACCAAAGGATACTAGACTTGAAGGTGAGGGGGGTATAACAGAGTGCAAATAAACAGGCTTGAATGAACAAAGAAGGTAGGAAAAGCAGGAAAAAGCCATTCATAGACCAACTTTAATTAAAACTGAAATGTACCAGTTTTCATTGTTCTCTTGACTTATCCATGTTCCACTCATATATACATTGTCCATCTGTTTATCTTTAGACATTTAAGTTTGACGTTATCTTATATCTAGTATCTATCCCAATCAATCCAATTCTGGATTTTCAGGGTTTTCAACATTCTGTGCTTGATACAACACTCCATTGGTAACAAAACTATGGCACCTGTGGAGTTAAATAGGCAGATCACAGATGGAAATATACAGATTGTAAACCCCTGCTTTATATTTGTCTACGTATAATAAAAATAAAGGTTACAGAAATACCAAGAAATACAATAACGGTGTGTCTTTTTTGGTATAATATCTTCATTTTATTTATTCGTATATTACATTATGCTTTGTCTTCAACATAACACTATAATTACAATTTGTTACATTAGCCTTGATCTCAAATATGGACAGTCTATGATGGAGCTGCCATGTTGTGTTTACATTCTGTCAAGTTGTAGAATTCTGACAAGTTGTGTCATCTAAAATTTCCCTCTTACTCACAATTAAACACAATAATCAATATAAGTGCCAAATTGTTTCGCCTTAAACTGTTTTCAATTATATATCAAGGCTGTAAGAACAAAGAATTCAGTGTATCCTGTGAGGGGAAAACACTTAAAACATTTTGCATTTCACATTTGTCTAAATACTGTATGTTTGTATGTTCAACTCTAGATGGCTTTCATTTTATCGACGTTAAACTCTTATAATCCCATGGGATGATTAACTTTGTTTCCACTTCAAAATGTATATTAAGAAATTCATTAAAGTTTACATTGTACATGGTCAACCATCAAATATCATGTGTATAGTATAAACCATTTAAATGTGATTTTGCTAACTATTCTACATTTGAGTTGAGTTTACACATAGGAAAAAACAAATTCTCAACTGGATTAGGCATCTAACACTCTACGTACATCTGGATCTTTTGATCATATTATATGGCTCATATAATGATATTTTGTAGTGGTCTGCATAGCCATGTAACAGAGACAGATCGTTCTATATATGCCATTACCCTAGGATATCGGAGTGTCCAAGGAAAGGAAGAATCATATTGAGAAAAAAAAAAAAGATTCTTTATTAAATTTGCTCGTCACTATTATTGTAATTGCCTACAACCCCTTGTCTTAGGTCTAGTACAGGCATAGGCAACCTTCGGCACTCCAGATGTTTTGCACTACACCTTCCATGATGCTTTGCCAGCAATATGGGTGCAAGAGCATTATAGTGCATCAGGAGTGCTAAAGGTTGCCTATCCCTGGTCTAGTATATGCTGGCACCACTGTTGGTGTAACACAGTTTTGACACAGAGTTATATTTGGCACTCTTAACTTTAATCTAGAATTACAAATTTTTAAAATAGATGTAGTGTCAATTTAAAAACATTATGCTAATCCCATCTCTAGTTTAGAATCATAGCTTTCATAATGTTCACTGCCAAAACATAACCAAAATATAACCAATATATAAATAAGTTAAAGGGACACTTTAGGCACCCAGGCTATTTCATCTCAATGAAGTGGTCTGTGTGCAGTGCCAGTGATGTTTTGCTCTAAAACATTGTCATTTTGTAAATACAGCAAATTTAGAATTGCGGTGTTAAACCTGCATCTAGACGGTGCTTCAATAGTGAGAATCAAGTCCAAGTCACTTTTTGACGTTCAACATCCTCATGCACAGAATGAGAACTTTGAACATTTAATCAATGCTTCTCTGTGATAGGGGACTATACCTGGAGTTAATGATAAACCAAAGTGTGGGAGTAGGGTTTTAATGCACTGGGATGAAGGATTGGTACAGCATGGCATAGAGTTAATACAGCAGGTGTGGAATAATACTCTGTATTTAATCAAAGATTTTGCGTCACAATGGGATTTACAGAACATATGAGGGTTTAGGGTTAGACCTAGGGCATGGTATATGTCTGGTTTCAAGAGGGACTTAAGGTAATAAATGTGAGAGGAGTTAAATATATTGACTTGGGCTGATGCCCCTGTTTTTTTGCCACCTAACAGTGCTCCTGCCTCAAAGGTGACCTATCTGCTTCTATAATTGCACTTGGGGTAAGAGGGGAAACAAACATACTCTCCTTCATCGACATCACTATATTCCAGTTCAGTTCCACCTTCAGGCACTAGCAGAAGAATCCACCACGGGCTTGGTCTTCAAAAAGAGGGCACAGTTTTTTACTGAATTTTTCAGAACATACATATGTTTGTTTTTCTCCTTTTACATACAAATATCCACTACATCTGTATCTAGAAATCAATATCCCTGCCTCTTACATTGATATAATTCCATTACATCTAACTGATATAACTGGACTATCCAAGAAAAGAGTGGTTCCCTTAGACTTAGACATGAGTGCAGCAAATGGATATTCACTACTGAAAACTAAAATATATAAAATTGACACACAGTAAGAACATGCCACTAGTGATGTCCCGAACGGTTCGCTGTACCTCACAGTCAGCACACACATTGCAGCCAATCAGCAGCAGACCCTCCCTCCCAGACACTCCCACCTCCTGGACAGCATCCATTTTGAATCTGCATTCTTAGTGAGCTGTCCAGGAGGTGGGATGGTCTGGGAGGGAGGGTCTGCTACTGATTGGCTGGAATGTGTCTGCTGACTGTGAGGTACAGGGTCAAAGTTTACTCAATGACGAGTCCGTGGTGAACCATTTGCAGCGAACCGTTCGGGACATCACTACATGCCACCTGACAGTAAAAGCTGTGCCCCACTATTGTTTTAGAGTCCATTTTAGTATGGTGCCATGGATAATGCCAAGCAATATATGTGTCCATCTCTCTGGAGCTCTGGTGTGTTCAGAAGTGTTTCAGTATAAATCAGATGAATCTCTTCACATCCACAATTACTGTGCTGCTCCGAACACTGAACAAATGTGAATGACAAAACGTTTGCCAAACAGAGAAACATTCAACTTAAGGGCTTTCTTCCACAGTAAATGGAATGGTTAAGGACTTCTTTAAACACTTTCTGATGTGTTTCAGATAGAAAGAAAGGCATTGAAAAAGTTGCCAAATGCCAAGTGTATGAGAAAATCGTCTCTCACCATCTAAATTATCACTTCTAGTTTATTATTCCTCTACTTAAAATGCTGCTATGTCCATGCGTATAGTTTTCATGTGGTAAAAGATCAACAAGTAACCATATACTCCTTATTTTAGTACATTTTCAGATGAAAGAGTAGTCATGTTTAGCATATTTAGCAAAAACGAAATGTTGGTGTAACAATATTTTTTTTCTTGTAGCAAATTCTGTTAAAACTTTATAGGTGAGGACGTGGCCTACAATATGCAAATACCTGGTGAATTAATGATGTTTAGTGTATGACCCCCTTTTACCGCTGAGTGTTTTTTGCATTTATGAAAAGAGACTAGTGACAAAAGGTGCTTTTTATGCTTTTGGACAAAAATGTTGGTCCTTCCTCACTTTTAATTTGAAAGCAATATTTCACCAGGCATTTGTTGTATTGAGATGACAAATTAAACACGGCCACTTACTGTGTATACAGACTGAATAGTCTATTCAACTTGCTATGAGAATTTCAAACAAATGCATGGGCCGAGGGAAAAAAAAAAAAAATCTTTAAAACTTGCTGACTCTTGTTCTTTGTGACATAACCATGTGATATATGCAAATTACTTCGTCTGCATTTTAAAAGTAAATTTGCATTTGGAGAGTTCGGCTCGGAGCCTGAACAAGTATGTGAACACATAATGCAGACAATTAATTATATAGAAGCTTTTTGCTTTCATGCTAATACCATTAAAAATGACTTAAACTCATACCAGTAATGTTGGTGTACACTTTCAAAGGAACAACCTAAAAAAAACGATATATTCCATTTAGATTTGGTGTCTCTCTTAAAAAATATTTTTTAAACTTACCTCTAATCCACCATCTTGCTGAGGGACAAAATTCACAATGCAACCTTATCCTCCAACTGCAATAAAATCGAGACTGATAACTTCTGTCCAATACAATGCTTCCCATAGAGAAGCATCATGGGTATATGCAAATTGTGCGATACGGTTTTAAATTCACCACAATTTGTTGTTTAGTGAAAGAACCCAAATGTGTAAAGCTGTGCTACAAGAACATATATCTTACACAACAAATGGGAAAACTAAGATAAATCAAAGCCAAGAATCTTACTGAAGTTTAGTGCTGTCTAATAAAATCATCAACATCAATCAGCAGTTTCCTTTATGTGGAATTATAGTCAACATATAGGGTAGTTTTGCTGTTAGTGATTACGTTACACATAGAGTCTGTAACTATTTCTTTTCTGCAAAATGTATGTGTGTGTGCGCAAGGAGGAGGGATTCGAAAAGACCACACAGAGATTATATTTTTCTCTATTCTTTGACCAATTTACATTATTTTATTTGGAGGCTATCAGAGATTCCATATCCAAACTTAATCTGATCAGCAATGTGTTCTAAACGAAGCTATTTTTCTAAGCCAATTGGCTACAGTGTTCTCTCCAGCGAATTTGTTACTATTTTAAGGCAAATTGTAATTGGTTCTGGCTCGCTACCCCCCTACCTTTCTATAAAAGTAAGTTGTAGTTTTGCCAACAACTCCAAGTTCAATAAATCAATTTCACAAGAAGTCAATTTTAATATAAATTTTAGGAAAGCGTATTATCAGTTAATGTTATGTTAGGGTGCCAAGACACTATCTCTCCAGTAGTCGCCTTCTTAACAAATTTGTTAAACTGAAAAAACTGGGAGCTACACCTCCTGACTTTCAGAAGCTTAGCACTGTGACAAGGAATAGGTCTTCTTTGAAATAATAATTAGTATAAGTAGGGGCATCCAATTCTATATAGTATGTAGCAAAGTAAGCATGGTGAAACAAGTTGGGATAACCACTCCTCTCGTGGTCAAGTTTAAATACAATAGACAATAAGAACTAACTACATACCTATAAACAAATAAAAAATAAACTTTATTTTGTATCACATTTGATAATATGTATTATTATATATATATTCAAGCCACAGGGGTATGTCTTAGATACAGAAAAAATCTGTTTCACATTCATCAATATAACACATGCAAAAAAAAAATGAAGTACAAAAAAGGGAAAAAAGCAGAAATAGTAAAGAAAGATGTTGTACTAAGAATATTACCTCTTTACATGAACACGCTGTATTAGAGAGAGACACAGATACAATCTGATGTTTTGGTCTGGAAAGCCTTTTTCAAGAGTAAACCAACCTCTCTAGGTGTTTTGCTTAACCCCTTAAGGACACATGGCATGTGTGACATGTCATGATTTCCTTTTATTCCAGAAGTTTGGTCCTTAAGGGGTTAAATAGGGACGCTCATTGCAAAAAGGGCAGTAGCCCCTTCCCTGATCTTGCTTCATGATCTTATTATGGCTACTTGGTTTGTATAGGCAACCAAAAACAAAACCAACAATTTGATACAGAAACGGGAGCGGTGTATGGTTGCCATAGAAATCAAACGCTGTTCGATATGCACATATCACATTCACATTATATTCATACACATAGGCACAACCATTAACCAAAAAAGGACATAGAGACCAAAATCTTATCTCTAAAATGATATCAGAGTGCTAATAAACCTCAGTAACTTGAGATCACATAAGAGTTGATGAACACTGGTTATTGCTCTCCGGGCATAGCCCAAACTACAGAAAGCCAAGCTGTACAAAAAACTCAAAGCTGCACATTTGCGCAATGCCATTTGTCTAAGGGTGAAAATCTGACCGAGCAGCGAGAATTAATTTGAGACAAATGAATGGAAACTTATAAATAATCAATTATTTTAAATAAACCAGGAAGAAACTAAATTGCCACTAGAGCCTTTGATGTATATATTTGATGTATAAAATAGATAATTAAAAAAATAACCAAGAAGGATGTAAAAAGTATACTCACCTTTAAAGTTGCTGCTTTTATAGCAATCGACTGGACTTTACATCATCAGCCACAAGCCCACACCTAACTCAGCTCTGCCCAATCAGCAGTCTCATTTTCTGTTCTAAACAGTCTAGAGGACCAAGGGTTCCCATCCCAGTCCTCAGGTAGCCCTAAAACCCTAAAATCCCCTACTAGTACATGATTTAGGAATTACTCTGTTGTGTCTAAAGTGGTTTTTTATTTTTTATTTTTATTTTTTTTACTAAAAACACCTTACACACAACAACTTAATCCCTAAATCCTCCACTGGTAGGGGGGTACTTTTGGACTGAGTTGGGAACCCCTGGTCTAGACTATTGGGCATGTTGGAGGAAGCAAATAAAAGAGGAAGACAGGGGACATTATCCATTTAACTTTCTTTGAAGACTTTAGAATTGTGACATTCACAGAATTTCTAAAATAAATTCATCTCAGACTTGGCAGATTTATAAAACAAATTACTTTTGGCTCTTATATTTATAAATCTGTCACTATCTGTTTGTGCCTCTGCACAGTATGCAGGGGATGGGTTAACCATTAGATTTCAATGCAGCTCAGAAACAGAAGTTAATTCAGTGAAGGGGGGTTTGACAGAGATGTGGTGCTTGCTGAAATGGTGCTTTCTATTGATTCTAAACTGAATATCATAAGTGCTGTGTATACCCGAGGAGTGACATCATCTACTTCAGTGTGC
The DNA here is from genome assembly GCA_933207985.1 of Pelobates cultripes. Lineage (NCBI taxonomy): Eukaryota > Metazoa > Chordata > Amphibia > Anura > Pelobatidae > Pelobates > Pelobates cultripes. Next base: position 295,481,411 of record OW240915.1, on the reverse strand, counting down.
TAACCAGTAACAAGAAAGTATTTTAGAATTGGAGAGCTGGGAGAATGGAGGTGGTGTTTAGATCTAGCATACTGGGGGAAAAAAGGCATTTCATTTTTTTGGGGGGAGAAATTAACATACAAAAATACAGCAAATTATTTATGCAAATCTTATTATATAACCTGTACATACAGGACCGTGCAGAGAACGCACTCTGCATAGTCCTAGTGCCTGCTGCACAGTACACGTGTGCCTAATGATGTGATTGCGCTGTGCCAGGGGACAGTTCCCTGGTGTCCCTGAATGATGCTAACAGGACCTTAACATTAGGACTATTCTGACAAAAGCGCTATCGCTGGGAGGCCTGGTAATGATGCAAGGAGCTCCACTATCTCTGTGCAGTGACAGGGCACCCACTCGCACCACAAAAACATATGCCAGAAGCAAAGGTAATTAAAGTGCTTGCAGTGGCACTTTGATAAAGACCACCCACATTAGATTTAAAGCAACACGGGTTAGTTTTAAGAAATGGGTGCCATTAATGCAACAACCCAAACAACGATAACTTGCTGTAGTCTTTATGTATGTGAGGGTAAATCCACTAAACAACACACTGTGGTTATGGTGAGAAAATCAGAGTGCAAACTTTAAACCCAAATAGACAAATTAGTAAAAGGTGTGCTGAATGGGACATTTCTACCATTTCAATTTCCCAAAAATCCCCCAAAAAGATCCAAAAAAATATACAAATTCCTTTGGTTTCCATGGTGACAGCTACACAATTGTGTCATCAATTGTGTAGCTCTTTCTGTACAAATTAAGTTCCATAGGGTTATTCACTAAACTGTGGATTTTTGACAATTGAAAAAATTCTCAAAATGAATTCCAAATACATTGCTGACTTGGAGAATGTTTTCAAACTTGGCTATTTTAGGATTTGATATTCACTTTTAATGCTCATTGAATTTGTTACAATTTACTCCTTAGTGAATCTACCTGCCAGTTATTCAGTTATACATTTTACTATATTGTGTGCAAATATAATGGTTTGGAAGAATGTCACTGGAAAAAATAAATATACATAATATGCCGACTCTTTATTGCGAGGCTCAAATGAAATCCTTTTCTGTGATTCTAAAGTAGAATTGGAACTAAATCTACATTCTGTCATGCTTTTCCCACCAAGTCGGACCTGGCAATATAAATAAAGACTTCTATCGTGGCCAATTCACTATACTTGCTACAAAAGCCTTATGATTTCATTAGGTTTCTGGCAATTGTTGAGGCCCAGAATCCACAGGAAAGGAAAACATAGATGTAAAATCTCAAAGAATGTCATCTTACTTGATAATAAATTTCAAGAAGAACATGAGAAGTAATGATTTTTGAAAACATTAGATTTCTTTAATACTTTTGCATAACGAAAGATATGTGTGGACGAAAACGGATAATAGACTCTCCAAAACACCAGACAAGCTGGGCTTCAAATCAAAATGGCCAAAATAACGCTGGAATAACAGGAGTTGGAGATTTTTTCTCATTTGACTATATTGGTAATACATTTGAAATTCTCTGATTGATTCCTGGCAATTTAATTGAGGTGTCTGAAGTTTCAGTAATAATCATGAATGTAATAAAAATAATAATAATTAAACAGGAGGTATGGTTTAGTTCGGGTCAGTACAAGCTTCTTTCTGCCACGTAGTTACGCTAGTTAGCTTTAAGAATGATCATAACTCTTGTTTTACTTAATTGGCGAGTACAACTTTGTAATCGTAGTAAACATACACGGTCAGGCTTATTTATTATAGGAATTTATTTAGAATATATGTAATTTATATATAACATGATCTGTCTGCTATTTCAAAGGGCACCGCATGTTTTAGAAGCATGTTTTAGAATTCCTACTAAAAAGATGAGGACGCCTTAATGAACAGGATCACCTCTATGTAGTCTGGAGCCCTAATCTCGGCAGAACTGGGACATAAATGGTCTTCCTGAGATTAGTGAGTGCTACATTCCAAGCAGCCGCTGCTGTGATTTTAATTATGGGAGATGACACAGCTGATGCATGGGACTGTAACCCCCACTAATCTCAGACAGCTATGGGGAATGTATGCTCCAGTTCTGCCTTTAAGCAAAGTCCTTCCCTTAACCCCTACACTACCCTAACAGACTACACTAAACATTAATCCCAACAAAACACTAAACTAACTTTTAATTCCCTATCCTTATACTAAAACAACCACTAAACTAGACTACCATTAACGCTTACATCATCCCCAACTGTAAATATATTTGTAGTGTCAGTATGTGTGAATGCCACTGTGGTATTTAGTGTCTAGCAAGTATGTGTGAACATTACGTTTTAAGTGTGTAGTGTAGCAGTGTGCTATTGTAGAGGTGTATCTGTGTGGAATGTCAGTGTGGGTAACTATGTGTCTCTTCAATCCACCCATTTTACATGTGTTTCTCCATCCCAATATCTCATGTGTCCTTTCAATCCCCCACCATCACTCAGTATCCTTCAAACTCACAATCTAATCTTACAATCTATTTAGGTGTTATCATAGACTTCACTACCAGATCAAATTCTATGGAATCTGTTATTCTGGCTTGTTTAGGTTGGTTTGGATAAAAAGCTGGAACTATAGAGGCGGATAAACCAGTCTGTGGGCTTTCTGTAAGATATTAATTCAATCTGCAGTTGTTCCAGATCTCCCAATCACACATACATATTGATCTGATCTCCCCTATTAATATAACACCTGTCCACATCTTTCTTATATCTCCAATCATGTCCTCTGTCCCCGCTCAGCTCATATTTATTTTCCTTTTCTTATTTCTGTAATGCTCCATCTCCTGAATTACTCTGGTGATATAGCAGAGAGGAGGGCCTCTTTCACCTCTCACTGCTTCCTTGTGGTGCGAGCAGTGTGAAGAGAAGGAAGGGGAAGGACATCATATCTTCTCCATCAAAATGGACCTCACTCTGACAGCACCACGTGAGAGTACAAACAGATGACCTGTGTGCCTGTTTCTCCCAAGCGCAGAAGGAATATAACCAACTGCTCCAGCATCCTACAAAAATATATAAACAGGAAGGAGTGAGGGACTTCATGATACTCCTCCTCCCTAATCACTACAAGTTGCTAAGCCATATTATATTACAAAAAGAAAGACATAAGTGCATGGCAGGGATGGAGGGGGTATGGAGGGGGGAGGGGAGTTATGGATGCATTGTTGATATACAGTTTAATCTGGGGCTTTAATGCCAGAGAGTCAGGGCTTCACCCCATTTATCCCTCCCCCATTTGGCCCATGTTAATAATCACTGGCTGATGAATAAGAAACAGATGTATAGCGTTTACTAAGATAGTAAGTGTATTTAGATATTTAGCAAGAATTTTAGGCATTTATCCCATGAACTGCAATAATCAATCGAAATTGAACTGGAGCGACAAAGAGATGTCTACAATATGGAGGCCTAAAGGGTAGACATTCCATTAATTAGTCAATACACATTTTGTATGAAAAAAAACTCAACCCATAATTCCGGTTTAATATATAGACTGCTGATGGCACCAATATGCATCGAATAGTATCGTCACTATTTCTCTTTACCTTAAGATTGTTTGTTTAGTTTCAGAATGTGGTGCAATGTTTTTGTCTTATTGTTTCCCACTGCTACAAAGGCAAGCAATTTATGATGTTTGTGAATTCCAATGAGTGCATGTTTCAATGTTAATTAATAACATGTATTTGTATAATATTTACTGGCAACAAGTTATGCAGTGCTTGATGAAATTAAAATAAATGTATCACAATCTTATTATATGACAAAGCAGAACACAAAAACAACCCAAAACATAACATTTATTCCACAAACTGGCGGTCTACATGAAACACAAGTAAGGAAATGCCTCACTTTTTGGGATGGGATGGGCTGTAAGACCAATTAAACAGAGAAACCTTGTGTACATACAAATATAACTTTAGACCCAACTTTGCTACAGGCTGAAATTCCTTATTAAACTCATGTTTCAGCTTTATATCATTTAAACTATATGAAATTGTAAAAGAAGATATACATATGAGATGTACGCCCTCTTAATTGGAAATGTAAGCCTTTCATAAACTCCCAACCCAAACCATTCTTGCCAGTTGCAAATCCTTAGCTCCATCATCTGCTTTTCTCTCACTTAAAGGGATTTTTAAAATGACTTTATATTTCTCTTAATCATTTACCAATGTTTGCCCTGGCTTTAGCTTGTCTGAACTGGATTTGTTATTTAATATAAATTTAAGAGAAAACAGAGCATCTCAGCAAAATGAGTTAAGGGTGATTTTCAATATTTTTCCAATAGTATAAATTCTAGAGAAATGATAGTTCCTCTTTAAGAGCGGACTCTCGTATCAAACTCCGCACCATGTTACCTGAAGTTCAGTCCTCCAGGTTTAACCACATAACTATTTCACTCTTCGCTTGCACCATATTGCTCAGAGACTCTCACATCGAGAACAAACAATGCCCTGGAGGTGCACAGTTATACTGTTATCAACACAATATAAGTTAACCCCTTAAGGACGGAGCCAAATGTACAAGTTGTGATCAAAACAAAATGTAAACAAACAGCAGAATTTGACTCTATGTCTGTTCAACTATAATTTACCTCTTTCATACTAAGTGCACCCACACTTATTATATATCGGTTTGTTCAGGGGAAACAGGGCTTTCATTCCATATTCATTCCACATTCCAAACATTCATATATAGAACTCCATTTTATATGAATAAAATCGAAAAAAAGTTTAAAAAATTAAGAAATTTTGATATTTTTCAATTTCTGCATGTCAATTTAACTGATAATGTCACAATACTGTTTGGTTTTACTGCAATAAAACGTACATATTTGTATTCAGGAATGTATCATGAGTAAAACAGTAACCCCATGTATAGGTTTTATGGTGTTTTGGAAAGTTACAGGGTCAAATATACGTCTTGTCTATTTATTTATTTTTTACATAGAAATTTCCCAGATTGGTTTGCTGGGCCTAGGTTGCCTTTGAGACCATATGGCTGCCATGAAATGTAAGTTACCCCATTATGGCATACCATTTGAAAAAGGAGACATCCCAGGGTATTCAAAATGGGGTATGCCCAGTCTTTTGTAGTAGCCACTTGGGCATAAACGCTAGCCAAAGTTAGTGTTCTTTTTTTTTTTTTTTTCATTTTTCAAATAAAAACTGTAATATTATTGTCAGTATATAGTTTACTGCCCTGAAACACTCCTAGTTCTATTCAGTGATGTCTCACAAGCACCATGGTACCCCCCATGTATAGGTTTTATGAGGTTTTTGAAAGTAACAGGGTCATATATACGGCTTATCCATATATGCTTTTTCACAATGAAATTTGTCAGATTGGTTTGCTGTGTCTATGCTGCCTTTGAGACCGTATGGCAGCCAAGAAATTAAAATTTCCCCTTAATGGCATAGCATTTGAAAAAGTAGACATCCCAGGGTATTCAAAATTGGGTATGGCCAGTCTTTTGTAGTAGCCACTTGGGCACAAATGCTAGCCACAGTTAATGTTCCGTTTTTTGGGGCGTTTTTCACATAAAAGCTGTACTTTTACTGATAATATTATTGTCAGCATATAGTTTACTGCCCTGAAACACTCCTAGTTCTGTTCAGTGATGTCTCACGAGCGCCACGGTACCCCCCATGTATAGGTTTTATGCGGTTTTTGAATGTTACAGGGTAATATATGTGGCTTATCCATTTATGCTTTTTCACAATGAAATTTGTCAGATTAGTTTGCTGTATCTAGGCTGCCTTTGAGACCGTATGGCAGCCAAAAAATAAAAATTACCCCTTAATGGCATACCATTTGAAAAAGTAGACATCCCAGGGTATTCAAAATTGTGTATGGGCAGTCTTTTGTAGTAGCCACTTGGGCACAAATGCTAGCCAAAGTTAGAGTTAGTGTTCTGTTTTTTTTTTGCGTTTTTCACATAAAAACTGTATTTTACTGATAATATTATTGTCAGTATATAGTTTACTGCCCTGAAACACTCCTAGTTCTGTTCAGTGATGTCTCAGGAGCACCACGGTACCCCCCATGTATAGGTTTTATGGGGTATTGGAAAGTTACAGGGTCAAAGATACGCTTGTCCATTTTTGGTTTTACACATTGAAAATTGGCAAAGCGATTTTCTGGGCCTATCTTGCCTTTGAGAGAGCACGGCAGCCTGGGTAATAACATTTCCACTGTTATGGCATACAATTTTCAAAAGTAGGCAACCCAGAGTATTTCAAATGGTGCATTTTATGATGTTTGGTCTAACCATTTTATCAGAAATGAAGGGCCCTCATAGCGGTAATAGTTTTATTTGTGCTTTTTTCCCCACACATGAACTCACTTTTCACAGGACATTTCCTATTCCTGGTATGAGTTATTGCAACAAAGCCTCACTATTTTTTTTTGAACATTGTCTCCTGAATATAACACTACCCCCATGTACTGGATTTTCAGGGGTTTTTTTGGGAAGTCCCAGGGACAAATATATTAGATGCCCATTTCAAAGTTGGAAATTTGACAAAGTGATTTGCTGGGCTATGGGCTATATTTTTGTCTTTTTAATCACATAAATTGCATTTTCACTAGAAATGTCATAATCCTGGTATTAGTTAGTGCACTAAAACCTCAGTATTTTGATTTAACACTGTCTTCTTAATATAACGGTACCCCCACGTATCATTATTTTAGATTCTTTCCGATAAGTACAGGGCAAAATATATTAGATGCCCTTTTAGCTTGTAAGTTTGACAAAGTGATTTGTTGGGCCTATGTGGCTATTTAGAGAGCATGACAGCCTGGGTTATAACATTTCCACCGTTATGGCATACCATTTTCAAAAGTAGGCAACCCAGAGTACAACAAATGGCAGACCTTGAGATGTTTGGTCTAGCCATTTTAACAGAAATGATGGGCCCATATAGCAATTTCTACTTTTATGTTTGTCTTTTTAAATCACATAAATTGCATTTTCACTAGAAATGTCATAATCCTGGTATTAGTTAGTGCACTAACCTCATTATTTTTATTTAATACTGTCTTCTGAATATAACGATACCTACATGTGCAATGTTTCCAGGTTTTTAGTATATCACAGGAATAGTACAGTACCCCCAAGTACACTTTGATCTGAAGGCAGAGAGGGGCAGATAGATCTTCGACTTAGATACTGTAGCATTAACCCTTTGATTAGTTTTTTGCTTTTTTTGTGAAGGCACATTTCAAGTACTACAAATGTAGTATTTTGAGTTGTTTGGTGTAGCCACTTTAGAATGGCTAGCATAAACAGGGACAGGCCAGGGTCAGGGGAATCCAGAAGTCAGAGTAGTCGGTAAAACAAGCCAATGGGTCGGTACAAGCAGCTTACAAAGCGTAGTCAGGACAAGCCGAGGTCAGGGAATCCAGGGAAATCAAGCAAACAAACTGCCAAAGTACCATACAGAGTGATTTAGTAGTTCAGCTCTGTATGGTAGACTTTGAAACAGTCTGTTATGCAGAGGGCAGTAAGGGATGGACAGGAGGGGCAATAATAACTGGAGTCCTTTCAGACTCCTCTTTTCCAGCAAACACAGCATTTTCATTGGGGTGACCTTTTACAGGGTGTGGGGGGGATTCGGGAAGGGAAATGTTTGCTGAAAAGTCGTTGATTCCAAAGGAGGGTTAGGATTTGGGGTCTGGGCAAATAAAATTTGAGACAAAATTTGGACCATAAACTCTAGAAATGGGCATGGTCTACCTATGGCTTCCTTTTTATAAAGCACACAGGCATTGAAAATTGCAATCTGGGTTATGTAGATTGCAATTTTCTTGTACCAGGTCCTACTCTTCCGGTTCACTAGATAGGGTTGTATGCACTGATCAGCCAAGTCTACTCCCCCCATAAACTTGCTGTAGTCTACAATGCACTTCGGCTTCTCCAGCTGCTCAGTTCCACCTCTCACAGACACTGGCACTGAAGTTTCGTTGTGCATTGTAGACAACATGTACACATCTTTCCTATCGAGCTACTCATCCTGGCGGAGCGCTGAAAGGGAGCCTCTACTGCGTCTACCTCTTGCCAGGGTTTGGGGGAAACGTCTACGATTCTTACGCACTATGCCACAGGCTACGTTCTCAAAGCAAAATAAAGTTTTACATAACTCTATGCTTGTGTAATAGTTGTCAACCCATAGCCTGTATCCCTTATTTAACAAGGGAAAGATTAGGTCCCATACTATCTTGCCACATGTACCCACAGAATCAGGGCATCCTGGTGGGTCAAGATGGCTATCCTTCCCCTGATAAATACGAAACGCCCATGTATATCCAGATTTTGATTCACACAATTTATAAAATTTTACACAGTATCTGGACCATTTAGAAGGGATATACTGTTTAAAAAGTAATCTACCCTTAAATTTCATTAAGGACTCATACAAATATTTTCTTCAGGGACATAATTTTGGGAGAATTTGTCTGACAGGAGTTCAATTAGGGGCCGAATTTTATACAGTCTATCAAACAATGGGTCTTTCATGGGGGGGCACAGTGTGTTGTTGTTAAAGTGGAGGAAACGCAGCAGCTGCTCATAGCGATCCCTCTTCATAACCCCAGGGAAAAGAGGGGTAGCCAGGATGGGGTGCTTGTACCAGTGGGACCTGATACTTGGCTTTTTGACAATGCCCATAGCTAGAGTTAGGGCCCAAAATTTGCGCATTTCTGCAAGATCAGTGGGGTGCCACATTTTAGGCCGATTGTAATGTGACCCTGGATTCGCAGTCAGATATTGATTGGCAAATAAATTGGTTTGCTCAACCAATAACTGAAATACTTCCTCTGACATGAACAAATCAAAATATTTTAGGGGCTCCCAAGCATCCACCATAACAGTGATGCCAGGGGTCGCCGTAAATGGGGGAACATCTGGGGCCATCAGGTTTGGGGGCACCCAGTCTCCATCTGGCATTGCGCTTGCTGAGCATCCTCTTGTTGGTGGTGATGGGGCACCATCACTAGAGGAGTCAGTCATAGCCTCAATGTCAGAGGCAGTGATAGTGTCACTGTCTTGCAGAGTGTCACTATCACTGCCTGCCAGAATGGCGTACGCCTCCTCGGCCGACTAGCGACGTGCCATTCTAGGGGGGACTACTCAATAATTAATCAAAAAAAATCTAAGGGGGAAATTACAAAATTCCTACCTACCTAACACCCTACTACCCACCTTCAAAAACCCACAAAAAATAAAATAAATGTACTGATCGCAGTTTAGGCTGCTGCGACCAGTACAGAAAGGGTTCATTTTTATTTAATTTTTTGTTTTTTTAATATAAATAACACCCCCAAAAAGTCAGCCTGATCAGAGAGCCCTCTGATCACAGTGATCACTGGTACAATACTGTAGGGAGATTTGGGTTGCTGCGGCTGACAAAGGGTCAAAAAAATAAAAAAATATTTTTTGACCCTAAAAAAATAAAAATAATACTGCAAATGTACTAAAATCCCTAAACAGGCTGAACACAGTGTTAAATGCTGTGACCAGCGCTGGAAGGGTTAATTTTTATTTTATTTTACTTTTTCTTTATTTTTTACAATTCTCTCTCCTACAGGGCTCTCCAGCAACGATCTTTTTAAAATTTAAAATCATTGGCTGACACATTGTAACAATGATCGCAGTGACTGGCTGTTACTGCGATCACAAACTGCAGATCACCACGGATTGGCCACAGGGGACCTGCCTGGGTTGCCAGGCAGGTCCCCCCACCATGATCTGCAGTTTGGGAGGGATCGGGGAAACGTGGGTGGGCTTAAACGTTGCGGCGTGCTATGCTGCCATAAAGGCATTTAAGCCCATTAATGCCGGGACGGCATAGCACGCCGTAACAGCGTTAACGGGTTAATGTAGGTACAAATCATAAACAATCCAAGATTTGTAAAATTGTGAAAAAGCTGTTCAGTTACTTTCTCACGGTGATCATAACTGTCAAAAAACTTTGTACAGACAAAACTTATTTCGTGTGGGCCACATTTCTGACACAAATATTATCACGGCTCTCCCAATGTTTTTTAAAGACAGTTGTTGCCTCTTTTTATATTTCCTACAGCATTGCATCAGTCTTCTGTACATCATATAATCTTTTATTGTTGTGTGTGTCTATAAAAAGTACTCAGTATGGGAATTCTAGATTTCGCATTCCGGTTTATACAGCATCATAAGGGATTCTGCCAAGAGTCCAGCTTACCAATGCTAGCAACTCCGTGTTCTGTTGCCAAGACTACATCTTCAAAGATTCTCAATGTGATCAATTAATGATTTCCACATTGCTTTCTGTAAAGAATCCAGAATATATTAGAGCAGACTTAACATTGGAGGATGGGAGTTACAGCCGAAATACATTTAATGGGTCACAATTTCCCCAACATTATTAACAAATAAGCGAGCATCTCTGAACTGAATGTTGTCTGAATACTGTTAAAAGTAAATGGTACGAACTATGTGAGAGAATGAAATTAAAGAAATTACAGTGTATGGTACTTAATCCCATTATTAGGACAAAAAAAAACATATAGGTGGAGATTATAACATGGTGCAAATATGTAAAAGAGACTTATTCACAAATGGAAAGTACCGGTTGGCATCACTTGTTTCCATGTTGGTACTTTAGACCACTTTTTAGAATGGGACACTTTGATAACACACCTATAAGGAGTAGAGAATTTAAACAGTATAATGTTTGTAATATAAATTCTTGACTCAAGCATTGCACTTACAAAAAGCTTTTTACTTTGCCATATATATATATATATATATATATATATATATATATATATATATATATATATATATATATATAAAAAAAAATCTCATTTAAATATAATATTTTATGGTTTGGCATTATCCTGCAAGATTACATAGTTGGAAAATGTCCAGAGAATCCTTTGTTTCTACAGAAGGTGGAATAACGCCAAGTAAATAGAGAAAATTAAAATGGTGCATGAATCATGTGTCTCTTAGCTGAAAGGTACTCCGAAGGACAATTAAAATAGTTAATGGAGTTTATGTACTGCATATAAAATTTAATTAACAAATAAAAAGGGAAGAACTACTGAAACTAAATGAATATATTATCTTTAATCATGAATCACTATTTTATGCAAATTAGACCCACAACCGCATCTTAATTAACTTAATGCATTTTTCCAGTAATATTTACTCTGTAATTACATACATTTTTAACATTTTTCATTTTTTAACATATTTGTAGAGCAGTATTGGAAGCTGTCTTTTCACTTACATAGAAGACGTCATGCAAAGTTACCAACCAATTCTATCACACAAAAATAATAATATGTATATTAAAAAAGGAAGCGATTACATTATTTTCATTTTGCTGGTATAACACAATGGCTTTTCTCTACACTTGTATTTTAATTATTTTTATACATATTAAAGATGGTAACACTTGGATCAGCACCAGTGGAGATAAAATATTTTGCATTTTCTAAAAGCATTCACAATTATTTTATTCAATTCTACAAGTAGATACAAAATATACATTGTTGTGACATTAAAAATGCACATTATTTGTTTGTATCCAAGGCCATTTAGATCCATGATCTTTCAAGTTTGGATATATGGTATGTCAGATGGGTGGAATAGTTCTTATCATGTTATGCATATGCACCACTATTTATCCCTGTTCTTACAAATATGATTTATTTGTTATTATTAATTGGTAACATGCATTAAATGTGTAAACTCCCTTTATTGCACATTGTGTTTAATTTAGAATTTCTTATATCCTGCTCTGTTAATAGCCAGAGCCCACACAAGGCTCCTGTATCTGATTAAAGTTCAATTTACAGAGAAAAAGATAAAACGTCTAAAGTAAGTTAACATGTAATTAAAAATGAAACAATTTGTCAAGCATGCTGTGTGTATCACAGCCATGGGAGGTGTGGTTAGGGCTGCATATACATTTTGATTTAAGTCTTAAATGGCAGAGAATGGAGCAGTTAAACTGTAGGGGTATGAGCTATAAACCCAAACTGCTTCATTAAACTAAAGTTGCTTTGATGCCTATAGTACCCCTTTAAGTCAAGAATGGATGAAAAATGTGGGGTTCCAGGTTTATTTACCTATGTAGAATATTTTTACAAATATGAAAATTTTAAAAATAATATTTATACTATTATTTCTTATATTTATGCATATACTTAATAATGTACAGTATATTCAAATAAATTATGATAATATTGCTTAGTCTTGCAGTCACTAACTCCTATAGACATCCTGGACTTTTTTCTATTGTAAAAACATGAAATAATTCAGTAGCAAAACCCTTAATATATCATGTCTACTCAGCCAAAGCAATTTTATTCTTAAGTAATCAATTAGCATTATATTCCCAGCTTTCCTAAGAAGATAATTATTCCTACCATCGCCTATATATTAAATCGTATAGAATCAGGAGTGTTTCTTTAAAATCCATAATCTGTGAGTTCACACAATAGATGAATTGCTTTGGCTTTGTATTAAATGCATTTTTGAAAGGTCAAAGTTCAAAGGGTAAATTTAAAGGACATGAAGACTTCTAGTTTGTCTTACATCCAGGATACTTGCATTGAGCGATTTTGTTTAAAGGGGGACAGGGGTAATTCTTGTATAATCTGCAGAAAAAAAATTCCAAAAATGTAAACATCCTACAGTACTCAGGGAGCTGTGATTTCAAAACAATTATGGTTTAAATGAAAAAAAAAAAAAAGTTTTAGATGTACACGGAGAGGGCTTGGGGCTAAAGTGCTAAATGTGCAAGTAATTATGAACTTGGCACAGTAGCTCTATGTATTTTAAGCTCTCTCTAGCTGATTTGTTTGAGCATGTTTACTTAACCAGGCTCTATAAAACATGCTGAAAAATATCGCAAGGCACATGGACTGTGAGACAGTTTCAACTGGCAAAACACAGGAGCAATCTATTACAGAGAGCAGTTTCAAAGGCAACCTCAAGGTGAATTGGCACTTTTATCATTTCAGCTACATTAAAGAGAATGTGCCATGTTTGAGATCTGATTCTTTTTTATTCTACTAGGACAAACAAATATCTATTACTCATGTTCTTTTTTTTTTAATGCTATTTTTAATTTTAGGTTCTGGGTTAATATATAAAACACATACACATACAGTGTGTGCGTTTATAGTAATAAAACTGATCTCTGGCAACTAAAGGACTGTCTGAAAAGGAACGGAAAGGTCATTTCATTGCAAGTTCACTTACCTATCTCATGATTCGCTGAGGTGGTAGATTAGTGAGACTAGGGTTATGTGAACAGTTGTGGTGATCTACACAACTTTGATATTATTGTGTCTGCTCTATCTACACACTTGTGAATATGGCTCTGTAAATAGAATTCTCCCAAAGTCTAAAAGGAGCTAATAATGGCAAAAAGTTCAGTTGGCACACTGAAGGGAATTCATGGTAATAGAGGATTGTGGGAACAGTAAGGTAATTTGCATGAAATTACCTGTGTTTCAGAAGGCAGTTGTGATGGCCGTTGTGATGGATAAATGCAGGTTTGGTAGTCTACAGATCCTGCACCATAAAAATCTACCCATAGATTAGAAAAAAAAAGTTAAGTATAACGGTTAAAGAGTTACTACAGCCACCATGACCCCCGCTTTTTTTTATTTTTTTTTTAGAAGTGACCAAGGTGGTACAAATCTGTATGTGCAGCATTTCTGCTTGAAACTCTGTACATATAGGATAATCTGCACTCTTGTACTGCAAGCTAGTTGCACAACCAGCACACATAACATACTCTGCCCATGTATCCTGCAACCGACATAATGATTTTTTTCATTTGAGCCCTGGTGTTCAGTGTCTCCATGTTCTGCATGTAGACACTGAACGTTCCTCATAGAGATGCATTGATTCAACACATCTCTATGAGGAGATGCTGATTCCACAGACCAGATTTGATGATCTCAGCCAATACGGAGGAGCATAGATGGAATCAGCCGTGATGAACCCATCACTTAGCAGACAGGGGGGAATGGGGCCCTAAATGGGTATTTTAGAACCATAATGTCAGGAATACATGGTTTTATTCCTGACACTATAGTGTTCCTTTAAGATAGAAAGAGGGACACAGGGATTTGGACCCAAAATAGGGACTGTCCTAGGTACTGAGCTAAAGTGGATTTTTATTTTAAATTGTGCTTGATGGTATATATCCCACTAAGAAGACAAAGTCGATATTGGATATGACGCGGTCTCCACACACAAACAATTTGTTTACCCCAGAATCCTTTCTTTTCAACAGTCCGTTTTTCTGCTTTTATTGCAGAAGTTTATTTGTTGCAAAATATGAATAAAAATACATAAAACAAAACTTTATAGGGCATTATCCCATTTAGCTGTTACACTTCAATAAATGTTCAAGTCTGCGCCAAACAATGGCAAATACTATTAAGCAAGCTGTCATTTATCTCCATCCTTTTGAAGTTGATGGGAGTAGTATTTTTAACAGCCACAGTGGTAAAGTTTGCCTCTCCCTGTTACTTTGAATGCATATTGGTGGGAACGGTCATGGACTGTTTTCCATTTTTATCCATCTCGTGACCTAAAGACCCTGAAAAGTTATACTTACTTTCTGAAGGAAATCTCACGCTGAGCCCTCCTCTATCTTAAATCCCCTTTTTTTTTTCCTTTCTTCATCTTAACAGTATAACAAGTGAGATCTGAAATGGACTTTTAGCATTATTAGTATAGTCATGACATGTATTCATCATGGACATAACAAATAAATCTAAGTGTTTATGGTGGAAACACATTATTAGATTAGCAAAAGTCTAATTGCAATCTGGCCTCCAGTATCCCAAAATTAACCAAATCCTGACCACTAAAATCCTTGTTCCTTATTTATAATTATTAAAAATGTATATGAAATACCCCAAGTAAATCTAAAAAAGGCAAATCTGGGGTTTTCAAAAAGTCAGTATCAAAGAAATAATATATTGAAGGATTGATCAGTATATCTCGGTATAAAAGACATCGCTTTACTGATGTCTAAAATCTTTGGACCATGTATAGCTCAAGATCAGTAATTGTCAACATGTACCAATGCAGTTTGCTATAAATTACATTTTTGATGATGTTGAGCTACCCTGTATTATACAGCGATATCTCCAATACCTGGTATGAAATGTGTCTTAGAGATTTCCGGATGTCAGCTTCTGGTCCTTGTTTGAGATCATCCAAGCTTTCTAATAATCTCTGCATGCATCACAGTATAAAAGAAATGATGCATCTCTAAACAGTTGTGACACAACTCTGCTGGAGTTTATTCTCTGAAATCAGAACTGTGTATAGCTTAAGAGTGGTAATAGTTAACTTGCTACTGTAGTTGTTTGTG
This sequence comes from Pelobates cultripes, assembly GCA_933207985.1. Taxonomy (NCBI): domain Eukaryota; kingdom Metazoa; phylum Chordata; class Amphibia; order Anura; family Pelobatidae; genus Pelobates; species Pelobates cultripes. The sequence continues at coordinate 295,465,961 of OW240915.1, read as the reverse complement.
TGCTATGTTCCAAATGATACAGCCACCCTGTAATATGTTGATATTCTCAACACCTGGCGCGAGATTAGTCTAGGACAGTTCCGGATACCGACTCTGTTTTTTTTATTCAAACTCACCCAAGCTTTCTAATATAGTCTGCAGAATCCTAATGCTATTGTATGAGTTTGTATCTATCTGTCAAATTAAATTTAATTTTAAACCTATATTTAATGTCTAGGGCAAAGCGATCAATTAAATGATTCCAGCATTGTACAGTACTGGAAAGTTTGGACTGCACCAATACATTCTGTGACCAGCATTTTATTGCCAAAATCATTGAACCGAGAAAGATACTTTCTACTTACTAGCATTTTACTGCTGCAATTATTGAGCCGAGATAAGATTCTAGAGAATCTGGAGACGCGGTCAATGATCTGCTGTTATTTAAGCAGTACATTTTCTTTATTAGGTACCATTCCTGTCTTATATCAATCAGATTTACATCAGATTATTTCTGTGCTCCCTATGAATTAGAAACAGATGTATACAGCCTTTGATCTCATTTTTGTAAGCACCTGGAACATCAGAGCTTTTGAGGATGTAAGGTTAAATATATAATTTTATTATGTTTACTTTGAGAACCAGATTGTTGTTTTAAACTGATCAGTTTGGGAATGTCCAACCTTAAGTATACTACAGAACTACAGGAAATTCATATTATAAATATTTATTTAACTATATTTAAAAGACTAATATAAGTACCATAACAACTGTACATCATCGGAAAGGTTATAGCACAAAAAGCACTTAATAAGCGCTTGCCATCAAAGACTTAACATGGCTGTCGTCCCATTGTGCAAAGATATATCAACCAGTGCACTGAAAAGAGATGGCAGTATATACTTATCGAATTGCATTATACAATTACACAATTACACAGTGACTATTGTATGCACAATATGTTATTTTCAAGAATAATAAAATGGCTGAGTTATGATAGGAGCTAAACTATGTGAATTTTGTCACATAAAGAAGTGGAGTTCTAAATTGCTAATTATCATAACCAAATGAAAAAGGCAACCATATACGCCAGGTGAAAACTAGCAAAATTTACAGAAGATGGGAGTAAATAGTTAGATACAAAGGGTTATTCACAAGTGGGAATTGTTGCGAATTCAAAGTAAATTTATAATTCTAGGCCAAAATAGCAGTAACTGAAAACATAGCAGACTTGGAGAGGTTTTTTTTTTCCATTAAAAATTTTAAATGAGCGAATAACCATGAGAAACAAAGGGGTTAAAACACTAGGACTGGGGATGAAGAAAGGGAACGAATAAGCATTTATTTCTATTTACCAGCATCTGTTGCAGAAAATAAACTTTAATAGAATCGGTTAGACTTGAGATTTAATCCTTAGACAGATGTTTTCATTCAGAAGACTTGTAATACTGAACTCAATATGTATGAAATTATTTTCGTTGTGGATCTGGAATAGCTAATAATAGTAAAATAAAATAATAATAATAATAATAATAATAATAATAAAAAAAATTAAAAAAATTCTTGTTTACAATTTTCTAAAGCACATCTCCCTCCTGCCCCCCCCCCTCCCCTCCTGATTAGTGGCGAAGGATTATGGGCATTACTGTACAAGAAGCTTGCTGAGGGCATTTAACCCTTTGAAGACAAGAAGTACAATGCAATGCAAAACACAAGTACAATTCAAAACATAACACTGTTCACAAAAAACGTGACAAGGGCTGTATATAATCTGATAACAGCCAGTGTCTGGGTGTTATCAGTTTATAGAGCAGTTCAAATCATCCTATGCAACTCTGGAACTCTGTGAAGGAAATAAACGACATGTCCTATAAACCTCTGCTTCACATTGGTATATGGGATTAGATCAGTTCTCTAATAGCATGCCTGGTCTCTATATGGCCAGTGCTAAAGGCAAGTTGCATTTGAGAGAAAGCAATGCCGGCAACCTGTACTAACTTACCCACCTCAGACCCCAAGGAAAATACCCTCCTGTGGCAAAAAATAGGCAGAGTGGCTAAAACACATGTAGTATATAGAGGTGTGTGACAGCAGGCATCTGTGAGTGGCTATGCGTGTTCTGTGTGGGGCAGTTTGTGTGTGTCATTACAGTGGTATGCATGTATGCATGTGTGTGGGGGAATTATGGATGCACCGAAATGAAAATTCTGGGCCGAAACCGAAAATTCAGGATACCCTTGGCCGAAAACCGAAACTGAAAATGACTTTCCCCCCAAATGATTTTTTAAAAGTTTTTTCCTATAATTTTATTAATATTAGACTTTTTAATGAATTTAATTAATCTAATATGAAAAACTTTCCTTCTCCCTTCTCTTTTAGTGGTCCCCCCTTAATGTTCCTCTCTCTCCCCCTCTTTTTTAGTTGTTCTTTCCTCCCTCCCATAGTGTTCCCCCCCTCCCCTGTCCCATAGTGTTCTTCTCCCCCTCCCCTGTCCCATAGTGTTCTTCTCCCCCTCCCCTGCCCCATAGTGTTCTCCTCAATCATTTGAATTGTTAATGCAACTGTTAAACTATGCACTACAAAAACAAAAAGAAAATTTTAAAAAGTAAATTTTATATTTTTATTTCGGCAAATTTGACCAGTTTTCGTCCGAAACGAGATAGGACCATTTTCGTCTGAACATTTCGGCAGACGAAAACGGGTGCATCCCCAGTGGGAATGTCTGTTTCTGTGAATAAATATCTGTATGGGTGTGTGTGTACATGTCTGGGAATGTATGTCTACAGGGCTGGTCAGTGGTTTTTAAGGGACCCCAACATATTGGTTGATTACCATTATCCTTAGCCACCACTGTTCTTCTTGTAGATAGCTACTACAAAAGTCATGATTGTCCATATTTGTGTCAGTTTGTGAAATTCTATGCTTAACATAAGGTATTTCAATAAAGAAAAGTTAAAGAAACAAGAATATTTAGTTAATTATGAAATATATACAGTATATAATTTATAAGCTATGAAAATGTAATCTAGTTTATACGGTTTTACTTTTATGTACTATTATTTTTAGTGTTACCTCACTTGCAAGTGTCTTTCTGAATTCATACATTAACTTATCTTTTCAATAAACATTTATGTAACAGGTTAGGTAAATAGCTGCACTAATAACGAGATAAAACTTCAAGTCTTAGAGTGAATGTGCTGGCACGAAAGACGAATGCAACATCTTCATTTTATATTCATTGTGAATTTAGGGGGCCATAACCATGAATGTATTACTTAGCACATCAGACTCTAAGCCCACAACAATACACAATTTGATTTAATAATGTGTACGAGGGCTACTATATAAATGTACTGAGGACCTTGTGCTAAAGCATTGTTCTAGCAGAGATCTGAGAAGTGTAGTAAAACATTGAAGTCCAGATTAGGTCAGGGTCTCACAATGAAGACTTGATTGGATATAATCACTTTTAGTAGATGTGATTCAGCTTTATTAATGAAATCTGAGCTTTGTTTGCAAAATAAAGGGGTTCTGATTGACTTTTAGTCTAGAAGATCTGTGTGTCACTGCAGAATTTCTTTATTGTCGATAGCTAGAAATAGTTAGGCCGTCTGTAACCGCTAAATGTCATCCATGTCTGTGTTTATTGCACACACACAGCACACTCTAATCTTTAGTTATCTCGATACCATATTATAATGTATATAGATAATGCGTACGTAATATTCAAAAATGTTAAATATGCCACCCCTGGAGCCATTGCACAGGGATTTTATCAAACAATTGTACCCTGGGAGTACAAATATCATTATTAATATTCTTGTTATTATTTACATGTTACACAGATTTTTCACACGTCACAGTGGGCAAACAAATAAATATAATGGATAAACCAAACAAATAAAATATGGAAATATACTTTGACAAGCTAACAGTCTTAAGAGAGTGATTGAAATACACAAGAAGAAGTGAAGAACATTGTAAACTAAAAGGGACTATCATGTTTATATTCTACAACCAACTCCACAATGATATAGGAGTTCTAAGATGTAGGCACAAGCTGTAAAGTAGAACGAAGAAATAGATTGAATCAGGGTCTAGACAAAGGAAAATATAAGATATTCTACAGACCTTATTTAAAGATATCTTGGACAGGAGGATTGGTGAATGAAGTCCATCCCATAAGGCTCAGAGGTCCTACAGAAATCCTGTGAGTATTGTGGATATAAACAGAGAACGAGTAAAGGTTCTTGGCAGAACCTTTCATTTCTTAGAAATTGTTTAAAAATGAATCCTTCAAGTGGCAGAGGAACACAGCTACTCTGCAATCCATTAGGTACCAGGTCAGCTCCATGGTTTCTTCATGACTTCAGGCCAACATTGTTTCAATGAGCTGTGACACTGTTATTGTGAGTGCATGAAAGTGTTACTTCGCATGACTCGGCATCGACAATAGGGATCTCCGTAACAAAACCAATCCAATCCTTAATGCACAGCGAGTGGAAATGAATAAAAACAGACCACATCATTAACTTAACTAGGTCTGTCATACACCCTACCAGCAGGGAAAATTGAGTAAATAATTTGCTTTATTAATAACTCATCTGAACTAACCACGCTGACCATCAACCAGTCCATCAGCTCATAACTAAACGTCTTTAACCCTATCCTCACCCAGCTCACAAAATATGAATAATATTATATACATTATAATCACATTTGTGTCGCACGTTTATATAGATAATTTGTGAATTTGCCAAGAACAATTTTCAAAAATGTCCTTAATATTATATATTATATATACATAGTCTGTACCAGACGTCACAATAAAATGCTGTACTTTAAAACAATTACAAATGTTAAGACACCATGTCAGACAGCATGGACTCTGTATTATGTCATTGATAGCTGTGTCATGTCTAGTAGGATTAGGGATTAGAATTAAGATTTGGGATGATCATCTTATCTGTCAACTAATTTTAGCCATGTGATAAATTCCACTCCAGACAGACTCAAGGTGTTTGTATATATATGTAAACTTGCTCATACTGAATACTTTCTTATATTTTGTATTTCTGAACCATGTATATTATTTAGCTTTTATGTACTTCATAGTGGAAGGTTTATGTGCTGGAGAGGAAAAAGTTATAGCAAGCAAGTTATAAATAAAAAAATATTTAAAGGATCACTATAGGGTCATGTATTCCTCACCCCATAGTGTTAAAACCACCAACTAGCCCCCCTGGGCCCCTCATGCCTCCATAAATATAGGAAAAATCTTACTGTATTCAAGCCAGAAGCTGTAACTCTGCATGCTGTTAGACTCAGAAAAACAAGCAGTCTGCTGACATCATCAGAAGTGGTAGCATGATCCAATCACAGTGCTTCCCCATAGGATTGGCTGAGACTGGCAAAGAGGCAGATCAGGGGCAGAGCCAGCACAGTTCAAACATGGCCCTGGCCAATCAGCATCTCCTCATAGAGATGAATTGAATCAATGAATCTCTATGAGGAAAGTTCAGTGTCTGCATGCAGAGGGAGGAGACACTGAATGTTTGGATGCATTTTATGCAGCCATGACCCAGGAAGGATCTCTAACAGCCATCTAAGGAGTGACCAGTGAAGTTATCACTTGGCTGTAATGTAAACACTGCATTTTCTCTGAAAAGACAGTGTTTACAGCAAAAAGCCTGAAGGTAATGATTATACTCACCAGAACAAATTCAATAAGATGTAGTTGTTCTGGTGCTGTTGTGTCCCTTTAAGAAACAAGGCACAGGAAGTCATTTCAATTAAATTATTTTAATGAGTGCAGGAAACATTGCAAGACTTTTAGGAAAGTACTTATATATATATATACACACACACACACACACACACACACACACACACACACACACACACACACACACACGTATTACAAGACTGAAAATTTGCTTTGCTCCATGGGAGAAGTAGTATTAATTCAATGATTGTCCTCTCGCTCTACCATCCCACAACTGCCCCTGCTGTTATTAAGCTGGGAGGTTGAGATAAAGAAATGGTAAAGTAAAGAGGGGGAAGCCTGGGGATAATATAAGAGAAGCCTTTATTGACTTGTCTGTCTTTGAGTCTCATGTTTATAATATTCACTTTCTTGGAAGCTGAACATTCTGTGATGTTAATCCAAATCTCTAAGCAGGATACGCTGCTGGCATAGATTGTGGTGCAAAGAGCATTCCTGATTCCCACCACATAGTTTCCTAAAACTATTGTGATTTGCAAAAATCTCTGCAGTGTAAATCCACCTCCTCACGCAAATACATCTCAGCAGTGAGCTATGTATCTCACACGTCCTATATTTACATGTGCGGAGAGTACCCAGACACCATACAAGTGTCTGAATTCTGCCAGTTGGTTTCTCTCAGCTTACTAATTGGTCAATTCATGCATTTCTATATATAAAGATGCTATTTCAGGATGGAACAGGGGAATTAAGACCAGTAGCGAGGTTTTGTGACTGAATGTTCATGTTTTTCAATATTTTGAACTGAATTCTGGCTATTTTTCTCCTGCTATTTATTTTGTTATGATTTATATACTCAAGGGACTTTCCGATGCCTTAAGTCTTGCCCAAAAACAGTTTTTGTTTTATATTGTTTAGTTTTTTGTTCTCATGTCAGGTTTTCCATTGAGATGATTTTGTTGGGCTTTTAAAATAGATCTTCCAGATCAGTCATTTCTGAGCAACCATATGTTATGTTTGGTTTTGCAAAAAAAAAAAAAAAAAACATTCTTACTTTATTTTATTGTTGTTTTTTTTTTTTAATGTGATTTTTGAACGTCATTCAATGGTATTTCAGTATCCCTGTTTTATGAATCATAGAGCCTGGTTTCGTATTGTTTTTTCATTCTTTGTCAGTCCATTTTATCTTTTCATATATCATGGTTTGTGTTATGTTGTTAAAGTATTTCAAGTTAACTTTTCTGGAATTCATTCAAGTGGTTCCCCTTAGTGCTCTGTGTACTCTTTGTGTATCTATTTGTTTTAGAATAGTTTTCTATTGTTTATATGTATGATCCAAGTTGTTCTATTTTTGTCTATTTCTAACACATTTGTGACAAGAGGTATGACATACTGATGGGGGTGAGGGGGATGTTAAAGTTGGGAGGCATTTCAGTGACTCTGTCATCCACTGACAATCATTGTTAATTCTACCAAAATGACAATATCTGCATTATGTCTGGGATTAGACGCAAGGAGACCTGCACTTTCATTCAATTTTGAAGCTTGGCTTAAGTTGTTCCCGAATCAAATCGAACAACAAAGCCATTTGGGTGTCTGACTAGAGTGTGTCCCAACAAAACCATAAACACAAAAAGCTATCTAGTTCTTGCAAGAGTATTTTGTTTAATTTGCCACACAGCCAAACACAAAATGTCTAAACTGTTGCAGTAGCTGATACCAGATGGTGCGGTATTTATTTGCATGTGCGTAATTACATTACAAATTGTAATGAGTATTTTTGTACTGTATTAGGTTTTTGCACATATTAAACATCTCTGTCCAGGTCCTGAGGTGACCAGTACTACACAGCCAAAATTGGTATGGACTGCTTCATAAACATCTCATTCGGAAATCTTAGCTATTATTACAGAGTTGGACCCAGGGCCGGACTGGGAAAAAAATTAGGCCCGGGCATTTTTCAATCAGAGCGGCCCCCTAAGAAGGGGCCGGGGCCAGAGAGTGTGTGTTTTGTCATCACTAATGACAAGCACTCCCCCTCTCAAAGTGAGCATGTTGGTTCAATGCCCAGAGCCCTGCTGAAGAGCTCTAGCATTAGAAAAAGGCCCTGAATTTGCTCTGCGCAGCGCAAGCAAATTTAATAACATGCTTGTGCTGTGTTTGCTTTTAAATTGTCTCTGGTGTCTCCACAAGTGGGATACCAGAGGACAAAAGGGCCAGGAAAGTGCATGGTGCATATGTTTGGAGCCTGCTTGTGGGATTGCGTGTGTGTAGAGTGTGGTGTGGTATTGTATAAATAGGTCAATTTAATTTGTGTTTGTGGTATAATATGTGTGGCTAAGGGCTGTAGAGAGTGTGTGCATAGGGGGCATAGTTTTATAGGGGATGCAGCGAGTGTGTGCATACGGGCTGAAGTGTGTGTGTATAGGTGACGTAGTGTGTGTAGGGGTTGCAGAGAGGGTGTGTTTAGAGAATGTTGTATGTGTTTGCTGACAAGGAATGTAGTGTGTGTGTAGGAGATCTACTGTGTAAAGGACCCAGTGTGTGTGTGTGTGTGTGTGTGTGTATGTATATATATATATATATATATATATATATATATATATATATATATATATATATATATATATATATATAGAGGATTAAGAGTGCATATAGGGTAAGGGATCTAGTGTGTATCTGGAGCGTAATGTGTGTAGTGGTGCAGTGTGAGGGGTGCTGTAGTGTGTGTGTGTGTGTGTATATATATATTTATATATATATATATATATTTGGACTTAATGTATGTGTGAGGGGCGCAGTGTGTGTATGTAAGAGGGGTGCTGTGTGTGAGGGTGTTTTTATCTGCTGTCACATTCTAGGTTTCTAATTTTCTTTGTCTGTTAACTCACTGAGGGCTATTTTATATATATATATATATATATATATATATATATATATATATATATATATATATATATATATATATATATATATATATATGTGTGTGTGTGTGTGCTGTATATGTGTGGGAGTGTGCTGTGTGTGTCTGGGGGTGCAGTGTGTCTGTGGGTGCAGTGTGTGTCTGGGTGCAGTGTGTGTCTGGGGTGCGTGTGTGTCTGGGGGTGCTGTGTGTGTCTGGGGTTGCTGTGTGTGTGTCTGGGGGGTGCTGTGTGTGTCTGGGGGGGCTGTGTGTGTCTGGGGGGTGCTGTGTGTGGGGTGCTGTGTGTGTGAGTGAATGTATTTTTTATTTAAATGTAAATATATTTTTTTAACTAATAAAAAAACTAAAAAATGATTTCCCCCTCCCTTCTTACCTTTATCCTGGGAGGGGGGGGGAGGAGGAGATCCGTTCTGCCTGGGGGGTGGGGAGCCATGCTGCCTTCCCTGGTGGTCCAGTGGTGAGAGTGAACTCTAACCTGCAGGTTAGAGATCACTCTCGCGAGATCTGAGCGTTGCCGCAACAACGCTCAGAATCCCGCGAGGGGACCGGCGGAGCTGCTTGTTAGAGCTCCGCCGGGTTCTCTCTCCTCCCTCCCTCACCCAGCCGGAGGCCGCATCTCCCTGCCTCTGGGCCAGTGAGGGAGATCTTTGATCTCCCCACCGGCCCACGGTGGCACACAGCAGGGCCGGTGCTCGGATAGTGCTGGCCCTGCAGGGGCCGGCCGGGGAGATCCCCTGCCGGCCTCAGCCCCATGGCCATCGCGGCCCACCGGGCATTTGCCCGGTATGCCCGATGGCCAGTCCGGGCCTGGTTGGACCCACTGTTGCTACTGGAAAACCCCCGACAATACTCAGAGGATTTTCCACTAGATGTTGGAACAGTTCTGAAAAGAGTTGTTTTGATTCACACACAAGGACACCAGTGAGGTCACACAATAATGTTGTGTAGTTAGACTTGCCCTGCAATTAGACTTTTAACACTTTCGAGGGTGTGCAATGGGATTGAGGTCAGAGCTTTGCACAGACCAAGCAACTTGTCCCAAATCAGTAAGCACAAACCATTTCTATATGGACCATGGTTTGTCATGCCAAAATAAGAAAACAATCTTCTTAAAAATCAATGCCGCAAGCTTGAAACACAGAATTATCTAGAATGAAACTGTTCACACTAGCTTTAAGTTCGAATTGGAAATAAGGGACATAACCAGCAGTCTGGCAAGCACTCAGGACCATTATTTCTTCCTAACCAAGCTTAACATTTGTATGCATGTGTAATTTTCCTTAATCAACCAAAGGCAGTGTCATTGGTGATTCCGCCAGGTAATTTCTCCAGGTAAAACATTTCTCCACCACTTGGAGTTCAAAGGAGGAAGATTGTGCACCACTCAAGTCAGTGAATTGCATAGTATTGAATATTGTAAAGGCTTGCAGATTATTATTACTATTATTTTATTATTTATATAGCGCCATCAAATTCCATAGCACTGTACAATGGGTGGACTAACAGACATGTAATTGTAACCAGACAAATGGACGTACAGGAACAGAGGGGTTGAGGGCCCTGCTCAATGAGCTTACATGCTAGAGGGAGTGGGGTATAGTGACACAAAGGGTAAAAGTAGGGGTAATGAAATAGGTTGCTAGAAAATTATTTACTAAGAACTTAGTAGGTTATTTTTGACAGTTGCAGGAGAGGAGTCATGGGGGATGGGGAAATGAAAACCTGATAACCGTTTAAAAGATATGCTTTCCTGAAGAAGCCGATTGGCCATAGAAATCCATTTAAGAAACCTCCAGACAAATAGTGCTTATGCTGAAATTGTTTCCAGAGGCAGTATGAAACATAATGAGTGTTACCGAGAAAGACAGAAGAAATTTACATACTACTTTCTCTTGTACTTGGTGGTCCTGTTTCGGGAGGTTGAGTGGCTTTCCACTTGGCAGCTGAAGTGTTACTGCATCAAGCTGTTTCCACTTCACAACAGCCTACCTCCCAGTCGTTCCAAATTTGGAGTGATGTTTGGTATTCTCAGACCCAAGAGACAATTTCTCAAACAGCAAAAATGTATTAACTAATAATTAATTTTTTCAGTTTAACAAGTCTTTAGCAGTGCTCTGATAGTGCACTAAACACCCACACACAACCAGTTTATAATAACCAAGCCATCATCTATCATAAATCACAAGCATTGTATTTCTGAACAGGTAGGGAAAAAATAAACATTTACACATATATCGAATACACATATCTCAATGAATTATACTGGTGCTTATTCACACTGAGATTTATTCATTAACATGAATTGTGTAGGACTGACGTAGGAGCACTACATAGACCAATATAGGTGAGCCGTAAAAAATAGTGGATTAGGAGATATTTTTCAGTTCGGCTTCTTGAACCTAGAATGTCGAATTACCTTTTAAATTAACAACAACTCTGTTTATTTAATAAACCTATTAATAGTGAATAATAAACGGAGCCATTTAAATTATGGCCAATATCATGAAGATGGAAATATTATTCTAAACGTGGCTGTATTAGCCTAAATATAAAAAAAAAAAAAAGTTTTCAATCCACCATAATCCACTCTTTAATGAATAAAGTCCATTATAAAAGAGAAAACTGATACATATCTAAGTGAATAAAGAGAATATTGCCAAAGTTAAACAAGCACCACCTGGTGTGGTTTTCAATAATATAAAGGAAAACAAAGGAGGAAGGCAAATAAAAAAGGGAAGAAAAAAAAAGATAGAACAGCCAAAAAAATAATTAAGTATATTACTTGGTTTGATACTATATGTAAACCATGTCCGTGTCTCTGAGTTTGAAATACATACAAAGGGTTCCATTCATCTTAAGTTGCAAATTGTATCTCTTTTGTATCACACAAAAACATAGCTCACTTGGAAGAATAATTAAAGCTGCATTGATCACATCAAATACTGATGGGTTTCAAGTGCTTTTGTTTCAATTCCATTTGTAAAACTGTAACAAAATTAAAAGTGGGGCAGCCTATTAGCAACCATAACACAAAGGAAGACATCATTATTGGTTAAAAGGCCAATGAAGTGCGTGTAGTGAATATGCTAAGAACATGTAAATTATGATGCCTACTCTAAGTGGATGGCTTCACCACTTGCATATGGTCAACAAAAACAACATGGTTTCTCACAAGTCTGTATAGGCTCTGTTTGAATCCGGGCATTAGTTTTTGACATGTCAATGATAACCATTAATTTTCATGTTTTCAAGTCAGAGAATTGAAAAGGAAATCAAACATCTTAGTTTAAAATATCCAAGTTTAAAACAATTGTTTAAAAAAGGAGGAGTTGGATCTTTTTCCCCAATTCAGCTATTTTGTCCTCAAATTTGGAATCCCATTCTAAATTCTCTTTTTTGTGTGTAGTGATTAAATAATTTACATTGTTCATGTCTCATTGCTAAAATCATCTTATATACATTATTTAAATTAAAAAAAACAGAGGGGCGTGGCTGACTGAGCAGCACCACGGAAGTATTTCAGAGGAGCTCCAACTGATTCTAGGCGAATATGCCCAAAATAGACCCAGCATCAAACACAGCCCTGGCAAATCAGCATCTCTTCATAGAGATGAATTGAATCAATGAATCTCTATGAGGAAAGTTCAGTGTCTGCATACAGTGGGAGGAGATACTGAATGTTTGGATGCATTTTAGGCATCCATGACCCAGGAAGGATCTCTAATAACTTCACTGGCCACTCCTCAGATGACTATCATTAGGCTGTAATGTAAACACTGCATTTTCTCTGAAAAGACAGTGTTTACAGCAAAAAGCCTGAAGGTAATGATTCTACTCACCAGAACAAATTCAATAAGCTGTAGGTGTTTTGGTGACTATAGTGTCCCTTTATTTATTTCTGCAAAACGCTATTCTCTTTCAGGCAATACTAAGCAAGATTACCATTGCTTATGCATTATTATTTCCAATTCTTATTGCTACAGAAGATCGCCAAAGTTAAATTACTTCCTTTCTTAAAGTGACAGTATCAAATGTATTCATTCACCTGCGGTTCAGTTCCAAATGAATTTTTTCTAAAGTATTAAAACATGTTAACTGTAAAAATAAAATACACATGCACTCATTGTGCACTGCTACATGATATGCTCTGACTAATAATAATCTAGTCCTGGAATTCCATATCATATGGCCTGTTGGTCATGCATTGAAGATATATTTTCAGTATAATTTATTATATCCAAGTATGTATTATTTTTATATAAAGTGACAAATACCATACTGTCCAACATTTGATCTTGTACTTGTTTGATAAAAGAATAGTTGATATCTATATTTGAGGTTTTACCCTTAGCTCTGATTTGATTAGAAAAGATTTATAAAGACAGTTTAATAACTTTAAATATATATTTTTTTGACTAAATGAAGAGGAGTTTTTAAAATTAGTTAGAGTTTCTATTTTTGTACATGTGTTTCTTTTTCCAAGTGATAATTTATACCGCAAATAAGTAGCACGGGAGTGCTGCAAATACGTCCCCCTAGCAAATAACTGAATACAGTGAACCGAATATTAAATTGGCAGTTTGATATACTACCCTTACTTATCTCGGGAATAATTGTGTCTTGAGGCACCAGATAATTACTGAGCTTATTATTTGTAATATAAGACTAAATTCGCTCTTGGGGAAGTAGACACGAATGCAAACATAAATTGTTTGCAAAAGAAAAATAAAGAAAAAAAAATACAGTTTCAATATTTTAATGTATGTGTTGTAAAAGAATATAATTTCTTGATAGGTCTACTTTTTTCAAATCATGCTTCCAAGGTTAACTTTAATTTTAATTTTAAATTATTGAGGGAAAACTATATTATATTATTTAGTAAAGTGAGAATTTAAAGTAAATCCTTTAACCCTGTATGTTGTAGAAACTATTTAAAGTCATTTAAATTTACAAACTTACATAATGTTTAAAAGCAACAGAAAATGATACTAAGATAACCACTTTATAGGTCTAAATTCTAAAATAAGAGAATTAATTGGACGCACTGTCCCCAAGGAATCCATTTAGTATGGCAATCACATATATATATTCTCTTGTTTCGGGCAATTAGTACTTGCCCTAGGATCCAGAAAACATGCATCTGTGTGTAAAACATCTATAGGGGGTAATTTAGTTAAAGGTCTATGCAAACATCTCAAAATCAGTTTGTGACTTCTGTTCCAAATTATGTAATTATAATAATAGTCATTATTTCTTGGAATAGGATTCACAATGTATCCTTGTCTGTGCAAAAACATTCTTGGTGGGTGAAATCTTGGTGCCCTTCATCAGAACCAGTAATTTTGGTTTATCTACCACCTAGCAATGTACATTCTCAGAGTAACAATATATATTTATCCTGAGAGCGTATAATGACTATAGAGTTTTTCTTTTTTTTTTTTTAAACCATAGCTATTATAAAACACATTTCATTTTTTTTCTATTTAAAGGACAGAAAACAATGTCTATTTAACAGCTTCTGGGCAAATCCAGACTCCAGTTTTGTCCATTTAAGACATTTCATTTTATATACCAATGCATGCCTTTATGAGTTAGGTAGAATGGTAATATACTTTTATTAAAGAAAGCGTGTATAAAGTATCATAAGTAGAGGGGGCGGGGCCTGACCATCATGGCGGAGAGTAGTGTTTTCCACGAGCTCCCACACAATCAGGGCAAAAGAAGCAAAATTTGGCCCATTCAAGCGACACTAATGACAATCCCAGACACCCACTTGCCAACCATGACAGTGGGCACACGACGGGATGGCATGCGACCAGATAGGGGCCAGCAGAACCCACGACCGACATTGATCTGCAGCAGGCGGGGGAGGCAGCCGCTCCCCTGACCCGGAGGTACCTCAAAGCTGCTCACCGCACAAGCAAGCCCTTTTCCCCCGCCCCCACACACACAAACCAGCGGGGGTAATCCCAGTCCAGCCTGGGGTGGCAACCTCGAGACTGATGAGAAGAGGAATATCGCCAACAAAAGCAAACGGAGACTTCCCTAAAATGGTGGAAACAACATGTGCCGAGAACGCAAGCGATGCCTCACATGATATCCTCACGCGAATACACGACTATTTCGATGCATTCTGGAGGAAGCTGGAGGGTAGGCTGCTTCAAACTGCCCCACCACGGCACCCCACTCCAACAAAGAGCACTTCACTCACCTACTCCTATCAAGCCACCCAGCACTCACAACCACCCGAGCAGGGCGCCATCGCAAACCTGCCTTTCCATCCCTCCGCTACTACACTGCACAATGATCCGGCATGGAACGACTCCACGCTCTCAAATCACCCTGCCAGACTAGCCATCCACCGCAGCACCACACACAGACACAGAGAAGACCCTGTGGACCTGGACCGGTTACAGGACTATGCTACCCGACGGCAGACAAGGTACAAGAGAGCAGAAGACATGGGAGCTGGAGATACAGACATGCAGAAGGGAGTGACCCCAAGTTTCTCCCACAAATTCCCGAGCCTAGGCGTGGGCTAAAGCTGAACGCTGTCCTCTAAATCCAGGACTTGGCACACACGGTTTGAAACTGGCCCCCAGTACATAACCACTATGTTCTACTTTTAGTTTAAATCTTGAGGTTTGTCTTATGCCCTGCTCAGATGCCTTTCACACAGATGCGATCACCCAGAGAGACGGCCTAACAAGGCTTTAGATAAGCGCCTGTCAAATCTTTAGCAAGCCCACTATAAGTATCCCTGACCATAGCACTTAATGAGTTACCCCGGGCACCATAGGCAGATCTCCTCAATTTGCCCACTACCATAAATGTATGGGACCTCAGCGGTTCTCCTCTCTGGCGTCCCCAACTAAAACTCTAGTACCGTCTCTCGGGGTACACAGCCACCCCATATGCACTAGCTTGGTTTCACAACTGCCATATCACCATCTAACCCTGTATCTCACCATTTAGATAAGCAGAGCAGGAGACACCTCTAAACGAGCAACACTTAGATATGTTAATGCAAAGGCTATAATTAACCTTACGTGTGACTATGCTTCTTAGCTTACCATTATGCTTTTTAAAACAAAAATTAGCAAATTATCTATGCCACTGTTTCACCTATCTATCTATGTTCAAATATAAATGCACGCTGTTGTGGCGTATGACTATGCTTTGTAACCACCTGCACAACAAAGAATTGTTTTTAAAAAGTATCATTAGTAGCTATGACTAATACAACATAAACATATAGGCAGATATAGTGCTTAAAAGAGAGTCAAAAATAGATATAAAAAAAAGGAAAAAAAAAAGAGAACAAATAGTTCTAACTGTGGGAATACTGAATGATTTCTATCATAGTATACCTGTTGTATTGGTAAGGATCATCATTTACATTATATATTTATATATACATATGGACACTATGTTGTTCTTATTGGGGGTTTTTTCCCAGTGCTAGTCACATTTATATTATATTGAATACAAGTTAAAAGGTAAAAAAGAGTTGGCAAAATATAATTTAAAAAATCAATCTTATCATTTTACTTAAGAAATTAGAAGATTGGATGTATCGAATGAAACATGTACACACAGATATATACTCGTTGAGAAACACAAGCTAAGATACTCACTGACAAATCACGCACTCCCATATACACAATGCTGGACACGCACATGTAAACGGATAAACACTACCAGACATGCTCAATAAGAAATATATACAAGAATATGCAAAAAATAGGGGGAAACAGCTGTCGAAACCTAAAAAACAATTAACAACACATAGTGTAATAAAGTATTAGGCATGTATGAAAATACGCTACTGGAAGCACTCACAGGATAGAATAAGTCAAAGTGCCTTAAGGGTGTCACCCCTCATCCTTGGGGGTTTTTGTTCAAATCCACCTCACTTCACAGGAACCAGAAGGAAGCAGGAATCAAAGTATAAAAATAGTAATTTATTGGTAAAAAAAAAAAAGGTGGTCCTATGCATTTTGTTCTATAAATAGAACTTCCTCAGAGACCTCTTCAGTTATAAAACAAATTACAAATATGCAGTATAAAAAAAAACCCGCTTAAATCCCACCCTCACACAGTCCCAATATATAGGGCTCCTTTCCTCCATCATTGGTGGTGTGGTTGGTGTGTTCCTGATCAGTTCCGTGATTGCAATTACCGTCCTGGTCATCAGCTGTTCGATGCCGCTTCTCCCGCTTATGCACACTGTGTACCTTTATATGTCAGTGTTTGTGTCTCTGTGTGTAAGTATGTGTGCATGCTTCAGTGTGTGTACATGAATCAGTGTGTATGTGTATTAGTAAATGTATATTTATACATATAAGATATGAGCACATATTGTATAATGTATATGTCAGAGGATTGTAGAATATGTGGGAGGAAATGTCAGTGTTGTAAATTCAAAAATGTACTTCATTTACAACACTGCTTTTCTTATATGTAACCTCATTATTTGGTAAATCACATTTTAAATGTTTTCCTGTCCAACCAAAAGATTAATTTGTGTTTCCATTAAATAATGTATTATCTAAGTGTACAGAAATAAAAATGCATTTAAATATTGCTTTCTATGGCATTCTGGGGGTAAACATTTTGTAGATGTGTTTCCATTTTAGATCAGCAAACTACACTACAATTATTAATATCTATATTATTCCCATTATTGTACTTTAAATGACTACTATAGGCACACAGACCACTTCAGCTCAATGAAGTGGTCTGGGTGCAGGTCCATCGAGGGTACAGTAGGGTTAATCCAGCCTCTAGTGGCTGTATCATTGACATCCGCTAGAGGTGCTTTTTACTATAAAAATCACAGAAGACGATGTCGTCCATAGGAAAGCATTGAGTAATGCTTTCCAATGGACTGATTGAGTGTGTGCGCGTCTCTTGCCGCCCATGTGCATTCAAAGCTGATGTTGGGAGAGGGAGGAGAGTTCCCCAGCACAGAGGGAGCCTGACGCTGGAGAAAGGTAAGTGTTTACCCCTTCAGCCTGGCGAGAGTGGGACCCTGAGGGTGTAGGGGGACCTAAAGACCCTATAGTGCCAGGAAAACAAGTTTGTTTTCCTGGCACTATGGTGGTCCTTTAAAGAGGAAATGTAAGAGTTAAAGAATAAAAACCTAAATAAAATATTTTAAAGGGATCATGCTTTAAACTTCACAGTTTATTACTTTTTTTTTATCTTATCAAATGGTAAACGACGTGCACTAAAAACTGTTGAATAGTTGTAAAGTGAAAACTATATTCAGTACTTTGAATTATGATTCATGTTCCAAAACAAATGAGAATGGAATCAGAACAAAGACCGTGTAATAACAAGTAAATGGAAACCCACTTCTAAGTACAAACTGGCAGCTCCATGGAGGATTCCGAGATACGAAGAAACAAGTAGACACTGTAATGTCTATGATATGTTACGCCTCTGTAACTACATTTTCTAAACATGGCCCCATTCACTAAAGTGTAACATGATATACACCACAAGTTATTACATTCCATGTCAGTGATCATGTATTTAAAGACAATGTCTGCTGTGTGTCTGTATATTTATAAATCAAAACAAATAATAATACATGTAAAATCAGGTTCAACCTTTGATTAATGTAATATCTAAGAGTGAGCTACTAGGTCAAGAAAATTATCCTGTGGCCATTTCCGATTTCATTCAGTTCACCAATAAAAACAATAAAACAATAGTTTCTTAGTGTCATGGAAGTGTAGCATTTATTTTAAACACAGAATGTTCACCTGGCATTTTAGGATAAAAAAATGTATTGATTAGTGATGTCTCGAACGGTTCGCCGAACGGTTCGCGAACGGTTCGCCGCGGACTCATCATTGAGTAAACTTTGACCCTGTACCTCACAGTAAGCAGACACATTCCAGCCAATCAGCAGCGCACCCTCCCTCCCAGGCCCTCCCACCTCCTGGACAGCTCACTAAGAATGCAGCTTCAAAATGGATGCTGTCCAGGAGGTGGGAGGGTCTGGGATGGAGGGTCTGCTGCTGATTGGCTGGAATGTGTCTGCTGACTGTGAGGTACAGGGTCAAAGTTTACTCAATGATGAGTCCGTGGTGAACTGTTCGGGACATCACTATTAGTGATATTTAGGGTAATCTAAAAACAAATTTAAAAAATGTATAAATGTACTAAAAACATATATTTCTTATTTGTTCCACAATGTGTTGCAGAAATATCGGAGTATAAATTATATAAAATTATTCATGGTCATCTCAATTTTTTTTGCTAAGCTTGAAAAAAAATTGTTTAGAAGGAAAATCACATTTTAGGACATGATAAGCTTGTGAAAGTGAAACAGGATCATTAGTAGAGGAATGCAGACTACCAGCCATGGGTATGTATAAAATATATAGTACAGTATATTATAATATATAGTATATAGAGTTTTAGAACAGGCAGCTGTATGTAAAAATAAAATGACACTTGCTGCTGCAATATATTCAATGTATCACTTACTAATAGAACGGGGTTATTTCCCATAACATTTAATTAATTAACCCCTTAAGGACTGAGCCAATTGTACACGCTGTGATCAAAACAAAATGTAAACAAAAACTGCAATTTGTGCTAGATGTCTGTTTAACTGTAATTCACCTTTTTTATATTAAGTGCAACCACGCTTATATACAATTTTGTTCATGATAAACAGGGCTTTTTATTTTACATCAACTATTCATATATGAAACATAATTCATTATGAATAAAATCTTAAAAAGTGTGAGAACTCAAGATTTAAAAAAAAACAAATATTTAGTTCTGTGTTGCATTTAATTGGGAATGTCACAATACTGTTCTCTTTTACTGCAATCAAACACAGACACTGGCCAAAGTTAGAGTTTATATTTGTTTGTGTGTTAAAAATGCAAAAAAACTATTATGAACACTAACTTTGGCCAGTGTGTGTGACTAAGTGGCTACTAAAAAAGACCGCCCGCCAGCGTTTAGGCTCGGCTCCTTAAGGACAGCATAGAACGCCCGCTGACCTTAAGGGCTTAAATTACTTTGTTAATGCAATTTATCGTTCAAGTTGACTGCATTCTCTGTTCCCTGCTTTTCTCTCTCTTTTGGAATGAAACACACACGACAAAGACACTACAAACATGAACAGATATATAATCACTTGTTGGAGCGCTGTCCAAGCTACTGCAGTTGCCATCATTAATTACGCCTCTCTTAACTTAATGAAACACCAGGCAGGGTACTGGGAGAAATAAGACACTGTGGCATCTCTTGCAAACCTCTCTCTTGGCATTTGAGTGATTATTGCAGCTACGAACCAAGGGTGTAGCCTGCATTTTGTTACAGTGTACTTAACTTTGTGATAGACAATATTGCATGTCACTATATAATACAATAAAACCATAGTCAACATTCAAAGCCAGTGATAGCAACAAACTTTGGCTACATGGGTTTGATGCAATATTTAAGTTAAGCGAGTTGACTCTTCCACGTTACTTTCTAAGCACGGACTGTACCTGATCCCTGAGATTGAGGAAGGGTGGATATTACATTGCTGTGCCAGCATCTTCGAAACACCCAACTTGCAAATAAAAGATATAGAATAATCAAAAAGTAAAAAAGAATGGAAGAGAAAAACTAAATGTGTCAAATAACAAAACAATCACATTAACTAATCTAGGGTGTGAATCCAGAAAGAGTCAATTATATTAGTCAGAATTGGAGATGCCAGATATAGATGGAAACCAATTACTAGAAAAGGTCAAATATATCATAGATCAATCAAATAGATAAACAACCAGGTCTTACATAGATGATTGAATCTGGTAATATATAAAGAACACATTTAAAAAGTTTACAGGAACCGTAATGGGTAATAAAATGGAATTCAACTTCTGTTAGCTGTGCCATGAGATAGCAGATTCAGTACAAGCAAACTGAGTTGACATCAGCAACCTAGAAAGTGTCACATGGAACATGGAACAAACAGTATTTAACATAGTGGCTCACTGGCTCCAGACAACAAGCAATAAAAATTAAAGTTAATAAATAAGTTTAAAAAAATTGTGAACATTGCCTAGATGTTTGTTAAACTGAGCAGTAGCCAGACAGCTGCCTAACCATCCCTCAAGTAATCTGATTACACTTCCATATAATCTAGCATGAATTCATCCAACCTTGTAGAAGAATGACAACTGGCTCAGAGTTTGGATGAATCTCCACTTGATAATGTGGAACTGCCATTTCTAAATTATCAGTAATCATGTGGGGGTAAGGGATGGGTTTTGAGGGATAGTTCCTATAGGCTATAACTGTTACAATGATTAGTAGTTATGGTGCTCAGAGTGCCCTTTAAGAACAATGAAAAGGTTATAGTGTTAAAATAACAATATAAATCAGGGTCACTTGAAAAACACTATTTTATGTAAAATTAGAATACGCACAAAATTATGTTTAGACATTAAATCAAACCTCAAACAGTCAATACAGTTAAGATTACTAAATTACTTTATAAATAGTATAATTGTATAAACAACTTTAAATCAATCTATGTTTCAATGTTCATACCAATTTCCATTTGGATTTCTTTGACCATGTTAAATGATTACTATAACTCTTTACTTTATGGTTATTGTACTTCATAATGCTATTTTAACCAATTATTACCCTTTTTATAAAAACAAAAGTTCTATTAAATGAGATAAAACTTACCTTAAATCTAGTACTATGTTCTCCTCGCTCATCCCACACGGTCTGTTGTCACGCTGCCTTCCAATCAAATGCTTCTCATAGAAAAGTATTTGATTGGAACATACTCCGAGGTTTATAGATAATGGAGGGAGGAGGAAGGGGTGGACAAATCGAGTACTTTAAACATGGGGAAAAAAAATTGTTAAATATAAACTATGCAGAGAGATGGTGCAAACTTGAAGAGAGCGCAGGAGGGAAGGAAGAGACGTGGAAGATGGTAGAAGCTCATTACATCTGTTGCCAGCACGCAGTGTTATTGTTGCATAGAATTGACACTAGGCAGACCGAAGTTCCAGGCTGCCTAATTCATGTGGGCCAGCGTTGTAACTAGTCCCGGCATAAAACTACAGATTGCTCTAAAAGCAGAAATGGTCCTGGTGGTTCGAGTAGCCCTTTAAGAAAATCAATTACAAGACTAAATTCATTTAAAAGTAAGTTTGTTTTTTAAAAAAAGATACGTTTTAGAACATTGTATACTATTCACAAGGTTTATTTGGGAGCCTGAACTGTATTTGACAATTCAGTTCTGCCTATTTGAATATTAATATTGTAAATTATAAAAAAATAAAAAATAAAAAAATAAAAAAAATCAGGTGTAATCAGTAATGTCTCTTTGAAATTAAAAATTCTCAGCAGTTACATCACAATCATAACTCAGTAACCTCTGTCTAAATCAACTGTAGACTAATGTCCATAAAATAGCTCAGTCGATAGTTATTTAGCATAACTAGGATGGACATGCATCACAGGCTTGCTTGGCATGTGTGTGTAATGAGGTATACTACAAATAAAAAGGAAAAAAGGAATATGAAACAAACAAAATCTCCCCACAATAACTACACAGAATGTTTACAGACCTAAACTAATCTTTGTAATATAGAGTCTCTCTATGGTTGCATTCAGCCATAAACATGTGTCTACAATATGTTGATGATAGATTCAATTTAATTGCAAGACTTCAGCCATTGCTTATCAAACAATTTGCAAGAATGAAAGGATATGAAGAGTAAAAAAAACTTTCTCTCTCTTCACATGTGCGTTCAGGTATAACATTACCATCTGTAAATGTTTGTGTTTTGCAGAATGGTTTATAGATATCCATGCCAATTTATTTTAAATGTTTACAATACATTATTCCAAACCGCTAAAGTAGTTGCCAACTTCAAACACGGTATTTTAACTTAAATGTGTGTTAGTATTGGACATGCATTCTCAACAATGGTCGAACGCAAGAACGTCAAGCATTGGCCTGGTCTAGATAAGAGCCGGCAAGGGCTGCAGACTTGTTCAACTGATATCAGATTAGGAATGCTGACTTTATAGCACTGCTGGCTGGTAGACTTCTGTTCTATGAAGTCGTGTAGCAGGAGGTGCTCAGATGCAAGGGAGCTGCACTACCGTTGAGTGACTGTCCATCAAACAGTTAACTTGACTCTAGTTCCTTGCACTGTGTCAATGCTTCTATATCTCTAACAGCCCCAAATTATCTTGATAGCAGCTGGCAATACCTCACACATGGTTTCCTCTCTTAATACATCCACCTCTTGCTTTTTCCTGGACTGTGTACAGGAGCTGCTTTCTACTTGTAAGAAAGAAGCGAGCAAACTAATTAGTTATCGGAATGTAAACATTAGTTAATGTTTATGCCCTTTTCAGTACCACAAGCTTCACACTGTAAATTCCTTAAACCCTCTTCAACTGGCTAGTTTATTTATGAACTTTACTGAGAATATAACAAAGTATACGGTGATTATATAGAAGATTTTTTGATATATTTTGAAGATCCTGGTAACATAAAATTGACCTGACCTAGTATTGTAGTTGTCCAGATAGTGCTAAGCCAACAGTAATGGGCTTGAACGTAGAGCCCGATTTCAGGGTTCTGTCCCAACATCTTAGGTTTGTTTCCTGGTGTCTTCAGATGATTGTGCTACTTGTACTAAATAAAAGGATGATTTGATTTTTTTGCTTAGAGTGCAAGTCTAAGCACCATAACTGCTACATAGTGATAATCTTGTAGTGATAATGAGTTTTATTCTTTGGTTTTGTGTCAAACCATCTTTGAGCAATCGATCAGAAATCAAGGGTCCACCAGGTGCCTGCAATCAAGGCCTTCAATCTCAGCATTGCTAATGAAGCAATTCCACTTCTGTATTAGCAATGTTAATTTCTTCCAAATTCGGAAGGTAATGACTGGCTGACAGCTTTATCTGGCATGCTCAATCAATCAATGTAATCCATATTCAGACAACATTTACATTTCTAATTTCCAAGTTACTCTTTTTCATTAGCAAACTGGTGGGTGAGGGTCTGGACTCTGTGCCCCTAGGGGACCATTGGTTTGTGTCAAAGCACTTGAAAAAGTTTAACACAGGTTTGGAAAATGGCATCTGCAAACCCCAGGCATCATAACTTCTGCAAATGGCTAATAAGTTATGATGATTAGAAGACCCCTTTAATGTTAACCCCTTGGAGACCAGTTGTATGCCCACACAATATGGGATCTAAAAAATTGTCATGCCTGAATAAAATGTCTTGCATACTTCATTTTACAAGCCCTATAAGATTCTATATTGGTGCATGATCTTTAAGACATTCCATTTTGGAATTAGATGCTTGAAGACCAAACCAGATCACTATGAAGGCCATCACTGGTTCTTAATGGGTTAAGGATAGAATAAGAGAAACTTATCAGTCCCTTACTGCCAGGTCAAAATAAAAGAAAAACAAAAATACATGGAGAAAACACTTGCAGATTCTTTTATTACATGTTAATTATGTGGTTTAAGAAAAGTGTAATGAGTGAATCATTTTTCAACATGTTACATCACCACAAAACCACAGATTATACCGTTTGTGCAATCAGGAGGTTAAAGTAGCATTTCTGCCCAGCTGCTTCACATTTTTAAGGGATGATAAAATCACACTATATGTAGTGATATGTTAAGGCTTTTAAGTAAACACTGGCATTTATTTACTAAATAATGGATTGTGCTGAATTGCAAGCCACAGTAAAAAAATAAAAAAAATAAAATAAAATATATATATATATATATATATATATATACATACATACATACATACACACATACACACACATATACACGCCAATATGCCTAAACTGGAAAAATAATTGCACTGGCAAATTATTCCAACAAAGTAATCTCAGTCTAAATTTTGCAATTCACCACAATAAACTGTTGAGTAAATGCATGGGAATGTGCTTACATATCTACTGAGCAAATGTTTCCATGTATTTGTTAACTGTAAAAATACAAAATTAAATTATCTAAAATCTATGGAGTAAAATTTGAAAAACAATTAATAGAAAATGCTGATCAAAATGGCACACTCAGTTGGCTTTTGCAACCTCATTAAAACATATAATAAAGAATGTTCTTATATTTTCATTCTGTAGATTCCTACAGGGAATTGGTTAATATTACATGAATGTCTTATACCTCAGTATGGATGGTCCTACTCATGTAGGATGTATGGGTATAGTTGCGAGGTGTAACATTGTAAAAAAAAAAAAAATTAAATGTGACACGTGTAACGTGAGATTCCATTTTCCGTAACTTCATTGCCACCAGTATGTCTGCATCATCTCACCCTAAGGAAACACCATACATAGTCATCACACTTTTGCAATTTAATTGACCACAGCTGCTACAGTCGCTCATCAAATGTCCTAGTGTGCAATCAAGGTCAGTAGAGCATTGCTAGTGGAGGCCACAAAGCACAAGTCCACAAGGTTCTAGAAAAAGAAAGGCCCTAATCAACTCCTGTTGTACTCTGCCAAACATAAGTCCTGTTTTAATCACCAGACGAATTGTGAGAGGATGCTGTATGTATAAACTAATGTTTGTCATCCAGCCATACAGATCATGAATACATAATTAAAATCATTAGGTTCTAAACAACCGTTGGTCCTCTAGAATTTTATAGCAGTTTGGCAACTAAAATATATAAATCATTAATTGTTTACTGCTTTAAGGACTCCTGTACAGCAGGTTTACTTTCAGTTGTTGTGCAGAAAGATTTTACAGGCCAGATAACTTTGATTTAATAACATCTGTAGAGCCTCAGGGTACAAGCCTTTTCATTACAACTATTTATATTAAGCATAATGTTGCATTTAATCTCTTTTTATTTTCATTTATACAGGTTTGGCTGTCCTTTAGTTCTAAAGATAATTGGGCTTCCACTAACCTTAAATATTATTTTGTTTCCCTATTTGCTCCTTAAGAATGTTTATATAGATCATTTTGGCTAATTAAATATATGCACAGTATCTTAGCTCTTCCAAGTACTGCACTCTTCTTGCCAGACATCTCAGATGTCCCATCTGGAATCTGCTGAAGCCATTCCAGCTTGGGGGTTACAGCACTGAGTGCTCTTATCGCAACTGGGACTACTGCAGCCTTGACTTTCCACATCCTTTCTCACTACTCTTTCAGTCCTTGGTATTTGTCCACCTTGTCATGTTTCCTCTTCTAGATGCTATAGATGATATATTTCTACTGCAACCACTACAGTTGACCATTCCTTTTCTACCGCCATAATGTCTTGTTGGTTGGCAAGTATCTGCTTGTCTGTCTGGATCGGGCAGTCCCACAGGTTCTTAGCCCTCAAACTTTCAACCATCATCTGGACTTGACAAGTCCAGCCTCTCAGTGTATAGTGTTCCGGTTAACATTCTTACTTCCTGTAACTATGTGCTGCATAGAGGCCCTGTGGTCCTTTTGCATAGTCTGAGTCTGCACCTTGTGTCTGGTGTTGTAGACCCTTGCTTCTATTGATCTTGTTCTGAATTCCTGTTCCTATGCTGCTAGAATTAGTGCCTCAGTGCTGTATTTCTGTCCTGCTTTTTCCAATCACTGATAGGATCTCATGTGATACATACCATGGAAAGGTTTGTCTTGCCATGGAACCTTACCTGCATCCTCTAACTGATGTTGGCTCAAACATTCCCTTAGTTCAACATACAAAGTATGTGTGTGCATGTTTGCTCTCCATTTCCCACCTTTCCATTCACAATGTGGACCATGAAAAGTCTAATATCCAAAGGGAACAGTGAGCAGTGAGCCATAATGTAAAGATATACTTTTTTGTTTTCGAAGTATAGAAGATCCCATGACATCATATACACCATGGAAACCTTTAAACCCCCCACCACTACCACCCACTGCAGCCCCTGCAAACTTACTAATTATTGGAAAGGAACATTCTCTCCAAAAATAGAGTGTGGTACCCTGAGTCCATATCCTCATAGCAAGTTAACTCAGGTCACTCCTTGCTATGTCTCCTACACCTGCACTGTGAATGTTTACATGATGTGTTCAATAAAAACATGGCAACATTTCATTCTTTGTGTGTTATTAATTTAAGCAGACTGTGATTGTCTATTGTTGTGACTTAGATGATGATCAGATCGCATTTTATGACCAATTTGTGCAGAAATCCATATCATTCCAAAGGGTTCACATACTTTTTCTTGCAACTGTATGTAGAATCCAGGCAACATCACTCTCAGGACCTGTATAGATGATTATATGCAGCTAAGTATGTTTAAATTTTCTTCTAAAGTAAATAAAATTTTAGAAACATTCATATAACTTAAGCTGTGAACAGTCATCTATACAAGTCTGAAAGATCCTGCATAGCCATCCATATAAGCCCTATAGACATATACATGGAATACGTTGTATATACTGGAAATAAACAATCTGGGTAGAGGATTTCATATTTGCACATTCCATAGCGTAATTAAATGTCGTGTAATGACTTAAATGACTTACATAATGGTCATTCACATCTTAATAGATAGCAAATTCCCGACATTGTTTGGCAATGCTATTTGACATTATTTCACTTCTGCTCATATGCTGTGAAGCTGAACATATAAAGAGCTTTGTCTTGTATCCACATGGATAAACACGCAGTGGTAAAAGTAATTATCAATTAATTAAAAAGTGAATGTGCCTTCATTTAAGCTTTTATTTCCTGATGCCCGGAAAAGGAAACTTCTGAAAAAGATTTTGCTCATTTGAAAGCAATTATTTGTGTTTGTTTTCTTAGACTTCAACTTAGTAACAGAATAATCCTTCAGTCAATAGGGGGTTTAACCAAAAAGGAATGTTATCCATATTTCTTTATTCTGTTGGATTTTCTTTAGTTTCAAAGAAGAGATTATATCCACACACTGAATGCTGGGCTCAGTCCTTTTGTTTACTTTGGGTAGAGCAATATTTAGCCATCAGATGATAACTTAAATGAGTTAAAAACAAGAGATATCAACGAAAAATATCTAAAATCTAAATCTAAATACCTCTTTCAGATATTTATAAGAATAAAATTGTACATTATTAACAATTTTAAATGCTTGATTCTCGTAATTTCAATTATTAATATAGAGCCATGGATTCAGGCCAGTGCCGGCATTATCATTAGGCAAATAAAGCATTCACCTGGAGCACCGGCAATGGGAGGTGCAGTGAGCTGGTTGGAAAGGTCATAAAAATTCCATAATAGCCCATCATATTGTTAGTGTGTGTGTGTGTGTGTGTCTGTGTGTTTCTCTATCACAGACACTCTGTGTAATGTGGAGGGGAGGGGGAAGTGTCTAAGGCGGCGGGGATGGAATTGTATTATGTGGAGGGGAGGCAAGTGTGCTATGTGGCAGAGAGGGGAGCATGTAATGTGTCAGGGTTGAGCTGTGCAAAGTGGAGGGGAATGTGAAATGTGGAATGGAAGGAAGAGTAACAGAGACACATGCTGCCTGATGGGGAGAGGTCTACAAAGAGAGAGGAAAATGTCTAGTGGAGTGGGTAGGATCTGTGTGTCTTTCTGTATTCAGCATTAAAATTAGGGGGCTTGGATAGAGATTGAGGGTTTTTAGGGTTGAGACAAGGAGATAAGCGTTAGTGGGTGTGTATGAGTGGGGGGCAGAGTTAGTGGTGGTTTATGATTTGGGGACAGAGTTTTGTGTTTGTTTAGAGAGTTAGTGGGATTTCGGGTTTGGATTGAAGTCTAGGATTTGATTTAGTGGGATGTTTAAAGTTAAATAGAATTGAACATTGAGACTGCGGGGCATGATCTATACACCAAAACTGCTTATCAAGATAAAGTTGGACGCGCTTTCTGAAAGTTCCGGCAACCGCGGGCACTAAAACACCAAACATGGACTACCAAACAATGTCAGCAGCACATGGTGCCTGGAAAACAATGCACCAAACATGCAGATACCTGTATCTCACCAAATCGGGACACAAGTGCTAAAACCGGCCACAGAGCCCAAAGCCTGGGGGCACGGGTACCACCCGCAAGCATGCTTCAACCGCAGCCCTGCTACCCCCCCCCCTCGAGACCGGCGGGGGATATCCCAGTCCACACAGCTACGACAACAAGTGACAAAAACTGCGGAGAGAAGAAATAGCCAGGGTACAAGCAAGATGGCGATGCACAGCATCCTTATCGAGCCACCCAAAAGTACCTCGGACTTTTTCGACCAGCTCTGCACAAACATCTGGAAGAAGCTCCAGGGCAGGGGCCGGGCCTTCAAGCTGGCGAGAAGAATGGCAGCGGCATGGATTCGCCCGGTAACCCGGCGACGCCTATGCAGATTCCTGCCAAAAACTATCAGAGCGGCCTCCCGACGGAGATGGTGCCTACTACCAAGGGGGCGAGAAAAAGCGACTTGCCTCATGAGCGACTGCACTCATCCCCAAACACGCCAGAGCGGGACCACACAGAACACCCGATCGGTCTACCACGTGCAGACCACGGGGGCCTCAGACCACCATGCCAGCCATACCAACCCCAGAGCACCTGCCCACGACAGTGAGACTCACTGGACCGGGAAACAAACACGCATGGGCCTCAGGAAGGAACCGGCGAGATGCACAGCCGAGGGCCTGGATCCTCAAAGCTCTGGTAGGCAGGGGAGACGGAGATCCGCATACCTGTTGCGCAGACACCCACAGGCTGGCACCGAAATCCTGCATGCCAAGAACCGGCATGGGTTGAAGGGGACTGGTTTGTGGACTGACAATAGTCTTTAACTTTACCTTTTTCAATCTTATCCTATTGATGCAAAGATATGCCTATCATTATGCATTGCACTGCTAGGACTCTCTCCAGTTCAAGCCACTTTTTACCCTGAATGCATCATACCTCAATAATAACGATAGGGATATAACCAAGAAGCTTGTTATCACTTATGTTGCCCTAGCTATTGACTGTTATACTGCACTATATGCTACAGTTTGCTGTTACTCACTAGACTAACTTGTACTCATTTATTTGCATGTCCCTATCTCAAATGTATCCATATTTGGTTTTTCTCCCTGAATCTCATTAACTAGCATGTACAGCACCTACTAGGCAGTAGTTCAGAGAGCCTATTACCAGCTAATCTCATAACATCATACCTGCTAGCCGAACAACCTACTTGTTTATTAATGGTTTTCACTCACCACGTCTTGTTTATTTGCTTTTCTTTACTCTTGGTGAAAAATCGTTACACGTGAAAGTATTGCTTGATTAACTCTCTACCTAAAAATGTGCTAAAACCTAAATCTCATAACTGTGAAACGTTATCATATCATCAAATTTGCATATGCTACTGTGGCATTGTGAGATGCTCATGTTCACTAAAGCACGCAAAAAAAAAAAAAGAATTAAAAAAAAAAAAAAAAGAAGATAAAGTTGGTGCTTACAATGTACCTTTGAGAATACGGGTAAGGGTTTGTGGAAGTTTAGGGATGAGGAGCATTAGTTGTTTTCAAGGGGCTTTAGGTTAGAGGGATGTATGGTTAGTAGTAGGATTGTTTATGATGAGGATTGGAGTAGGATTTAGGGTTGAAACATAATTTAGAACTTGTAATCTATTACACTGCAGAAAGCAATTTAGAAATATCACAAAGTTCTACCTTTTTGGGTAGTGATTAACCCTGTTAAAGGATTACTGACCAAACTGGAAAACAAGGAGAATTGAAAATGGAATTGCCAGTTTTAGGGAAAAATTGCCAAACTGAGGAAAGTTTCCTTTTTACCATTGCACTGTTTTGGCTTAAAATGTGGTCAGGGATTTACAATTTCCAGTTTAGTGAGTAAACCTCGATGAAATTATGAGGGGCATCAAAATAGGTGTCTGTCTAGGGTGGCTGTCATTCAGTCAGTATCTGGTAAATCCCTTTAGTGCACTGTGTAAAAGGCCTTCCATTAGCCACAGGACAACTCACACCATAATACAGTGCATTTAAACAATATCAACATGAATCAAGGCAATATCTGGATAATAAATGCTACTTCGTTTCCAGTACCGCAGATGAAATGTATTCAAATATACATAGCTCACACTCAGAGTCAAGATTCTACTATCTACATCAGTGAGGCCCTGGATATGGTGTTCAGTTGCACTGGTCCTTGAACCTAGAAAAATGTCTTTCATGTTTGTTTTCTTGCTCTCGACCTTAGAGTTGACATAGCTTCTCTGTTTCTTACCTCAAATGACATTGCTATGCTGAAAGTGCCTCTGGAATCTCACTGTAACTCCTGATACTATCACTCATGTAGATTGTTAAAGTGTAACCAGTTTGGAACACTGAACATCTAATGATCTACAGCAAATTCATATAGTGAAACGTGACTACAAACCTAGAAACATTTTACGTCTACATTTTTTGTTTTGACTGAACTTTTTAGAAAAAAAATATAGTTTAGGAAAAAATATTAACTTCCATTTCACACTTTATACATTTCCAAAATTGGTCTACAGCATCTACATTTGTGTTATGTTCCATCCTCATTTTTTTAATAAAGAAAGTTGGCCAACTAAAATTAAGGCGCAAGAAAACCAAATTTCCCCCTCCGCTTGTACTATGATCCTGTAACTTACATTCCACCGAGAAGTAAGAACAGAAAAGCATCATGCTGAAGATTACATTTACGCATTCGATTTGTCTATATTAACCTTCATTGTCAAAAACATTAAATAATAAGAATCGCATTCACTAATATGATGCAAGGTTAAACACAAATATATATGGTTTAGGTTAACAGGATCATTTTAATTTATAGTATTACCAATAATAGTGTTTATTACAGGCCAATATTACTTTCCAGCATTGGTAAGCAATTCATCATGTTTACCACGTTCATGTATCATCTCATAATCAAAGAGATCACAATCCAAATTTCACAAATTGTCAAATTTCATGAAGTCACTGAAATCAGAAACATTGTCTTAAATAGTGATTCCATTGTTCATTTCACAATGCCAAGTTCAATATGCTGATGTAGCAAGGTTAATGACAACAAAAATGTGTCATCTTCAAAAGGAATTTTAATTACATCACAGGTTGGGGATTACCAACTGCACTGGTGATGTCAATAAATTATTACGACTCACATAGACATTGTGTACTTATTTCAGATAGTTCGAAGTGCAAATTTCAGGTATTATGCCGGTGTGAATTTATTTTTGTGTTATCAATTTTGCTACTTCTGTTTTAGTAGGTGTTTGCTCATCTTTGCTTTGTCTCATTAATTACCGAGGAATTATTAGAAAAGTGTTTTCAAGTACTGCAACGCAAAAAAAAAGTTTTCTATTGAATACATTAAATTATTGCTAACTCTTCTTTGACAAGATTGTGAGCACCAACCTTTGAGTGCTTATCATAATGTATAGGGCCCATTTTCACCAATCCGATAATGGCAAATGTGTTCTTTGGATAGTTTTGCAATGGTGCGACTGTCATCATGTCAACATGGTTAAAAATGTATCGGCAGTCTGATGTGTCAAATAGCAGATATCGGATTGACGTCCTCTGGGATTCAACATGATGCAATTTGTAGAAAGTCTGTTTTGTTTTTCTGTTCTATCCTCGTCTCGGCCGTTAAGATAACCATTTATCTTTATTAATTTTCTTGATGCATTTACGTACCCCCGAAAAATATCCCAATATTATAACAAAGGTTCTGGATGAAATCAGGCAGTCATGGCATGGCCAAGCCTTATAATCATCACCGATAGTGAAGTGCTTCTCTGAATGAAACGCATGAAGATTAAGGCCCTCAATACTTACCTTCTTTCATGGTCTTACCATTGACTTGATTTAATAAGCTTCCCAAATAATTCAATACTGTTAGAAAAGTATTTCAAATTACTTAACTACATAAGTCACTGATTTTATAGTTTTTTTCTAGTCCATAAGTGTCTTTGACAAATCTTGCTTTTAATTTTTACCTTGATTTTACAGTGTGATAGAACCTAGAGCTTCATGGAGTTCGACTTTGTCACTTTATCTAGATGTTTGGAAACCCTCATGTCCTCCCAAGCTAAACCCATTGCAAGCAGTCTGATCATTCTTTTGAAACAAAACAACAGCAAAAACAATAGTGGATACAAACTGGTATTGGAAAATTGTTACAAAGGTCATAGTAAAAGTAAAAAAAAAAGCAAACTAGGACCTTGCGATTTGTCATATAAATATATTCCTACCATTGTAACTTTAGAAACAACAAAAGCCAGATCATTCCAAATAAAAACAAAATATAATTATTTCATTTAAATTATATGACTTCAAAGAGTCATAAAATGGTTTTGCAAAATACAATAAACCAGATCTGTTTAATGATTAAACAGTAAATATCATTATAAAAAAAAAAAAAAAAAGTTTTTTTTAGACAGTTCCAAAAGTCATTATTTGTTAAAATGATCATTATTTCAAAGTAACCAATCCAGATGTGAATCATATGGGATAATTTAAAATGTAAGCAACACTGATAAATGAGTTGATTTTTTACTCGTAATGAGTCAGCCATCTTGATACACAGAATTCATTTCTCATTATCCACATTTGTGTTTTAAAGTATGGCCTCCTTTCAACCACACATTTTCTCAAACAACTTATGCGGCTAATCTTTCTAATGTCAATGCAATTAAGATAAACAGTAACGTTACCTTAAAGAAAATGATTTATTATAGCAAATTCTAAATGTGTGATAAGCAATATATGTAAACCTCCCCACACTTTAAAATACCTTAAGACAATATTTATTTTGCCATCAGAAAATTAGATTGTTTTCTAACTTTTGTAACTATCGCAATTGCAAGAGCTCTTTAACAGTAAAGTTGATACACTCAAAATAACATTAACAAAGAACCCATGTTGACAAAAATAAAAAAAAACAGGCATTGCATATACACTTAATGTAACGTTATGTTCTGTTTGATACAATAATATTATTCAAACGGACTACAGAAATAATGCAAATTGTAATTGTAGTTTACGTAGGTTTGTTTTACGAAAAATGTTACTAAAAAAAGTAAAACGTATAACAAAGATATGGCAATTTATAGTCTAAAGCAATAACACTGCTGTATTGAAAACAATCTCTAGAGACAACAAAACAACAATTGTCAAAAGACCCATTAATCAAAGACTAATTGCTTGTACCTCTAAACAAACAGCAACAAACATGAGAACATTAACATAATTCATTTAAAATTGGCAGAGATTTAGAACCAACATTTCATATAATGAAATAGTAAATTACTTGCAACCTAGGTTAACCGAGTGGTTTTATTAAATATGTTCACACCAACAATAAAAGAGCAATTTTGTCATAATTGTGGGCCATTATATAGTTGGATACTAAACTAGTGAAATTAGCCATTTTTAAGAATCCTAATTTGCACAAATGGAAATCCCCACTTCCTTACTAATATTGACTCACTCAATATGGATATCGTTTGGGATTACTAAGGACTCATTCATCCCTTTGGTCCCACTTTGACAGTCTATTCTCTTTGGTACTCCTGGAAGTTTGTGGACTACATTTCCCATGATGCTGAGACAGCTCATAGATTGCATAATTCCAGTTTACTAATAATTTGGGTTGCAAGTTTTATGATCAAAGTTATAGGATGCAGGAATATTATTGCAGAACTATTCATGCATTCTTACATTATTTCCTTACAATTGCATGTAACATTACACAATCAGACATATTATTTACCAAATTATAATGAGAGTGGTTACTTTGGCAGGCCTAGGATAATTATGTACTCTCAGATTTTCTCTGCCTTACGGTAATCCCGATGAAGGGACAATGCAGTCTGTCCAAATAATCATGAACTGTATTCTTATTATACCCAGTAAATACAGTCAGTAAATTTTCACTGATAAAAAAAAACAGTAAAAAAAAAAAATCAATTATAATATTTATATGTAACAAATAACATGAAGCAGTTACAGTTTTTTCATTATATCTTATGTTAATAAATTACTTAGATAATGAACTCCAAAAAGTAATTGTTGAAACCTCAGGATCACAGGCCCTTCTCCTGCCATGGTACCCTTAATTAAAGGCTTTAACCTGAAATTAAGTGACCTATTAGCTATAACCTAAAGGAATCTTTAGGTTAATGTTCTATTTAACATCATAATGCCAGCAAGCACATCAAAATCAATGAGGTCAGCACCTTGTACCATACCTCGGTAGAAAATGATGAGTGTTTTTAATTTTTATAAATGTTGCCTGTTAACAAGCTGCCCAGTACTGATTATCAGTGGCTAACCTTACATCTGGAAAACATTGTGGACCTACAGATGTTAACAGACGCAAGACCTACGAATCCAACTGTAAATATAATCAGTCGATGTGTATCTGCACGTTCACACTGGTGGCCTAAGTGTACATTGACAGCTTAGTAAAGATCAGTACATATTTGTTTCAAAAATACAGAACAAGATTACTTGAAGACATGGGTTTTGCACAATCTAAGTATTATAACCGGTTTGTTCCTTAACAGTCAAAATCTGATTGATCTTATGCCTATGTGGAACGATTCTATCCATGCACTGAAAACTCTGCTGGTAGTACTCAGACAGGTTAAACCACAAATAGGCTCACATATTTTTTGTTGTTTCATACGTCTTCAAGTTCAAACATACTTATGTCATTTCTGACGAAAAGGAAAATAAATTATGTTTTTTGCTGCTTTATTTCTTAATTAAGGTTTTCACAATTTCTCCGGACACTCCTGAGGCTTACCCTGTGCCATTTTAGATGGAAATGTAACTCTGAATACTTGGCGTCCTTCCTAGTATTTTCACACTAGGTTAACTGGATTAGTAGCATCAAGTCATTGTAGTATTTTGTGAGCAAGATGCCAGTGTCAGCAGGTGTGAAGCTTAACCATTTATGTTGGATGCACAGTTTGCATTTATCCACTTTTAATTATTTAGCATTCAAGGCTTACGATTAAAGTATTACGTTTTTTATTTTATTCGCATGCCCCTGCTTGACTTTAAAATCTGTAGCACAGATCAATCTCATTAGAATGTATTGTGTGTAAAGTGCTTTTCTTATACAGATTACCCTTCAGCAAAACACTTAATGTGCTGTTTAATAAATGAAAAGAAGAAACAAAATGAAAATGGGGGATGGTGTATAAGGAAAGGTTCAAGGGTAGAGTAAAAATACGAGAAAGGATCTCAATGAATCAATCATGGTAATAAGACCATTTCTCAGACAGAAGTACAGTCTTGTATACTAGTGGTTTCAAATCCAGTCCCAAGACCATACTAGTGGTCCAGGTTTTGTCAGCATGCTATGAGAAAAATTCCTAAATCCGGCCTTTGTTAGTCTGCCTTGAACGCTGTGTTGGAGACCACTGTCTAGAAGATCAGTAGTTTGCAAACAAATCCTCAAGGCACCCCTACCAGTCCAGGATTTGGGGATTACACAGTTGTGTCTAAGGGGTTTAAAAAAAACAACAAACAAACAAAAAAATACACACACCTTGACACAACTGGGTAATCCCTAAATCCTGGACTGGTAGGGGTGCCTCAGGGACTTGTTTGGGAACCACTGGTCTAGACTATAAACCCATATGGGCCCTTATCTCTTTCTATAAATTGTAATTATTTTTATATCTCATTGCTATTGTCCCATTGATATTCATTGTATATCTTTGTGAAATGTGTTGGAACTTTATAAAATTAAAGAACAATAATAGTAAGATTTAGAATAACAATATTAGTTGTATGGTGATTTGAACTAAATTATTCCAGATCTCTTTTATGAATGGCTATAATATCTCAAGGGAAATTATCCCCTAACAAAACTATTTACAATGTAAAAAAGTTGTAAGAAAAATATAAAAATTACAATGCATAATAATGGCTGGAATGCAATCTACATCCATCTCTGCCTTACATCATTATTTATTTTTGTTAAATTATCAGAAGGTCTTAGAAAATGTAATAAATCATAGTTTTGCATTACTCCACCAACACCAAAGGATGTAGCCATTAAACCCTGACTTCTACAAGCAACGTTTAAAGGAAAGTCATTGTTACAAGTTCAGGGAGTTTCAGGCAGCTGCTTAAAGTCAACCCATCACTGTGACCATTTAATAATAGCCCAGTAAATGATTTCTCCAGGGAAATAAAACAAATACCAAATATCTTCAATTGAACCTGATAGCCTTGTTGTTGCTGGCTGACTGTAAATACATGATATGAAAGGTTAGGCTGCCAAGGTGCCATCAACACCACCAAGTGTGGGGCCAAGTGAAATAAAGGCTTGTGATATGGGTAGATAGATAGTTATATTATACACTGCTCAAAAAAAATTAAAGGGAACACTTAAAGAACACAATGTAACTCCAAGTCAATCACACTTCTGTGAAATCAAACTGTCCACTTAGGAAGCAACACTGAGTGATAATCAATTTCACATACTGTTGTGCAAATGGGATAGACAACAGGTGGAAATTATAGGCAATTAGCAAAACACCCCCAATAAAGGAGTGGTTCTGCAGGTGGTGATCACAGAGCACTTCTCAGTTCCTATGCTTCCTGGCTGATGTTTTTGTCACTTTTGAATGCTGGCAGTGCTTTCACTCTAGTGGTAGCATGAAACGGAGTCTACAACACACAAGTGGCTCAGGTAGTGCAGCTCATCCAGGATGGTACATCAATGCGAGCTGTGGCAAGAAGGTTTGCTGTGTCTGTCAGCGTAGTGTCCAGAGCATGGAGGCGCTACCAGGAGACAGGCCAGTACATCAGGAGACGTGGAGGAGGCCGTAGGAGGGCAACATCCCAGCAGCAGGACCGCTACCTCCGACTTTGTGCAAGGAGGAACAGGAGGATCACTGCTAGAGCCCTGCAAAATGACCTCCAGCAGGCCACAAATTTGCATGTGTCTGCTCAAACGGTCAGAAACAGACTCCATGAGGGTGGTATGAGGGCCCGACGTCCACAGGTGGGGGTTGAGCTTACAGCTCAACACCGTGCAGGACGTTTGGCGTTTGCCAGAGAACACCAAGATTGGCAAATTCGCCACTGGTGCCCTGTGCTCTTCACAGATGAAAGCAGGTTCACACTGAGCACATGTGGCAGACGTGACAGAGTCTGGAGACACCGTGGAGAACGTTCTGCTGCCTGCAACATCCTCCAGCATGACCAGTTTGGCAGTGGGTCAGTAATGGTGTGGGGTGGCATTTCTTTGGGGGGCCGCACAGCCCTCCATGTGCTCGCCAGAGGTAGCCTGACTGCCATTAGGTACTGAGATGAGATCCTCAGACTCCTTGTGAGACCATATGCTGGTGCGGTCGGCTCTGGGTTCCTCCTAATGCAAGACAATGCTAGACCTCATGTGGCTGGAGTGTGTCAGCAGTTCCTGCAAGACGAAGGCATTGATACTATGGACTGGCCCGCCCGTTCCCCAGACCTGAATCCAACTGAGCACATCTGGGACATCGTGTCTCTCTCCATCCACCAACGTCACGTTGCACCACAGACTGTCCAGGAGTTGGCAGATGCTTTAGTCCAGGTCTGGGAGGAGATCCCTCAGGAGACCATCCACCACCTCATCAGGAGCATGCACACACTACTGAGCCTCATTTTGACTTGTTTTAAGGACATTACATCAAAGTTGGATCAGCCTGTAGTGTGTTTTTCCATTTTAATTTTGAGTGTGACTCCAAACCCATACCTCCATGGGTTGAAAAATTTGATTTCCATTTTTGTGTGATTTTGTTGTCAGCACATTCAACTATGTAAAGAACAAAGTATTTCAGAAGAATATTTAATTCTTTCAGATCTAGGATGTGTTATTTTTGTGTTCCCTTTTTTTTGAGCAGTGTATTTAGTGAGCACTTGAAGAACTAAGTTTCTGTGTGACAACTAATTTGGCTGGTTCATGGACACAGCTTGGCACTAAAGTAATTAATGGTAAAATACATCTTTATTAGAAGTCAGATATTAGAAGTATCATGGGTCTAACAATACTCACATATAAATGCATTAAACCCAAGTAAGCTGCTTTAAAACCAGTGCAACATGCTCTCTGTCTCAATACAAAAATGATACAGTAAAGAGTGATAACATAAGGGGAAGTGAAAAATTTACTTCTGATCAATAGTGAATTATTCTCATTTTGTGACATTTATAAACTACCAAACAATCTCCAAACAATAATAGCCAGATAATTCATAAGTAAAGCCTATGATAATAGCATCCCGTTAGCTGAACTCACATCTAGCAGAGCCAGTACATAGTACACACTGGGCACTGACGAGAAGTGGAATGGGTGTGATGGAGTTGGCCTCTTTCCTTCTTTGCACCGGGAAGCAACAATTCTGAAAACAAAATGAAAAGCATCGTTCAGAACCATGAGATAAATGTATACTCTAAGCACCTTAACCAATACTGCACGCTATTCAGGTTATTGTGCTAAGAGTCTTTTAATGCCATCCCATGGTAAGCTGCTAAATTGTTAAGGAACATGTTGACATTTATTGGGCTCTGTTAGGCGCCCATGGTTCTTTCGTTCAGTCTGCACTCATATAGCAAAGTGTTTATTTCAGCATTACAAATATAAATTTTATGCAACTTTGGACATGGTTCATTGTCTGAGAGCATGAGCTAAAAACATTCTTTAACAAAATATAAAATTCGATATAATATAAAAATTCAGATTAGTTAATGCATAGTATCATAATCTAAAAATAGAATAATGCAGGAGCCAGAATGTCAGAGCCTTTTTTAAGGTGTACGGTTAAAATCATATGCCCATGAACTTACACTCCACAGATATGACATACCTCAAATCCAACTTTCCCTTGGAGTGGCGCACACCCTATATAACTTCCCTGGGAACCAATCTCACTAGAACCACATCGACTCTTTTTAAACACAACTATACCCTGCTCCTCCAAAGGTGCAAATCTGAAGTAAGCAAATGGAAAGCGGTGCCCCTGTCGTGGGCAGGGAGGATTAACACAACAAAAACGATGATACTGCGGCTCATCCTATACATTTTTAGGATGCTCCCCGTCTCCATTCCTCCTTCCTATTGCAAGTTGCTACAAAACATACTCACACAGTTCATATGGGTGAACAAAAAAACAAGGCTTCCACTGACTCTACTGCAACAATCTACCTGGCATGGGAGTGCCCAACATCTCCCTATATTATAGAGCTGCTATGTTACAGGCAGTAGCCACCATTCATGTCCCTTCTCAGAGGATGACTGGCTAGAATCTCTAAATTCGCTCAGGGAAGTGACCCAGTGCCATCACCATGTTGAAGCGCACCGTAAACTAGTCTATCAGTGGTATTTAACCCCTACTCGATTACATAAAAATTACCCTTCAGTGCCCTCAATATGGTGGAGATGCGGGGTGGAGGAGGGAACCATGCTACATATATGGTGGTCATGCGTAAAGATTAGACCACTGTGGTTGGAAGCAGAAAAGCTTACCAAGGCAATGAAAATCCTGCCTGTTTCACTTACTCCCAGTAACTATGGGCCTTATTCAAATTTATCTCACTGGCTGCCCGTCATCTTATAGCCCTAGATTGGAAGAGTATCCGTTCACCATACATACAAAAAATGAAAGACAGGGTGGACATATACCATAACATGGAGCTTATGGGGACACTAAATGTTAGACAGAGGCATGTGCTAGACGAGCTATGGTTGCCATGGGAGGAAAACAAAACAAAACAAAAAAAATATCAACCTAAAAAAAGAAAAGAAAAAGAAAAATGAAATTAGGAACGGACCTCCTCGCTATCACACCATGTTAACGCAGCTAGGTATTAGAATTTGCATCAATGACTTTGGAGCATGGCACACTGTACTGAACTCTTGTTTCTTGTGTATAAGTTGGTTTCCCAAAATATATATTTTTTTAATTTTCTTCTCCTCTTGTTCTTTTCTATATTTTCCTTCTTTTCGCATACCTTGGCATCAAATGAAACTGTATCAACCAGATTTTTATAATTGCATAACATGACTGTATATAACTGGATGTATCTCTGTCCAAAAAAAAAAAAATTAAATAAACTATTAATGGAAAAAAAACCAAAAAAACAGTGTAATCAGTCCGTGAAATCCGTTACTGTACATTTTGTCAAAGCTATATATTTAAGTAACTTGTGAATGTAATTACGGGGATAAGTAGAATGGAGGATCTGTAAAATAGCATAGAGGAAGGGCTCTACAATGTTTAAAAACAATAATAACAACACTGTAGACAATCCTGATCTCAGAATGAGAAAACAAACAAAAAACAAGGCAATGACTATTTCTTGCAGTTAAATTCGAAATGGAGAATTCTATGAAAAGGTTACAATTGCCCTAGTTAGTAATGGGAAATATACTGCATATATAGAACATATAAACTGTACAGTAGTTTATACGTTACTTTAAATTCTAGGAATCTAAAGTTCGAAAATTAAACATGTTCATTTCTCTGTGAGGTGTTTTGAACTTTGACCTTCTCTAGCCGAGAGGAATGTGAGCTGAAAGTCTAAAAGTGACAAATGACGTGATAATTTGCATATTGTAACATGGACTTCTGGGAATGTAATGTAATTTTATTTGCAGACTTGTTTTATTATCTATATTTCGAAATATAGATTTTGTATAGCAGTATTTTTGGGATAGAGATATATATATATATATATTTTAGATAACTAGTGATGTCCCGAACGGTTCGCCGAACGGTTCGCCACGGACTCATCATTGAGTAAACTTTGACCCTGTACCTCACAGTCAGCAGACACATTCCAGCCAATCAGCAGCAGACCCTCCCTCCCAGTCCCTCCCACCTCCTGGACAGCTCACTAAGAATGCAGCTTCACAATGAATGTAAAATGGATGCTGTCCAGGAGGTGGGAGGGACTGGGAGGGAGGATCTGCTGCTGATTGGCTGGAATGTGTCTGCTGACTGTGAGGTACAGGGTCAAAGTTTACTCAATGATGAGTCCGCAGTGAACCGTTAGTGGCGAACCGTTCGGGACATCACTATAGATAACTTATAGTGATATAAGTTATAGATCTATCACTATAAGTGATGCATTACATGTTCAAGTGCAAATCTACCGCGGGAAAACCATCCAGGTTTAATTTTTAATATATGAAAATACACCATAAGTATTACACCAATATATGATAGGTAATATTTATTTATGAGATACAAAGCCTGTATGTAAAAATCAAGACCAAGCTACACTGTGCTGTAAAATTAATTTCAAAGATGTTTCTTTAAAGTGGTGCTATCACGGTCTATAAAATTGGCAGTGTAATTTATTTTTCATTCCAAAGGTCTCTGGGCTAATAATGAAAAAGGTGCCATGATCAAATACAGAGACTCTCAGAACCTATTTGAGGCTCCAGCCTAGGTCCCACTCCCTAGCAATGCCCATGCATGCATATATGTTATGTTATTATGTGTCCTTTCAAAATTCTAATTTTCTTGTTAAGAATAAAAAAAATGTAAAGCTGGTCTACCACATTAAATTTGCTCTACATTCATGCCACTATGCTATGACCCTTTCCTTGCATTGATTATTACACCCACGAGAGAAATTAGGCAATAATCTTTTTATTACAATGCTATTTTGTCTGGAAATACTAAAATAAGGTTTAGTGTGAATGTTCTCTCATGAAATCCTTGAACTATAAATTAAGTAATAATGCTCCCAGATGCTTAGTACTCTTTAATTTAAACCCTGCCTAAAACACACGGTTATATAAACCTTGAAAAGTTACAGTTTAACCAATTTACAGCGTTTGGTACCTTCAGGGTAATATTGTTTAGCATGATATATGTAGATTTCTGAAACAAACTCTACATGTGCATTTATTTAAAGAAATAGATTTGAGGGAAACCATGCTGTGATTTATTATACCTGGGATCTGTTTTATATAATCTATTTTAGTCCATGTATACATTATAGTATAGCCAAACAAACCGTTACTTAAATAAACATCACATAAAATTATATTGCAGAAATCTATAAAAAAAAAATAAAAAATAAAAAACACCTAATTTAAAAAACCACAATACCAGTGTCATCCGAGATCTGTATTTCATAGAATGTTTATATTATGCCCAAAAGTAGCAAAATGTTAAACACGTTTTGTCCATAGTATGTAATGTACATTTAGAGTTTTAATAATCTACACTATTGGTTTTTCATACCATAGTTGCCACATTATTGATATTCAAAGAAAGGAGTTATTATATAGTAACACATAGGAAAACATCCATATATATTATACCATCATTATATTAATATATACTACAGATGCCAACGGTCAATCTAATGGGCACCATCTCTGCATATTACATATTTAATAAAACAGTTATAAAACAGACCTAGGGCATGGAAGGAATGGTAAAATGCTAGACAGAGTGAGCGAAATTTGACATTTGTGTTGCTCTGAGAAGGAACTTCAGAGGAATATATTTGATAAACTTTCCCAGAAGTAATAATTAGATGCTTTTGTAAATGTATTCTGCGTAAGCTGTGAATCTTGTCATTCTGAACAGCTGAACATACATAGCAAATAATGTTATAATGACCATCTGTAGCCGTTTATTATCAAGCAAATAGAATAGACAATAATGTGTCATTTCCTAAAGAATAGCTTTAAGTCTATCTTGAGTATTCTTCCAAGATTTGATGCATTTCCTTTCTTTCTGAAATAAATACATATAATGAATTATGTATACACTGTTTGCAAAGATGTTATAAAATGTATGTGGTAAACCAAAGGCACAGATGCAAGAGGTGTGATAGCCAAACTGAGCTACACACAAACATAAAGCAGCAGATGGGCCCTTTCTTGGGCAAAGATGTCCTGTAATGGTGCTGTACAGCTGCAAATGCACTTAAGGAAGAACTAGCAGTGGTATTTTTAAGGACTTGAACTGGTGTCACCAGAGGACTGGGAACTGGGGTCCAAAATCAGAGCTTATTGCAAAACACAACATTGAAAGTAATAACTGCTTGATCCAAGGATAAATCTGACTGCCATTCTGGGGTCAAGAAGGAATTTTTTTCCTAGCTTGTTGCAAAATTGTGCTTCAAACTGGGTTTTTTTGCCTTCTTTTGGATCAACAGCAAAAAACAAATGTGAGGTAGGCTGAACTTGGATGCAAGTCTCTTTTCAGCTATGTAACTATGAAAAAAACTTGAGTATACGATTCCTGAAACATAAATTATCAGGTTTTTTTTCCCAGGTTGGGCATATCTTTGAAAAGAGCAACCACAAGCTTGTCCATGTAGATTCCTTATTTAATTGATTGTTTTTCATGCAAAGAACATGAATTACTTGCAAAAAGTCCAAAAGCCAACATGGACTTTAAACAGTAACAAAAAGTGAGCAAAATTGGTGTAACGTCCTCACACCAACTCCTACAGCTCTAAGAGGTTGTGAAATCCAAGAATTGTGTGTTTTCGTGATGTTTTAGCCATAAACCACTTCCTGGACGAGATTAAGAATTAGCTCTATGTTCTCCATGTTTGGTAATATCCACACTGGTGAATTTGCCCTGTGTGCCATATTTCTCCAGTGAGCAAATTCCAATGCATTTATCTCACACAAGTCACAGACACCATGAGAAAAAAATCATTAAAGTGCTCCAAGCAAAAACCCATAGATTTTTCATGGTAAAAAAAACCGCATGCAATTTATTTTTACTCTGGCTAATAGCGTGGTCACCTCGTTAGCTTGGTTTATATTTTATGGTCCATTCCACCACTCTGCCTTTTCACATTCA
Source organism: Pelobates cultripes (assembly GCA_933207985.1). Lineage (NCBI taxonomy): Eukaryota > Metazoa > Chordata > Amphibia > Anura > Pelobatidae > Pelobates > Pelobates cultripes. Next base: position 295,421,480 of record OW240915.1, on the reverse strand, counting down.
CAATAATAAACCAACATCTGTATTTTAGCTATACAGGGATAAATATTTTGTCATCTCATTTGGTTGCCTAAATAAAACATAAGGAATGCAATTACTAGGAAATGTGATTGTTGTACTCCGTGCTGTATATGAAATAACTCCTATTATGGTTTGTGGTGAGTTCACATGATGTCTCCTTCAGCATACTATTGTAAGTTTGCTCTATGATGACAGCCAGATCTGGCAATGGAAAGCTTCTCCTCTGTGACAAAGGTTACATTTTTACTTCAAATCAGAATACAGATCATCTTCTGGGATCAGTTTAATACTCCTCTTCAGATTCCATTCATTTTCTCCATATTTTGAAACGCTGGTCTATTATCAATCGCAAACGCTGTTTTTTTCTTTTTATAAGAGGAATGCAAATGTGTATAATGAATACCAGGTCTTGATGTTGTATTTACTTTTTTACATATCTTCCTTTTCCAAGACAAATGTCCCCTGAGAAATATCGAACAGGATGTTACTTCTCTGGAAATTACACCATTGAACAAAACATTGGAGGTTACCTATAACTTATGTTATAATGTTTTCATGTTATGCCTTCTTTTAAATTAGATCTGTCTTCCCCTGTCCTCCGGCCTACGAATCCCTCCATCAAGCCTTCCCAGATCCACTCCACAACATTTCGTTACCCTGGGACTGGTGTTACTCACCTTTCCTTCCATAGTGCTGGTTACACTGGATCTTCTTGTTTGGTGTTGCTATCTTGGAGGTCCAAGTGGCAGCTGCTGGAGACAGTTTGTTCTGCCCTTACAGTAAAAGCAGGTCATATAGATGAGTAAGAACTTGACAACCAATGACAACACTTTACAGAGGATGTGGAGCTAGACTAAAACTCTCTCTGAACTTTTGTTACCCATTGGCTTTATCCTCCTGGGAACAAAAAGAAGAAAAATTGTCTTGAGGAAATTCCCAGCAACCCAGTCTATCACAAGACTTATCACTGGAAAGCCCATGATATCCTCTTCACAATACAGCAGGGAATGACAGAGTAGCTCAAAAGAATAATAGAAGATGCATGTGAATGAAATGTCCAGTACAGAGGACACAAGTTGATGGGCTGGGTCTTAGGAGGATATATAATGAAATTAAGGATTTTTACATTTCATTTTATTATTCACCGATACAAATTAAATGAATATTAAAAATTCTGGGTAGTGAAGATTTTCTTTTATACTTAAAACAGATTCAGACATTTACTGGTTAGAATAGAGGTGCGATAATTCCTAGAAACTCAATGGATTGGTAGGCTAGCTGATAACGACTACGTTGATAATGACTACAGTTGGAACAAGATAATGCTACCACTTTAAGGATCACTCCAGATACTTCAAGCTCAGCACTTTAGTTTGCTGAAGTCTTTATGTGTAAAGAGTCTTTATGTATAAAAAAAAAATATAGATTTTTTTTTTCATTTGACAAAAAGTACAGATTTTAATAGAAATTTGAACTTTTATAAATTAAACTTGTTCCACCACACTGGCTTCACAAATTAAGTGTGTACAAACAACCAATAAAAGGAAAAAGATGGGGGGGGAGGGAAAATCTATATTTATATATATATTTTATGTGTATATTACATTTATATAAATATAAAATACAGTTTTTTTCCTGCTCCTCTTTTTCCGCACTATTGATAACCTATCACTTGATCTGTGAATAAAAATCAACATTTAGTGTCTGTCTCATGGACAGTAGTCATCTCTTTTTTGGAGCTATGGGCAGAATCAACGTGAACATGTTTGTCCACTGCATGTTTTGTTTAGTTCGTGACTCTGCTACATTTCAGCAGTTTGAGAATTTGGAAGATCACCCGATAGACCCCATCAGGTGAATTGAAGTTCTGAACAAAACGAATCTCCAAGTCTAGTGGAAATTGCCTTATACATCTGGGAAAAATAACTAAAGGAATTCTTTTGGACAAGAGCTTTTGTTATGAAGAGCATGTTTTGAATGTTGTTAATTTCCTTCCTTGCACTAGAAGTGAAACACCAAGGTATATAAGGTACTGAGGTCACAGGCATATATTTGATTATGCAGTGGATATTTTATTGGTTAAAGCACAAATACCAAGTCCTTCTAAGTATATGAAGCCAAATAAGTTGGATTTGGTGAAAATAAGATTCATAATTACTTACTAGAGAGATTGCAGATAGAACCACATAACCACAGGCAGTTCTATTGTTGGTCTGATTCGTTTTGAGCTTAATTCTAAATCCAGTTGGAACTAGGTACATTTTGTTTTATATTTAGAGATCTCTGGCAAGATACGTTGTTGACTTCACTTCTTTAAGTTATAACTTCCTGGAGTTATCTGCAAATGTTTTTCCCTAAAGAGTATTCAGATTTTGTCCTGATTCGCAAAAATAATGACAGGATGGAACAAGGTTTGTTTCAACAAATAAAGGAATTAAAAATAGGAGATAGATGATCACAGAGTTCTAAAATGTTATACATATTTGTTGTTTCATCAAGAAATAGAAATCTTCCCAGCTGGGAGAAATTGCACAATGGTTTCTTTTTAGTTACTTATTGAAAAATGGGCTTGCGTAGAGTAGATTTCCACTGATATTATGTATTTTGCTATTAGCCAAAGCAATGTCTGGGTGATTTTGTTTACAGTAGCTAGAAGTATGTTTCGAAGCAAAAACCAAACATCTTTAGGCAATTCACACCCTTGGCATATTTCTGCTAAGGCTTGTACACAATTGTTTTATTTTCAGAATTAAAAAACAAAAACCCATAATTTAAACATAAAAGATTTACAAAAGCAATGCCAGGCTTATTATGTGGGCTCCAGATAATGTGTGGTATTTCTTGTGGTTAGGATTACCTAAGATAAGGGGACCCTTAGAAAGCTAACAATAGCAAGAATGAAAGATATGGTAATTTGTAAGGTTGGTCTTTAGTGATGGCAGATTTAATGAAGTAATGCTCCTAAGGAGGTAATGAAAAACATAACGTCAAAAAAGAGCAAAATTTAATAAAGGGAAGGTGGAAATTAAAGACCAGAGAGTAGAATAGGCATAAAAGAAAATAATAAAAAAAAAAAAAACACTATGGTCAGTCAACAAATAAAGAATTGTATTCACAATTGGAATAGAGTAATGCACACACCAAAAAAGGGCTTCTTCCACCAGGGTGCTCGGATTCTAAGGGGCAAAACATCAATATCTGGGCAAACATGGGGGTTTCTTATGAAGGCAGACTTTATTTGAAATGCAGAAGTAGAGACAATGTTTTGGCCCTACAGCAGTTATAACCTCTTATTTAAACATCAGGTTTCATCAATAATCATATTTTCAAACAAGAAAACATGGCTTAGTGTCATTACACCTAGACTTTATCACACGGTCAGTATGGGTCAAGTGGGTCTTCCAGAAAATGAATTAGATCTATAGGTGGTACAAGATGTTGCAACCAAGTTATTCCTTAGACTACGTCCAGTTATGTGACACCTCTCCTCTACATTTGGTACTGGTTTGTAAAATAGCATATATACTACAATGTTTAATTGCTATTTTTTACTGGTCTACCTACACAGATGCCGATCGACATAAATAAGATCTTGGTTTCTTACATTACCAACCCCTCACTTTGACCAGCAACATTATTTCAATTAAAGATTCTGAAATTCCGTCTAACGCGATTTGGAAATTAAGATCTTCACCATGTTGAATTTACTCTGTGGAGCTCTCTTTCCCTTAGACAGCCAAGATGACTCTTTGGTGGAGACAATGAAAAGAAAAAAACTGAAGACTATCTCTTTTCACAACACTCACCACCCACTTAGAGCTAAACATTTACTGTAACATGAACTGTGAGGCACATTGACATCATACGAGGATAAAAGAGCTTCATGCATTATTGTTTTTATTATTACCACTGGGAATAATCAATGCCCAAGTAATTCCTACATGACCAATGCACATCTTTAATGAATGTATATTTTTATTTATAAATCAATATAATAAATCAAAGAGGTGCTTGCCCAGGGTTGATTGACACTTCAGGAAATATTTGGTCCTTGGCCAACTTCATGAATGGCGGTGACATTGTGCCACTCTGAAGAGAGTACTACAAGACATCTGGAGTGAACATATGACGAGTCTGACGAAGTGCCCTTCGCCACTTGTGCCTGGAGAGGACTGCTTGCCCGCCTCTTGCCCTGTGATTATGGCCCCTGGTTTGTATTGCCCTTTAAAGACATGATTTGGGCATAATGGATTTGTGTTGTGCTGCTGCTGGCCCTTTAAGAACCATCTGGGGACATACTGTGGAGTTACTGGGTGGCCACCATTTCCTGTATCAGAAGCACATGGTGAGAACAATGGATGGCGGCCATTTTAACTCACAGACACTGTTTGGACTTTTCAACACGGTGCCATCTCGCCAGTATTTGGTGCACAGAGACATCGTGCAGTGGTTTTGGACTATACAGCAGGGGACACATTATAAAGTGATTGTTTTTCATTTAGCCTGTATATGTTCTGCAGAATCTGCATTAAACTGTATTTTCCAAAGTACTGAACGGATCTGGGTGAATTTTGGATATGTGGTTCACCCAGATCCCCCGGTTCCAAGGATATACTTTTTATGGGGTTATTGCATGTTTTGGGGTCCCTGTGTGTTTTATGAAACTGTATTATTTCTGGCTAGCAGATAATTGAGCTTTGTGTATTGTAGAAACTCAATTATCTAGCCTGGCCAAGAGGAGGAGTTTTGTGTTGCATAAATTGTGAGTTCTGTGTGCCAGTAAATCAGTCTTGTTCCAGCATTAAGCCTTGGCTCATGTTTGGGGGAAGGGATACCTACACTCTGGGGATTGCTATAATCACTTACTCCCCAGAGGAAGCTCTTGCAATAGCTTGATTTGTTCCTGTTCCTGCTCTCTGGGGAAAGAGAGGTTCACCCACTGGTAGCTGGATCCTGGCCTTGGGTCCAGGGTGGGTGGAAACAGCAGAGACCCCGGCGCAGTTGCATCGCTGGAAGTGGGATCTGCAGTGCTGATGGTGTCGGTTGGTGTGCTTGGAGTCCTCAGCGAGCACTAGGAGCATCGATTGGCGGAGGTACTCAGTCGGAGTGCCAGCGTTCCGTCACAACGAGAAATACAAAGGGATGTTTTCAGAACTCCAACATGCCCTTATATTTTCAATTAGAGTTGCTGCAACTTTCCACAGCTAACACTTTCTATGACCCATTGAATGTTCGTGCAAATAACCTCTTTCACAAAACATCTGTGGAATCTCTTTCCCCCAAGAAATGTCTATTTCTTCTCACCAATAAATGATTAGTTGAATGCAAAAGTTCTTCCATTTAAACACTAGTGATCAAAAGAAACACCCCCTGTATTGCACAACATCTACCCCCTTTATGCTCTGCCAGACTTAAGTCTGACATAGCACCTGCTAAATTGTGGACATCCCTACAGTAAAACTACTACCATATACACCTGGTCTATCATACACCCACCAGTTAATTGGCTGATATTCTTCCTGAGCTCTAGTCTAATAACTGTTCAGGGTTTGCATTTCTCTAAAAATATTTTGCCTTTATTGCACCATTAATCTTCCATTGCTATATTGCCTGCAGTGATACCTGACTCTCAAGAGCTTACAATTAACTTAAATCCCAGAGGTGCTGTAATATATTCCAGCAACTGCACACATTTACAAATGGATTTGATGAGATGCTAATGGACAGACATCTTACTTTTAATGCACGCTTCAAGATTCAAGTAGACGTATATTTTATTTTAGACTCCACACAGAGAAATTTCAGTAAAACAGTACTAGGAGTTCTGTCAAGTGAGGGTAAACATGCTCCATAATTGTATTGCTCAAAAAAAAAAAAACACAACTCCTGCAAAAAAAAAAAAAAAATCAGTTGTATAAACAGCTCGTGCAGTAACTTCCTATTGTACAATGCATGAAGACCTGCTTATACTGTGCAGTGTCAGTTTTCATTAGTCCGAGGCATAAACACAAGTGTCAAAGCAATAGCAAGCAGTGTAACATTGATAAATATTTTTCTTATTAACAATGAGCCATGTAATGGTTTTAATAAAACGGGCCTTAGAAAAATATTAATGCACATCTACCGCAATTTGAATATTTCAACTGGAGATTCAAGCCATCCGATGTTACTTCTGCGTTTTTTTGTCACCTTAACCCTTTGATTACTAAAAAGGGACTACAATGGAGTGGGTAGAATCTTTTAAAAGCAATTGTGTGTCATAGTTCTCGAAGTGCAACATTCCATTGCACCACTCTTAGAACTTCGCTCTACCATTTTCCTTTTTACATAGTCATCAAGAGTCATCACAAAAAAAATAAATAAATCAATCTATAAAAATGACCAAGCTTATTCCATCATATTTCACATTTTGGAGCCGGCATGTTCTTGATACTTTTGGCCCATTATATTATTTTATTATTTGTATAACGCCATCAGATTCCGTAGCGCTGTACAATGGGTGGACTAACAGACATGTAATTGTAACCAGACAACTGGACGTACAGGAACTGAGAGGTGGAGGGCCTTGCTCAATGAGCTTACATTCTTATATGAGCTCTAAAGGAAATAACTCATTTATATGTTTTCACATACTATTTCACTTATTTCACTTTTAAGGTCTTTGCAAACACCCTCAAAGGTGAAATGTCTACTACAATGGTGGCATCCGGGGTGAGAAGTTCGAGAGATGTTACATGATGTTTTGTCTCCTCACCAAAACCGTATTCCCCTTTATCTGTCTCTTGAACTGCTGTCAGCTGTATCTGTCAGAAACCACATCACCGGTGTGCTCTTACTAATGCACAAGAGTACAAAATGGGGATCTGTGAAAGATCCTGCAAAGCTGTAGGGTCCGGTTTATGTTTGTGTCATAAGATGCCAAAGGCATAAGCTGTGCATCACACAAAAAGATGCCTATTCCCATCCGCTGGCATTGTTTAAAAGTGGAGCAATCAATGTAGAAACCAATGGAATCAGAATAAACTGCATACTATTGTTTGTTTTTACTTTACCCAACGTTTCTTTTGGCGAGACCTTTTATAAATGCCGATCCTTCAATATAGATTCTAAAAAGTAAAAGTGGAGAATGGAAAACTTGCAATTTTAGGCTAAAAATTGCTGATTACAGGAAATTATCCAACTCGTTTATACTCACAGCCTGACTTTTTTAGCCTAAACTTTAAACTCAGTTCCAGTTGGACTTGAAAAAAAAATTGTAAAGAACTTACAACAGCAAAATTAAGGCCAAAACATGAGCTGCAAATAAAAAGAAGTCATAGAATAGAATGTCTACTGCCAATTCTTCACTATCCTGCATGTGAAATGACAGGGGGACGCTGTGATTCGTCCTTTCAATCTGTCTCCAGTCTATGACATCTCCAGTTATTCTAATTGGAATGTGTCATAACGCACAGGGACATGTATCGGCAATGCTTCAACTATGAGATGAATCTGTTCTAAGCATTTCCTTCCATTTAACACACAGTCCCCAGAACAATTGCAAAGCACAATGCATTCCCAGATTATGTTCTGGCTAGAATTATCCATTGTTATTCTGTGAAATGAATGATGCTTCTCCCAGCTCTATTCCTGTTCTCCTATAGAAATACAAAAGTGATCGCAGGATAATCCCTGGTGGCCATCTCTGACCATAGCTATGCAAACTGTAAACCAGCAAGATCATTTCAACAACAACAATAAAAAAAATAAAAACTATTACTAGAAATGCAACAGATGTTAAATGTGTTAGTAAACGTATTCCAAATAATATACTGTATTAACCTATTTTTACACGAATGATAATTTACATTAGTTATAGAGGTAGGTGATATATACACTATATATTTTATTACATGTATTATATGTCATGTATAATTAATATGTTGTAAACATATTAATTTTGCATAAATGAACCATACATTGATTTTTAGTTTTGCATCTCTTATTCCAATTTAATCTCAAACAAATATTACCATTTCAGTGAGCAATTATTGCAGAGTTCTTTTGATGTCGTTTTATTTCAGGATTCATATATTCCTTAATATAAAATTACTCCTTATTTAAAATTTACGTTACAATTATTTACGCCAAGCCAGAGAAATAAACTGAGCCAACACAAAGATCATTCCAGTTATTAACTTCTTAGTTAATAAAAAACTGCTGACTCCAAATATTATTTAATAAACCTGTTCCAGCAAAGGTTACATCACTCACTGAGTAGATTAGCCAGGTATGTTTGGCGACCTTTCCTCTAAAAAAGCTTCTCTATAAATAGTGACTCTCTCTGTTATAAGGCATATTATTAATAAACTGGACTTTCTAAGCAGGCATGCAGCCCTGTTACCAAGCACACTTTCTAAAAACAAGCACTAAAAAGGTACACAGTGGAAATGGGAATTGAAACTTAACACCAGCAGTGTTAAACTTCCAACACTTGTCTCATTAAATGCAGCATTATCACCACCCAGCACTTTCACCTAAGTGATACATAGACACAAATATTCTATTTACTAAATATCCAGGAGATATGAATGGATAACTCCAAACATAAAACACACTGCAGAGTTCTACACTAAATCCCTCACTATTAACCATTTGTGCACCAGAGTTGTTAATTATCTGGCACTTATGAGGTTAATGCACATAAACCCTGCTCTTGCAGCAACTGCCTCATCAAATGCAACATTTATTTATTTATTTTTTGGGGGGGCAAAATAAAATGCAAAAGCACAATTGCCTAAAGAATGCTTGATTTCAAATGTTTAATCAAAGTAAAGGCATCCCCAAAACTCAAGCAAAATCCAACAGCATGTATTAACCTTTTAGGTGCTACAGAGGTGACCTACAAAGAGACCTCTCATCCGGCAATCCACAGGTTAAAAAAAATAATAAAGACAATTTCTAATCCTTCTGCAGCCAGCTCAGATGGTTGGTTCTTTAACCAGGGGGCACTTACTTTTTGCAGCCACTGAGTGTAATTTTCCATGACATGTTCCAGTCGTTGGATTTTCTGGGTAGAGAAATCTTGATCCATTTGAGGCTGGTCAATGTGCAAAGTATTGATGTCCAGAGACTCTGCAGCTGAAGTACCAGAGCTCTCCCTGCAATTCCCATCATGCTCGGGCAGGATAAAGGTGTACGTACACTGTCCATGCTGAATCCTGTTAAACCTTCTCCCACTGCTGTCTGAACCTTTCCTCTGCAAGCAACATCCCATATTAACCATCAGACCGGTCCAAATGGCAACCAGAAGCAAAGATGTCATGTTTCTCTAACTTTTTCTCCCCTTTTGCTGTTCCTTGCAAAGCACAGCTTGAAGATCCCTCTCCCTTTAAGTGATTCAGGAAAAAAGAAGGAAAAAAAAAACCTAAAAATAAAGTTTGAGAAAGAATGCTAGAGCTCTATAAAAGGACTTAATTCAACTGCAGATTTTTTTTTATTTCACCCCTGTGATATCTTATTCTGTGCTCCAACAGATACATTCAGTGCATGGCAGCTAGGGATCTATTGTTTCCTCTGATTTGCAGTCCAGAGATTAGTCAGTCCACTGCACACACGGCTCAGTCCCTGCTCCACTCTCTAGCTGCTAGAGAAATGGTATTTGCACTCAGACCCCAGTGCCTTTTATTAAGACAGCACATGGAAGCCAAGCAGCAGGCTGACTTGACAGGAATGTGTGTATGAGTGCGCCCCTATCCTATGGATGGCTGCTGGTGGCTTACTAGTAAGAGATCAGTTTACAAAGTGGCTGCATGCATGACCTCAATCAAGCATGGCTATTCTGCATAACAAGTAACTGCCTGGGACATTCTTAAAGGCAAACTAGCACAAACAAGGCACACACCAACAGAGTCCATATACCTTTAAATACACATTATATGGTTTATAGGAGATGGATACATATATCCAAAAAATACATACATAAATATTTAGAGACAGACAGACAGACATAATTATTTATGTATGTATGTTTGTATGTATGTATGTATGTATTTTTAATTTTAAACTTGACTTAGAACATTTGATCCAACGAAGTCGCCAATATATAAGGTGACACGATAATGACACTAAGGTTCTATGACCCCAGTGTCATGTATGTGCAGTATAAAATATTAAACTCCGTATTCTAACAAATGAGAAGCAAACTGTAAAATGTAGACTAAAATAGTCAGCTGCAACTTGAACTGAGCTTTTAGGCTGAATTAATCAGTTTGGATTAAAATGTAATAAAATTCAGATCTTAAAGGACCACTCTAGGCACCCAGACCACTTCAGCTTAATGAGGTGGTCTGGGTGCCAGGTCCAGCTAGGGTTAACCCATTTTTTCATAAACATAGCAGTTTCAGAGAAACTGCTATGTTTATGAATGGGTTAAGCCTTCCCCTATTTCCTCTAGCGGTTGTCTCATTGACAGCCGCTAGAGGCGCTTGCGTGCTTCTCACTGTGATTTTCACAGTGAGAGCACGCCAGCGTCCATAGGAAAGCATTATGAATGCTTTCCTATGTGACCGGCTGAATGCGCGCGCAGCTCTTGCCGCGCGTGCGCATTCAGCCGCATGGGAGGAGAAGAGGAGGATCAGAGGAGGAGAGCTCCCCGCCCAGCGCTGGAAAAAGGTAAGATTTAACCCTTTTCCCCCTTCCAGAGCCGGACGGGAGGGGGACCCTGAGTGTGGGGGCACCCTCAGGGCACTATAGTGCCAGGAAAACGAGTATGTTTTCCTGGCACTATAGTGGTCCTTTAATGAATAAGCGGCAGAGTTTAAAAAGTTTTATGAGTTAACAGCAGTAAGTGCCAAGCTGTAGACAGTTGGCTTATAGTAAGGGTTTGTTTGTGTTAAGGGAGGCTTAGGGTTAATGAGGACTAAGGGGTTCCTGTCGTCAAGCTGCTGTTGGCTCTAATTCCTATTACTTTTAAGCCAGGCAGTGGGCACCAAAATGGCTCCATGATTTCTTGCACATGGTAAAATGCCACAATCTGAGCTTTGCAAGCTTTTTCCCAGCTGGAAGCAGTGGGGACTAGACATGGGCACAATGAGAAAATTTGGTCTGGCTGAACCATCTTTCCTGAAAATAAAAAAGTTTTCAATATGTACAAATTTTGGCCTTATGTCTGATTGGCCACAGAATTTCATACTGAAAACCCAAATTGGAAACAAACCAAAAGGATGTGAGACTGGGCCAATCAGTGTACTGCAAAACATATACATGTATATATATATATTTATTGGTAAATAGTATGTGCATACTTTACAGTACACTGATAGGAGCATTTTCCAATCATTTGGTTCACAAATCAAGTATGAAAAAGAAACCAATACAGAGAGAAACAGGAGGGAAATATAGATTTTGTTACTGCTCACCCTTGTCTACTTCTCACTTGAACTTTGAATAAAATCAACATTTTAGCCATAAATAATCTCCTATTTTATGCCATGGGTAGAATTCAGTATCACAAATTAAAATAAGTATGCTCAGACTCTGCGTGGCTCTTTTGCTTTGTGGTTTAGTTACATTTAATTTGTGAATTAGACCGATAACCTGATTGGTCAAAATTTGGACAAATTGCAGTTCAGACCAAAATAAATCTCTAAGTCTAGTGGGTCCCAACTGTGAATCAGAATTTGCAATAATTTGCTGTCTAGTACAGGATTCTGGTTGCAATTAGCTATTAGCCATAAGCAATAGGAGCCTTCACAAGTGTGCAGATCTTGGATTACATCAACACAGGTCAATGATGCAGGAGAATACATTGGCTCTTGTCCTAGGTAAATGGGGAATCTAAATGACATCAGTTGCTTCCACTTGTACACTGTGTGAGTTTGCAATATACAAGAGGTGTATAATAGCTAGATAGAAAGGATGAGGAGATAGAGAGGACTCTGTATATGCATTTAGGCATAACGTAATACAGATGCCTGATTTTAGCCAGTCTGCTGTATTAAATGCATGTAGTATTAAGTCTATATCATTATTGTAACATATTGCAACAAACGCAGATCCAATTGGGAGCATCAGGACAAGAGCTTCTCTTGAAATCCCAGAAAAACATCCATATTAAGTACCTGTGTTTTAATTTATTCCTTTTAATTCCAGAGTCACTGCTGGCAGCAAGGTGAGCACAGACGTAGGCAGCTGCGTGTTTACTCTTAAAAGCATGCCTTCGTCGCAGCTTGCAGTGTTATGTGATCATATGTACAACACTATAGTGGGAGCTAAGTGGGAGCTGGGAGTCCAATGGAGCAGAGCAACTAATGACTATATTCTGTGACGTGATACTGCAGAGATGACGTTCCTCCCGTGGGGTGGCCTTGTAAATAGAGAATTGGCTGGGATAGCAAGTGAACTGTAAAAATGGCTGGGTAGATTGACTGGAGTAGAAACAGGAAAAATTTTAGGGTCAGAAGTGGCATAAAATGATGAAAAGGGTAAGGGGAAATTGACTTGGGATGAATGGCACAGTGAGGGTCAGTGACAAGAGGAAGAGGTAAATGACAAACTAAACAGCACTGTATATACACAGACATAACACACAATTACACACATACTGACACTCCATATATACACATGTCTACAATCCCACCTTCATACACCAATACTCCATGCACACAAATATCTGACATTTAAATACATTTGTACCTTTATACTCACTAATAATCATACACTCACTAAAAATCCACACCTCAGCATTCACACACAAATTCACATTATGTAATATTATGTAATGGATATTACATTAGAAAGCCCCAAAGCATTAAGACACACTATATTGCTAATCAGTATAGTTTGATATCTGCTGAACAGAGATTTAAAAAAAAAAAAATCTTTCACGGCCCCTTTCGAGATGGAATTCTGGATCTGCTCTGCATTGTGTTGGCATTTTAAGAGACCATGTTCCCAAAACACATCAATAGATTCCTTACAAACATCTCTATTTTTGAAACAGGTGTAAATTTAGTTGGTTAATTTGTGATAGTTATTCACACCTTACACCAAGATCTGAGATCTGCGAGCGGGTTCCCTAGACCTCAATGGGAACTCAGATCATATGTACAATTTGAAATAATTTATTGCAATCAGCCAGATTGTGATCACAATTTGTTACGGATATGGGAAATCAGAAGAAAGTTCATGAATTTGGATAGATTTAGATCAGGGTTCAGAGTTTCCACTCATTTAATCGCTATGGTAGAATGGAAATTTGAGCCCATGCAAGTTGCACCTGTGGCAGCATCGCATGTGCACTTTTAGGTGGGAAGAAACCCAGCAGAGGCTGAAGGACTAGAGACTCTGCTTGTTAGATTGAGCACAAATTGCTGTACTAGTCAGTGCTATATGTAGCATAAACACACTCTGTGTGGCCCCAATTTTAATTTCAAGCACCATGGATGATACCTCCACATTGGTATTGCTGAAGTAGGCAGACAGGGATAAACTATGTAATAATTTTAAGCGATAGGACTTGGGAGATAAAGGAGGAGAATGGGCCACTAGCTACAGGGACAGCAATTGGCTACTATCTAGAGCGTTTGGGCCCCTAGTTATAGTGGTTGAATGGACCACTGGCTATAAGGAGAAAGTATGGGGCATGGCTTATGGGAGCAGAGCATAACTAACCTCTGCATACACACACACTGACTTTTAACATACATATGCATTTACAAACAGTCATGCACACTAACCCCCCACACATATTACACACATGCATTCTCACTGCTTCTCTAACGTTAGTGGAGTTTTAGGACTGGCTGAAAGTGCCAAGCAACTTCCTGATTTGGTTTCATTGATGGTACTTGACACAGGAAGTGCAGGGAAGCTAAAGGAGGAAGCCAGCATTAGAGTGTTATTAATGTTATTTTAGAAAGTTCATTTTTATATAAATCATTAAAATGTTTATTGAGTGTAATAGTTAACTTTGGATTATCCCTTTAAGTAACTACTCACAATGAGCTAAAGGGTTAAATGTACGTTTTTGTTCCATAATTTTATTTGGCAGCAAAATCCATTATTTGTATGTGGTATGCTGGCATAATTTCAGCTTTTGAGGTCTGCTCAGCAGACCTTGGGTGTAAAAATAGGCTTCAGTCTTCTATAAACCAGACTTTTGCAAATCTTGAATTATGAGGTAAAGTCAGGATTGTATTCTAAACCATAAAACATTAGGTATAGAAAAGGCTTTAGAAGCTTCATTTTTCATACATTAATACTTTGTGATCAGAACACTTGATGAAAACCTCTGATAATCATAGGCTGAATTATCCCTGCATTTAGGCAATGAAGAAACATTTCATTTTTGATATGTTGTCCAACTGATCTTTCTTACTTACCCAACTCCCCGTTTCCCACATGTTTTTGATCTGGTAAAATTTCTCAATTCTAATCTTGACAAGTTGGCATGACCAAAATACTTATACAAATTATATCACAACAATATTGCATGGGCGGATATACACTATTATCCAAATATATACTATAAACAGGTGCACAACTTGAGAAAGGCATCCAGTTGTGTGCCGAAACGATGGGGGTGTCCTGGCCTGTGTCTTACTCTGGTAGGCTGGTGAGAATTTTTGTATAGTTGTGGTATATTTTCCAGCCCATATTTACTTTATTTTTGCTTGTTTTGTATATGTTTATTCTTGTTTTTGGATAATTACTTTTACCAGTTTGGTAAATAAAGTATTGATTTATTTTATAACGATTGTGGCGGACAGCTTGGTTTTTGTAAGTGACAGAATACTGATACCAACTGTATATTCTCCTCACTAAACTAACGACAGTAAAGTACACGAGGAGACTATGCGAGGATGCATACATTTAGCAGCGGATATCTTACCTAGAGCTTACACAAAATCAACCACAACACAAACTCATTGATCCAAGTGGAATCCTGTTAAAATATTATAAGAGCTCCAATTTAATGTTCATTTCAAATATAACCTGTGCCAGTGTGGCCAACCTCGTCTGAGGAAAATATTTGCTCATTGTTGATTATTTTCACTGCCTTGCTCACCTGTATGAGATTTACCCAAAGGCACTAGTGTTACGCTACTTGGGTGACTTGGATTGTAACTCAACTGCAGCTTGTAAACTCCCTAATTACAATTGTGAAGAAACGGAGAATCTTTAAAGTATCAATACTGTAGCTTTAAGAAAAGAGAGAATTGCTGGTAACTTGATTCAACCGAAGTTTTAATAAGTGTTAAACTTAAATGAATTGCATTTAGGCAATAATCCAATAAGAAGAAGTGCAAGTAATCAACAACACAAAGTTCATTAATAAGTATTTCCTCAGAGATGCATTAAGTAACATTCTTTAGGTTAATGAGAATAATCTTCAGTAGTAACTTTAAGCAAGTAGCTAAGAATATTTGCAAAGCAAGAACAGTTCATAGTTAATAAGCATGATGGGAGTTGTCCTCCATATAATTAGTAGCTTGAAGCAGTGAAGATTTAAGTAAGCAAGCATTAGTTCATTATTAAATTATATTGTAGACAAATAGCTGAAAGATATACTTTAGGTTAATCTGAGTAGTCCTCCAATAGTTTAGGGATATGGTCCACTTGTAAAGTAAGTGAGTTTCCGTTCTCCAGTAATCCTCTATGACATGAAGCATACTTGTCTTAGTCCAGAAGGCTAGGACGACTTCAGAGTTAGTAGAGCGGGCGTGTCCCCGGAGCCAGTGTGCATATTCGGAAGTAGGACCCACATTGCCAGAGCCTGTGGAGAGGTGAGTCTGGAGGAAGTAGCTCCCAGTATCACCAAGCCCCCTCTCTCTGGCGCGGTCTCCCTAAATACCGTTAGAGCCGCGTCAGAGGGGGGCGGGGTCCGGCTACGCACAGCGGAGTGCGAACTCGGAAGTGTTACCGCATGACAACTAGTGATTTTAATTGTATCTCTTGCAGTCCGATATATGCTGGCTTGTATCCTGCACAGCTTATACAACTTTATTTTTGCTTCACTTTGTTTAATATACACTGATTTCAAACACATACATTTTGGAGGATCTCTGACAATTTGTGCATTTTATCATTGTTGTTATATTTCAAGTGAATTCATTTAAAAGTTAAATTGTATTCAATATAGATTCTTTGTACTCTGCATTAAGGATAAGATGAACTTACTGAAAGATTTTAAAGAAACTTTTTGTCCACAAATACATATTTTTGTAAACGCATATAATTAATTCAAATGTGAACACATATTTTCTAACCCCTAAAAACAACAAAATAGCTTCTGTCAGCTCCAAAACTTGCATCAGGAGCTGATGAAGATCCACCCCTTTTTGCAAGGCACTTATTTCCATGTCAGTGCTGGGCGTTGTCCTCTCAAAAGCATCCTTCTCAAAAAGAAGCATTGAAGACAAATCTCCAAAGCTTCTCACCAAGATTGGTGATTCTATTGAGATTTAAGAATCATGTATTATTTCAAGTACCATGTTCAATTTTTATGTGCCCTTAAAATTACATGCCAGCTAAAGCTTTGTGAACTAAAATTATTTTCATGTTCAGCCAACCACTTGATAAAGTTGATGTTCCAGAGAAAAGCTCCTTTGCAAATTACTGCCTGACTTTCCCAATAAATCTGAAGTATATTTTAACTCCCACCCACTTAATTATTTTTTTTTTTTCTTATTTTTTCTATGTCTTCCAGAGCTAGCAAATGTAGAGGTGAACAAACAGAACTCATGTATATTTTTGTTCATCGGGGGCTAAATTGCTAAGTAACAGAAACTTTGATTGTGTGTCCCAAGTTCACCCAGTCATGAGCAGCCTGTCCAAGGGGTATGAGTGTTAGCATGATGTGTTCTGTACATGCTGACATCAGATGCAAAAGTTGCTCAAAACTGATATTGCCAGACAGGAAGTGAGAATTCCAGATGGCTGACTGACAACCCAAGGAGGCGTTCCTGCACACTGAGGAAAAAAAAAAAGTATTTTGAAAGCTGTTCTCTCACCGTGTATTAAACCAATTTTGGATATATTTTTTTTTATTTTTTTAAATTAGCTTCTCCTTACGCATGGAATTCAGCCATGCTGCTGCATCTCAGCTAATGTGGAAGTGGACTTCTGCCCTGACCCAACCAAATTTGGACATCAATGACTTATTTCAAAATAATGCTGGATGTGTTAATGTGGAATTTTACATACACATGAGCAAAGCTTTTGCAAAGGTTTTAGATAGTAGTAGTTTTGTCAAACTGCTTATAAAGAGCAGACACAGATTATTTAAACCATAAACACACAATAAGCTGTAATGGTTATGGTGCTTAGAGTAGACATGATATTTATTTTGTATTTATTTATTTAAAAAAAAAAATTATTTTAGATGGTTATGTTTGTAATGTCTAGTTAGGGAATGTCTAATTCTTCTGAGATCTGTAGATTTGTTAGAATAACAACAGTCTACTAATTATTCAGAATTTATACTCATACGTGGTTTGAGGTGGCCCTAAATGGCAAAACAGTTAGACTATTTACATGCAGTTGGTGTGAATGTTAAGCATCTTTTCATTATTAAATATATCAAACAACATTACGTTTCACTATGGTTAAAAAAAGAAAAACCAGGAAACTCCATTTAAGTTGACACAATTGGTGATCAGGTTTCAAGGGCACTTGACTGTTTGTACAACACTCAGTAAATATTATCTTTATGTCACTTTAGTTTCTGAAAGGTTGGCTCTTAAAGCACCCTGTGAGTAATTGTTTACAAATGGCTGTACATAATATATTGAACAGGAAGTATATTTGGCAATTGATGATATTAAGTACGATAGAAGAATGGCTTGTTCAATTTTCACACCAGAGCTTTGACAGTTTGACAAGCCATGCTATATTGATTGCCACCTGCATAGACACATTAGTCAGCTTGTATGCCACACTGAGCACATTGTTAGAGCTACGGAGAACATGCTTGATATTCTACTGAGAAGGAGGAAATGTGTGATCTGTGAGTAGAAGCTGTAGTAGTAGTGCAATAAATCTATGATTAAATGGACATTACTTCCATGCACAGAATAAGGGATATATCAGAAAGAGACAATTTAATCAAACAGGTAGTAATACCGTAGAGACTAGAAACACCATTCTAGGTATAAACATGAATCTTAACCACACGTGTAAGATTCACAGGTTATCAGCTTTGGCATCTCAAGTTAAAAAAAAACAAAAAAAACTCTTAGAATCTTTGTTCATTAGACCATGTATCAAGTTCTTTTTACTATGCATTGACGTGTATTACTCAGGAATGAGGGCTCGGTGACGCTACAGGAAACATATGCCTAACAGTGCTATGGTTGGGAGAACCGTGGTGCTTTAATTTAAGTTTCAGCTACTAGGGCCCCCTAGAGGACATTCGGAACTTGAAAAAAACAAAACAGCTTAAGTTTTATCATGAGTGACACCCCTCAAAGCAACACAGAGCTGTTTAAATATTCGTTGATAGTAACAACTTCTCGTTTTAGTTTAGTATTATTTTTATGGAGCCAGAAGTAGGTTTACTGTAATGTTTTATGCTGGATATTTAAAGGGTTATTCATGTGTGAATTGTTGATGTTCGCTGTGAATTCGAAGTAAGCTTCAAATTGTACGCTAAAAGTGATAAACTGGATGAAACAACTTGTTTTTAGAAAAAAAAAAACAACCATATTAGACAAAACAGGGTAATCCCTAAATCTTTCACTGTGGGCTCGGGGGGACTGCTTTGGGAACCACTGATGTAGATGAAGGAATATATTGATGCAAATAGAAAATGTGACAACATTTTGGCATGAAAGTAGCCACACAGCTTTTTATATATGACCTGTAATATTTATCAAAATAAATTATTATTTACTGGGAATGAACTAGGTCTAGAGCTGCAAAAGTTGGCTAAAATAACTGAAGTGCAGCCAAATTTGTAATTCTCGTATGTGTTAAACGTGAATATGGATGTAAGTCATTACAACCAAATGTGCACTTCTCATTCAGTACCGTCCAGCGTCTGCTTTATTTATAAATATTTTTTTGTCAATCTTTTGTCAGTTTTATTGAAGCTTGAAAGAAAGATGTACAATATATGTAATTGGGAGTTCACACAAACATGCACATGTAAACAAGCATAACAAAAGGCATAAACATGAGTATTTCAGGTGAAAACAGCATTCAGGAAGAAACTCCTAGACAATGTTGCCTCATTTTTTTAAACAATATAGAAACAAGCTAAAAGTAGATAGAGAATACGTCAGTAGATTTGAAGGAAAAAGCAAGTTAGTCATAGTATGGTAACTGACAGTGTGATTCATTAGGATCAGGAGTTGTCCCCAGTACACATGAGATATATGGCAATAAGCCTCCCGCACAGCCCAGAATCAGCCCATGCTTCGCCTGCCAATGTCCATTAATGCCGGGGACCAGAGCAATGGTCAGAAAGGTGAGCACTGTAATTTCACTCTGTAAGCATATTGGCTGCATGAACTCTCCATCAATAGTTAGGTAGAGGAAAGGTGAGTATATGGCTAATGGATAGAGCCCAGCCTGGTGATCATCTACAGCGATCTTCTATAGAAACGATGGAGCATCATGCTTGTCTGCTGGCTCTTCAGCTCTTAGTGAGGAGGGCTCTTCACCCAGTGCATCAGGCATTGATAGTCTGAGTAAGACTGAGCATGTGAGAGATGTTGAGAGGACTGTGAATATATTGCGCAGTCGCTGGAAGTTAGATTGTGGCTGTGGCTGGGATGCTTCAGGAGGCCTGACTGTGTTTGCCGCCCTTGCAGGCACTGAAAGCCTGTCATGTACACCTCGTTATCACATCTAACTTATTGGCTCAAATATGTTGAGTTACAGCTGGGTATATAGCGCTATGTTTACCAAGAACAGGAGCTGCAGTAACTAGCATCCACTCGGCTCTGCGGTAATGCCCAGTCCCACCCCCCTTCCCAGTGTCTATTTTAAAATCAGTCATTCAGGCAAGTGGATTCTTTATAAAATGTAGGGTTTGCTTGTTTACCAGAATTCCTACCAGAATCACTCAGAACAAATTCAGTATGCCAAAACAACTTTGAAGTAAACAAAGCAGTTTTGCTGTATAGAATCATTTAAAAGGACACTAAAGTCACCAGAACCACTGCAGCCTAATGTCATGATTCTGGTTTCTATTTTATGTCCCTGCAGGCTTTTCAATGTAAACACTGCCTTTTCAGAGAGGTGCTTGCTATCTCATTGCTGTACAGTGTGCAGTACTGGCGTTCAGCGTCTCCATGCTCTGCATGGTGATGTTGAACGTTCCCCATGGAGATGCATTGATTAAATGCATCTCTATGAGGAGATGCTGATTGTGCCAGAGTGGAGTGTTTTTCAGCAGAAATGCCAATATGGTTGAATCTCAGCATTTGGTTGCAAATTTTGATTATTCAGTTCCAGAATTAAACCATTTGGTAACATCTACACTACATTCAAACATAGTTTGTTTCATTATAGTAAAATCTAGACTTTGATAAATCTTGAGAACAATGCCTGTGTTTTATAGTCTAAATACCTGCAGGAGGTATCAGAATGAAGTTAGTAAACCAGACTGGGGTCATTTGGACTGAAAGTGTTCCACACTGTTGACCGAAGCTTTCTTCGATACAACAGGAACATTTTTTTGGCCCTTATATTAGAACTTTCAGTCATATTAGTCCAGTGATGCAAATAACAGACTAAATTAGTATCTTACAATACCTTGTTGAACTAACAAAATTTTCAAAACCACAAGCTTTCAGGGGATCCACCTTTTCTCAAGTCTAAAGCATTTGTGAGTAAAACGACAGACAATGCAAAGTTAAGCTGTGATACAGCAGATAGTAACAGGACTGATTATAGACGAGCCTAACATGCTCTGCTTAAGTCTGAAAATAGTGTTCTCCGGTATGATAATAGAGATATAGTGATAACCAGTAGAGTGCACTGGGCAAATGCTGGTGGGCCTGTAGCCTTTAATTGGGCCTGGTTTCATCCCATGACCCCATCCAGCATAGTGTTTGACTGGGAGGTTTTGGCCTCATTTCTAACTGCCACTATGGCAGTCAGACAGCAAAGGTACCACTCTGTATGCTGCAGGATTGGTGACTCACTGCTTCCTCTCCGCCTATGTTTGCTAGGAGAGGCTAGTGGTTGCTGGTTCAGCAGTTGATGTGAATGTGTCTCTGCGTGACTTTGAGTGTGTACCAGTGTGTCTACATGTATGCATGTACATCTGTATGTGATTCTGTGTGTGAGTGTGTATCTCTGTGTGTGAATGTGTATTTGTCTGTGTTTGTATGCACACGTTTGCATCTGTGTTTGCATGCACATTATGTATGTGTGTGTCTTTTTAAACTGTGAATCAGTGCGTATCTATATGTGTGTATCTGAGAGTATGTATTTATGACTTCACCTGTGTATGTCTGTGTGAATCTGCAAATGAATGCCTCTATTTTACTGCTTGCAGAGTATATGTATCTACTAATGTGTCATAGTAAAGTCCTTTTAATTTTCTTCAACTCACAGATACCTCTGCCATGCCCTGTTGTGTTATAAGCTCAGTAGTACTATAGGAAGTTACGTGAGCACAGTTATTTGCTCGTTTGGTGAAAGATCATTAAACACTTTTCACAATTTTGATTTTCATACCACAACTGTTGTTTAGTGAATAAAGCCCAAAATATCAGATTATTATTAAATACAAAGCATCATATGTAATATGGCATGCATGTATGACATGAACAAACTGCAAAGAGTGTCAACTGGAACATCTGGGAATATACACAGTCTTCTATATATCCCATGCCTTGAAATTGTTTATTATAAATTATCCAAAATAATTAATTACTTGCAAGTTGCATGGGCCAAGTATCACCAAATCCCAATTAATGTCTGTAAACTAAAAGATCCCACTTGAATTTACAGATATATTTTTGTAAACAGAATCCATTGTTTCTTTAAAAAAAAATGTTTTGTGCGGCATATTAAACAGTTTAATTTTCAAATTAACCAAGAGATGAAAAGAGCCATGATTTGGAAACAAATGTGAATTCTTCTCCACGGTCTGTTTGTTTTGTGGTAAATATGTGATTCAGATTCTTCAAAGCTTACAATGCTGGTTTTGTTCGTGCCTTAAGAAATCAATTTACCAACAGATGATAAATGATGAGGCTGCAGCATTCTGAGTAATTGCGAGGAAAGACTATTATAGGGGACCCCCTTGTGGTGTATAACAGGAAAACAGTTAAACACTCCTTATTTTTACTCTATTTTAGTTGTGACACAGGACATGCATGTTTGTCTTTTCCAGGAAACGATGGATTGCATTTGCTGTGGGACTTAAGCTCCCCTGGTCATTCATCACTAGCTGCAAAACCACCAAACACATTACTTAAATAATTAGCCTTCAATTCAAAGGAAGCCATGTCACCGGAGCCAAACTTGTTCTAGCAGCCTGGAACTAAGAACAGTTGACCCCAGTCTAAATAGTAATACCCTGATACATGAGACACCACGGCAAAAACACTTGACTTAAAATATCAGTGGTTGAAATACTGTCATTAAGAAGGAAGAGGAAATTCCAAGCAATTTTCTTATCGATTTCAAAAGAAATCTATCATCGACATTTTGATATAATCAAATGTATGGGTGAGCTAGGCATCATACAGTGTAATGTCTGTAGTGCAACTGTTTGTGTTACATAGTCGTTACTTTACATTGTTAACTCTATAATGATTATTAAGGTATCAATTTATGTGGTATTATTTAGATTACATTTTACCACATGACAGGAGACTTCCTATTTTGCATTGACTTTCTTTACTTAAAACTCCAGCGGCAACAAGTCAATCAAAAAACGTGAACCAATCAGAAAACACCAGTCATCATTGATATAAGGTAGGACTGTCACGTTTTGTTCCTCGCTGCGGATCATTCTGCATTGGTTCTGGTATCCAGTACTCTTTTTGCTTTCCTTGCTTGGTTTTTCTGGTTTTCTGGTCTATGTCTGGTTTTCTTTGTTGCTGGGATTTCTGGGTTCATTTCTGTAATCCATGCCTGGGATTCCCAGTCTCCAGGTTTCCTTTAAATGTTTGTTTTATGTGCCACACCCGTTTGTTTCCACTTACCCTTTTGTTTCAGCTTGGACCTGCAGCAGTATTTCATCTCTCTGCCCTTTCTTGCAGGTAAGTGCTATTGTGGTATAGTGTGGTTGTTTTAGTTTGCATTAGGCAGTGTAGGACCTGCCAGATATGGGGTACATTGGCGTTGTTGGCAGGCTTATGCAATGTATGATCATATAATGTAACTAAATCCCCATGCTTTTCATAATTAGTGCTTAGCTATGTTTCCTCTTGTTTTACCTTGTATTTCTTGTCTTGGTTTGTATACCCAGCCCATGTACAGTCCTGTCCAGTCATGCCCTTGTTGTGTTCATGTTTACCTCATGTCTTGTGTATATGTTCTGGGTTTAGCTTCCTATCCTTCTCTGGTTCTGGGTTCTATTAGTTCTGTCTTGTTTTTCCTGACATTATTCATGGCAGCATTTACTCATGGGTTAGCTCCTCCCCTCACAGCAGAAAGGACAGGAAATAGAACTCTGAAACTGGTATAAATAGATCCTCCCCCTTCCCATCAGGCAGTCTTTTTTCCTGTCCTTCACAGCAGTTTGGAAGGAGTCTGCTTATGCAGGCCTAGATTTTCTTTTATGCTCACCAGGCAATATTTTTGTAGCCATGCCGGGGTTCAGCCTCTAAGCCCTGAAGACCCGGAAATGCACTTTTGTAAAAGTGGCTAGCCTGGGTACCCCCTTTAGTGACCGGGGGTCGGACCCAACCTCTCCCTTAAGGGATGAAAATGGTCCACTGCATGCCAGGGTTCAGCCTCTTATCCCTGAAGACCCAGCAACAGGCCAGCTTGGGTACCCCCTCAGGGGATGAATGCGATATGCTGCCTACATGAAGCCAGGCCTGGGTTCAGCCTCTTATCCCTGAAGACCCAGCAACAGCCCAGCTTGGGTACCCATTCAGGGGATGAATGTGATATATTGCCTACATAATACCAGGCCAGGGTTCAGCCTCTTATCCCTGAAGACCCAGCAAACAGCACATCTGTAACAGTTGCCAGCCTGGGTACCTCCTTCAGCAATCAGGAGTCTGACCTATCTCTCTCCCTGAGGGGATGACAGCGGTCCACTGCATACATGAGGCCCAGCCGAGTCTAAGCCTTTATTCTTGAAGACCCAGTAAACAGCACTTCCATAAGGTGACTACCTGGGTATACCTATTCTTGGTGTTCCACCTTGTATGGGGTTGGTTAAACCTCCTCCCACTGGTGATGATGGACTGCATATGGGGTACAGATGGAAGCCTATAGTTTAAACAGTTTAGGCTGTCAGTTGTTCAAAGCCCCATTTTGCTGTTGAAACACAGGCCTGCAGCTGTTCAGGTAAGTGCATTTGTAATTAGATTAAAACTAGTATAGGCACCTGGGTCTCTGTTCTTTCAGTCCCTCCCAGCGGCTTACATTAGGCTTCCTTCTAACAAATAGGTCACATTTAGGAGGTTTGTGTGGTGAGCATTTAGGTAAGTTATACATAAAAGGATGCTTGGTACAAAAGAGTGCTGATAATGCAAGGAGGCATTGTGCAAAAGAGTGCTTATGATGCAATAAGGCATTGTGAAAAAGAGTGCTAATAATGGATATCCTGGCTGTATAAAGTCTGCTGGAATTTCACAGTCCTGAAGAAATATCCAAGGTAAGAGAACTTCCCTGGGTGACTGAAGTACTCACATGTATATGATTTTAAAGTCCACACACACACTTGTTCCTATCAAGATATGTGGCATTGATTGCTGATATCTGTGCATTATCACAAATAAGCAGGCTTTTTCAGAGAGTGGAGGAATATACTGCATATGAGACCACGGGGCCTCAGTATCCATACATGATCTGGTGGTGGTACAGCATCGGTGTGTTTTCACTTTATGCTCTAACATATGAACAGAGTGTGTCCAGTAAATGCTCTAGGTATGAGTTACTATAAGGACACGGCCTCAGTATATGTATCCACTATATGCTCTATGTAGGAGTTACTAGGAGGATACGGCCTCAGTATATGTATCCGCTATGTGGTCTATATAAGAGTTACTGTGAGTACACCACCTCGGTATAAGTATCCTATATATGAGATATATATATATATATATGAGTTTCTATTGAGACACAGCCTCAGTATATGTGTCCACTATATGCTCTATGTGTGAGTTTCTATGGAGACAGCCTCAGTATATGTATCCATTATAGGCTCTATGTATGAGTTACAATGAGGACGCTGCCTCAGTTTATGTATGCACTATATGCTCTATGTGTGAGTTACTGTGAGGACACAGCCTCAGTATAGGTATCCACTATATGATAAATGTATGAGTTGCTATGGAGACACAGCCTCCGTTTATGTATGCACTATATGCTCTGTGTATGAATTACTATGAGGACATGGCCTCAGTATATGTGTCCACTATAGGCCATATGTACGAGTTACTATGGAGACACAGCCTCAGTTTATGTATGCGCTTTATGCTCTGTGTATGAGTTACTATGAAGACACAGCCTCAGTATATGTACACACTATAGGCTCTGTGTATGAGTTACTATGAGGACATAGCCTCAGTATATGTATCCACTATATTGTCTACGTATGAGATGATCGGAAGTCTCGGCTCAGTTTGTGTTCTTTATTTGCTCTAAAAACATAGCCTCAGTATATGTCTCAACATGCTCTATATGTAAGTTGGTGTGGACATTGCTTCAGTGGATCTGTTCACTATATGCTTGATGTATTAGTGGAAACACAATATGTGACTGATATATGACACATCCTCTATGAGTCCAATCTAATACAGGTTTTTTTTGTGTGGGTTATTAGTCACAACCTCAGTATATATGAGTGGTATATTATGTGCATGAAGTTCTGTTGAAAACAGCCTCAATTTATCTCACTCATATAATCTTAATATGTGTACAGGCATAGTGTCACTGTATATAGCAGAGGTACGCTATTACTATTTGAACAGACTCAGTATATGTAACTGATATATCTGTGTATAAGGTGCTGTTAGAAACATCCACAATGTATGTGATTCACATAATCTGTATGCAGGTTGGTAGTATTAGATAACCCTAATTTATACACGGCATTGATATTTAATATATACAAATGATCTAAGGTCTGGGTTTTGCGCTGAAATGTAGCACTGCCTAATTTTAGCAAATACAAATGCACTGTTATACTGGGTAAGTAATTATTGCCTCCTGTGGATTTTCTATTTCAGTTTTTAAATGAAGTGGATAAGGAAACATACTGCTTTTGGCTTTGTATTAGATTCCTTCTCCCACAGGTGTTTCGGGATAAGCAATTAACACATTTTACCACTTCAGATGGATTGCAGGTGTTACTGAACCTGCCTGAGTGCCTCTCCCAGGAGAGAAGGAGACCTGAATTTCCAAAATGGAGCATGGTACTGTTTAACAAAATTAAGGCCTTTTTTGTGTGCACTCCTATGTATTTATACATGAGACCATTTCTGAGAAGTTTTTCTATTGCCAAGTATCCTCTCCTCTCTTCAAGATAAGGAATGTTTTGGTGGCAGTGTTTTATCTTCAGATATATGCTGTTACTGATGCACAGCTTAGAAGATCATGCTGGTTGCAGGAGCACAAATTGGGCTATTAATCGTTCTCATAAGTAGGTAACTCTGAAGCTATTACCTGATTTAAAAAGCTGTTCATATTGGCTTGTTTCTCTCCTGGTCATAACTTTAGTATCATTTTATTTTTCCGCAAACTTCTACTCTGAAGAATTCACTACTTCTGGTCTGGTTTGTGCTCTGGTTCTGGTTCTCTGGAATTGGTTTAACATATTCTTTAGAACTACGTACCTTTCCTTAAAGTATAATCTTTATAATTTGGAGAATGTACTAATTTTTTATATGCAGTATTCTCTTTTATCCCTTGGGGACCTGAGAGTTTGGCAATCCCTTTAGGATATGTCAGGGGTAGCATGCTTTTTGTTCTTAAGGAATTAATGTTCAGAAATTTCTGACAAGATTCCCTTGTGGTGAAAGGGTATATTATAATTTCCTTTCTGCAATTAAATGTATTCTTTTATGCTCATATGATCCAGGTAAGTTTTTGATACTTAGTATTGCAAGTATTGTAATTGACACTGGAAGGTCTTTCTAGTCCTCAGGCCATTCTACCAGGTTTACTATTTCAAGTAAAATTCACCTGCTATCAGAACAATAGAGGAAATCCCTTAACAGGTAACTCCATTACGGTCCTCTCTTCTGATCTTCATGGGGATTCTTCTAGTGGTCCTTATATCTGGAATTTGCAACCGAGGTGTGGCTTTAAGTGGTTGATTCATCCTACATAATATAATGTAATGCAGCTTGTTGATGACAAACATTTGACTGATATGTTTTTCATGGTCTCTGTACCTAGATCGGTATAAGTTATGGTCACTCCTAACATTGCATTGATTTAATACTTATGGATTATATACTTGTATTGGTGTTGATATCTTGCAGATAATACAAACTGCTTATTATCGCCATAAGCTCTGCCATAGTACTTCTTCGCTATCTGAAGATAAGGTAAGAGTAAGTATGCGGTTGTTTGTTCTCATAAGGATAACTGAATATCTTCTACTATCCTGATTATGTGTCGGTTGCCACAATGGATCATGTGCCTCTGGTTACCACCTTCTCATCAGTATCCTGCCGATTACATATCTCCTACTTATGTTACACAACGGTCTCTAATAAATTTGATTATACTGTTTGGCATAATCTGTACTATTTACAATGTTTCTTTGAATGTAGGTACTGACGTGATTGTCCTACTTATAATTTAGGAGTTTACACAAATTCCACGGTTCATACCGATGTCTCTTTTTTCTTTCTTTAACTAATCTGTATATGACTCTTCTTGCCCTTGCCTAGTAATGTCATTGGTTTATACCTCTCCTGTGCCTGATCATTATTGTATCAATTCATCCACGGTGTGAGGTATTGTTGTGAGTCTGATTTTTGCAATATATATGTATGTATATGTGTGTGTGTGTGTGTGTGTGTGTGTGTGTATGTATGTGTGTATATATATATATATATATATATATATATATATATATATATATATATATATATATATATATATTCATTCATTCATTATTGCAGTGTTTTAATAACACTTATTTCTCTACTAGGCTCTGCCTCTTTCTGACAGGCAGGTATTGATTTATTTCCTGTATCCACAGGTAAGTAGTTCACAAGGCAAGAGGAAGCAGTGTGAATCGTCATTAATAATTACATCCAGAGAGTTGCGAGATTCTCAGTGTAATTCTCGCCATGTTTAATAGCATGGTGTGTATGTTCTCATCCAACCTTCTGTTATGCCTTTTTGTCAAGGTTCTGATCTGATAAGGTCATCAATTTGGTTTTAAAATTTTATATCAAAATGGCATTATCCTTCTCTGACTTATGCTATCATGGCCTTAATTCCTATCTGACTATATTTAGGATATTTCAGATATTGAATGCCAGGAGGTTGCTGACCTTGCAGCCTCTAGGTTAATTAACTTGTCTGAGCAGAATGTATGACAACATCCTATTGATGTCTTGTTTGGCTTTTTTTGAGTCTTCTAAGGTTTATGCAGCTCAATAATGGTTTTATAGCTATTGGCTGTTTTTGAACTCTGTCCCTCCCTCGATATATACTGCTTGGGTATTCCCCATGAGTAAATGCTGCCATGAATAATGTCAGGAAAAAAGGAAAATTTGCTTCATACTTACCGTAATTTTCTTTTTCTGATCATTATTCATGGCAGCATTACGTTCCCACCCATATACTATAAGATGTGAAGCTAGTTACTAAGACTGCCTGATGGGAAGGGGGAGGATCTATTTATACCAGTTTCAGAGTTCTATTTCCTGTCCTTTCTGCTGTGAGGGGAGGAGCTAACCCATGAGTAAATGCTGCCATGAATAATGATCAGAAAAAGAAAATTACGGTAAGTATGAAGCAAATTTTCCTTTTTCATGTTTGGTGCCAAATTTAGTCTTGCCTTGTTTCTAGTACTGGATACAATCCTGCTGCAGAGCCTCCCTATTAAGCTCCTGGGAGGTCTGCTTAATTTCCAAGTTCCTAGTTCCTGTTATCTGCATAGGCTGAATCAGGGTCTTGGTATGTGGCTGCACAAACGCTGGTGCTCAACACCAGGGGGCGTGCGGTTACCCTGCACCAGACCCTGCTAATCCACCTCCACGCTGAAGACTCCCACTTATCATCAGGCATATTGGGTCCCGGTCCACGCGCCGCCGCCTGGACACTGTCTGGGTTCCGGGCACCGGACCGCCACCCTGACAAGGACAGCCCCCAATTCTGCCTCTTGCTTTGCTGCTCCTGCAGGAACAGGTCAGAGTATATGCTTCATAGCTTGTCAATCTTATATAATCCTAATTTGACTTTTTTATGTACTGTTATTTACGTTAAACTTTCTTTTTGCTTGTACTCCCTGTGCTTACTATAAACTAACAACCTTATATTGTGTTTGTGCCTTCCCTGTCAGCCTATACCTGTTTGCTAATTGGCTTGTTACTATTATTCAATCCTAACCTGACTGTTTTAATTACTGTTTGTTACTTCATGCTGTCACTATAGGGTTGCTTAATCTACTCTATTAATATCTAACAGCTTTATATTGAGTTTGTGCCTTCCCTGTCATCCTATATCTGTTTGTGTGGCTCCCTGGCCTCTTCCTCTTCAATCTGTTTTTCTGCTGCACAATGATGTCTATCTATACATAATTACATTCTGTATGAGCAATTACTATATGCTGGTACAAGATATATTACAAAAGGATTAATCTCCACTCTATACAACTAATGCTGGTTTATTGTTGTTTATTAAAACCCTGACTGCAGTACCTACCAAACATCATTCCTGGAACTAAATATGTGAGACATACTACAATTTCCCACATATATATGGTACCTTCCCACTGGGGACTTAGGGGTTCCCTCCTTTGGCTATTGGAGTCTCTTAACGCCTCCCCATAGTTTACAAAGGTATCATCCCATTTCATAATAAGCTGCTAAATACAACCGGTGAGGTGTCTGAGCCCTCACATCACAGCATACCTTGCGGTGTTTGTATACACCCATATACCAGGCAAACCCAAAATTGCAATGAGCAAGGGATCTTCCCCCAGGCCTTGACTAGGCAAGGGGTCTAACTAACACGTATGTCCTCTATCATAGAGGACAACTACATATACTATGTCGGAATCCCCGCAACAAACCCAGGAATTTCAGAGGATGATAAACGCTGCAAGGGCAGCTTCTATGGAGAAGGTGTTTTCCAAAATGCTTTCACAAGTTCTGCCTGACATATCCACTTAAGCTATGGGGCTGACACCGCAAGACACGGATGACACTATGGGCTCTGAGGTTCCCTCTAGGAATCTCCTATCCCTTTCGAAATGTCAACAAGCTGGCCTCACCATATCACACGCTCGGACGAAAGGGATCGCACCTGCTAAATGTAGCAGGCATATGGCTAGGCAAGAACTACCCCACCGGTGGTTTTCTCTGAGGAGGATGAAGCCTACCCTCAGAATCTTGCATCTTTGACACATGGCAAGCTGACGCCTCTGATTCGGATGATGAAGGTGGTTTGCAAGATGTTCCCTACTCAGAATCAAAATATGTTCAGGACTCTTTCGCTGGGGATGCCTTCTCACAAGATACACAGGGATTGCTCACAATGGAAGGAAAAGGGCTTTTCTTAGATGCTCAAAGTTGTCCTCTCTTTGACCTGTGGACCATCCGCCATACATGGTCCTTGGAATGGACAACTCAACTCATTTGTAGTATACCACCATTTAAAAATGGAAGGGATCCACCTACTTCAAGATCTGCTTCTCAAAGATGATTAGTTCACTCGACTGGACCTCAGGGATGCTTACCTCTCAGTATCAGTAGGGCAGTCATTCCGAAGATTCCTATGATTCCGTGGGTACGACCGGGCATGCCAGTTCACCTGCCTACCTTTTGGACTCAGCTCGGCTCCATGGTGCTTCACCAAGCTGCTGAAACCGGTCATGACTCGAATACAGTCACAAGGGATATGATGCATAATCTATTTAGATGATTTACTACTCTAATACGACAGTCTCAAGACTACGATCTCAAACAAACTTTGTGTTAGACTTTCTTGAATCCTTGGATTTTGTGGTAAATCATGACAAATCAGCGTGGAACCGTCACAAATCGACCAATTTATGGGGTTCGAAATCGACTCCACCTCATGCATGCTTTGGCTAACCATCTAAGAGCCCCTATGCGCAAAGAAATTTGGAAGATACTGAATATGGATCACATCCAACTCTGTCTCCTCGCTCAGGTCGAGGTGGGGTGGGACTACTCTCCACTTCCATACAGGCTATTTACCCAGATTCTCTTCGCTTCCAAGCCATGCAACGGCTGAAGGCATACTATCTGCGATCCGGAATCTCATACGACCAGACGATCCCTCTCACGAGCGAGATACGCACGGAGCTGCGTTGGTGGCTTCTCCATATGAAAGCCTGGAATGGGAAAGCCATTTTAAGTCCCACACCGGATTTCGTGGTGGAGTCGGACACCGGCCTATGGGGCTGGGGAGCACATTGCGCAGGGTCATACACAGGAGGACACTGGTTACTCGAGGAGACGGATTTGCACATCAACTACCTGGAACTGATAGCAGGGTCCTTTGCAATCTGCAGTCTGGCCGGCCATATGTCCGACTGCTGCATCCTGTTGCACATGGACAACATCTCAGCAGTCCAATATATCAATCATCTGGACGGAGCTCGATCCCGGGCACCAACAGATGCAACAAAAGACATTTACAGTTTCTGTCTCTACCCCTCAATATCATGTTACAGGCAGCATACCTACCGGGAATATCCAACCTCACAGTGGACTGGTATTCACGAGCCGCCACGAGCCGATATTCCAAAGTTTGTACGAATACAGGGGTCTTCTCATCATCGACCTATTTGCCTCATGGACCAATTGTCAACTGCTTAGGTTCTTCAGCTGACTACTGGATCCAGACTGCAAAGCAGTCGATGCATTCCTTTAGACCTGGTCGAACCCATTTTTGATGTTGGCAGGAGTATACACCACATATGCAACCAGAAGAGATCTATGCCCCTCTGGACAATGCTATGGCAGAATCAAGCGTGGTTCCCCGTCCATCTGGAATCTACCCTCGTTTCCCCTCCTACTATCCGGCACTCAGGTAGAACCACACCCTCTAGTACTACAAGGACAACTAGATCTGGTGGCTTGTACGATTTCAAGGGAACTTGGGCTACATGTGGGCACCCAGAACCAGACGGAGCTACCTTGCGGCCTGGAACAAATGTTCTAGCTGGTGTTTGGAGAGTGACTGATCCCTTTATGGCTCCTATCACCATGATTCTCAACTTCCTATCTCAGACATCATGTGTTCGGCGAACTCGTCTCGGGAAGAAACCTTTTGGATTTTTTATTTCCGTCTTTCCTCTCACACTTTTTTCCTGAATCAGATAGCATTAAAAATTCAAAATATGAAGCCTCCTGTCATGTGGTAAAAGTGTAGATTATGCTAATGTAGTGTACGAATAATCTTAATTTTAGTAATGACAGGAGGCGACTATTTTCCTCTCCTTTTTGTTTCCCTCTCCTTTTTCTATATTTTGTACTACTCTTATCTATGTACTAACTTTGCTATAATTTAAAGTCCTTTCTCTAAAATGTAGTTAATGAAAATTCTGGAGGGTTTGATATGATATTTATGATGTTATATCCTGAATAACTCTTTAATTTGAGTTTCATATTTCATTTATAGACGATTATAATATGTATGTATGTACAAGAGTGAGATGTGGAATCACGGTCACTACCAATACCTTTCACTTACTTCTCTTTTTCAGTATGAATACGTCCATCAACTACAAGCGGAACGTAATTCCCTCAACAATTCGTTACAGTGCGGAGTTATCAGGATGCTCAAGTTTCTACAGTTTTCCATTTCCAGTTAAAAGGGACTATCTACGTACACACCAAAGAAAGAGGGAGAATTGGGGGCTGTCCAACCTTATATCTGCGATAACTGTAGTTTTCTGATTGTTTAAAGTTTTTTAATTGACTTGTTGCTGCTTGTGTTTTAAGTAAAGAAAGTCAATGCAAAATACTCGCCTCCTGTCATTACTAAAATTAAGATTATTAGTACACTACGTTAGCATAATTTACAATTTTCAGTAGATTTTTTGTGTGACATGTGGTTAAAGCAATGCAACAGGCGATATATGCACATGTACACTAAACAGTATGTTTTTAATTAATATATTTATTTTTGTATATGGTATGGAATGTTCCTTTAAGTTTATAGAATACATATATTGTCTGCTATTTCGGTGGAAAGATCATGTTTCAAATCACATTCTGCACTGTGCAATGTCTCACGGTGCTTAGAATCTGTATTGTGACTTGACATTTAGCAGTACAGAATCCATCAGTCTTCTGTAACACACAGATAAAATGGCACATATATATGCACACATACAAAGATGCGTGCACACAGTTGGTTCTTATAAATGTCTTGATCGACTGTTATTAATTGGAGTAATGGTCTTGCACAGCAAGCTATAGCATTGTAGCTGACATCATTCGTTCTCCCTCCCTTCTACTACTGGAAAGATATGATATGGAGAGAGACACACATGGTTATTCACTAAAATGAGAATTTATAGCACCACCGCAATGACAGGTCCAATTATTTTGTGACGTCATTGCAACCACCCCACAGCAAGCACAATCTCATTAATTGCTTGGAAACCTTTGTTAAAAATGTCCAAACCAATCAAATTTAATTGTACCTCGTCAGTTCTCACAAGATCAGAATTGTCTCCCTCCAACTCCCTGTGTCTAATAACAAATAACCTATGTGACATAGCCATGTTTAACTTATGTCTACTCTGCTCCATGGCTTTGCCATTGAGCCGTGAGAACCACACCAGGAGGAGAACCACTTCAGACCAAAAGAGAGTAAAATCCTTGAACAGGGCATGACAACAAGCAAAATTATTCTTAATAGAATGAATGAGGTCAATGGTGCAAATTGACCAATTGTCATTACCCACGTCATGTATCAACAGAGTAAGAGGTCCTGATACAAATCTGCTCAAAGCAACACATTCAGGATACAAGTGCTCCCACATTAACCCTCTTATCCCTTCCAACATATCAATAACACCTCATAAGGAGAACCAAGATTATGATCATAAATTTATTCTTCCACTCTTCGAGCAGCCCAGTAGATAAAAAAGTGCCCCAGAATCCAAACGTACTGGATAGAAACACCTAGAAACAAACATTGCAATATATGAGGATGAATGTGTTGAGAACCACACCTACCCAAACACACTGAATTGCCACATATGTAGATTGACACCACTTGTGTCACGGTGCCAATTAGAAAATAATTAGTTGAATATCCTGCAGTATCCAGGCCCAAACTCACCACGCATGACTTAAAGACCCTAGAAAACTGAAAATGTAAGAGTGGAGGAATCAGCATATATCATAAAGGAACCTGGAGACTGAACCCTAATGTCCAAACAGAATTAACCAGAAACACAGAGAACAAATCCAAAGACTCAACACTTTTCCTTCCTGGTCTGTCTTAAATATATATCTCTAGGAAACAAACCCCAAAGCGGACATTTGATAACAGCAGAGGAGATGTGGAATTTGGTGCCACGAGAAAACATAAGGAAAATGCTGCATGAAACAAACAACATTCAAATGCTATAAAACATTAACCAACATTAACCACACCCAAAATAATCTCATCAACTCCACAGAAACTGGTCTCATAGCATATGCCTGTTTATCCCTTTGTCAGCCCCTCAACATCTTCTTCAATCCAAAACAACAAAATAGAAAGGACATAGCTGCCAAGCATCTTTCAAATAATGAAGCTCTATCGCCCTATATTGAGATGACCTAAAAGAGACTGAAGTTGCCAATGCTGTACTTGCTTTGTACATCATTTGAATGAACACAATCAACTTCTTTCCAGGGAGCCAAAAAAACATGTTATCTGTGTCAATGTCTATACCTAGAAATGACAGACATGACCCTGGTCCCTCTGTTTTTTCCTCAGCTATCGGGACTCCAAACTCCAGCTTAACTGAATGAAAAGAAATAAGTAGAGCTTGACACTCACAAACAAAAATCATCTAAATTATAGATCAGTGATGACTTGCCCAACCACACAGACACTACCCACTTCAAGAACATACTGAACATATTGAACAGTGAACACAATATTATTATTATTATTATTATTATTATGATGTTATTTATATAGCGCCATCAAATTCCGCAGCGCTTTACAATGGGTGGACGAACAGACATGTAGTTATATGTAATATAAGTAACTGTAGTTATATATAATATGGAACATTCTGTGGGGTGGCCTATCTCATAGACACAACTGTCCTGGAAAAAAACAGCCCAACAAAAGGAAACAGTTGGGATGTACAGGATGAAGATGAAATGCTGACTCAATGTCAGATTTTGCATCTATCCCACAACAAGTTACCACCTTGCATGCCAAAATCCATGGCAGACAAGATGCCATTTTTATGACGGAACTGCTGATCATATTTAAACCAGTTTTGTCCTCCATTAACTTTATATGCAACCCAAATAATATTAAGATAACCAAATAAAGCCAGACCTTTTACAGGAAAACAACTAGTCAACATGCTAGCAAAAAATAGCAAACCTCATTAACCAATTGGTCACGGCTGCTAGTGTGGTCCAACACGCAGAAACTATGTAAACATGTACATAAAAAAAAGAAAGGAAATAAAAGGACAGAGCGTAAACCAGATCTTAGAATGGCTGGACTAATACGCTAAAGATAGAGAATGGTCAAAGGGAAAGCCGATGTCAAGGAAGCCAGAAATACTCAGATACCGTTTAAACAAGCCAAGTCAGGGGAACCAGAACTCGGAATAACCAGGGAAAAGCCAAGATACCAGGAAGTCAGATTCACAAAGATAAACGCACTCTCGGGAACCAGGAACAGGAAACCATGACAGGGCAAGGAACTGGAGTGAATTAGGGATTTAAATATCCCTCTCTGGGCTCTAATTGGTCAGAGGGTGACCTCTGACCCCAGAATGTGCGCGTGCGTTGACGTGATGACATCAAGCGATCGTCCGCATAAATTTGAGGGGTGGAGCTTGTGATATGCACGACCACGTGGTTAGTGCCATCTTTGATTTGGGCGCAACGCCCAGAAGACGCGGAGGAGCGGTTCCCGGCTCGCTGATGAGCAGGTAAGGTCGCAATATCGGCGAGGTCGTGCCGGACGGGCCTGGCTGTGCCATGCGGCGGGCCAGGAGCGGCAACAGTACCCCCCACTCGAATACCGCTCACCGAGTGGGAAGGAGCCGGCTATTACGCTACTTGGGTGATTTGGATTGGAACTCAACTGCAGCTTGTAAAACTCCCTAATTACAATAATGAAGAAACGGAGAATCTTTAAAGTATCAATACTGTAGCTTTAAGAAAAGAAAGAATTGCTGGTAACTTGATTCAACCGAAGTTTTAATAAGTGTTAAACTTAAATGAATTGCATTTAGGCAATAATCCAATAAGAAGTGCAAGTAATCAACAACACAAAGTTCATTATTAAGTATTTCCTTAGAGATGCATTAAGTAACATTCTTTAGGTAAATGAGAATAATCTTCAATAGAAACAATAAGCATGTAGCGAAGAATATTTGCAGAGCAAGAACAGTTCATAGTGAATAAGCATGAAGGGAGTCGTCCTCCATATAACTAGTAGCTTGAAGCATTGAGTGTCTTTGCAAAGCAAGAAACAGTTCATAGTGAATAAGCATGATGGGAGTTGTCCTCCATATAACTAGTAGCTTGAAGCATTGAGTGTCTTTGCAAAGCAAGAAACAGTTCATAGTGAATAAGCATGATGGGAGTTGTCCTCCATATAATTAGTAGTTTGAAGCACTGAGTATTTGCAAAGCAAGAAACAGTTCATAGTGAATAAACATGATGGGAGTTGTCCTCCATATAATTAGTAGCTTGAAGCAGTGAAGATTTGAGTAAGCAAGCATTAGTTCATTATTAAATGATATTGTAGGCAAATGGCTGAAAGATATATCTAAGGTTAATATGTGTAGTCCTCCAATAGTTCAGAGATATGGTCCACTTGTAAAGTAGCAAAGTATCCGTTCTCCAGTAATCCCGCGGTCTCACGGAGGCAGCTCACACATTAGCTCACACACAATCACCAAGCACCCTCTCTCTGGCCCAGTCTCCCTAATTACCGTCAGAGCTGTGTCAGAGGGGGGTGGGGTCCGGCTCCTCACAGCTGAGTGCCGAACCCGGAAGTGTTACTCCATGACACCGGCTTATGAGGGAAGCGGTTGTGAAACGACCGGACAAGACGGGGCGCATGAACCTGGTCAGCAGGAACCCAACAACGTTCCTCTGGACCATATTCCTTCCAGTCAACTAGATAAAACAGAATACCCCATGGAGATTTTGGAGTCCAATATAGAATTAACTTTGTACTCCTCCAGATCACCCACTACCAAGGGCGGAGGAGGGGCAGCCACTTTAGTGTATCGTCTGCAAGTAAGAGGCTTAAGCAAGGACACATGAAATTAATTGGCAATTCTCATGTGAGCAGGAAGTGCCAAGGAATAAGTCAAAGGGTTGATACGACGGAGGACCCGAAAAGGACCTATGTACCGAGGGGCAAATTTCATGGAAGGAACCTTAAGTTTGACATGACGTGTGGATAACCACACCTTGTCTCCCGGTTGATAGACAGGATTGGCACCCCGTCTCTTGTCAGCTTGGATTTTAGCACGTTTGTAGTGCTGCATGAATGGAATCCCAAGTGTCATGGATAGAATTCAAACGGGTGTTCAAGGCAGGAAATTCAGAAGGTAAAACAGTGGGGTGATAACCCTGATTTACAAAAAATGGACTATGATTAGAGGATTCATGAGTCGCATTATTTCTGGCAATCTCAGCCATGGGTAAGAGTTCGTACCAGTTAGACTGATTGGCATCGATAAAACAACGTAAATAAGATTCTTAAGACTGATTGGCCCTCTCTGCTGTGGGTGATACGCTGAGGAGAATGAAAGTTCTATACCCAATTGCTTACAAAAGGCACGCCAGAACCTAGAAATAAATTGGGTACCTTTGTCAGATACTACGTTTTTTGGCACTCCATGTAACTGAAAGATCTCTTTCAAAAATATTTGTACAAGATCTTGAGCAGATGGTAATTTTTTAAGAGGTACAAAATGTGCCATTTTTGAGAATCTATCTATGACCATAAGGATTGTGTTAAATCCATTTGAAATCCATGGCTAAATGGGTCCATGGAGCATTAGGTATAGGCAGTGGTTGTAGCAACCCAGGAGGAGATTTGTGAGAGGCTTTAGAAACAGCACATATTTGACATACCCCTACATAATCTTTGATGTCGTTCCTAAGTGTCGACCACCAGAACCTCCTGGAGATAGCAGAGAGAGTTTTATGGACTCCAGGATGACCTGCTGTCAGATTATCATAGAATAATCCAAGTACCTTTTTCCTTAATGGTGGTGAAACGTACAGTTTATCCGGAGGTCTCTCCACAAGTGCCTGAGTTTCATCTGCTATTATGGCACAGAAGAGTGGAGAAGAAACTTTGGAAATTGTAGTGGCAATAAGGCATTCTGGAGGTATGATAGGGAATACCTCTTGTTCAGGAACCTCATCTGTCTCAAACTGCCTAGACAGCACATCTGCCTTGGTGTTCTTGGTCCCGGGCCTATACGTAATTACAAAATTGAATCGGGAGAGGAACAATGACCATCTAGCCTGACGAGAGGACAATCTCTTAGCATCCCCAATATAAGCCAAATTCTTATGATCGGTAAAAATCAGAAGTGGCTAATTGGAACCTTCTAAGAGATGTCTCCATTCTTTAAGGGCAAGTACAATAGCCAATAACTCCCTATTCCCAATGTCATAATTTTTCTCGGCAGATGTTAGTTTTCGAGAGAAAAATCCACAGGGATGTAAAGGCGCATCAGGACTTTCTCTTTGAGACAGAATGGCTCCTACTCCTGTTTCTGATGCATCCACTTCTAGAATAAATGGTTTGGTCGGATCGGGATGTGTCAGGACAGGCAAATAAAGATTTTAATTGCTAAAATGCCTCCTTTGCTTCCTTGGGCCATGAATTGAAATTTGCTCCTTTTTTGGTTAGGTTGGTAATAGGAGAAATTACAGAGGAAAACCTTTAATGAACTTGTAATAATTCGCAAAATCTATAAAGCGTTGTGTAGCTTTAAGGCCTTTGGGTAATGGCCATTGTAAGACTGCTTCCAATTTGCGTGGGTCCATTTTGAAACCAGACGGAGATATAACATACCCAAGAAACTGTATCTCAGTCTGGTCAAACTGGTGTTTCTCCAACTTACAGTAGAGGCCGTTCTTTAACAGGGTTTTTAGTACTGTTCTCAAATGTTCGTGATGTGTCCCTAAGTCTGGGGAATAGATGAGAATGTCGTCTAGATACACTAAAATGAACATGTGGAGATATTCTCTAAGAACATCGTTAATGAAATCCTAAAACACCGCTGGGGCGTTGCACAGTCCAAACGGCATAACTAGGTGTTCGTAATGTCCCATTCTCGTATTAAACGCGGTCATCCACTCATGCCCTTCCTTAATTCTGACTAGGTTGTAAGTACTTCTGAGGTCGAGCTTAGTGAAGACTCGGGCCCCTTTCAACCTATCGAATAACTCAGAAATAAGAGGAATGGGATAGGCGTTTTTTATCGTTATTCTATTCAAACCCCAATAGTCTATACAAGGGCGTGGGTCTCCCTCTTTTTTAGAAACGAAGAAGAACCCAGCCCCAGCAGGTGAAGAGGATCTACGTATGTGACCCTTTCTGAGAGCATCCTTTATGTACTCTTCTAAACAAATATTTTCTTGGGGAGATAGTGCATATACTCCTCCTTTAGGGGGAATAGTGCCTGGTAACAAATTTATGGCCAAGGGAAACCCAGTATTATCGGACATGTAGGTGAAGATATAATTTGGAAAACCATTTCTTCAGAATGTAAGATACCCACTGAGACAGTGATTGGCAGGGTTTCGTGCGTGATGAGAGGCTGGATAAGAGGTCTCCCATCGATAGCCTCTACTGCTATGGGTCTATCTTTCTGCCTTAAGATGTTTGACAGAGAATTCCTTGTCTAGAAATTTCTCCACTGCCCCAGAGTCAATCATAGCCTCACACTGTACAGTGGTTTTCTTACAAGACAAAGTCATTTTTATAAGGAAACGGTTCTTAGTCAATTTAGGGGACATATACATCACACCTAAGGTCGGTCCCCGAACGTGCCTTAGGTGTGCAAGTTTTCAGGCCGAACCGGACATGAAAACCTTTGATGTCCCCTTTTGCCACAATACAAACACAACCCCTTGTTGCGTCTGTGTTGTCTCTCTGCCTCAGTGAGTTTAACAATGCCCAGTTGCATGGGTTCAGGTTCTGGAGGAGGAGCATGGCTAATTACCACTGGGTTAGAGAAACAAGGGGCTATGGATAAGTTAGAACGTCTAGTACGCTGTTTGTTTTTCTCTCTCTCTCTCTGAGCCTGTTATCAATGTCTATCATGTATGCAATAAGGTTAACAGGAAGATCTCTGGCTGCGGTCTTGTCTTGTATATTTTCCGCTAAACCTTCGGAAAAAGCAGCCACCAAACCGCTATTGGTCCAGTCTACCTCAGACGCCAATGTCCTGAACTCTATGGCGTAATCAGTTACAGAGCGGTTGCCTTGTTTTATTCTCATTAGGGCTCTGGCAGCATTCTTTTCTCTCCCTTTTAGCTCAAAAGTAATTTTAAATGCTATTAGGAATACATTGTAATCACAGGCAACTGGATTTCCACTCTCCCATAAGGGATTGGCCCAGGTTAAAGCCTTACCCGTTAATTGGTTCATTAAATAGCCAATTTTCAATCTATCTGTAGGGAATGAACCAAGTGAAGCTTCAAAGTGATATTCAGTTTGCTTTAGAAAACCTCTAAATTCCTTAGAATCACCTCCAAAACGAGGGGGAGGTGAAAGGGTTATGGACGGTGGTTTGTGTGCCACATGTGCTACAACAGGTGGCGGAGCCACAAGCGATAACGGAGGTGCCTCCAGATAGGCAGTTCTCTGGAGCAAGGTCTGGAATGCTTGGGCAAATTGATTTAACCTGTGGTCCATATCCTCCACCCTACTCTCACAGTCAATCATATGTTTGCATAGTTCCGCAGGATCCATGGCCCTGTCATGTTACGGCTGCTAGTGTGGTCCAACACGCAGAAACTATGTAAACATGTACATAAAAAAAGAAAGGAAATAAAAGGACAGCGTGTAAACCGGACCTTAGAATGGCCGGACTAATACGCTAGAGATAGAGAGTGGTCAAAGGGAAAGCCAAGGTCAAGGAAGCCAGAAATACTCAGGGAATACTTTCTATTAATTTGC
Source organism: Pelobates cultripes (assembly GCA_933207985.1). Taxonomy (NCBI): domain Eukaryota; kingdom Metazoa; phylum Chordata; class Amphibia; order Anura; family Pelobatidae; genus Pelobates; species Pelobates cultripes. The sequence goes on along the minus strand of OW240915.1, from coordinate 295,379,762 downwards.
AAATGTATCTTTTTTTGGAGAAATGTTTTGGGGGGTTTTTGAGAATTTTTTAAAATTATTTCTTGCAATTTCATATTGTGTTATATATTTAAAATTATATTTATAATTTTAGATTATGAATTTCAATTTTTCTGTTTGGGTTATTTTATTTAATTTTATATAAAAACAATTAAAATCTATTAGGAGTGTGGTGTTGAAATCCAGAGCAGAACAAGACAGTTATCCTTGTAGAATGGGCAAGTTAGAAAGCTTTGAACTCTAAGATGTCACCCATGGTGACCTAATGTCACCTCAGGCCATTAACACTTTGACACATAATGTCACTAAATGGTATCTGGAAGTAGCATGGAACATGTAAAAAACACAAGTAGCAGTATAATGTCATAGATAAGCAATTTATTTAGAGGACATTATGTGAGTGGATAATCATGTCTTTTTTTACCTTTAGTTTGATTAATACATTTTGACACTTTTAAGTGTTTTAATAAAATTGTACACTATCAAAGGATGCCCAATACCCTAGGAAAAAAGTAATTACTTCTTTAAAGACACTTAATAAACAGGGCGTCTACCCAGGTGGCCTCGAAGATGTAATGACAAAATACATTTTAAAAAATGGCATTTATTTTGTTTACAGATTCTTCACTTCGGAGCCAAACATTTGAGAACCATTGCTGTGGAAAATGAATATTAAAGTTGTATCAAATAAGCAAAACCATGGCTTTTCAGGAGAATATAAAAAAAGAAGCAATACATGAAAATATACAAGTTTTAAATATTGCCTGGTCTATACATATAAGTTAATTGAAAATAACAAAACATATAATTTATATAATACGGTGCTCAAAATGTAGCCTTTGCGAGTAGAAATTCACCCCTGGTGAACATGCTGTGGTTTGTAACTATTAAGACCTGGCTAGTAGGATAGGGCTTCAAATTGAAAGCCGTGTAATATAATAATTTATATTTATTATTATGGTAGAGTAAGTCTTAGAGGAACACTTTTAGTTTTAGTGTTGGGACAGTGCAAGAAAAACTCAGAGCTGGAGATTAGGATAGGAAGTATGATTAGAGTTAGGTGAATTTAATTTTAAGATGGTGGGCATTGAGCAAAGGGTACCAACCTCCAAGAGTGTGTAGACTTCGTGATTTTCCCATCGTTCTCAGCAAGGTAAAATCCAACTATCCATATCTCAAAATACCCACTAATACTCATTCCCTCTTAACCTACAGTGTGATGTATACTGCAGAACAGCTCATATTCCTTTAAATGTGATAGAATTAGTTGAAACCTTAACTGGATTGATAAAGTGAAAGCAGGTGAGGGATTGGCAACTTTTCTCAAGTGACATAATGTGACCAGTTTTGCTTGGCCAGCTAATTATCAACTCACCAAAACTCTGTTAGTAAAGTGAATTTAACGATTCAATGTTTTATTTGATGAGTGCTGTTTTGGCATAGAAATTGCAAAGAATGGACTTAATATTGCTTAGACAATATGGAAAATATAACCTTTTACAATTAGTGAAAAAAATAAAGGGTTTTAATTGCATAGAAAGGTAGAATCAAAGGAGGGCTCCAATATTGTAGATGTAATTAGTGCATGTTTGACGCAAGCAAGTAGGGCTGCTGGTTAAAACCAGTAAGGGCACAGCAGGAAGAGTATGGCAGAAAACCCAAGGGAAAAGGTCAAATGGGCCAGTTGTGAGATTAGGTGATGATATAAGAGCAGACATTTCACTGATGTTCTTTAACCAAAGTGTGTCTTGTTATGTGAAGAATGTATGAGTACAGTATTAGAAGATTTCTCTTGCAAATTGTGTCAAACTGCCCTCTAAAATTCCAGCTTGTAATGGCAAGGTGGAGTCAAGGATGCCATTTTGCCAAGAGAGCTCCACGAACAGTATATCAATTGTTTATCATGAGTACAGAAATGTCCATCTGATGAGCATGTTACAATGAGTGTATATATCAAGCAATCCAGATGCTTCAAATTAGTTGTATGATAAAGCTAATCAAATTATTTAAATGTCCAACTTTATTTATAATGTTACTGTGGGAGGATGTGAAAATAAAATAAAAATGTAAGCAAATATCCACATCTGTTGATATAACTTTATTTACATAGTATCAAAATTTCCCATGAAGCAATACTGCAGATGAACGACAAACAAAAGCAATATCTAATTACATTCTAAAAGGAATAAACTATGTCCCGACTGCCAAGGCTCAAAATATGTAAATGTTTGAGATAGCCATGTTAAAAATATAGACACAAATTATGTATTCTTCCTTTTTTCAAGTTCAAAACAAACTTATTGAAATGTGAGAATGGAAAGGGATGCAATCAAAAGATAGATTTGAGACTTTTTGCTTTGATGAGACATTATTATTATTATTATTATTATTATCATCATCATCATTATTAACCTATACATAGCACCAATATATTCCGCAGTGCTTTACACATGCATCGTTAGATTTTTTCGACTTTGTCATCCTATTTACTAAAATATGCTACTTGTAATAATTTAATGTTATTCAATTTTTTTTTGTCAATCTTTATTTTTGACGAGTGAGATAAATTAATACAGAAATAAAGCAAGTTGCACAACGTATGCAAAGAGTATCAGCAAACACTTCAAATAGCTCCTTTTTTATGTTAATGACACGGTTAATATTACAAAATAAAAACATAGAAACATGGAATGTGACGGCAGATAAGAACCATTCGGCCCATCTAGTCTGCCCAATTTCCTAAATACTTTCATTAGTCCCTGGCCTTATCTTATAGTTAGGATAGCCTTATGTCTATCCCACGCATGCTTAAACTCCTTTACTGTGTTAACCTCTACCACTTCAGCTGGAAGGCTATTCCATGCATCAACTACCCTCTCAGTAAAGTAATACTTCCTGATATTATTTTTAAACCTTTGCCCCTCTAATTTAAGACTATGTCCTCTTGTTGTGGTAGTTTTTCTTCTTTTAAATATAGTCTCCTCCTTTACTGAGAAAAATGAACATGCGTAAGAATGCACAAAGCAATGGTACAGGTCAGCCTGTTAAATCACAATATATTCTATTCTATAGAAGCAGTGCACCTTTCTCTTTTGTGAGTGGCTCAACAAGAGGTATAAAAAACATGAAATTGTAGACTGTTGGTAAGATGGTATTTTGCAATAAGACTGATGATTACCAGCACTTATTGGATATATGTATCTGAGATAATAAATGCATACCCACGTGTGAAGAAATGGAAAGTTACATTGGCAATTCCTTTGAGCTGTTTTACATAGATAACATTTATTTTATAGATGATATACAAACAGTGAATTGGCTGTGTCCAGCTGGCAGCTGTGTATATTTGGTAACAGAAGAAATCTGCTATCATGTTCTGTGGTTTTTGCCTCTCTTGAAATCTTTTCCTTATTTATTAGACAAATCCCAGGATGTAAGGAAAGAATTTGTTAGAGATTGTTTCACTGAATAAGGGATTTGTAATGACCAAATGCAAAGAATGGCTGTAGGCACAAAGAACACCCACACGCAATCCTAAGAGTAGATATTATGACAGGTGTGACCACATTGACAATAATTCAACTTGTCTATTGACCTTCACTGGCAACAGTGGTTTTAGATACACTCAGTGATACGTTCAGTGGGTTTAGGTACGCTCAGTAGTATGTTTATTGGTTTTAGATACACTCAGAGGTACATTCAGTGGGTTTAGGTACGCTCAGTGGTATGTTTATTGGTTTTAGATACACTCAGTGATACGTTCAGTGGTTTTAGGTATGCTCAGTGGTACTGACACACATAGATAGATTCACACATACAGTTGGGCTCACAAGTTTGCATAGCCTTGGAGAAATGGTAATATATGTACCATTTGTAAAGAAAGCATGGGTGAGCAGGCGAAACACATTTCTTTTATTTCTTATGGGATTCATATTCTGCTGTAGGTTATAACAGAATGGCACAATCATAAAACAAAACATGGCAACAAAGAAATAAATGAAATTACCCCTGTTCAAAAGTCTGCATACCCTTAGTTCTTAATACTGTGTATTGCCCCCTTTAGCATCAATGACAGTGTGCAGTCTTTTGTAATGGTGGTCTATGCGGCCCCTTATTCTTGCAGGTGGTATAGCTGCCTATTCATCTTGGCAAAATGCCTCCAGGTCATGCAAAGTCTTTGATATGCTTGCATAACCCGCACGTTTGAGATCTCTCCAGAGTGGCTTGATGATATTATGGTCAGGAGACTGTAATGGCCACTCCAGAACCTTCACCTTTTTCTGCTGTAACCATTGGAGGGTCAACTTGGCCCTGTATTTGCTGCATTCATCTTGTCATCACTCTTCACAAGATTCCCTGTGCCTTTGGAGCTCAAACACCCCCTTATCAGTACGCCACCACCATGCTTCACAGTGGGGATGCTATTCCTTTCACTGGAGGTCTTGTTTATCGCTCTCCAAACATAGCACTTATGGCGGTGACAATAAAGCTCTATTTTTGTCTCGTCAGTCCAAATTACAGTGTGTCAGAAGCTATAAGGCAAGTCAAGGTGTTGTCAGACATATTGTAACCGGGCTTTTTTGTGACATTGGCGCAGTAAAGGCTTCTTTCTGTCAACTTGACCGTGCAGCTCATTTTTGTTCAAGTAATGTCCTATTGTGCTCCCTGAAACAACCACACCGTCTTTTTCCAGAGCAGCCTGTATTTCTCCAGAGGTTACCTGTGGGTTTTTCTTTGTATTCCGAACTATTTTTCTGGCAGTTGTGGCTGAAATCTTTCTTGGCCTACCTGACCTTGGCTTGGTATCAAGAGATCCCTGACATTTCCACTTTTTAATAAGTGATTGAACAGTACTGTCTGGAATTTTCAAGGTTTTGGATATCTTTTTATATCCTTTTCCATCTTTATAAGGTTCCATTACCTTGTTACACAGGTTTTGTGACAGTTCTTTTCTGCTCCCCATGGCTCAGTATCTAGACTGCTCAGTGCATCCAGGTGAGAGCTAACAAACTCATTGTCTATTTTTACACAAATAATAATTTCAATTTGAAAAGCCCTAGGTGTGGGAAATTAAGCTTTAATTGCCATTTTAACCTGAAGGCCAAACATTCCAGGGTATGTAAACTCAGAGCCATTTGGATGATGTCTGTTATCATTATGATTTAAAAAGGATCATTATTTTGTATGATCAGTCATATATTAAAAAATCAATGGCAAAAATTCACAATTTCTGCCAGGGTGCACAAACTTTTGAACACAACTGCACATGTCATACCTTTTATATTTGTAGCCACCCTCCTATTAACATACATTTGTGCACAAAAGGTCCCACTGATGCTGGCTCAGGCTGATGGGAGTGTGTTATTATTATTATTATTATTATTATTATTATTGCCATTTATATAGCGCCAACAGATTCCGTAGCACTTTACAATATTATGAAAGGGGATTTAACTATAAATAGGACAATTACAAATAAACTTACAGGAACAATAGGTTGAAGAGGACCCTGCTCAATCGAGCTTACATTCTATAGAAGGTGGGGTGTAAAACACATTAGGACAGGAATGTGCAATCAAATAAGGTGGGCTGCCCTTTAGGAGAGGGCAAGAGACGGGTATGTTAGGTAGGGGTTAGTCTTGGAGGCCATAAGCTTTCCTAAAGAGATGGGTTTTAAGGCACTTCTTAAAAGATGCAAGACTAGGGGAGAGTCGGATGGCGGTAGGCAGGCTATTCCATAGGAAGGGAGCCGCCCGCGAGAAGTCCTGCAAGCGCGAGTTGGCCGTACGGGTGCGGACAATGGACAGGAGGTGGTCACGGGCAGAGCGGAGAGACCGAGAAGGGACATACCTGTGGATCAGTGAGGAGATATAAGAGGGGCTAGAGTTGTTCAGTGCTTTATAGGTGTGAGTTAGTGCCTTGAATTGACTCCTATAGCACACAGGAAGCCAATGTAAGGACTGGCAGAGGGGTGAGGTGTGAGAGAACCGACTAGAGAGGAAAATCAGTCTAGCAGCAGCATTCATTACAGACTGTAGGGGTGCAGTACGGCTTTTGGGAAGACCAAGCAGGAGAGGGTTACAATAATCCATGCGTGAAATTATTAGAGCATGGACAAGCTCCTTGGTAGTATCTGGTGCAAGAAAGGGGCGGATGCGGGCTATGTTTTTAAGATGGAATCTACAGGATTTGGCAACATGCTGGATGTGAGGCTCAAAGGTGAGACCAGAGTCAAGTATGACGCCAAGACAGCGCGCTTGCAAGGATGGGCTGATGTTGGTACCACAAACTTGAAGGGAGAGCGAAGAGGAGGATCAGTATTAGGAGGAGGAAAGACAAGGAGCTCAGTTTTTGAGAGATTGAGTTTCAGAAAGCGGGAGGACATCCAGTCAGAGATGGAAGAAAGGCAAGCAGTGACACGTTGCAGGACAGCAGGGGAGAGGTCCAGGGAGGAGAGATATAGCCGGGTGTCATCAGCGTACAGGTGGTAGTGGAAACCAAATGAGGTAATAAGTTTGCCAAGAGAGGCAGTGTAAAGAGAAAATAGAAGGGGACCAAGGACGGAGCCTTGGGGGACTCCAACCGAGACAGGGCGAGGGGAGGAGGTATCATTAGAAAAAGAGACACTGAATGAGCGTTGGGAGAGATAAGAGGAAAACCACGAGAGGACAGAGTCACAGAGACCAAGCGATTGCAGAGTTTGAAGAAGGAGAGCATGATCAACGGTGTCAAAGGCCGCCGAGAGGTCAAGAAGAATTAGTATGGAGTAGTGGCCTTTGGATTTAGCTGCGATTAGGTCGTTAGTAACTTTGATAAGGGCAGTCTCTGTAGAGTGGAGAGGGCGGAAGCCAGATTGAAGGGGGTCAAGGAGAGAGTTGGAATTGAGGAAATGAGACACACGGGTAAAGACGAGTCTTTCCAGAAGCTTTGAGGAAAAAGGGAGCAGGGATATGGGATGGTAGTTAGAGGGGGTGGATGGGTCAAGGGATGGTTTTTTTAGTATAGAGTGTTCCTCTCTTTGCTCCTCCCACCTCCAGTGCCTCCTTTGCCTCCTGCATGGCTCTCTCTGTTTGTTGGAGGATGTGACTATAACTTCCTCCTGGCCTCGCTGATACTACAGAGGTTAAGTTGCACTGTTATTGGGTGGCCTTAAGTGCTCAGGCAACGCGGTGGGACCCATGAGAGTGTTGGTCCCGGTGCAGTTGAAACCAGCAGTAGTTCAACTACTGGATCTCTGGATACAACTGTTATATATTATCTAATGCATTTGGATATCTAGGTTAACATATCTACCAGTACAGAATGTCTAGCCTTTTACCAACTCGCTCACCACAATCCCACCATAGCAATACGGTGGTTCTGTGGTTACAACAAAGACTCTGCAAGAGCTCTCCACTCATTACAGAGGCATAGAAACACCTAAATTAGCTGAAAGCCAAATAAATTCCAAGTTGAGCTCACTCTTTCTCTCCTGATCATATATGGATATCAAGCACATCCTCCTATGGCAGTCACCTGATTTAGTGAGGTTTGCCTTTTATGTTAGTACACATGCACACATTTACCTACACTACTTAATGTAGTTTGTAAGTTAGTGTTTATTTGTGTGAGTGTATGTGCTTATATGTGTGGGAGAAAGTGGATGTGTGATAATATTCATGCTAGATAACATGAGAGGTAGAGAATTGTGTGAGTTTATGGGAGAATGCATGTGGTTGGGTGTTTGTGTATAATAGGCAATGTACTAGATCAGGCATAGGCAACCTTCAGCACTCCAGATGTTTTGGACTACACCTCCCATGATGCTTTGCCAGCATTATGGGTGTAAGGGCACTATGGGGGATGTAGTCCACACCATCCGGAGTGCCAAAGGTTGCCTATCGCTTTGCTAGATGGTACTTGCTCATCAGCAAATAAGAACTCTGTCTGATCTTAATCTGGCACAAATAAAACATACATAGAATGTGTGTTAGAATTTAGGAACATTTTGTATGGAGTGTGTATGTGGATGTAGATTTGATTTTGTGTAGTGTTGGCATTTGTATGCAGAGGTGTGTTTGTGTATAGCATTGGTGTATTTGTGTATAGTGTTGGTATTTGAATGTAGGGCGTATTTGTGTATAGCATTGGTGTTTGAATGTAGGGGTGTATTTGTGTATAGCATTGGTGTTTGAATGTAGGGGTGTATTTGTGTACAGTGTTGGCGTTTGTATGCATGGGGATTATGTGTGTGTACTTTTGTCATTTGAATGCAGAGTATATTTGTGTGTAGTATCTATAACCTTGATTCAAAATTGTTTGATAAGCTTTTCAAATGATTTAATATTTTTGGATAGATATTTAAAATGATTTAATATAATAGAAAATATTATAATGTTGTAAAATGTTGATAGCTTTTTGATATATTGGTATATTTTTTATATACTTTTACCTTTTGGAAAAAATAATTTTAAAAGTTTATTCAAAAATATTCAACCATTTGAAAAGCCCTTAAAAAAACATTAAATTGAGACCTACGTGTTTGACTGTAGGCATGTTTTTGTATAGAATATGTGTAATCACTTTGTTTCAACACTGCAGCCACAGCCTTCCAGCACAGAAATCTGAGAGGAACCCAGTGCACTGTTAAACAAGAACACTGTCCGATCAGGCCTTATAAAAGTGTAATAGGTTGTTACACTGAGGGAGGAAAACACTGCTAAGCAAAATCTCAAATTACTGCATATTATACTTTGAAATTATTGATGTCCATTGCCCCAGGCAGCATTTGGCTTCTGAATTTTCAGATTCAGGAAGCATAGAGAACCACTCGGCAGGGGCGCCACTGATTGCCTGAGAGTGGTCAGCTAACGCTCTCAGACAATCCGTGACTCCCCATTCACTAATCTGGCTTGGAACAATGTTTCTTTTGGTGACTGGAGTAACCCTTTAAGGACTTTGAAATTATTGAAGGAAACCCTACTAAATTAAGTTGTTATGGTGCCAGGAGGCCCGTGGAAGCACTGCTATCTCAAGAAATTAAACCATCTCAAACAGTTTAACCCCTAAATTGCCTCCAGTGACTATGTCCATTGCCCAAGGCAGCATATGGCTTCTGAATTTTTTAGATTCAGGAAGCATGGAATGCCACTGGGCAGAGGTGCCACTGATTGTCTTAGAGCAGTCAGCTGACGCTCTCAGCCAATCAGTAACTCCCCATTTACTAAACTGGCTTGGAAAATGTATGTTTCTTAGATAGGCCCTGCTGGTAGCCCTGTCACTGGGTGGTGACTTTTTTTTAGATTCACTTTTTGGAATACTGTGATTTAGTAGCAGTAGCAGCTAATGTACGTGCAGACATATTAAGCACCTTTAAATCTGACGGTTATAAAATACAAGCAGTATTATGGAATACATAGATCGACAACAGCATGTGGAGTAAAATAGTCAGAGGTGTTCCATTGTATTGAAGCCTTTAGGGCAGGGTTCTCCAAATGCTGGCCCTCCAAATGTTGAGAAACTACAAATCCCATGGTTCAACTTCATTCAAAGAATCATGGGAGTTACAGTACGGCAACATCTGGAGAGCCAGAGTTTGGAGAACCCTGCTTTAGAGCAAATCTTCGGAATTAATAAATTGTAATCCACTCCCCCTCCCGCCAACCAAAAACCCCAGCAGTAAAATAGAATTATAAACCTGTTAAAATATTATTCCACTGGGAGTAATGACCAAGTCTCTAGGTAATGGATCATTTCATCAGTGGGTCAGGTTCCTGTTAAGTGTATTTACATATTATTTTTATTACATGCTGTGTAATGCCATATCACATGGGAGGATTATTAATGTTAATGTTTATATATTAAGTTTTATTAATAACAATGAAATCTGAATCCCAATGTTTCTGGGAAAAATGTCTTACAAGGTCATCCAGTGGACTCCAAATAAGTTTCAAAAGGAACATGGATTCCTCAAAATAAATTAACAAAAAAAGGATGCTATTAAAAAGTAACATAAAAAAACTACAAAATATATGATCATTGTAAAATAAATTTCAGTGTAAAAATTAGTAAAATGTAATATTCTGACTGGAATTATCTAGTGACCACATAGATATATTATCATAATTCTTATAGTATTAGTGGAGACATACGATGACCCTAGGACCATACCATCAGTTTGAAGTGAGGGATTAGTGTCACATGACAATTCGAAAACAGTGTAGTTCACAAGTTATGCTAGAACAGTTGACTCTTTCTTTGTCTGAAGCTGACAGGTATCTGTCAAATCTCAGTAAGACCAGAGCCAAGGCACACTTCAGACTTGTACTTATAAACACAAGCATGCCACAAGAATGTAACAGCTATCTTTACTATTTTAGTAGAGCTCCCTGGATAACATCTGTGATAAGGGTATGTTACTTGCATATGATACAGGAAAGTTTAAAAAGCTAGTTTTAAAACAAATAAGATGAGTTAATGCAAAAATAAAAAAAAATGTGAGTAAATTTGATATGTAAAGCAATGTTTGACTGTGAATAAACTTTTAGATAGCTATTATTTACTTATTCTATGTTGTTTAATGTTTGTATAAACCATTGATAGTCAAGGAAATTTCAATTACTTTTTTGAAGTTATAGGACAAATATTGCAATCATTGTCTGATACCATGGGTGGCTGTGAAAGGGTTAAAATTTTTATTCAGAACAGCCACTCACACATGTAGAAATGTAAAGCTTTAAACTTGTGAATCTCTATGAGTAAAACACATATAAAAGTGTAATAGGTAGTTACACTGAGGGAGGAAAACACTGCTAAGCAAAACCTCAAATTACTGCATTTTATACTTTGAAATTATTGATGTCCATTGCCCCAGGCAGCATATGGCTTCTGAATTTTCAGATTCAGGAAGCATAGAGAACCACTCGGCAGGGGCGCCACTGATCGCCTGAGAGTGGTCAGCTAACGCCCTCAGACAATCCGTGACTCCCCATTCACTAAACTGGCTTGGAACAATGTTTCTTTTGGTGACTGGAGTAACCCTTTAAGTACTTTCAGTTGCTTAGCTTTTTCTTATCTTTACTATACTACTCCTTCTCCCTAGCGTGCACCTCTATATAGTGTGATCCTGGGTCAGAATCAGCCATTACCTGACCAAGAATCACTCTTATAGGACAGCAAATACAATGTAAATTTAAAATTCAAAAATCATTTAAAAAGGTAAAAAAAAATCACAACTTAATAGCTAACTTTAACTCAATACATTTTAAATGGAAATTAAATCTAAATTGAAGATTATGCTAGCTTTAGTATACTAATAATCTTAATTTTAATAATGACAGGAGGCGAGTATTTTGCAGCAAAGAATACATAGAAAAAAAGAACCAATCAGAAACAGGCAGATAGTATAACATACACCTCCCACCATGAACCATGAGCAGACTGTGGATGCTTAACTCAGACAGACTCGTTGTGATGCATTAAGCTGAATAAGGTTAACCAAGCTCCAGTGAAGGAAAAAGTAGGGGTGGGTGAAATACTCGCCTCCTGTCATTATTAAAATTAAAATTATTAGTACACTAAAGCTAGCATAATCTTAAATTTTATTACATGACAGGAGGCATCATATTTTGCAGTATTAACTCTAAGGCATTAGAAGGCATGAGAAGATGGGCAGAAGTAAAACGTCCGAAAGGTGGTTTCCCGTGACCAGTCTGCCACAAGTAAAATATCTGATAAGGAGGCCCCCGTCATGAGGGCGGAAGAGGTCGTCGCACCCCAAACCTATTCAGCACCAAAAGAAGGGTCAATCCCGGAAGCCATCGAACCTATTGGGATAATGTGGTAACCGATACCAGCCCATGTGGTCTAACATAGGACACTAACAATTTTCTGGATGAAGAAGTACGAAGCATAGCTGTAGCAGTCACATAGGTGTGTAGTGCCTGGACCACACAAAGTTGGGGTTCCAATGGGAAAAGAAAATAGAGACACCTGAAAAGTGACCCCTTCCGAAGAAAACAGCCAAAATCCGATGTAAAGCTACTAAAAAGACAAAAGAAGTGTAAACTTCGCTGTCAATTGTCATAAGGACAACTTTTTGTTGGCAGGCCACTCCTTTATGAAATGAAGAACTTGTGCTACATCCCAAAGGGAGGAGTACTTTGGGGCCAGGGGTCTATGCACATGAATGCCCCAAAGCAATCTACAAACCAAGGGATTCTGACCTATCAGTTTCCCTTGGATTGGGATGTGAGCCACCGATATTGCAGGATGCACCACATTAATGGTCCGGTAAGACTTACCTTCCGAAAACAGATGCCAGAAAGCTCAATATGGAGGGTAGAGAGGCCATAAAGGGATCTGTATTCTGTCTCACATACCAATTTTTCCAGGAATTACAGAGGATATTGAGCTGTTGATGATAGGTCGTCGGTACATCAAGCACCCCTGAAAGACTCCTAGCTACTAAGGAGAAGTGTCCTTTTTGCAGCATAGGGTGAAGATTCCCCATGGGATCCCTGAGCAACATCTGATCATCCGGCAATAGCAGAGGATTTTGGCATGACAGTTGGGGTTGACTCGGCCACCGGGTGTTACCAGGAGGATCACTACTTCCTGCCATCTGATGTGATGGATCACTCTCACAATCATTGCGAATGGTGGTAATGCATAAGCCCCTTTGAGTGACCAGTTCAGCAGGAATGCATCTACCGCTGAACCCTCTGGGTCTTGAAAATCGGTAGTTGTCAGTTGGTGCAAGCCATGAAAAGGTAAATTTTGAGTGGGCACCTCAACCTGTTCAGTGTTACAAATATGTGCGGACCCAGCTGCCTCTCAAGTATCAGGAGAACCAGTCCGCTGTCAGGTTGGTTTCTCCTGGCAGGTGTTCCACCATCAATGTGAAATTGCATGGGAGGCAATGCTCAAATTCATTTGTGAGTTCTGCCAGCATCTGAGAGCGAGTGCCACCTAGGTGGTTAATGTATCGAACTGTGGAGAATCTGCAGAAGTGGTCTGGGTGCCTGGAGCTGGCGCTTTAACCCTTTAAGGACCAATCTTCTGGAATAAAAGGGAATCATGACATGTCACACATGTCATGTGTCCTTAAGGGGTTAAGGAAACAAACTTTTAGGCGTTGTATGGCCTGATAATGAGAAGGCCTGGGAAAATTGCCTGGATGGAGGAGGATAGAAGGTTCAGTGTCCGTGACAGCATTCTGAGTGGATTCTCCTTGTGAATTGCTGTGACTTTGGTAGCTGGAAGTCGGAGTGTACATGACATCGAGTCAATGTCGAATGCCAGAAAATGGACACTGAGTTGGAATCAGTGATAATTTCATCCGATTCACCAGGAAACCGAGGGATTCTAGCAAGGTCACTGTGTAATTCGTGGTTGAGACTAAATGACTTCGGATCTGGTCGAAGAATAGAATGTCATCCAGGTAAATCATGCAACGTGCCTTGTCCCCGCTAGTGGGCCATTACCGGTTTCAGGACTTTTGTAAAGCACCGTGGTGCTGAGCTGAGCCCAAAGGGCAGGCAGGTGAATTGCCGTGACTGTCGTTGTGTATTAGCATGGATGTCTTTTAGATCCATACGGGTAAACCAATCTCTCTTTTGAAGGAGATTTCTCACTAAATGGATACCTTCCATTTTGAAATGGTGGTATGAGGCGTGTACGTTGAGATCCCGTAGATCAAATGGTGGTATGAGGCGTGTACGTTGAGATCCCGTAGATTTATTACTGGGCAGAATTCTCCTGTCTTTTTCCTCCCAAGGAAAATGTTGCTGAAGAAACCTCCCACCGGTTTCGATGGCTCTTTTTGACCTGAGGTTGCGAAGTTCCTGATCCACGAGCCAAGCGTCTGCAGTTGTGAAATCCAGCGAACATGGAGGATGAAATTGAACTGGAGTGGTCTCCAACTCGATGCGATAACCACGAATGGTTTGTAGAACCCAAGAATCTGATGAAAGTTCTACCTGCTTTGGGAAAAAAATTAGAGAGGTGACCCGCAGGGGGTGCCGCGGTTAGTACAGAAGAAGACCTCTTGGTGGGTCGAAACATTGCTGTCTGTTTTGTTTCAATAAATCTGCCTCTGGCTTTCACACTTTGAGTGCCTGGGAATCTTTCTTGCTTCTTTAATGTGTTGGGATTGTTGGTCCTGTTCCAGAGTACCTGTGGCCGCTGAGAGTGAGTGTGGTCCTGTGATCTATTTTGATCGAACTCTGGAGTGTATGTGACCTTTTCTGGTAGCAAAGGTCTGGGGCATTCAGACCTTGAGCATTTGCAAACTTCCTTGTCCAGTGGCTTGCGCAGCCAAAAGTGCCTGAATTTTAGCAGATGAGGGGGCAGCGTCAAATCACCCGAGCGGGGATGGCGGATATTTTGTGGGTCAAACATCTGCTGGCCCGTGGAGTCAAAGAAAATCTTACCGTCCAGTGGTTCTGAAACCATTTCCTTGGTCATGTCACTCATCTGCTGGGGCTCACACAGGTACATTTCTTTAACAAAAAAATTGGGCTGACAGTGAGGGAGGCATATCGTGCTCCTCGTCCAAGGATGCGTTATGAGTCTTAGAGATTACTGGTCATGCCCGTCTTCTCTTTTTAAGGGGAGCCTTACCTTTTGAAGGTTTTGGCTTGAAACCTTTGCCCTTCCAATTGGGTTTTGCCAGGCATCCATGGTCCTTTGACAAAAAATCTGAGTCATCAGACACTTCTCTCCTTTGAGAGTGTTTAGGTGGTCCTTAGTTAGTGTCCTGAGTGGCAGGCAACGCTTTAGCTAAGGCCTTCTTCACTGATGCGGAACCGCTGCCTTGATCAGTGCTTGAAGATCAGAGGACTTCTGAGGGCTCACCCAAGTTAGTATCCGTGAGTAAGTAATGAGGCAAATTGGTGACAGGGATTGCCTGATATGTGATGCACAATAATGCGGACTGAAGCAAAAGCTGGGGCTCACCAAGTAATAAGGAGACAGCAAGCACAGCTCCGATCGGCAGCACAATATGTGGGCGCTCACCCCAAGCAGCGTTACTAGGCCAAGACCTGACCAGCTGACTCACCCCCAAGGTTGCAACTAATCTGAAACAGGTCCCTGTTGCAGGCAGCAGGCAATCTTCACAGTTTTCAACAAAATTAAAACAATAAGGTTTAAGATGCGAAATCCGAAATAAAAACCTGTGAAACGTGGTTTGTGGAAAGAATTGCCAAATGTTCTCCAAAAAACATGCGATCTGAGGTAGAAGGGAACGGGGGAAAAAAAAAACGTGAAAAACAGGCGAACGGCCAAACACATGAACACCAAAAGGCCTCAAATGAGACGCAGTCAGCAAAGAAACCCAGTGGGAAAAGGGAGACGAAAGCGAAGGTTGAATTGTGTTCACTCAGAGAACAGCCTATCGAACCTGCGAAATCTTCTGAACGCATGAAATTTATTTGATAGCACACATTCGGTAGATTAGAACCAGGTGAATGCTAATGCACGAATGTGTGTGAAAGGCGAATGCCTGGCGGGTGGGAGTCCCAACTGCACCTCACGCCCCTTGAAGGGAACGAGTAGCGGTGTGACAGACCTCCTGGAGTGGCGAGCGTAGCCACAGAGCAGAGGGGATCTGACAGGGAGCAGGTAATGGTAGGGAGAAGTGTTACAACCCAGGCTACCCAGAAAGGAGTTTCCCAGATGAAAGGGAGCCCACAGACCCGACGCTCACCACAGGAAAATAGTATATAATAATACAACAATGAAAATAACAGATATGAAAAATATATATAAACATTAGATAAAACAATACAAGCCCAAAGTGTTAGGTATGCAATATTCTGACCTGACTTGTGATGGAGCAGCAAAGAAAGAGGAAGTGCCTCCATGGGCATGTTATACTATCTGCCTGTTTCTGGTTGGTTCCTTTTTTCTATGTGTTCTTTGCTGCTATGGAGTAGTAAAGGAAGTTAAGGCAAAATATGAAGCCTCCTGTCATGTAATAAAATTAGCGATCAGGCTGTGCAGAAATCTCACATAAGACAGTTTATGTTTAATAGTAACTGAATGAGGGCCACTTACACCCGCATGTACAGTGAAATTGCAGTTTTCTATTCTCCTGTGCTAAAGATCAAAAAAAAAGTAACAGCTCCTCTTTAATCTGGTTAAGTATTTTAGTCATCACAATGTACACGTTGAAATGGAAATAACAAAATACTATTGATGCCTTGAAAAGAAAACCATTTTATGCATAACGTATGGGTGACTCATAATAAAAATATTCACCTTAACATTTAAATCAAACTAAAATCTTACACACTCTTCTTAGTTTCGTCTGTGTTCTATTTTATGTAATGTATTGAGTGGTAGAATGCAAACCAGAAAACGTGAAAGTAAAGATTTGTCCTATTTGCTGTTATAAATAATATTCAGGCAAAGCCAACATGAGGTCAAAATCCAGATGTGACCTGTACCATGTGTAATGATACTATCCCTGCTTATCAAAACATATCAAAATGTGTTTTAGATTTTCATGGGATTGCATACTATATCACTGTATCACAGCAAATCACTAAATTAGCTTGGATACTTATTACAATTAGTGTTATTTGTTCTTATTACATGTCTGCATCTATTATCTGCTTCCTAATCTTCCCAGAATAACTGTGATGTACAATTTCTTTATGTGTTAGAAATTAGGAAGCATTAATCAGAATTCTGTGATTGGGTGAGAAAATGTTTTCTAACTTTCAAACCAAGAAATCGGCAAAGCGATTTTCTGTATATGTGCATGTGTGTAAATAAGGAGTAATGTATACTGTTCTAAAGTAATTTTAGACAAACTAACATATACAAATAGAAAAATAAGGGACCTGGGGGGCACACACATAACATGAATGTCTCAGTAGTGGTGCTGCCGTAAAGACCAAAGTATATACAAAATACAAATTAAGGAAAAGTGCACACACAAAACAAAAATACAGTTTTAAAAAGTACATGGCTACTTAAAATTACCTATCTCAGCGAACAAATATGGTGACCATATGGCCATATCGTGTTAAGCCCACCACTACGTCACAGTACCCCAATATCAGTGAGTCCTACACTCATTTTGACATGGGAGATAAACATGCTACACCATAAGGTCACAATATGGTGTCATTGTATCCCCATATTTATTGCTAAGACAGGTGATTTCAAGTAGACTTGTAAAATGTAAAACTCTTTTTTTGTGTGTGCTGTTCCTTAATCTGTATTTTGTAACATATAGACCTATTATTACCCAATACATGTGACTGTGTTTGAAAACAGCTAATTAATCATTGAGAAATTAATTCTCTCTAGGGACAGAAAAAGCACCTGAGCACACAATAGTCATAATCAATTTAAAGGGAAAAATATTATGACCAATACATTATCTTTAATATGCATTTAAAACACAACAAAGCACCCCATGAGAAAAAAAAAGAAGACACAACTAATAGGTGAATTCAATGCTTTCTGCTTTTAGCAGATAGGTTTTCCTATTTTTCCTCTAAATTACTAACTGTTTCCCTTAAACCTTTAGTGAGAGCAATGATCAATATAGTGGTAGAAGCATACAGTGGTGTGATTTCCAGAGAGGTGACAGTTTCCTGTTCATTTATCCCACGGATGGACCATATTTTCAATAATCGGTTTAAAGCATTACTGTCATCCTCTCCCCCATGCAATAGGAGATAAAATCTGTACGATATACTCATGCTGACTGTGTTGGAATTTCACTGAATCACTAGAGACTACTTTGTCTCAGTATATTTCTTACGCCTGATACTTCTAGACACTTGTCGTAGTTAGCGCCGTCTAGAATGTCAATCTCCCAGCCACCACCAGTGACAGCAGTGATGAATGCAGCAATATTAGCTGTGTCTATGGAGGTCCAAATATATTAATGCTGTACTCTCACGCATGCACGTGAAAACAGCAGTGATGTCGGCTCCTGGAGTGAAGCACCGGGGAGAAGAAGAGGGCTAGTCAATACAAGATGGCAAGAAGAAGAAGAAATCTCACCATTCCCTGCTCCCCTCCGCCACCGGACCACCAGCAGCGATGTCACTGCCGGGAATCTTTGCAAATTATAGGGAATCATTGCAGAGAGTTGTACATTTTCAATATACAAAGTAAGAAATATTTATTGCGATATTGTTATTATTTAAAATAAATAAAAGCATCTATACTAATATTAAATGTTTGGAGTTACATTGCAGATGTCCGATTGAACTATAGTACAAGATGAATGTAGCATCACTTAAATAGTAAGGTATGTCATAAAATTTAAAAATCACCTTATGCATGTGTATTGTGTTGGGATTCTCATGAAAAAATAGGCAAATTACTAGACTGAAAGTTTGTGTCATGTCTCCCTGTAACCAGTTGCAAAAAGTAGTTTTTACTATTCTATTCGTGACATATACTGACTTTACAGAATATTGCTGACGTTTCTATGACAAGTATACAGAGGGGGAGAGCTAAAGGTCTTGTGCGCATCATTCATTAGATTCTATTTAGTTTGCTAGGTTAGTTCCCATCATTGACGGCAAAGTGATAAAAATAAATTGCATTCACAAGTGGGAATTAAAGAAATAATGATACCGAACTCTGCAAGAAACTCCAACTTGCACACATTCCTGTAACACAATACGTCTATAACATGAGCCGGAGAAAAAAAGAAAATTTAAGAGTATATTTGAAGACAAATGCCAACAGTGATTCGGTATAAAATACTAGAAATGTGTGTGATAAACACATTGAAATCCCGCAGTAAAACATTGGAATTAACCCAATAACCCTCACTGGAAACACCACATTTGCTGACAGATGCAATAGCATTTACATGGAAACTAAACCCAACTAATTCAGAGTTCAGGGAAACTGGGCGTTTTGGAAAATTCCTCGCTCTGATTCCAGCTATAGACCTGCAAGGATTGATTAGATTTTTATCTGTTCCTTATTTTTTTAAGCAGCATTTGAAGATGATGCCTTTTTTCGAGAGAGCATATTACAATGACGAGGTGGTGATTCAAAGAGTTCTGCCTGATATTGCTGATAACATTTTACAGGTTTTTTTTTTTAGTTTTTTTACAAAGATTAGAAAATAATAAGTAGAGGTTAGCTGGTATTTCTAAAATTAGTGAGCAGAACCTTATAACTTTGATGGATCTATTTTGATTAAGGCAGTAGGGTCTTCTTGACAGGCTCCTCAATAGCTCTGGAGATTGCTACCTCTACCTCCATATTTTAAGAGTTAAGAAATAGTATGGATCCTAGAAAACATGTACAAAAGGGAACAATATTTTAGCAAAAAAAAATAAATAATGAAATTCCGTTATAGTAACATTTTATTATTGTTGGATTACAAGTATTTTATTCATGTATGTGTTATGTATTTGTTTGTGTATTTTTATAGTTATATTATAGTGTTAACCCCTTAAGGACAGTGGGTGTTCTATGGCGTCCTTTTTTGGTGCGGTCCTAAACGCCGGCAGACGGCATAGAAGGTCTTTGCCGTCCTTACTACTTACCGGGTCCCCGCCATTCTCACGCCAACGGTCTCAATACTGGGGTCTGCCTGGGAGCTCAGACAGACCCCCTCTGCCCGATCTGGCCCCCCCAGCCAGTGGCGCATACCAGGGTCGCAGGGGTTGCGGTTGCGACCGGGCCCGGCCCACCAGGGGGCCGGCCGCCCCTGCGCCCCGGTATGTACCCACAGGGCCAGCCTCTTCCCATGGGGGGCCCAGGAGCCGACCACCCCAGGGCCCCCCGAGGCTGGCCCTGCTGTCACACACACACTCCTGGGCGGGTGGCCGGTCGGGCAGGCAGGCGGGCGCGCGAGGGAGCACTCAGTTCTTCCTCTTCAGCTCCCTCGCGCACCGCACTGATACCGGAGCCGGAAGATGATGTCATCTTTCGGCTCCGGCATCCCTAAGTGGCGCGCGAGGGAGCTGAAGAGGAAGAACTGAGTGCTCCCTCGCGCGCCCGCCTGCCTGCCCGACCGGCCACCCACCTAGGAGCCCAGCAGCACCACTGGACCCCAGGGAATCCCCCCAGCACTCCAAAAGGTAAGGAGGCTGGGGGGATTAATAAAACATGTGTTAGTGTGAGAGTGTGTGTGTTAGAGTGTGTGTGTTAGAGTGAGTGTGTGTGTGTTACAGTGTGAGTGTGTGTGTTAGAGTGTGTATTAGATTGAGTGTGAGTGTTAGATTGAGTGTGAGTGTTAGAGTGAGTGTGAGTGTTAGTGTGTGTGTGTGTGTTAGTGTGTGTGTCTGCTAGTGAGTGTCAGTGAGTGTTACTGTGTGTGTCTTACTGAGTGTGTGTGTGTTAGTGAGTCTGTTTGATGTCTGTTAGTGAGTGTGTGTTTGTCAATGAGAGTGTATGTTTTGTAAGTGAGTGTGTATGTATGTCTGTCAAAATCACCAGATAAATAAATAAAAATAAAAAAGGATATGTATAATGCAGTTTATTGAAAAAACTAAAATAATGAATGCACCAACAATGTGCAAATAATAGAACAAAATATATATAAAAAGCCTTAATAGGCAAATGGACCCATAGGTAAAGCAGCTCAGAATAACAAAAAGTGCAAATGTTAAAGTGCAGACTGTGCAATAAAGTGAGAAAGTGCAACTCTCATCACTCTAAAAAATGATATTCACCAGTAATGTCCACAAACAATCTCATAAGCAACAATTTTGTAAAGCAGAAACTGCTGATACCAAAACTGGAGGGTCCCACTGTGGCTCAACGCGTTTCGTCTCTCGGACTTCGTCAGGAGCTTCTTATCTTCATCCTCTTCTTTCCCCCTTTTAAATACGCCGGTCCCCTGGTGACCGCGCATGCGTACGTCACGCGCAACGTCATACGTAATGACGCACACGTATACGTTCCGCGCATGCGCGGTCACCCTGGAACGCAAATAAACTTTATTGTTCCTATACACAGAAGACAACCGAGTGTCCTACATCAAGGGCAATCGTTTTATATTTGTAAACTGTGTTTACATAAAAAAGCCTGGCGGCTAGCTTAAATATTAACAGTAATAACTAACCCACAAATGAAATATAAATGTGGCTTCATGGGGAATAATAAATGTAAATATGAAGAAGAAAAATATATATATATATAAAAAAAAATTAATTAGAAAATATGGAAAAGAGAAATATATATACATATATCAGGATGTATGAAAGAAAATATATATCCAAAAATTTAATAATAGAAGGGGCAAATAAAATACATCCAATATCCATATAAATATAAATATATATATATAGGATCCACCAAGGGTCTATTAAAAAACCATAATAGAAAAAACTGGAAAAAATTAAAAATTAAAAATAAAGAGAAAAGAGAAAATATTAAAAATATGGGAGAATATAAAAAACTAGAAGCGCATTTATATAGAATAGGAAATACATCAAAAAATGGGCATAAATGATACACAAGATATGCAAAAGGGAGATCCATAATTGGATCTTAAATTGCAGTACAAATGGCAATATAATCAGAAATAGTCCAGCGAATGTACATAATGGATATTAATAAAAATAGAAATAAATATAGATGAGGATAGACAAATAAATTGATAAATAAATTAAATGACAGGAAACATCCATGGTAGAAACTTAAATGGCAATACAATCAAAGAAAATTGACCCAATCAGCATAACAATAGATGCACATCTAAAAAAATATATATATAAAAAATCTAAAAAATATATATATATAGTATGTATGTACATATAATATATAGAGACCATAATCAAATCCGGAAACAACCTATATTTTTTTGGTTTTTTGTTTTTTAATATAGGTTGTTTCCGGATTTGATTATGGTCTCTATATATTATATGTACATACATACTATATATATATATTTTTTAGATTTTTTATATATATATTTTTTTAGATGTGCATCTATTGTTATGCTGATTGGGTCAATTTTCTTTGATTGTATTGCCATTTAAGTTTCTACCATGGATGTTTCCTGTCATTTAATTTATTTATCAATTTATTTGTCTATCCTCATCTATATTTATTTCTATTTTTATTAATATCCATTATGTACATTCGCTGGACTATTTCTGATTATATTGCCATTTGTACTGCAATTTAAGATCCAATTATGGATCTCCCTTTTGCATATCTTGTGTATCATTTATGCCCATTTTTTGATGTATTTCCTATTCTATATAAATGCGCTTCTAGTTTTTTATATTCTCCCATATTTTTAATATTTTCTCTTTTCTCTTTATTTTTAATTTTTAATTTTTTCCAGTTTTTTCTATTATGGTTTTTTAATAGACCCTTGGTGGATCCTATATATATATATTTATATTTATATGGATATTGGATGTATTTTATTTGCCCCTTCTATTATTAAATTTTTGGATATATATTTTCTTTCATACATCCTGATATATGTATATATATTTCTCTTTTCCATATTTTCTAATTAATTTTTTTTTATATATATATATATTTTTCTTCTTCATATTTACATTTATTATTCCCCATGAAGCCACATTTATATTTCATTTGTGGGTTAGTTATTACTGTTAATATTTAAGCTAGCCGCCAGGCTTTTTTATGTAAACACAGTTTACAAATATAAAACGATTGCCCTTGATGTAGGACACTCGGTTGTCTTCTGTGTATAGGAACAATAAAGTTTATTTGCGTTCCAGGGTGACCGCGCATGCGCGGAACGTATACGTGTGCGTCATTACGTATGACGTTGCGCGTGACGTACGCATGCGCGATCACCAGGGGACCGGCGGACCGGCGGATTTAAAAGGGGGAAAGAAGAGGATGAAGATAAGAAGCTCCTGACGAAGTCCGAGAGACGAAAGGCGTTGAGCCACAGTGGGACCCTCCAGTTTTGGTATCAGCAGTTTCTGCTTTACAAAATTGTTGCTTATGAGATTGTTTGTGGACATTACTGGTGAATATCATTTTTAGAGTGATGAGAGTTGCACTATCTCACTTTATTGCACAGTCTGCACTTTAACATTTGCACTTTTTGTTATTCTGAGCTGCTTTACCTATGGGTCCATTTGCCTATTAAGGCTTTTTATATATATTTTGTTCTATTATTTGCACATTGTTGGTGCATTCATTATTTTAGTTTTTTCAATAAACTGCATTATACATATCCTTTTTTATTTTTATTTATTTATCTGGTGATTTTGGCGCCCTGTATTGTTTTAGTTTTATATTGTATGATTAAGGGTTGAGTGACCTTTTACAGTGGCTTGCCTGCACCTAGATCACACAACACCTTACCCAACTTTGATTTTTTATCTGTATGTATGTCTGTCGCTGAGTGTGTCTCTGTCAGTAAATGTGTGTGTCTGTTAGCTAGTGTGTATGCGTCTGTAAGTGAGAGTGTGTGTGTCTTCAGCACTTACCTTTCTCCAGCGCCGGACTCCCTTGGTGCTGGGGATCTTTCAGCCTCTCTTTTCAGTTCACGCGCATCAAGGCACGCATTTCAAAGGCCCTGGGGCTTCATAGGGAAAGCATTACTCAATGCTTTCCTATGGGACGTTCAGTGCTCCTCCTGTAGCGTGTTGTCAGTGAGACAGCTACTCAGAGGTTGGATACCTCAGTGTAAAACATAGCAGTTTCTCGAAACCGCGTTTTCAGCTGCAGGGTTAAAACTAGAGGGACTCCACACCCAGACCACTTCATTAAGCTGAAGTGGTCTGGGTGCCTAGAGTGGTCCTTTAAGTGTGTGTGCATCTGCACGCACTGGCGTACATACCGCGGTCGCAGGGGTCGCAGCCCTGTAACCCCTGCGACCAGGTGCCCACCGCCATGTGTTGCGGCCCGGCCCGCGCGCACGGGGGGGCCCACGGATCAATTTTCGCACCGGGGCCCCATGGGTCATGTGTACGCCACTGCCCCCAGCCATGTGATCACGGGGTCCTCATGCCTGCAGTCCCCCTCATGCCTGTAAAAAAGTTTTAAAA